>CM053027.1:492900842-493623967 GCA_028564925.1 Lithobates sylvaticus | reverse complement strand
ACACAGGCGAAGAATGTTTGTTGGCACAGAGTGCAGGTAGTATACCCACCCTCACCATGCGAGGAGCTCTGTGGATTTGATTACAAGGAAGATTAAAGAGAACCCAGATTGCGGTTTCCTGGATACATTCACTTTAGTCCCTGCCCTCAAAGAGCCTATAATCTAAGATCCCTAAATCACAATCATACATACAGTTATGTCCGTATATATTTGGACACGGACACGGACACTGGGCACAATTTTAGATTTTTCTCAGGTATTTACCCAAAAATATTCATGCTATAGTTGTTTAATGGATATGGGCTGAAAGTGCACGCTCAGGTTTTTTCTTTTTCAAGGAACCAAAAGTAATTGGACAATTGAATCAAAAGCTGTTTCGTGGCCAGGTGTGGGCTACTCCTTTGTTATTTCTTTATCAATTAAGCAAAAAAGGTCTGGATTCTACGTGTGGAATTTGCATTTGGAATCTATTGCTGTGAACCTACATCATTTGTTTAAAGGAGCTATCAATGCAAGTCAAACAGGCCATTGTAAGGCTTCAAAAATGAAACAAATCCATCAAAGAGATAGCAGCAACATTGGGAGTGCCCAAATCAACAGTTTGGTACATTCTGAGGAAAGAAGAATGCACTGGTGAGCTCAGCAATATAAAAAGGCCTGGGCGTCCACGGAAGACAACAGTGGTGGATGATCGCAGGATCCTCTCTAGGGTAAAGAAAAACCCATTCACAAAATCCAGACAAGTGAAGGACACTCTCCAGGAGGTGGGCGTTTCATTGTCAAAGTTTACAATCAAGAGAAGATTTCACAAGAGCAAATACAGAGGATTCACCACAGGGTGCAAACCATTCATAAGTCTGAAGACTAGAAAAGCCAGATTAGACTTTGCCAAAAAACATCTAAAAAAGCCAGCCCAGTTCTGCAAAAGCATTCTTTGGATGGATGAAACTAAGATTAATCTGTACCCAAATAACGGGAAGAAAAAAGTGTGGAGAAGGCTTGGAACAGCTCATGATCCAAAGCACACAATGTCATCTGTAAAACATGGTGGAGGCAGTGTGGTGGCAAGGGCATGCATGGCTTCCAGTGGCATTGGGTCGTTGGTGTTTATTGATGATGTGACAGAAGACAGAAGCAGCTGGATGAATTCTGCAATGTTTAGAAATATACTGTCAGCCCAGATTCAGCCAAATGCAGCAAAGTTGATTGGCCGGCGCTTCACAGTACAGATGGACAATGATCCAAAACACACTGCAAAAGCAACCCAGGAGCTTTTGAAGGAAAAGAAGTTGAATACTCTGCAATGGCCGAGTGAATCACCTGATCTCAACCCAATTGAGTATGCATTTCACTTGCTGAAGGCAGAAAGACCCACAAACACAGAACTGAAGACAGCTGCAGTTAAAGCGGTGTTTCACCTTAAAATTTTTTTTTTTTTTAAAAGTCAGCAGTTAAAAAAAAAACAGTAGCTGCTGACTTTTAATAAGTACACTTACCCTCCCAGGGCGCCCGCGATGTCGGTCGTGGAGGCCGAGATGTCCCTCAGCGATCCGGTTCCAGTGCCGCCATCCTCACTAAGGGAAACGGCTTCCCGTTTCCTACTGCGCATGCGCGAGTTGGCGCGCGGCCTACTGCGCATGCGCGAGTCTAATTTGTGAATGGGGAACGCGATGTGTTGTGGGACACAGTTCCCATAACACACCGCGCCCCATTCACTAGAAGACGGAAGGAGAGAAGATCACCGCGGCGCTGGAAGAGGCAGATTAGGACGATCTGCCTAGCAACAGCCATTTCTTTTTTCCATTTTAAAATTGTTATTAACATTTTTTTAAAGTTTTTTTTTTTCAGGGTGTCCCACCACTTTAAAGCCTGGCAAAGCATCAGAAAGGAGGAAACCCAGTTTTTGGTAATGTTCATGGGTTCCAGACTTCAGGCAGTCATTGTCTGTAAAGTATATAATATAAAAAAAATAAAAATATATAAAAATATAAAAAAATATATAAAAAATATAAAAAAAATTTACATTTTATGATTATGTTCATGAGTCCAATTACATTTGAGTGCCTGAAAATTGGGGAACTGTGTATAATAAATGGCTGCAGTCCCTAAAATGTGTACTTGATATTTATGCTTAACCCCTTGAATTAAAGATGAAAGTCTGCACTTCAAATTCATTTGAATTGTTTAAATTTTTTTTCTGGTGGCATACAGAGCCAAAAGTATTAAAATTGTGCCAGTGAACAAATATATATGGCCCCAACTGTATACTAGAGCCAATTTAGACAGGAGCCTACCAGCATCTTTTTGGAGTGTAGGAAGAAAACCGGAGTACCTGGATGAAACAGGCACAGGGAGAACATGCAAACTCCATGCAGGTTTGGGATTTGAACCCACAACCCTTGTGCTCCAGGCAGAAGTGCTAACCATTTAGCCACTGTGCTGCCCATTAGTAATCCACTTGTTGCCAGGAATAATGAGATTACTCAGTAGAACATGTGAAAACTTGTTCATACTCAGCTATACATCTTTTATTGTATTATACTGCTAAAACAAATTGCCCAAAAAAAGTTTAATAAATCCAGTAACCATAAAACTGCAATATGGTTTTAACTGATGATTCTTTATGTTGATATGAAGCCTTAACAGTACAGCAGGATGCCATCAAAGTGATTTATGCCTGGCTTACTCTCTTACTGCTTTTCTTCTCGTCATTAATCCCTCCCTAATAGTTTCTAGATGCCAACTCTCATTGCTCTCAAACATCCAGACTCCGTGCCAAACAAGAGGAATAACAACCTGCTCTAATGAAGTGGAGGTGCTGTCCAAAACCACAAAAACCACAGATAAAACATGACAATTGAAAGAAAGAATTGTCTTGAGATAAACTCAAATAGATTGGACAGCGTTGTTACATTTAAACAACCAGCCTGACACAAACAATACTGCTTTGGTTGTAAAACACCAAGCTTTATTGGCACAAAAAAAAAAAAAAAAATACCGGTAAATACGTGACCCAGACAAGAACCCTAATTAAAAGGATAAACTGCATTACTGGTTATATACCCAAAAGATTAACTATTAGAGCATCATGCAAGTTAGTGTAAACAGGGTTAAAAATTATAACTAAAACAATAACAGGGGGGAAATCTCAATCCTCTATCACATAAGTCAGTTGGAAAATATTTGTCATTTAAAGGTTAAAATTAAAATATGTGACAGTAATGTTAAACACTGGGTTATACTGCCAGAATTGGACACTGTCAAAACAAAGCTGTAAGTACAGCCCAGTATAATACCCCCCACAGACACCCAACACCCCCTTCCCCTTTTGGTTTGCCAGTGTCTAATTCTCTTGAAGGGGGCAGTATAAGCCAGTGTTTCACAATACTGTCCCCTAATTTACTCCAAAAACAGGATTTCAGACAAAAATACATATTTTTCTTTTTAAATCCTAAAGTACAAATACTTCCCAACTTACTTGATCAGAAGAACAAGAGGAAGGGTCTGGAATGAACTCAAAGAAAAGTATTTTACAGCAAAGACAAAAATCCTGTTTGCTTAGTTGTACATGACAGGGAACAGGGGAACAGGGAACATTTCCTTGGGTTGTTTAAGAGCAAGACTGAGAATTTGTAGAGCAATATCCTCGTTGAGATGAAAGGAATAAACCATCTTGGGAAGAAAAAAAAAAAGAGGCCCTGGTCCTATAGACAACTTGTGTAGTTCTTTACAGGTTAAGGCTTCCAACTCAAAACTTAACCTGCAAAGCAAGCCAGAAATACGTTTTATAGGAGGAAAGGCATAAATCATGTTGAACTGAACCTTACAGAGTCACCAGGGCATTACACCGCTAAAGCCAGGAGTATCCCTAGACCTGGAGACAATTGCTGAAACATGACTTTCTGCACAAGAATCAGATCTGCTAATGGTTGATGCAAGCCATTGTCTGACTGAATCCTGGTAGGATGACTTTGGAGTCGAGGGGTCAGCATTAGTCAAACAGATTTCCCTGGGAGAGGTTGACAGGGCCAGTCTGCAGCACCTACAGGCCAAGGACTTCAACAATTTCAAAAGCTGACCCACGAATTCAAACATGGAAGTAGAAAATTCACTTCTTGATAGACAAGATGAGTGGGCTACGGGGGGTTAAGGAGGCCCCTGAGGAGGGAAGCAGTTCAGCCTTCCAATGTCAGGACACTCAGGGAAAACAATGCAGACTCTCCCTAAACTGTTTACCAAATCTGGGCTAACAAAATCCCCAGAGATAACCCCCTTGCGCCTTTGATGTGCTCATAATATAGGTGTGAGTGATCACAATTACACTGCAAAGTAGAAAGTGTTAATGTCACGTCATCGCAGCTCTGGCCAATCACAGCGCCGGAGTTGTGATACCCCGGAAGTAACTCCGGGGAGTAATGTAGCCGGCCGGTGCGGTGTACGGGCACCACAGCGGGGGCTTCGATCTCAGGTGAGTATTACATAATGAGCTAGTATGCTATGCATACTAGCTCATTATGCCTTTGTCTTGCAGGTCTTTTTTTTTTTTTTTTCCTTCATGTGGGTTTACAACCACTTTAATTACTATTTTGAACCAATAAAGGGTTTGTAAAAAAAATACACAGAAAGGAATAGGAAATCAATATTTTACAGTTATCACCAGATCAGGGAGGTGAAGGGAAGTCCTATGGGTCACTTGTTATGGTAAATATTCAAGCGGACCTCCTTTCACTTCTTGCTGTACTCCTGAGACAAAAGGTGAAATCTTCCCAACAGAACACAGGCAGCAAGGAACGCTTTAATTAAAAAAAAGAAAATCATTTAAAAAGTACTGATGATTATGTAATTCACTCTGTAATGTCTGGGCTAAGTTATGTTATAGTGACTATGGGCCTGGCTGTATATATTCAGCCTTGGATTTTTTTTTCCATTTATACATTTTTATTTGGTCTCTCAGTAGAACAGTATACCAAACAATAGCAATCAAAACCGACACATATCACACTATGGTGATCCTACAAAGGTACATGGAGTTACGGTAACAAAGTATGCACATAAATTTTATGCCACTACTTGAGTCATAATAAAAAGATATACAAAATTAACTTTTGTCCCTGCCAAATCCTCCCCTTAGAAAAATGCTTAATAGACTCTGCTATGCTTGAAAGGAAATATTTTGAATAAAGAGAAAATGTAGAGGAGTGGTCCCAAAGGACCCTAGACTAAAAGGTATAAAAGTAAAAAAAGGAAGCCAGGGGCGGCTAAGTGGAAGGCAAGGATAGGGAAATAGTAGGAGGGAAAAAAAAAAAAAAAAGAAGAGGGGAGGGGGTAAAGTACTGGAGCCATAAGCCTGGTACTGAGAAGATACCTGTGGAATTACTTCAGACATGTATGAAACGCAATCCCGTGAGCACTGCTGTAAATCATGCCAATAAAACCATGTTTTATGAAATTTCTCCTCTTTAGGTTTTGTAGCCACCATCAGGTGCTCAATATCATGGAATTTGTTTACCATTGCAAAAGCCACTAGCCAATAGTAAGGGGGTCAGTACTTCTCCACATTAAGCAAGTGAACCAGGAGGGATCTTTTATCTGCACTTGGAGGAGGCACGGCTCAGGGTGGTCCTCTAACAAGAAACCTGTAATTTTTTGGATCAGCCGCTGGACCCTCTTCCAGAAAGGATGCATCTTGGGACATGACCAAAAAATGTGCCAAAGAGAGCCAGTATCTCATTGGCATCGCCAACAGAGAGGCAAAACTGCAGGAAAGATCGTGTGTAAGAGGGCGGGTGTCCTATACCAGCGTGTCAAATATGTATAGCCAGCATCTTGGTACCTACTGGAGATAGAGTCCCTGTGTTTACTTGTTAAGGTCCTTCTCAAGTCCCATTCCCATTTCTGTATAAAGTTAGGGATATGTCCCTTGGCTGATTAAGCAAGGAATAAGAAACTTCAGCCTTGGATTTTATACTTTTCATAAACTTACATTATCCATGTAAGCCTAAATTTTGTTAGTTTGCTCTTAAAAGCCCAGCAAAACTGTGTTCCCTAGGTGTGTTCTAACTGTAGGGGGGATGGGACTGACTAGGGGAAGCGAGAGATCGGTGTTCATACTTAGTATGAACACACAATCTGTCTCTACTCCCCTGAAAGGACCGGGATGTGTGCGTTTACACACACATCCCCGTTCTCGTTCTGCAACAAGCAATCGTGTGTGCGCAGTGTCATCACACCAGCCAGGCACTCGCATCGGCTCCGGGGACATGCTTCGGACACTCACGTGCCGCCGCAGGCGTCGTAAAGAGCCGATGTACAGCTACGACGGCTCGCACAGGGGAGCCAACCTGCCGGCGGCTGGTCCGGAAATGGTTAAGATAAAAAACCTGTGTGCAGCAGCCCCCCTCATACTTACTTAAGCCCATCTTGATCCAACATGTTGCACGAGAGCCTCTCCCTCCTAATTGCCCAAACACAACAGCGGGCACCATTGACGCCCGCTGCTGTCAATCAAATTCAGTAAGCCAATGAGGAGAGAAAGGGGATGGGGCAGAGCCACGGCTCCATATCTGAATGGAGACACAGAGAAGGGTTACGGCTAGGGTCCCCTCATAGCAAGCTGCTTGCTGTGGGGGCACTCGGCAGGAGGGAGGAGCCAGGAACACAGGCGAGGGACCAGAGAAGAGGAGGATATGGGCTGCTCTGGGCAAAAACCACTGCACAGAGCAGGTAAGTATGCCATGTTTGTCATTTTTAAACAAAAAAAACAAGACTTTAGTATTACATTAACAGCAAAGTGCTTTTAAACCATAGTGGCTAGATTCTATTATTCATCACTTAATGCAATTAGAATTTAAAAAGCCATAGGATGAGTAAATAAATGTAGCCCACCGACTGCGATGTGATTAGCAGGCTTTTCGCTTGTGTACTGCATGACTGACTGCAAATATAGGTATAAAATAAACAAGATATACCGTACCTGTGCTCAGATCCCAATACTTGTACATGCATATAAACTACCAGGTGGCCAGACCTAAACCTTGTAGTTCTCCCCTATTTTGTGTCTGTTTGTCCCATGTCGGCATTGTGTCCACTGTAGCATTTGCAGTGGCAGAGCAGAATAGGCCTGGCTAAAGGATTACTTTGATGCATTTGGCCAGCTTACATGTAGTGCAATGTGTGAACTAAATATCCCCATTTTTAATTGCAAAGTTTGCTAGAAATTGTATAGAAGTGTGCAGAGGGTTCATCTAGTATTTTAATGCAATTATAGGTATGGCGCCACAATTCAGAGCTTAGGTAATAATGTACAAATTGCGCTCAACAGTGTAACATTTTTCAGTTATTTCAAATTTATTATTTAACCAAATACATATAATCTAAAAGGTATATGTAATAAATGAAAATAAAAAGCTGGAGAAAGCAGTTTATTTAACTAGATGGTGATCTAAACAGAGTAAAATAATACACAAAGGGATACATTACAGTGAACCTGAACTCAAAAAAGTAAAGGCTTGCTTTGTTATAGGAAAAACCTAGAAATGTTAAATTGTGTCTTAGCAGTATCCTGCAAAATTAACTTTTTGTCTTGAATTCGTCCTGAGAACTAGCAGAACACTTCCTGGCATGTGCATATGCAATTCTGGTGATGGGTCTTTTTTTAGGCACAGCTTCAAAAGTTGTGTGTTGCAAATTATGAGGACACTAATATTGTAAACTCTCAGGGAAGTTCCAGAGTATCAAAAATAGTTTAGCAGAACAGGCAGTAGCACAATGCACCATTGCTTGAAAAAAGCATTGCGTTAGTACTGCTCTGAATCTATTAAAAATAGCTAAAGAAAAACTATGTCTGCTTACATTGACAACTAAGGGCCCTTTCACACGGACTTGTCAATGTACAGGCTCCGCTTTGCTCAGCAGGGATTGCTCCGTCAATCACCGCTAATCGGGCAGATGTCAGGTCTGTCTCTGCACACTGTGCAGGGACCGATCTGTCAGAGCGCCGCTCTCCTCTATGGGGGATCAGGCGATCGACGGATGGAAAAATAGGGTTTCCATTCGTCACACTTTAGCGGATCGGAGCGGGTTGGATGTCAGCAGACATGTCACCGCTGACATCCGTCACTCCATAGACCTGTGTGGAGCGTCCGTTCAGGTCCGCCTAAAAAAAAAAACTGACAGGCGGACCTGAATGGTCCACCCGTGTGAAAGGGGCCTAACAGATATGCAAGGTTTTTCCAATGGAAAAAGTATGCATTCTATTGGTTATTAGGGGGGGGGGGGGGTGGAGTCAGGGCTGGTGCAAGGATTTTTGACAGCCCAGGTGAAACCTCATTTGCCACCCCCCTTGGCTTCCGTTTCGTCAGGACATGTCCTCCAGTGCTGCACCTCTATAATGACACAACAGAGCGGCTGCCTGAGTAACATGCAGCAAAGGCATCCCATGCATCCCCCTAGATGTGCATGCTTTATTCCAGCAGTGCCCACTAGAGGTTATAACATTTATTACAGAGGTATGTATAATACAGCACCGAAAACTTACATAGCACGAAGACAGAGTACGGAAACCAGCGGCCAGGCTCTCTAGGCAGAAGAGCGCCCTAGGTGGCCGCCCAGTTTGCCTAGTGGTAGCACCGACCCTGGGTGGAGTGGCAGCTCAAAAAGAGCAATAAAGACATTACAAAGTTACCCTACAGGGATGAAAATAGATGCTTTTACATACACCAATTCACCAGCTTGTTCTTTGTAATCAGAGCATCTCTCGACTAATAAACATAAGATTTTAAAAAATTTCGCCATCACAATACACAATACATACATTTGTACTTTTTAAGAAAGGGGCATGTTGTGTCATCGTTTCTAAGAACTGGCTTATAGCCCATTCCATGCACTGCTATCGACTTACCTCTGCAGAAAGGGCCTTCATCTGAGCCATCGGAGCAGTCCGGATGGCCATTACACAGCCTATTCATGGGTATGCACACTTCTGTGCCCAGGCAGTTATGTTCATTTGGCTGGCATTTGGAAACTTTGCTCTGTGGACCTGAAAATAGGAACAATAAAAAATATTAGCATAGAGTTCTTGAGAAAAACTGGTAGATTTACTACTCAAACATCTTTAATGAAACTGTCACCAAGAAGGTCATCTGTTTACTTATTTTTAAAAAGTATTAAAGTGGTTGTAAACCCTGTTGCACCACTTTTACCTACAGGTAAGCCTATACCAAGGCTTACCTGTAGGTACTTTGAATATCTCCTAAACTTGTACAACTTAGGAGATATGCAGTATATACGCTGCTGCCAACATCATTGGTGCATGTACACTGAAGAAACGGGCCACTGGTACCGTTTCTTCAGGAGTCGTGCCGTGACCGGCGGCTACTGCGCGCATGCGCGGGAGTGGCACCATGGTGGCTCCGGCCAATCACAGCACCGGAGCCACGAACCCGGAAGTAACTCCAGTGGAAGATGTCCACGCTGTACTCGGGGGCCGACCCAGGGAACCGTTCTAAGGTAAGTATTTCATAATGAGCTAGTATGCGATGAATACTAGCTCATTATGCCTTTGTCTTGCAGGGTTTGTTTTTTTTTGTTTTGTTCCCCCCCCCCCCCCCCCACGAGGTTTTAATGAATTCAATGAATAAACTTCTCTTATTTACTCTTTTGCTCTGCTAAATATACCATGGAAAGTGTTTTGTTATATCCATTCGGTAAGTGCAAAAGAATACCTGCTGATTCTACCAGAAACCTTGTGATCCGATAACTTCCATTGCTTTGTGTCTCTGCACAAACAGGGGTTTTGAAGAGCAGGAGGAGGGGAAGAAATAGGAAGAGGTCTATCAGACATCAGAAATTAAGTAGGCAGAACTGACAACATGTGCCTAAAAATTCCAGTCAAAGGCGAAGGTAGGAGCACACCAACAATATTTGTTTTTATATTTTTAACAGGTTTAAAAGATATCAAACACTGGAAAATATAAATATATTCTAGAGATGTACTAAATATGTATTTTTTTGCCTTCAGGAATGCTTATGTGTTTAAAAGAGAAATCAGAGTATTTTTCTTAACATAATTATTTACAAGATAAATTTAAAGTAAATAATCCCATGACTGTTAGTTACTGCAGTGGTCACCAAACTGTGGTCATTTGCTTGCCTTTATCTGGCCCTTGAGGCATTATTCCTGCCATGTACACCAACAATTATGGAAAATTCCTGCCACTGTCACCAAAAATAGGACAAAATTCCTCCCACTAACACCAACAATGAGACATAATTCCTTAAACTGACACCAACAATTGGGCACTCTCTCTCCTCCTAATGTCAAAGATGGGGCATTGCTTACGTCCACTGGGCACAGTCCTGCCCCCCTAAAGTCTGAATAACAGTAAATTGGCCCTTTGTTTAGAAAGGTTTGGAGACCCCTGGATTACATTAGTTTTTTTTTTTAATAATGTCTTTGTATAGATGGCAATTCTCTACGTACATGGGTGCAGCCCTTTTGGTCCTTTTAGCTTTTTGGACACAAAAAACTGAGTAATATTGATGCGATTTCGGTTTCCTAGAATTGGAGCTGGGGACTTATGGCAAAAAAAATAGTGTTTACTGTCATACTGATTGGTATGAAGCGCAAATTTTAGTGACAGGAGCATATTCATGGTTTCAGTACCCAAGTGCAACGCACCAATCGCTCATATTGCAAAACACATGGGTGGTTCTTATGTTCCCCTGTTGACCAACAGAGTCAAATCACATTCTGTGCAGCAGACAATGTACTTTTGAGCCTGCAGCACTAAAACCTTTCACTTACCACTCACCAAGCCTTCAGCTCACCCTGCCAATGCCAACATTTGGGTTAGCACTCAGAGGGTGTATGGAATTCACTGGAAGTCCCCATATAATGTTTATACACATGGTCTCTAGTGCGTCTAAGCTTGCACTATTTATTACTACAAACTTAAGTAAAATATTTTTTTATTAAAGCTTTTTGGATTATTAGGAATACATAACACTATTTAAGTTAGTTCCTGCTACAGTAAAGGGTCCATTGAAATCTTCCTTCCACAATAAAACAAAGACTGATAGATACGCAACAACACCAGCAAGAGTTTGGTCATAAACCTTACAGTAAGTGTCTGAATTATGATCAGATACTGGAAACAAAACAGTGCCTTAGAGCTGCAAGGCAAGAGTCCTAAGCCATAATTGCCAAACCAGCTTGTGTGCCACCCAAGATGTTGCCAATGCAATTTATGGTACAATAATCTTTATTGTAATGAGCATGACAACATAAAAACAAATTCACCCACGCAGGGGTATAGTATATTAACTACTTCCCACCCGGCCACTGTAGATATACGGCCGGGTGGGAGCCGTCTACTTCTGATAGGACGTTCCGGAACGTCCCTCAGAAGTAGCGGGATCGCGCGCGTGCCCGCGCAGCGGCGCGATCCCGATGCGCTCGTGATACCCGGACACAGCGCATCTCGGATCGACAAGAGGGCTCGCTGATTGGCCCTCCTGATCACATGACGGCCGTGTCGAATCACAGCCGTCATGTGATGTAAGCAGCCGGTTGCTAGGCAATCGGCTCTCCTCTCCTCACACGGAAGTCGTCGGTGAGGAGAGGAGAGCGGATCGCTGCAGCCGGCTGGTGATCAGTGAGTATTAGCTGTTTTTTTACAGCTTTTTACTCACTGATCACCAGTGTAGTGTCCCCACAGTAAAACACACATGTCCCCACACATGTCCCCAAAACACACGTCCCCCACATATGTCCCAGTAAAATCACATGTGCCAATGATTATCTGCACACATATGTCCGTGATTACCTGCACACATCTGTACATGATCATTTGCATACATATGTCCGTGATCACACGAACCAATTATTATACACTTAACGGAATTCTTTTTACTAAAAACATGTAGCAGAATGCATTTTGGCTTAAATTTATGACAAAATTTGATTTTATTGGATTTCTTTTAAAAAAGAAAGGAGAAAATATTGTTTTTTTTTTTTTTTTTTTTAATTTCCGCTAGATTTTCGCTTAAATTGCAAAAAATAAAAAACGGAGTCGTGAAAAAATACCACCAAACTAAAGCTCTATTTGTGCGAACAAAATGATAAAAAATTCATTTGGTTACAGCATTGCATGACCGCGCAATTGTCACTGAAATTGCGAGAGCGCTGAAAGCTGAAAATTTGTCTGGGAAGGAAGGGGGCGAAAGTGCCCAGTATTGTAGTGGTTAAACATATCGAAAAGGCATGGGCTGAAAAAAATCTGATCAGGTAACTTCTATAAATACTAAATGTCCACTGAGCGACCTAGGGCAACTAACTGAAGGTCCACACATGTCGCCTAAGCTCAAGGGCCAGCAATGAGAGCCCATGTTGCAGGTGTACTAGTTTACATTTAGAGGGTAATATGTGTGCAGATCTAATGGACAGCCCCACGATGGGGTCGGGTGAATAATTAGCAGAAAAGGTGCAAAAAGCATTTTAGGTCTAGTGGGGGAAGACAGAGGGCAGCCATAAGCTTGGCCTCAGCAACAACGGAGGAGAAAATGAAGGAGGGAGTAAAAAAAGAAGAAGAGGAGGGGGGAGAAGAGGGAGGAGGAAGGAGAAGGAGGGGAGGTGGTGAGGAGGAGGAGTCATGCATGATGGGGGAATTATAAAGTGGTCCTTAGGAGAGACCCAGTTTGTTTGGATGCAAGGTGGGGAGAGCACAAGATCATACTTAAAGGAATTTAGAGTTGGAATCATGTAAGATACTAGCTATTTTTTCATTGATCATAAGGTCAGTCAAAATGCTCTTCACCCTGACAAATGGAACAGAGAGGTCTTCCAAGCGCTGGCTATCGACCATTTAGCAGCTATGAACAGATAAGATGCCAACTTTTGTTGGTATGAGAACAATCCCTGGACCAGGCAGTGCAACAAGGCAAATTTCTGCATGCTTGTAAATGGGTATATGGAACAAGGGATAGATGAGCCCAAACACTCTGGACCAGAACCCCGTGAGGCGGAGACAGGAACACCAAATGTGTACAACATCCCCTCATTGGCCATAACCCCTGAAGCACCTGTCACTATACGATGGTTTGAACTCCCTATCCGGGCCGGGACCGAGTACAATCCTAGAAGAACCCTATATGCAGTTTCTAGAGTAGCTATGTTGAAGGAGCACTTAGCAATGGAGGGCCAGGCTTTGTTCCAGTGCCCTGGATCAACAGAGGTCACCAGATTGTGTTGCAAATGCAGTTTCAACCAAGAATTCAGGTAGCAAACATGAACATTACATACAAAACAGTTTGATCCCATCCCTCTCCAAAATAGCACCATATTTCAATGGGAACATAGCTGAAACTTGAGTCAGTATAGGTAAAAGGAAATACAATAGAACAATAGACAACAATGTGAAAGCATGAAACTGGCCTGCTGGCTCTCTGCATTTACCATTCTGTGGGTTGCTTTCAGGGGTGGAGATATCATCATACCAGGTTTTCTAATGCTCTCACAGGGTGAAGTTCATTTGTGCCATTCTGTTCAAGGAAAAGAAGGCCTGTTGCCCACAGCAACCATCCACATGAATCCTGTCACTTTACAATTAGAAAATGGCAAAATTGGAAGGTAAAACCTGACCATTTTGCAGCGTTTTTATTTTCTGTTGTTTTTACACAAAGGATTCAATAAGTCTCATTATGAGCTAGGCTGTAGTTGTACAGATTGTGAGTACATCAAGTGCTGACATACTGACAAAGCAGCAGTGTTTTTTAAATCACAATGCTTCAGTTATAATTTCGGTTTAATGTTAAAGAGGAGAACCAGTGCTGAGGGCACAACATATTAATTTCATAACCATTTACATCGCATTTGGGGAAAAAAATGCTAAATGGTTTCTGGACTGAATAGGTGGCAGACATCATTCCTCTGCTCAGACTTCAAGCACAGGTCTACAGAGATAAAATGATGGAGATACATAAAAGGTGCTGCTGGAGGTGATTGTGCCCAGAATTCCCAGCTGAACAGCAAACGGCTACTTAGCATAGTTTCCAGACAACATCCCCCCATTCATATATACTCATCCCTCTCCCTCCCTCCACATAGGATGCCTCATCTGTGAAAGCAAAAGCATGGGGAAGCCGTTCTATCCAACCTTCATACATCCGACATTCTTCTGATTACAGCAGAAACAAAAGGTGGGAATGTGTCAAAAAGCATATCTTCTAGATATTTAGCAGCAATATAAAAGGATAGGATAGATGAGGAAAATAGTCATATTTATTTTTATTTAATTCTTGCCAATACTGCACATGTGTAATATAACCAAGAGTATGGTATGTAGTATTCTGGCACACAGGTAAAAGCAGCCTGTAGAATACATAATCAGGACAAAATGTAGAGTACCAACAGTATATATTAGGGGACAGTTATAAAAAAAAAAAAAAAAAAAAATCAAAAGTAGTAATGAAGAAAAAGTATAAAAGTTATTTAATGTAGCACCCTCTACCATAGGTAGGTGCTAGAGTGATGGTAGATTCTGTCAGTACAGGTACATTTAGGCAGGCCTATGCTGCAAGCTAGGCCTGTTTGTTTTGATCTGGGGCAGGGAGTGGTTAGTTTAGCAGTGGGTGTGACCACCTGTACTTTAGTTCTGGAGGCACCTCCCCTGCTTCCAGGGAGAATGTTCTAGAAGAGGGGCAGGACCTAGAACTGGAGTGACAGGCAGCTCATGTGAGGATCCCTGACCAACTGGAATTGGCAGGGGACAGGCCTCCCATATAAGCCAAAGTAACGGGCCACTGGGAAGAGTTGTCGGCCGGGAGAAGTGGAGAACGGAGTACTAGACAGCAGCAGGAGGGCACCCCCATCTGGGGGGGGAGGGGGCGCCAATCATGGGAGGAGGACCATGGTGAAGTCCTCATTATTCACAGTCATTGATGAGGAGTTCTTGGAGCAGAGGGGAAAGAGAAGCTGTCGGAAAGTACGGTCCAGTTAAGTTCTTCACCATGGACTCGGGGCAGACAAAGATCGGTGAGCGTATCACAGTGGAGGGCTGGATGTGGAAACATGCCAGGAAGTCTGTGAGGGAACTTCGTCCTTACACAGTAATGGATGAAGTCCTCATCATTACACGGTCATTAATGAGGAGTCCTAGAACAGAGGAGAGACTGTGGGGAAAGTGGCAAATTGATGCGGCCCAAGGGTGCAGGATTTGCATGCTGGGCTAGCTGGGAATAGTAGTCCACCGTTCAGCACATGCTATTAAATTACTAGGCCTCCGGGGAGAGGTACTGCAGACCTCTGGCCTAGAAGCAGCAATTAATCAAAGTCAGCATTAGAGACTATTCAGAGTGGGATCTTTTGCATATAGAAGAGGATGTGACAAGGAACATAATGTGCTACAGAATAAATTTGTGCAGGAGGGAAGGATTCCTGGAAGCAATAGTCTGCAGGAGTTACGCAGAGGAGGAGCAATAATCTGCATGGAGATGCAGGGAACAGACTGTAGATGTTATACATGTGCATCATTTCCTCAAGGCTCAAAGTTCTAAAATTGATAAATATGATGGCAAAGTAAGTTGATCGATGGGAATCCCATATACCCCTTTACCCCAACCAAGTTATACCCCACCAATAAACAAAAACAAAGCAAATGACTGTTCATTGTCCCAGAGGTGATATATGGAGGTCTGGCGGCAGGGCGATATGGTTGATGTTAGTAACTTGTGGCAACACATCGCTACATTACTCTTTGTACATTCGTATACATCCACATCTCTGAAAATTACATTTTCATCCAAAAAAAGAATTGTAACGAAATGAAAACGCACGTCTATTCTCCATCACTTTCTAGGTTTTCCATTTAAAAAAAAAAAAAAAAAAACACTATAGGATGCTTCCCTGTGGCGCACCTTTACTAAACTTGATTAAATGTCCTAAATAGAAAGTATAGTGTATTTTTATATTTTTTTTTTGCACAAGAATATTTCATATTTACCAATTTGGCATGCAGGTAGTAAGCCCTATTCTCCTCTTCTCCCCTACACTGAATGTGGAGTTTTAAATGTAGAGCCTTGCATTGCATTGTACTTGATTATGTCAAAGGGCATTCCACCACCTAGGAGAGAAGAGGCTGTGGGGCTCCAGTCCTACACCCTGGAGAGAGCCTGAGGGAGCTGGGAATCAAGCAAGAAAAGGTGCTTTTTGCTGTAACCTACACATATACAAGCTTTTAATCCTTGCAGTGGGGCAGGATTTTTGATTACCCCAGAATTTAGTTTAAAAAAAAAAAAAAAGAAAGAAAAAAAAAAAAAAAAAAAAAGGAAATGAATACAGGTTTGTCATTCGCTGAAGGATTTCTCTAAATGGAATTTCCGTTTGCAATAATACATCTATAAGTGAAGGTAAACAAATGGGTTCACGCAATAAGGAGCCATGTGCAAAATGTAGTAACCTATAGCATTCGATTACTTATTGTGGGCATTGGACTCTGTATTTTACACTTTACTCCTTGAGCTGTTTTTTTTGCATGCTAGAATGGGCAATACCAAGAAGAAATTCAGCTTTGAAAGACAATATGAAAAACTTTATTTCCTCTGCATATTTCCTAATATAGCCTAAAGGTTGGACTTGTTCTGTCTCGCCTGTATTTATTTATTTATTGAAATAATGGTTTATGACTTAAGTACTTAATGTTAAAAGCAGAAACTTTTCCACATTACACAAGTAAGACAAAAGCTATGGTGGATGTTTACACACTCACAAAATGTCCTGCCAATACCTTCTGTACACAGAGAGTGGGTGTCCATATTTACACAGCCATCATATGTGCATAGGTCAGATGGTAACCTTTCCCCTCTAACAGAAAGGGATCATGCAAGCGCAACCATCACCAACATCTGGGTAATAATACATTTCACAGTTTGACAACCATGAATATTGAGTCATTAATCATAATTACACCCAGAATAGCACCACTACACAATTACCCTAGACATCAAAATAAATAGAGCTGGTGCAGTGAAGGATGTTGGCTTTCTTCGTGGAGATATACAGTATCTCTCTCTCATACACACACACACACTACTAATATATATATATATATATATATATATATATATATATATATATATATATATACACACACACACACATATATTACATACATACATACATACATACATACATACATACATACATACATACATACATACATATATATATATATATATATATATATATATATATATATATATATATATATATATATATATATATATATATCGATATATATATATATTATATATATATATATATATATATATATATAGAGAGAGAGAGGGGTTTTCACTGCTTTCAGATGAATGATATGACTATTTCTGCTCTGTAGGTGCCCCTGAGCTGCCCACACACTATATTGGGCAGTGGCTCATTGGGCATGTTAAAAAACCTGTCCTGATCCCTGCTGTCCCCTAACTGATCAGTTGCACTTTTCTCCTTTTTTTCATAGGGAGCCAAACTAGCTTGCCCTTTGAGGGCACCATCAGTCATGCTGTAAAGTAGCCTAAGCTGATTATGTAGATGCCATACCTACATAGGCGCTCTTTTAACTTCAAAGCGGTAAGAGCTCCTATGCAGGAGCTCTGCTCTCTCCTACTCTCAATTTGTGCCTTGCCATCTCATTAGCATTTCAGCATATCCGATTGGCCCTTCCTTAACCACTGAACTAGAAGACTGGTCCCAACTCAAAATCAGTTCTGTATAAAAATGTATTTTAATTTATTTTCTAATGAACCCATAAATGCATTAACTGGTGTGTTTTTTTTTTTTGGAGTTCAGCTTTGTCACTAAACCTACATCATAAAAAACTATCAATAAATGCTGTATTACATGCTGTTCATACGCACTCGGTCACTATGAGATTTATTTTCTGTATTCTACAAAAACCTGGTTGATCCTGCTGTTCTTCTGTTTATGTCCCCAATTCAGCTAAGGATTTTGCAGCTGTGGTCGCAACCCTGCACATGTCACTTTTCAGTCAGTTTCTATGATGAGCATTTCCTATCACATCTGAGCAGCCCATGTGACTATAGAGTCACATGTGGGCATATACACAGTGGAAAATTACAGCTCACTCCCTTCCTTCTCCTCCATGCCCATTAATATTACACATAGATTGATTGAAGCTTCACCTCCCTCTTATTCCAAGACAGGCTGGAGGGGGGTGACACAGCCTGTGACTGGCAAAATCCACCCACGCCATGTTATTTCCACAAAATAATAAAGATTTGATTTCAAAAATGTATTTGTATTCCCATTTAAAACGGTTTTAGACTAGACGCTCCTCCTGCCATTGTTTCCCTACAGACAGGCTGGAAAAGATTTGGGTCATGTGACAGCAGTATATTGATTAGGAAAGCGATAGTTAGATTTTTTTTATTTTTTTTATTAAAACAATAAGTGTCATCATCCACATACAGAAATAGAAGAGCCAATGTAAATAGAACAGTGTGTGACTTTAAGACCCCTGTGCACACTGGCACCGATCCGCATTAGCGGTAAAGCGCCGCTAGTTTTAGCGGCGCTTTACCGTTTTAGCTGCGTTTTTTGGCCACTAGCGAGGAACTTTTAACCCCAGCTAGCGGCCAAAGAAAGGGTTAAATGCGCCCGCAAAGAGCCGCTGCCAAAGTGCTTTGCAGGCACTTTGGCAGCAGTGCCCATTCATTTCAATGGGCAGGGCAGTGGAGGAGCGGTGTATTCACCGCTCCAAAGATGCTGCTTGCAGGACTTTTTCTAATGTCCTGCAAGCATACCGCTCCAGTGTAAAAGCACTCGGGCTCCCACACTGGGGCTGCAGGGGAGGCTTTTTCAGGCGTTATTTTTAGCCATTTAGGGACCAATTAATAGCATTGCTGACTGTTAGAAGTTCCGTTCAGAGCATTCACAGATTTCCAGTTGGTTGGGAAATCTCTGCGATTGGGCACCAGTTGTCCTATTTCTATGTAAAAAGGGAAATGGTTACTTTATGAAGCTATGAAGGCTGCACTGTATTTGTTTTTCAGCTACAAATGTTAGAAGCCCCCCTTTAATTCTAGCAGATTAACAGGTATTTTCTGTTACTTGCAATGTTTGTAAAAGGGGTAACAAATGGGAAAGGTACATGTGTTGTAGAGAAGTACTGCAGGTTTTTTTATTTTGCCCAGACAAGCACTTCAAGTTCCCTTCTCATGAGTATAGATAATCTTGATAGCGGACAAATTAAAAGAGAAGTATGGGATATTTTTTTTTTCAGTATCATACTTGCCTAGGTAGATGCACCTCTGCACTGAAAACCGAGCAATCGAACATTGCTGATTGCTCAGTTCTTACAGATCCCAGAGCAGAGAGCTGCTGATTGTCAATCAGCAGCTCTCCTCTCTGCTCATCCACGCTCACTGGAGCGCTGAGCTGTGGAGTGGTGGGGAGTGGCCATCTCAGTCTTTCACCGGCTCGCTGAGAGTCTGAGACAGGTGTCAGTCCAGGCACCTGGTGGATCCAGACTTCCATTGCCGGGATGATGCGGTGCCTGGACTGATTTCTGTGATGTCAGCAGAGAGCAGAAAACGAGTCACAGGAGTGCAAAATGAATTGAACTCCTGTGATCCATAGGAGGAGCCAACCAAACGAGCTTTGGCTGGACTTCTCCTTTAAATTACGTAGAGTCCACACAGGACAAGCAGACTGAGGAGACCGCTCAAGGTCTAGAGGAAAGTTGAGAACTTTGTTTCATGCATGTGAAAGGAAGGCACCACCTAAGGCTTGATTATAATGCTTGTCTGGACCAAGATCTTGATTCAGCCAAGCCAAATGCCATCTTTCTAAAATTGAAAACATAACGCAATACTACCATAATTGGAACAGTTTTCACTTTTCTAAGCTTTTCCTCCTCTGTATGAGAACTGTTCTCTGGTCCTTCACAGATGCCTGCTAACTTACAAATCAAGCTGACTGGGTAATACAGTAATTCTGTATGTCTTTTACAGGGAGTAGGCTGCATGCACTGTATTCCATCATAGTGTTTTACATTGGCTAAATATTCTCCCTCCAGGATTCTTTAGACAGAGAGGGAACTGCATACCTCTACGAAAAAAAAAATCAGTTCTTTTCTTTCTGCCCTGACTTGTGCACTGTCGAGGTCAGTTTGGTTCCCGTATGGTATAATGCCATTTCACGGATATCTTACACAGCTGTAAAGATCAGTTGGACAATGTGCTTGCTTACTGCTACTTGTTCGCTCTACAGTACAACAACTCTCTGTTGTCTAAGTCCTTCATGTGATGTAGGACACACTTTCTGAACGTGAGATTAGCCTTCAAGCGTCAGCTGAGTTCTCAATCTTTCAGATTTGTGACCTTAATGCCAAGCGTAAACACAATGTTTATAATCTTACAAAAAAAACTTGCCAATTGACCTTTGTCCTAAAAATTTAAACATGTCCAAAGCTTATGAATTCCAAGCATGTACATTGTGTTAAATCATGAGGAATATAGATTTGTTCATTTAGGTTGGATTAGGCACGTCATTCTTGTTTACCTCAAGCAGCTTTCATTTATGGAAACCTATGGCTCTGGCATGCTTCAACATGCTCCTGAGTCACATGACAAAATAGAAGCAGCTCAGTATAGAACATTCAGCAGATTTTCTTTCCTCTTCACTTATGGCCAAGTATTGTGGCTCGTACAGACTAATTCTGGATATGGTTTTGAAACTGCACTGGTCAAACAGGACAGCAGTTTTCAATGAGGTCTGGTTTAACATTTTTATGTTTACAAGTATGCTAGAAACTTCCCTATAAATACTGATCTTCATGCCATCCATTATCTGAACGGAAATAGAACTAAGGGCTATACACATTTCCTCTGTTACTGGAAATCTGTAAATAAATATGTATATACACACACATTCAGATGGAGCTGGTTTTAATCCCAACCTTAAAAAACATTTCCTTTTAGAAGTAGATGTATGGCCTAAAATTTTGTAAAAAGGATCAAATATATAATATAAATATAAATATAACATGGAAACTTTATAAACCTGAGATTGGTGGTAATAGCATCTCCTTTACTCTTGCTCTACAGATTGCTAATGCATGCTGGAGGATGGGAGCCATCAGAATGATGAATCATAGATCCAGAATTGATTATGGCCAAAATGCTATACGTTTTAGCACATTCATTTACCTCAGAGTATGTCCAGAAAAAAAAAAAAAAAAAAAGTAAGAACGTAAAAAGTCTGCGTTCTTTTCCATTATTTTTGGGCCTGAACATGGAGGAGCAGGAGGTAACCGAATGTAAATGGACGCATGAAATTAACATGGTTCCAAAACCTCCTACAGCAAAAAAACAAAAAAATAAAAAACTGAAAGACTCTGCTCTGATTTAGCAGGGGATCTGTCCATGGAAACCCTGTTGATTGAGCCGGACTGTAATTCTTACCCGCTGTTCACCTTCTGTCCTACTGTCCTCAAGCATCTTACAGTATACTTCTATATCACACAACCCCCTAGTAATGTTAAAAAATGTAGTGAAGTAAAGCTAATTATAGCTTATGCGTGACTTCTTAATATGAGTAACCACAATGTACTCTCTCATTAAAAAAAAAATCTTTAAGAACAATCAGATGTTGCATTCAACATTGAAGACTAAATTATGCATCATGCTAATCCACAGAAGTGCATTTGATATAAAATACTCATGTTTGGGAGAGTAAGAATTCAATTTAATCAAGGGTAACATCTCCAAAATAGAAAAGCATTGCTAGATGTAATAGTTTCTGCCTTGTATGAATACTGTACTATCATTATACTTAAAGTGTTTGTTAACCCCCAAAAAAATAGAGATCCTGTTCCCTTAAAGCAGATTAAACAGCACAGTGCTTGTGCTGTGTAATCTGCCCCTCTCTAAAAACTGTAAAAAACCTGGCATATCCTGCCACTTCCTATGTCCCCCTCTCTGCGCTGACCGCGATAATCAGGGCTGCTGAGCCCTGACCACTGTGGTCAGTTTACATCATTTCGTCATCCTCAGCTCTCCTCTCTCCTCTGTCCCCCTTACCCCCTCCCTCCCTGTCAGCTCTGTGTTCTGCGTCTCCCCTCCCGCTTACCGAAGCCATCGGCAGTGGCGGAGACGATTGTGTCCTCTTGCTGGCTTAGTATGGAGACGAGTGGAGGGGAAGATGGCCCCCCACCAGTCTCCATACAGTTGCTTGGCGGAAGCGACGTCAAAACGCCACTTCCGCCCACATCTATTAAAGAGCCATTTTTTCTTAATTTTTTTTTTTAAATGACAAAATTATTTTTTTCTTCTATTGCATTTTAGTCTAAATATGAGATCTGAGGTCTTTTTGACCCCAGATCTCTTATTTAAGAGGTCCTGTCATGCTTTTTTCTGTTACAAGGGATGTTTACATTCCATGTGATAGGAATAAAAGTGACATTTAAAAAAAAAAAAAAAAAATCTTTGTAAAAATAAAAAAATAAATCAAAAAGGGAAAAAAAAAAATTTCTACGTGCCCCGTCCCGATAAGCTCGCGTGCAGAAGCAAACACATACGTGAGTAGCGCCGGCATATGAAAACAGTGTTCAAACCACACATGTGAGGTATCGCCGCGATCAGTAGAGCGAGAGCAATAATTCTAGCCCTAAACCTCCTCTAACTCAAAACATGCAACCTGTAAAATTTTTTAAACGTCACCTACGGAGATTTTTAAGGGTAAATGTTTGTCGCCATTCCACGAGCAGGCGCAATTTTGAAGCATGACATGTTAGGTATCAATTTACCTGGCGTAACATTATCTTTCACAATATAAAAAAAAAAAATTGGGCTAACTTTACTGTTGTCTTATTTTTTAATTCAAAAAGGTGTATTTTTTTCCAAAAAAAAAGTGCGCTTGTAAGACCGCTGCTCAAATATGGTGTGGAAGAAATTATTGCAATGACCGCCATTTTATTCTATAGGGTGTTAGAACCCCAAACATTATACATTTTTTTTCTACGTAATCTTCGAGCAAAAAAAATGTTTTTTAATCTCAGAAAGAGGCTCGGTCCTTAAGTGGTTAAGATCTTCAGGCCGGTCACGTGACTCTCGGCAGGGCTACTGCAGGAGGGGCTGAGCTGCCATGTGACCTACCCGGCTGACATCAAAAGGGAGATCTCGGTCCCTCCTGCAGTAGCCATGTATCAGAGCTGTACAGCGGCCACGAGTCACGTGACCAGCCTGATGGCTCTAAAAAAGGTATTTACATGCCTCTTTTTTTTATATATAAAAAGACATATACAGTGCGCTATGCCTGCCTATAATAAAGAGGCTGCCAGTTCTTTATACTTTTGGGTTAACAACCACTTTACAGTTTTACTAAACCCAGAACCCTGCATTCACTATATCTGGTCTCCCACAGTACACAGAAATGCAATCATTTTAGTAAACATAATCTGCTAAATACCTTTTCTCATCAGCAGTTAAAACAGTATTGTGACTTGTATCAGTGTCACGTTAAAGCTTGTAGGAGGAGTTTTCATTTTCCCCTGATTGACCTATGAGGCTGCAGGACCCCTGAACCTCTGTCTAAACAGTGCTGATTGGCCCTGTGCTGATCACATGCACTCTCCCAGGAAAAAAACAACTGTCTAGCAATACACACCAAACTGAGCATGTGTAGCTTGTCCCCTAATGCTCTGTTCTGTCAGGAAATCGACTGGAGTCAGAAGACAAAGAGGAGGATCAGAGAGACATGATCACACAGCCTTTATACATAATGCAGAGGATTAACCCCTTAGGCTCCACAGGGTATAACAAGCATGCTTTTCTGCCTATACAGACTGATTTTACTGTTGTGGGTTTAGTAACACTTTAAGCCAAACTCTTACCAGTCCTAAAACACACCCCCACCGCCTTAATCAAATATGGTTTATAAAGTGGTGAGCGCCAGGATCTGTGGGCAATCAGATATATGCCGATCATCTATAACTGTATGACCACTGACAGATTTAAATGATAACATTGATCATCTCTTTACAATGGCATCTGAAAGTCAATGGTATATGTTAAGCAGGAAATAAACATGTTTTCCCAGAAGTTGATGTGCTGAAAGCAGGGGAAAAATGGGCATCCCAATTTGTTGTGTATGGGGCTGCATAGCCGCAGACTGGTCAGGTTGTCCAAGCTCACCCGTGTCCACATCAAAAAGCACCTACAATGGGTAAGTCGCCATCAGAACTGGACCACGGTGCAATGAAGGTGGCCTGATCTGATGAATCACATTTTCTTTTACATCAATTGAATGGCCGGGTGCACGTGCATCACTTAACTGGGGAAGAGGTAAGTAAATAGAAAGGTTATTCTGCCTCAGCGCACAAATTATGGAAGCCCTCCCTATCCTTGGATTAAACTGTACTATTTCTGTTGATAAGGACTATATCTGCCAAATAACTGTCTCGAAACCTTGAGCACACTTAGGCTGTTACAAAAAAAAAAATAAAATTAAGAAGAAAAAGAAAAAAGAAGAAAAAAAAAAAAAAAAAAGGAACTATTTTTTTTTTTATTTCACATCTAAGAAAGCAGCTATACATAAACTGCAGTGTTAGGCATAGAGGTTTCACTTCTCCCACCAAGAAGCAAGCTATGTTTTTGCCATCACTGTACACGAAGCTGATGTGTTTGTTTGTTGTCTCGTGTATTTATTTTTGACATAACAAGCAGTTCTCAGTCTGCATGCCTGCCTACACGTAGCACACAGCGGCTTTGTGCTCAATTCCCGGTCATGGGCTATGGCCCCTTGATTACTTGCACCAACATGAATAAGACACTGTCAGATGGAGCCTGTGAAGACTGGGCTACGAATGTTTGTACGGTGGGTACAGTCACCAACAGACCATCTTAATGATGGACTTTTTGTCAGGGCAGGAGTAGAAGGGGATATTAATAATGAATGACCCTATACACATTTAAGCTTGTTACGTTTCATTAAACAAATCACACAGTCCTTTATGTCTCATAGTGGACTTGTTGTAAAATATTTCAAAGCCCTAAATGTTTATGTTGTACAGAGGAATTTCTGCAAGATCAACATAATTAGCATTACCATTTCAAAATATATCAAATCTACATATAAAAAGACAATTCATTTCAAAACATATACTAATCCAAAATGTATTTTCACATACAAAAAGCATAAGAATTGGGCTATCGCAAAGCTCCAACCAGACTTGGAGAAAAGGGGAAATGTTTTGAGCCACACCTTAAAAATATTTACAAGACCAAGAAACAGAAAGATGACTTCACCAGTGTGCTGCTACTCCTTCAGGCTGGGTTCAGACTATTCACTATTGAGTATTAAGCAGGAGATTGTGACCGGCTCTCAATGGAGCCAGTTCACACATCTCCACATCGGCTCCGGTGCAAATTGCACAGGAGTCCTGTGTGTCTTTTGGTCCGTTTCAGCTTCGAATTCAGCCCAAAATTCTGGCTCACTGTTAAATTACAGATTGAGGTTGGTTTTAGACCAAGCTACATTGCTTAAAGTGCCCCTGTCAGCAAGGGAGCAGCTGCAGGTATAAGCGGCAGGCATAGAGTTCTAGATCAGGGGTTCTCAACCTTTTGACGAGTGAGGGCCACTTAATTGGTTTGGTAACTGTTCGCAGACCTCAATGAACTATGGGTTATTACCGCACCCCAAACTGCAAATATAAATGAGCCCTTACTGCCCTGACTCCTTTCATGATGCGCTGCAATTTCAGTTTCAGGAAGTGCACCAAACCTGCAGGATAAAATAGAATCCTGTGGCTCAGTGCAGGTAACCCGCAGGAAAGCCACAGGTGCATTGCGCTGCACTTGCAGATCAGTGTGAAAGCAGCCTAAGAACCACTGCAAAACTATTGGTCATATATGCCCAAACTCTGAAAAACTGATATTGTGCGCATTGGAGTGATGCCCAAACTGATTTTCATAAACTGACAATCCTTCATTTTCTGCATCTGCAGGAATCCCTGGCATCTGCTCCCTCTACAGCTGCTTTCTTCCTCTGCCACCGGCTCCATCCACAACACTGTTCTTGGGATGGCAGGTCGGCAAACCACAACCTGCCATCCCAGATCAGGAGGTTGCGGAGGGCTCCACGGGCCACCAGTTGGGCATCCCTGTTCTAGATGTTTTTGCACATACACTCAGCAGTCTCCATATCCCTGTACTTAAGGCTGAATTCTGGACCTGATAGGCAGAACTCCAACACTTATGGGTGATAACGACCGATAGAAGTGTGTAAGAGGCAGGAATAGGGGGGGCAACCTTTGATCTCAGAAATTGCCTGAGCTTTTGTCATAATGGTGTCTAGGAATTCGGCCATAAAAGTTAAGGTATAGGAAGCTCCTGCAGGCACGTATACTTGTACGTTATATCTTCACACCGGAAGCAGGGTTTCTTCTCCCAACAGAGTCTCTTCAACCCTTTTCGCTGTCAGGCTTTTTTTTCTTCTTTTGTACACGAATAAAGTATTTCTATTGCAGCCACAAGCTTGCTTTAGACTTTTATTTGCCAACACGTCATTATTAGCTGTTAAGAATTCTCTGATTTTAATTATCAGTGTCCCTTGTGGTTTTCTGTATTGTTACCAAAAGGGTAGCAAAAATAACGTAAAAGGTTCTAACCCCTGCCTGCTGTATCTAACACTTACAAAATCAACACATTGGTTATAGAAGGGCTTTAAATGTTGTGCAGTTTACAAATAAGGACCTGGTTCTGCTAATTAAGTGGAGTGACAGAATCTGGTAGAAGACTGGCTGTGCAAAATTACACACCCTTTACCTGGCAAAACAATATTCAAAGAGACATTTCAACAATGCACTAAGTGGGCCACTGTCCCGTTTCTAAAAAGCAAAAAAATCAATTAACACAATCATGGTAAACTGAAATATTATTGATCAGTGATGACTTGGAAGGTTACTGCACTTTGCAAGGACTCACTTTTAATTCCTTTCTCCTACAGTCATAAGTACTTTAGCTAAAGCGTGATGACTGAAATGCTTCATACAAATTTGTTCACTGGATATACAGAATAGCTCTATGGAGAGAGCACCGGAAAAAAAACATCATAGCTATCAGACACTAAAAGCAACATTTTAACACTATGGAGAGTAAAATGTAAGAAACACTTCACTGAGACCTTGTGGGATTTGAGCTATTCAGCTCAACACACCCACTTGTGCCCAGCACCTATAAGTACAAGTCTAACAGTTAAGAAATTAAATATTCAATAGCAGGCCAAAGTTAATAAAATTTACTTGGAGCCCGGAACAGAAGATTTATGAGAACCAAATCAGGATCCAGATGTTCTCAAGTCAAAGACACCTCATAATAAAGTTCTTACAAGATGGTACTTCACTCCTATAGGCCATAAGTTCAAACCCAACATTTCTCCCTTGTGTTTCTGTGGTTAGACCTTTCTCATGTGGTGAAAATGCCCAGATGCCAGGGAATTTCACAGTACAGTGGTGGAATTTGTTAAGTGGTAAATTAGGCATAATTGTAAAACTCCCCAGTTGGCTTTGCAAAACACCCCGATAAAGGCATTAAAAAAGTGTGACAGAATTAAAAGGGACATATTTTGGGCCTATACTAAGAGCAACCAAATTAGTTATTACTTCCAAATCGTAAAGTGGGGTGCTCCAAATTCCAAACAAATATAGTTTCCAACAGGGTAATTATGTAAATGTTATTTGTTTTCTATTTATTCTTCTTTCATAAAACAACCTTGCTTGTCAAATTGTTCATTAAAGTGTAACTAAAAGGCAATTTTTAATTTTTTTGGATAGCGTGGAGAGGGATTAGAACCCGTTATTGCTCTGTTCCCCCATTAGGGAGATTCATTCTCTATATTTGTTCTAGGTACCATTATCATCAAAAGTAAGGGCCCTTTCACATGGGCGCCTTCCATTCCGATCAACAGGATCTATGAGCTGATCCCCTGCTGATCGGAGCAGAGCGTGTGGGTGACAGGTCCGATATTACACGGCCCATAGTAGGCCTACAGAAAGACATGTGAAGTAATATAAAATGTCTACATACACAATATGTGCTTAAAGTGGTGTTTCCACCAAAAAAAAAAAAAAAAATGGCTTAAAATTCATAAAAAAAATAAAATAATAATTGGGGAAAAAAAAAGTTTTTTTACTCACCTCTAAATGCCTGTTGCTAGGGGGTCCCTTGTAGTCTGCTTTCGTCAGTGCCCGGGCACTGACATCACTTCCCCTCTACGCAGTCAGTCATCTGGGACACGTGACAGGTCCCAGATGACTGCGCGGCGTATCACGGCGTGCAGTGCCGCTCGCGCATGCGCAGTGGGTGCCCACCGTTTAAGGATGCCGGCACCGCAAGTGAAGCGGGGAATGAGGGGGGGGGGGCTTCGCTCCCCCGCATCGCTGGATCCTGGGACAGGTAAGTGTCCAATTATTAAAAGTCAGCAGCTGCAGTATTTGTAGCTGCTGACTTTTAAAAAAAATTTTTAAGGGGCACCCCACTTTAAGGGTCCATTCACATCAGATGAAGTAGGATGCATTTGACAGCACTCCAACTGCACAGACTGTCTAAAATTCAGGTTATCCTATGGGTGTAGTTCACACTATTGCAGCGCAAAAAAGTACAGCAAGCTGCATTTTTCTGCACTGCAAATGCACAGAAATGCACGAATATACAGTTTCTCACAAAAGTGAGTACACCCCTCACATTTTGGTAAATATTTTACTATATCTTTTTATATGACAACACTGTAGAAATGACACTTTGCTACAATGTAAAGTAGCGAGTGTCCAGCTTGAATAACAGTATAAATTTGCTGTCCCCTCAAAATAACTTAACACACAGCCATTAATGTCTAAACCGCTGGCAACAAAAGCAAGTACACCCCTAAGTGAAAATGTCCAAATTGGACTCAATTGAGAATTCATTTTCTGATATAAAAGATTTACAAAAAGTGTGCCACATCCCGTGAAAAATGGAATAGAGAGGACCCCTGGGGGTGGGATTTCTAAAAGGCACTACCAACACACAACAGTATAGAAAAAAAAATGTTATTTGATAAAATTATTACTATCTAGAAAAATACAGTAGTAGACACAATTTGGACATGGAGACATCAAAATTGTGCAGATTGATGATATAGAGATCCTATACCCAACGTGTTTCAGAGATAAATGTAGTCGCCTTCATCGGGGGTTTAACAGGAAATATGTTGGGGTGAAGAGACCATTCCCCTGGGAATAACTGATGGCGACTCAAGTAGTCCGCCTGCCAATACTCTACTCCCGGAATGAAGACTGCCGATAGGCACGGAACATTCCATTTTGCCCAAGTTAGAATATGGTTCATCTCTCACTGCGCTGAGAGACTTTTGGTCCCCCCTTGGTGAGTGATATAGGCCACAGCTGTGGCATTGTCGGATTGAATCCTGACAGGACAATCCCGTAACCTGAAAGTCCAGGCCTTTGGCGCCAAACGCACTGCCCGAATCTCTAGGATATTGATGGGCAAGGTTCTTTCGGTTCTTGACTACTGTCACTGGACAGTTGTCTTTTCTAGTACTGCTCCCCAGCCTGAAAGGTTGGCATCCATCATTACCACTTTCCAGATGACTGGTCTGAATGATTTCTCTTTCAGCAGATTCTGGGCTAGTAACCACCAAGTAAGGCTTTGGGCCACTTTGGACAGCCACATTTAGACATCAAGTCTAAAGCTTGAATTGTTTTGTTCCAAGCAGACGACCGGATACTGTTTTGCAACAGTCTTGAATGGAACTGGGCATAGGGAACTGCTTAGAATAAAGCCACCATGGTTCCTAGCAACCTCATGCAAAGGCGAATGGAATGATCACCTTTTGACCTGACCATCTGTACCAGCTCTCTTATGGAGTTGATTTTTGCCTGAGGCAAGAACACCTTTTCCTGGGCTGTGTCTATGATCAGACCCAAGTACTCCTGCCTTTTTAGCGGTATTCAGGAAGATTTCTCTAGGTTGAGAATCCAACCCAAACTTTCCAGATAGTTGGTTGTAGTTTGTACGCTTTGCTCTAAACGAGCCACCGACTGATCTATTAGTAATAGATCATCCAAGTATGCTACGACTGTTATGCCCCGTGTTCTTAACCTGGCTAGTGGTGGGGCCAGCACTTTTGTGAACACCCGGGGTGCTGTAGCTAGCCCGAAGGGCAGGGCTAAAAACTGAAAATGCTGCTGTTCTAACTGGAACCACAGAAACTTTTGGCGAGTGGAAAATATATAGGGACATGCAAATAAGCATCCCTGATGTCGAATGATGCCAGAAGTTCTCCTAGAAGGATAGAAACTACTGACCCGATCGTCTCCATGCGAAAGGAGCAGATCTTCAGGAACGGATATAGATTTTTTTAGATCTAGAATGGGTCTGACATCTCCATTTGGTTTTGGTACCATAAAAAGATTTGAATAAAACTCCAGACCTTGCTCTTTTGTGGGGATCTGTATGATCACCCCTTGGAGATATTAATCGGTCTAGTGCCTGAAACAGAGATTGTCTTTTCCCTGGATCTTTGGGAACGCTTGACCTCAGGAAGCGAGACGGTGGAAAGTCCCGAAATTCCAGCTTGTACCGCATCGTTACTGTGGAGACAGTGTTAATTTTGTCGACTAAAACATTTTAGTCAACTAAATGAATACTATTTTAGTAAACTAAAATACGACTAAAACTAAAACAATTGAGATGACTAAAACTAAAATGGCATTTTAGTCAAAAGACTAAGACTAAACTAAATAGAAATTGGACTTCAAAATGAATACTGGTCTGTAGTGCATGTTCATACCTCAATACCTTAAATAATAACATACGAGATGTTTCACTCCAGCAGTATATAATGAGTTTGGAAATTGTAGAGAAATGTTAACTAATGCATTACAATTTAATTACACCCATTATATTTTAGGACGACTAAAAAGAGTTTTAGTCAACTAAAATGTACTGGAGATTTTAGTCTACTGAAATGTACTGGAGATTTAGTCGCCTAAATATGACTAAAACTACAATTGCAGAAGACTAAAATGGCACTAAAACTAAAATGCCATTTTAGTCCTAAGACTAAGACTAAAACTAAAACTAAATTGAAATTTGCTGCTAAAATTAACTCTGTGTGGCAATGACCCATCTGTCCTGAATTTCCACTTTCCAGACCAACGGACCATCACCAGGACCACCGCCCAATAATACTGTTGGAAGTTTGGGAGAGCAAGTCCAACCTGGCTTACTGGTAGTTGTAGCGTGGATATCGCCAGTCTGGGCCCTCTGCTTAGCCAGATAAAGGAAATAACAATAGATTTTAATTCATTAAAGAACGACTCCGGAAGCAAAACTGGGCAATTTCTGAAGAAATAAAGAAACTCTGGGAGGAAGATCATTTTTATTAAATTCACCCTGCCAACTGGGGTAAGAGGGAGTGACTTTCAGCCTGCACACTGACGCCAAAACCAGGTCAGCAGGGGGAGCAGGTTCAGGTCGAAGTACGAGGTGACTGGTCCACCCAGGCATATCCCTAGATATTTAAAGCTGTTAACCCATACCAGCGGGGTCTGCATGGCCAGCCTAGGATTTGCAGAGTGTAAGAGATAGATCAGGGATTTGTCCCAGTTGACATTGACTCCAGAATATCATCCAAAGTCGTTGATTATCTGTAGGGCTGCTGGGGGGGGGGGGGGGGGGGGGATGAAACAGTGTCATCAGTATACAAGGATATTTGACAGGGTGCTTTAAATTCTTTTTTTCTTTTTATAGTTACACTGTCCCTTTAAAAGAAAAAAAAATTTGGATCACTTTTATTCCTATTAAACGGAATGTAAACATCCCTTGAAATAGAAAAAAGCATGACAGGACCTCTTTAATGTGAGATCTGGGGTCTAAAAGCCCTCAGATCTCATTATTTACACTTAAAAGCAATAAAAAAAAAAAAAAAAATTGGCCCTTTAAGGCTGCTGGGCGGAAGTGATGTTTGATGTCGCTCCCATCATCTAATAGCATAGAGTTCAGTAGGAGTCATCATCGTCATCCGATTGTCTCCGCCACTACTGACAGATGACCGGGACGCGACGGGAGGGGGGTGGCCACCTCTTCCGCCACCGATAAAAGTGATCTTGTGGCAAATCCCCTGCGTACCCCCCACCGTTGAAGGCAATACCGTGGTTATGACAGCTATATGCTGCCTTAACAACGGTATTTATGTAGCGACGTAAATCCACGGTGGGCGGTCCGGAAGTGGTTAAGGAGAAGTACACAGGGTTTATCTGGTTTCTGGGGAACTAAAGCAGAAAATTCAAGTTTGGTAAACAGTATTTGAAAACTAACAACAACATATTGCAAAAGAGCACTAAAACTTTTAATTTTTAATCTCCAAAAAGGTTTGAGTGTCAATGTAAAACAGTATTCTGGGTGCATGTTACCAAAGATAGCAAACAATAGGGTATGCATCTGTATCAGAACAAAATGTAATCTCCTAGTAATACCCTTTACAGGAGAAGGAAAGGAGTAAAGGGATCATTTGCATGGTGGTCGGATGAATCTCATTTCTGTCAAGCCAGTCATTGACCTCCAAGGGGAATGGAAAAAAATTAGATTCTCCACCAGCGGTAATGCACTGTCTGGCTGGAAATGGAATTACATACAGAAGCTTTAAAGATTGAAGTCTTTTCTTGAGATCACAGAATTTGGCCCTTTGCCTTTGGACTTCAGCAAAAAAAAGTTCAGGACAAAAATTTGATTGTGTGCCCCATTTAATGCCATCTCTTTTTTCTCTTTTGCTAAATGAAGTAGTATTACCGTACCTATCTTTGTACCATAGCTTTGCAATTTAGGAGCCTTGCAAGGATAGGTCTGGGGGGGTTCCCTGGAGAGAGAGGCCTGAATATTCTATGCGTACTTCCAACCACAAAAAGTGGGGTGATGGGTTCACAACCAAATACTTGCAGGATCCAACTTCCCATAAAGTCTATGGAGCTTGAGGGGGCGTGGTCTCGGCATGGAAGCGTGAAGATGTGTCTTCCCTGAACTCCCGGTCCGCACATGCAACCCGAAGTGAGCCCTGCTCTCATAGCCTTGCCATCACAGAAGTCCTCTTCACCTTTAAATAAACAGTCATTGTGGGCCCTCCTGCAAAAATTACCCACTAGAGAGGATTTTGATTCACTAGTCTCCCGAGTGGAGGCAGTACTCCGAGGGGAGCTCACAGAACTTAAACAGGAGGTAGCTGATGTGTCTCCACACTAAAAACTGACTCTGCCACCCTCCACCAAGAAATTTCCAGTTTAAACAGTACACATAATGAGGTGTCAGACCAAGTTTGCACAGCTGCATCTGCTATTAGATGATCGGGAAAATCGCAGGCGCAACATTAGAATTTGCGGTCTACCAGAAGCCACTTGACAGGCAGACCTCAAGGTAACTAAACTGCCATATTTAACGACTGCTTGGAGCAACCCCCTGAGACCATCATTGACAGGGTCAACTGCAGCCACTTCTTTAGCCCAGTTCACTTGCTTGGTCTGCAAAGCAATGCTGCTTAAGCCACCATGTTGGCGGTCTGATGCTACCTGGTCAAGTTCATTCTGGATGCCAAAAAGGGGTCCCCACACTTCACCAGAGGCAGCTGATGCTGGAGGTGACCCTTGGGTGGTTTAACAGCAAGCAAGATCTTTGGAGAAATACAGGTGGGAGCGCTGAGAGTGGAGTCCTACAGTATGCTGATCCTGGCTACGCCCCCATCCACCGAAATATAAAGAACCCATTCAGACTGTTCCACCATACTCCCTTCGGTAAATGCACAGACATCCAAACCCATGTAGTTTTTACGCTGTCAAAAAAGTGTATCCAACACTTTAGATTGAGTACAAAAGGGCTAAATCAGATATTTTAAATAATTATATTAAAAACATTGTAAAATTAGCAAAGAATCCAGTCCTGAAACACTGTACAAAGCCAATACTATAGCAGCACTCCTGTCAGTCCATTTAAAACATGACCGGCATTTATATGTTTTATCATATAAGGGACAGAAGTATGACACTTTGTGAATACAGTTCTGAAGAAAGACGGTGGTCCTAGTAGATATTGAGAGTGTGCGCCTACACCCAGATCCACACTGTGCGATTTATACTCCCCAAGGGGTTCAAACTCACCAGAAAATAGTAAATCACAAGCATCAATATGATCAGAGGAAAGTCGTCCAATATATAGGTCCGATTAGGGCTGCAAATCACTCCAAACATTAGAAATATATTAATTTGTAGAGCGCCATGGATTCCCATTCACAGGGGCATACAGGAGAATATCCAAAGGCCGCATTAAACTTTGAAAAATGTATGCAGGAATTTAAACAGTCCCCCACAGAGACACGTCCGGCTGCATGTTCAGGCAAAAGGAAGAAATCTTCCTCCAAATAGACACTTAAATAAATGCCATCAAAAAAGTGTCTCAAATATCACCAGCAACCATTGGATGAGTCTCTCCCTGAACAGGGAGAGCTCTCAAAATGGCCTAGGACCACCGTCTCTCTTCAGAACTGTGTTCACCAAGTGTCGCCCTTCTATCCCTTATGTTAAAACATATAAATGCCGGTCAGGTTTTAAATGGACTGACAGGAGCGCTGCTATAGCATTGGATTTGTACAGTGTTTCGGGACTTAATTCTTTGCTAATTTTACTATCTATCTCTCTATATCTATATAAATATATACATCTATATAAATATATATCTATCGATATTGCTATAGATATTGATATATAAAAATAAAAAACACATGCATGCAATATATAATTCTTTTTAATCAATCCATAACTGGATTAATTTATTTGTAGACTGTTTTCTGCACTACATATTTTATGTTCAATAAGAGGAGCTTAAAAATAGACTTACATATTTCAGGAGCTTCATCAGAACCATCTGGACAATCCTTTTCACCATCACACCTCCAACCTTTCGATATGCATGTTACCTGGTCCTTGCAGGCAAAATGTTTAGGGCTACATGTTTTTGGAGCTAAAATACAAAAAGAGATTATTCATTACTATTGGTGTGCATTCAAGCTTTATAATAAAAGAGCAAAAAAAAAGTCTATGGATATACATGATAACAAGCTTGATTTTAGCAGAATTCCTGATTAGTTACTATAGAGGTTATTTACGAAAGGCAAATTCACTTTGCACTGCAAGAACACTTTCAAGTGCAGTTGCTGTAGATCTGAGGGGGACATGCAAGGGAAAAAAAACAGCATTTTTTTGTGCTTGCACATGATTGGATGATAAAATCAGCAGAGCTTCTCCTAATTTCAGAGCTTCCCCTCAGATCTACAGCGACTTTACTTACAAGTGCACTTATAGTGCAGACTGGATTTCCCCTTAGTAAATCAACCCCAGTACGTTACATTATACATGCCTACGTGTTGCACATTTTTTCTTCCTGTTTAATAAGAATACCACTCACCAACTGCCATTTATAGCAAGTTGTTACCTTAGTGTTGCCTGCCTTTCAGAGATTTCTTGATTTTTGATTATTTGAATTTTTGCCCTGTCAGAACAGAGGTATCATGATGCTTATAACAGACACTCAAACTCCGTCAAGTAAAAGTGCACCAAGATCAGCCAAGATAGCGTTTCCGTTATAAACCCTGAGCTCAGGTAGAAGACAGCACAGCCTCCGTAAAGGCCATACAGCCGTTTTTTAAATGTAGCACACCACAACCCACGGCATGTATGTTGTAGTGCTGCTGTGTGGAACTGTCGGCGCACACTGTACTGTGTTTTGGAGTGTTGCTCTAAATAAAAAGCACCAGATGCACCATACAGAGTGCCACGTGTTGTGGTAACATGCAGTAAATCAGAGTTACAGTAATGCACAAGTATGAATGGGACTTTGAACATCTTCGAGAACATTTTGAAGACCCATATTTTCTTAACCATTGATGCAGGGTACAACCACAACAGTGATAGGAGGATGGCTTATAAACCACTGATGCAGGGTACAACCACAACAGGGATATGAGGATGGCGTACAAACCACTGATGCCAAGTACAATTGCAGTAGTAGTACAATGACTGTTTATAAAGATGGATAATCACATCTATCCAATAGGTCAGTACTGATGAGGCGGTAGAAATAAATTTCTGTACCATAGACAGCAACCAACGTGCAGGATCTAAAACTACCAAACTGGCAGGTAATAGGCCTTGCGGTAGGAGTCTACACTTGACCAATCTTGCAGCACTTGCTGTAGTTTCATTTTTATGCACTTACAAATGACCTACTACTACTTTCACTCATTAAAACACAGATCTGTCACTGACACAGTTTATGGGAAATGAGCACAGCTTGTCCATTACCCTGCAAGAGATAGTCCAACATAATGAACATTGACCTGAATTCAAACTAAAGCGTATTTGTTCCTTCTCTTACATTAGCATGCCGCTCTCACAGACACTATGATTCTCTGTTAGGAAACAAGAGACTGCAAACATTCACAGAGTCACTTACCACAAACCCATCACTCATCCATTCAGAGAGATGCATAATATTAAACTGCTTTATTTTAAATTCACTAATTTGCTGAAAAAGCAGGCGGCGGCCTAAGAACACAAAAGTTTAGCTAAAAATTGGCCACTTAATAAAGAGTTAGTATACCCAAAACCGATATTACACTTAAAGATGAAGTGTATTGTATGCATACAATACCTTCCCTTGCTCCCATTATTAATACACAATTCAAAAAATGCCACTTAAATAATTTTGTTTTCTTTTGAGACCCAGCAATGGCATCACTTATTCTGACTGCTGTTCTTTATTCCAAATACCATGGGAAGAGTCAGACTCCTGTAAATTTTACAGCACCTTGCCTTGGATCAAGAGTGTTAAAATGAGAGAACACACACCTGGTATCCCTTTAGCCATACATGCGCCTCCCTGCTGGCCATTGTGTGCTGCAGATTTTAGCTGTGAAAATCTTCTAAAGAGAAGCCGGGAATGTGTTCTCCCCTAAAACACAAAATTATTGATGGCAGAGGAAGCAATCAGGAGGAGAGGGAATTGAATGTTGAATCAAGTTGCTACGGCAGAAAATTAGGGTGGCTCAAGATAGCTAATGCAGTGTCAAAGGTTTTGTTTTTTGGAGGTGCAAGCTATCAGGCAATTTAGAGTAATCTGGTTTAACAGAGGCAAAGACTTGCTAAAAGTGTAAGTGTAAAGCCTCATACACACGATCGGACCTTGGACCAACTTGCCCGTGGATTTCTGTCCAAAGGGCGTTGGCCCCAAGTTGGTCTTGCATACACACGATCAGACTTTTTAGGCAACAAACATGAACGTAGTGACGTTTCAACGTACTGACAACACTTCAAAAGAGGACGTTCGAATACTCCAGCGCCACCTTTGGTCAACTTCTATATTGTTGTCTGATCTTTTGCATTGGTTCTGAGCATGCGTGTTTGTACTTTGTACAAAAGTCCGTTGGTTTTGTTTACACGCGGTCGGACTTTGGTCCGTCTGACTTTTGTTGGCAGAAAGTTGGTCCGTTCGCACAGCCAACAAAAGTCAGATGAAACCTGGAAAAAGGTGGTCCGATGGAGCGTACACACGGTCGGATGTTGGTCCAAAACAGCTAATTTGCATGTTGGTTGTCAAAAAGTCCGATCGTGTGTACGGGCCTTAAGTGTGTGTGTGTGTGTGTGTGTGTGTGTGTGTGTGTGTGTGTGTGTGTGTGTGTGTGTGTGTGTGTGTGTGTGTGTGTGTGTGTGTGTGTGGTTCAGCTTTAACCACTTGCCGACCGCCCCATGTAGATATACGTCGGCAGAATGGCACGTACAGGCAGAACCACGTACCTGTACGTGCCATTCTTTAGGCGGTTGGGGGGTCCGATCGGACCCCCCTCCGCCGGCGGGGACGGTCGGCATCGCTTCAGGAGCGATCCGGGACGAGGGGACGGCCAGTGGTTTCTGGCCACCCCCTCGCGATCGCTCCTGGCGAATGAAAAGCTTCCCCTTCCTGTCTATTGTATAGACAGGAAGGCGGAAGTGATGTCACGCTCGGTGCGCCGGTCTATGTGACCGGAGACGCCGAGCGGCGAACATGTTAAGGTTAGTGCACAACACTACACTGACACCAGTACAGTTAGGCACACAAAACACCCCCCTGTCACCCCCTGATCACCCCCCAGATCACCCCCCTCCCCCCCAGTCACAGTGTCACTAATTGCAGTGATCATTTATTTACTGATCACTGCATTTAGTGTCAGTGTGACTGTAATAACTGTCAGGGCAGTTAGTTTTAGGTCCTAGGTAGCCCCCTACCCCCCCCTAATAAAGGTTTAACCCCCTGATTGCCCCTAGTTAACCCCTTCACCCCCTTTTGCCAGTGTCACTAAGCGATCGTTTTTCTGATCGCTGCATTGTGTCGCTAGGTAACCATTTTTTTTTTATTTTAACCGCCATGTTTTATATAGGTTCATAAATAGTTTTATAGGTCAGGTACCCCCATATTACAACCTAAATAAAGGTTTTAACCCCCTGATTGCCCCTAGAGTTAACCCTTTCACCAGTAATCACCGTATAACTGTCACTGGTGACGCTGGTTAGCCAGTTAGTTATTTCGTTATTTAGGTTCCCCGTCAGGTTTTTATATAGCGTCAGGTACCCCCATATATTACCTAATAAAGGTTTAACCCCCTGATTGCCCCTAGTTAACCCTTTCACCCCCTTTTGCCAGTGTCACTAAGCGATCGTTTTTCTGATCGCTGCATTAGTGTCGCTAGGTAACCAGTTTTTTTTTAGGTTAACCGCCATGTTTATATAGGTTCATAAATAGGTTTATAGGTCAGGTACCCCCATATTACAACCTAAATAAAGGTTTTAACCCCCTGATTGCCCCTAGAGTTAACCCTTTCACCAGTGATCACCGTATAAAATGTCACTGGTGACGCTGGTTAGCCAGTTAGTTATTTCGTTATTTAGGTTCCCCGTCAGGTTTTTATATAGCGTCAGGTACCCCCATATATTACCTAATAAAGGTTTAACCCCCTGATTGCCCCTAGTTAACCCTTTCACCCCCTTTTGCCAGTGTCACTAAGCGATCGTTTTTCTGATCCCTGCATTAGTGTCGCTAGGTAACCAGTTTTTTTTTGTATTACTGTTACGGGTGACGCTGGTTAGTTAGCTTGTTTTTTATACTGTCAGGGCACCCGCCATTTATTACCCAATAACGGTTTAACCCCCTGATCGCCCGGCGGGTGATATCAATTAGGTTTTAGGGTCAAATAAGGTCTGCGTCGCCCCAGGTTAGTGCCAGTACCGCAAACACCCACGCGCAAAGCATACACCTCCCTTAGTGGTATAGTATCTGAACAGATCAATATCTGATCTGATCAGATCTATACTAGCGTCCCAGCAGTTTAGGGTTCCAAAAAAACGCATTGTTAGCGGGATCAGCCCAGATACCTGCTAGCACCTGCGTTTTCCCCCTCCGCCCAGCCCAGCCCACCCAAGTGCAGTATCGATCGATCACTGTCACTTACAAAACACTAAGCACACATAACTGCAGTGTTCGCAGAGTCAGGCCTGATCCCTGCGATCGCTAACATTTTTTTTGTGGTAGCGTTTTGATTCAGTCGCTTCAGTCAGGAGCTTTTTTACCTGTGAATCTCAAAAAAATAAAAAAAACAAAAATAGTTGTCGTTTTATTGTTCTCTCTCTCTCTCTATTGTTGCTCTTTTTTTACTCCATTCTATTCTGCAATGTTTTATTATGTTTTATCATGTTTTATCATGCTTGCTTTTCAGGTATGTAATTTTGTTTACTGTGTTTTAGTGTTAAGCATTTTTTTGTTTTCAGGTGCGCCATTCAGTTGCAGCGCGGATTTATTTATCTTGACAGCAACAGCGTTTGCTCCCACGATACATAAAGCCGCGACTCCAACGCTGTAGGAGGTGATTTCACCACCACAGTTAAAAAAAAAGAGCATATGTGCCGAAGCATGGGGGCAGCAGGGGGGGCGGAGGAGCGATTGGCTCCTAATGCCACGTACATACGGTCGAAATTCCGACCGTGTGTACACGGCATAACTTTTGCGGGAGGATGCCCCCATGCATCGGCATATATAAATGGTGCATGTATGCCCATCATTAGAAGTGGGTGGATGAAGGGAGGTATTCTAATGGTGGGCATACCCACCAATCAATCTCTTTTTTTCGTTCAGCCAAGAGGCTGCATGAAAAAAAAAAAGATTACAATATATGTCCAGTATGTTGCTGGACTTTGAATGGTTATACCAGAATGATGCCTGCAGGTTTAGGTATCATCTTGGTATCATTCTTTTCAGCCAGTGATCGGCTTTCATGTAAAAGCAATTCTAGCGGGTAATTAGCCTCTAGACTGCTTTTACAAGCAGTAGGAGGGAATGTCCCCCCTCCCGGATATAAACCGCGCCATTGGGAAATTGGGAAAGCATTTTATCACACCAATCTTGGTGTGGTCAGATGCTTTGAGGGCAGAGGAAAGATCTAGGGTCTAATAGACCCCAATTTTTTCAAAAAAAGAGTACCTGTCACTGCCTATTGCTATCATAGGGGATATTTACATTCCCTGAGATAACAATAAAAATCATAACAAAGAAAAAAAATGGAAGGAACAGTTTAAAAATAGAATAAAAAAGCTAAATAAATAAAAAAAAAACTAAAAAAAAAAAAAAAAAAAGCACCCCTGCCCCCCCTTCTCTTGCGCAAAGGCGTACACAAGCGTTGGTCTGGCGTCATATGTAAACAGCAATTGCAGCATGCATGTGAGGTATCACCGCGAAGGTCAGATCGAGGGCAGTAATTTTAGCAGTAGACCTCCTCCGTGAATCTAATGTGGTATCATGTAAAGGCTTTTAAAGGCTTTTAAAAATGTATGTAGTTTGTCGCCACTGCGTGTTTGTGCGCAATTTTAAAGCATGTCGTGTTTGGTATCCATGTACTCGGCCTAAGATCATATTTTTTATTTCATCAAAAATTTGAGCAATATAGTGTGTTTTAGTGCATTAAAATAAAAAAAAGTGTATTTTTTCCACAAAAAATGCGTTTGAAAAATCGCTGCGCAAATACTGTGTGGAAAAAAAAAATGCAACACCCACCATTTTAATCTGTAGGGCCTTTGCTTTAATAATATATATAGTGTTTGGGGGTTCAACGTAATTTTCTTGCAAAAAAAAAAATATGTTTTCATGTAAACAAAAAGTGTCAGAAAGGGCTTTGTCTTCAAGTGGTTAGAAGAGTGGGTGACGTGTGACATAGGCTTCTAAATGTTGTGCATAAAATGCCAGGACAGTTCAAACCCCCCCCAAATGACCCCATTTTGGAAAGTAGACACCCCAAGCTATTTGCTGAGAGCAATGTTGAGCCCATTAAATATTTTTTTTTTTTGTCCCAAGAGATTGAATAATGAAAAAAAAAAATATATATATTTTTTTTTACAAAAAGTTGTCACTAAATGATATATTGCTCAAACATGTCATGGGCATATGTGGAAATACACCCCAAAATACATTCTGTTGCTTCTCCTGAGTACGGGGATACCACATGTGTGGGACTTTTTGGGAGCCTAGCTGCGTACGGAACCCCAAAAACCAAGCACCGCCTTCAGGCTTTCTAAGGGAGTAATTTTTTTATTTCACTTCTCACTGCCAATCACAGTTTCGGAGGCCATGGAATGCCCAGATGGCATAAAACCCCCAAAATGACCCCATTTTGGAAAGTAGACACCCCAAGCTATTTGCTGAGAGGTATTGTGAGTATTTTGCAGATGTCGCTTTTTGTCACAAAGTTTTGAAAATTGAAAAAAGAAAAAAAAAATTTTTTTTTCTTTACTTTCTTCATTTTCAAAAACAAATGAGAGCTGTAAAATACTCACCATGCCTCTCAACAAATAGCTTGGGGTGTCTACTTTCCAAAATGGGGTCATTTGGGGGGGTTTTGTGCTATTTTGGCATTTTATGGCCTTCGAAACTGTGATAGGTAGTGAGGAGTGAAATCAAAAATTTGCACCCTTAGAAATCCTGAAGGCGGTGCTTGGGTTTCGGGGCCCCGTACGCGGCTAGGCTCCCAAAAAGTCCCACACATGTGGTATCCCCATACTCAGGAGAAGCAGCAAAATGTATTTTGGGGTGCAATTCCACATATAACTATGGCATGTGTGAGCAATATATAATTTAGTGACAACTTTTTGAAGAAAAAAAAAATTATTTTTTATTTTTGTCTTTATTCAATCACTTGGGACTAAAAAAAAAAATATTCAATGGGCTCAACATGCCTCTCAGCAAATAGCTTGGGGTGTCTACTTTCCAAAATGGGGTCATTTGGGGGGGTTTTGTACTTCTCTGCCATTTTAGCACCTCAAGAAATGAAATAGGCAGTCATAAATTAAAAGCGGTGTAAATTCCAGAAAATGTACTCTAGTTTGTAGACGCTATAACTTTTGCGCAAACCAATAAATATACGCTTATTGGCATTTTTTTTACTAAAGACATGTGGCTGAATACATTTTGGCCCAAATGTTTGACTAAAATTGAGTTTATTAGATTTTTTTTATAACAAAAAGTAGAAAATCTCTTTTTTTTTCAAAAATTTTCGCTCTTTTTCCGTTTATATCGCAAAAAATAAAAATCACAGAGGCAATCAAATACCATCAAAAGAAAGCTCTATTTGTGGGAAGAAAAGGACGCAAATTTCGTTTCGTTACAAAATTGCATGACCGCACAATTACCAGTTAAAGTAGTGCAGTGCGAAATTGAAAAAAGACCTCTGGTCCTTAAGCTGACAATTGGTCCGGGGCTGAAGTGGTTAAATTAAAATTAAATTAAAATCAAAACGTTTCATTTTGGATGCAGGAAGGAATGGTAAAAACCCCTATCAAATTTTAAACTTTTCAATTTTTGAGAAATGTGCCTTCACTTCTTGTTCTGTAGACACAACAGTAAGTGAGATTAAAAAAAAATCTCTCCAAAGTGAGGGAAATGCACTCTAATGCCGCTTACACGCGGTCGGAATTTCCGATGGAAACAGCTCAATGGGAGCTTTTCATTGGATTTTCCGACCGTGTGTATGTCCATCGGTCTTTTTTCAAACGTGTGTATGCAATTCCGACACGCAACATTCCGACGCATGCTCGGAAGAATTAAACTTCCCTTTTATAGTGCCCAACGTGTTGTATGTCACGGTGTTATTGACCAAAGGAATTGGGTGTGACCGTGTGTAGGCAAGACAGTTTGAGCGAAATTCCGACGGGAAAACCATCAGAGCTTTTTCCGACGAGAATTCCGACCGTGTGTACGTGGCATTAGGCAGTTGTCGCCAGAACAATTCTCTCTATTCCTGTGGCAAATCTAAATTTGTTTTTTTTTTCCCTCATTATCAGTCCCAGGAACAAAGATCACCAGGACAACATTGGGAGTGATTTTATCGGGACGTGGCATTATATACTTAATTCCCGTATCCACAGAACCACTCTGTACAAATTTTAATCAAACATCGGGAGTGAATCTCCCTAATGGGGATCAAACAATAAAAAACCTAACATGGTTCTAGCTACACACCACTCAATCCACAACTAAAATAAAAAAGTTTTGGTTTTAGACTCTCGCCAGAGTTTTTGGGCCTGCACACCTGCTTTGGCCATAAAGACTCTACCTGTTGGATCTACCATTTTTATTTTATTTTTAGCATGGAAAATGCAACAGCAGGTGTGCTGTAACAAATAATGGTGGATGGTAACTTCCAAAACAGTTAAAGATTTAGAAATAATATTGGGAGAGTTCCCTGTTGAAGCACTGAAGACCTATAAGAAGCCAGGGGCTGATTTCGCCACACTATGCAACCAAGAAGGTGCCACAGTATACTTCCTAGTTCAGCCATACAACTTCCTATGCAACTTCACCAGACAATCTGCCATTCTTATTGCCTTTATCGAATTAGCAAAGAGATGACCCAGGAAGCAGTAATCTTTTTAGCTGTGCAGTGTGTAAATTATAAGGTTGCCTAGAACTTATTTTTAGAAGATGATGGACAATACAACTTGATCATGAGATCTGTTTTTCAAAAAAGCTTTTCACCTAGAGAGCACACTCAATGTTTACATACAGAAAAGCAAAGGTTGTTTGGCTTCCATTTATTTACACAGAGAAATTGATCCATTTGTAGTTGTGTAGGGCAGGTCAATAGCAAACAAATGTCATTGTGATAAGTCATGAAAAAACGCGCTCTTCAGAAGAATTAAAGAGGAAGTAAAGCCTCTTAAAAAAAAAAAAAAAAAAAAAAGACACCTTGCAAGGCAAAGGCATAATGAGCTAGTATGCATAGCATACTAGCTCATTATGAAAAACTTACCTGAAAAGAAGCCCCCAAAGCCATCCTTATCCTCGATCTTCTTCGCCACCATCCAGGGCCGGAGTGACTTCCGGGTCTCGTTGCTCCAGCGCTATCATTCGCTGGAGCGGCGAGACATCGCTCCCACGCATGCGCACGAGATCGGCATATCGCTGTGATCTCGGCATCTTCAGTGCGCCCTCAGTGCGCCTGCGCGCCGCTGTCTACGGCGCATGCGCCGTAGACAGCGATGCCTTTTCATCGCTAAATATCTCCTAAACCATGTAGGTTTAGGAGATATTTATTAGACCTACAGGTAAGCCTTAATCTAGGCTTACCTGTAGGCCAAAGTCATATGGAAGGGTTTACTTCCACTTTAAAGCGTTTGTAAAGTCAATTTTTTTCTTTTAAAATAACAAACGTTATACTTATCTGTTTTGTGCCATGGTATTCTCTTCTGGGGTCCCCGCCAGTGCTCCTGGCTCCTCCTCTTCTCGGGGTGCCACCATGCTTCTTATTGTGACGCACTTACAGTCTCGACCCCAAGCTTTGCGGCCTGCATCTTTAGACACGGACAGACACTCGGCCCTCCCCTCCCCCCCCTCGTCACAGGATTTGACTGATAAGCACTTCTGCAGATGGGCACAGCACTGGATCAACATGGGGCTCAGGTATGTGTAAGGGGGGTGGGGAGATACACATACTGAAATATTGGTTTACCTTAATGCAGGGAATGCATTAACCACTTGCCTACTGGGCACTTTACCCCCTTCCTGCCCAGGCCAATTTTCAGCTTTCAGCACTGTCGCACTTTGAATGACAATTGCACATGTAACATTGCTATCACCGCACTGAGGGGCGCACGAGAGCGGTGGTTCTGGGGCGCTGTCATATGACATCGTTCCAGAACATGAGAGAGAGTACATCACACCCGCCATCATTTTACTATATGGCGGGAAGTGGTTAAAAGGTAAAAAAAATTAGGCTTTAAAACTCTAACCCTTTCGCTGCCAGGCCCTGAGCTCCACTTTTAAACTCTGTTGGGCCAGACCATTTTTGCAATTTTGCCATTGCTTTTTTTTTTTTTTTCCACTTACAGCTTTCAGAGTTTGTAAAAAAGACCCCCCAAATCATATTTTCTGAAAGCACATGACCAGTAGAACTAAAAGAAGATGCTACTGATTTTTAAGGCCCCACAATATTTGTGCAAATGTCTATCAAAAATACACTAAAATCATTATTAGCAGATACAAACACAGCAAATTTTGCATAATTCCTGCTAAATACTAAATATAAAAGCTTAAAGCGGAGTTCCACCCCCCTTTATTTTTATTCCCCACTTTGCAATTATTTATTTTTTCAGTATGCAAGTACCTTTTTTTTCTTCCCATTGTCTTTGGGCAGCACTTACTCTCCCCACTGCCTAGGCGATTACACAATTAGGCGAGTCCCATTGACTCTTGGGATATCAGCGTCATCTATCCTTTGGGAAGCCCAATATTCAAATCTCGTGGTACTTGCACTTGCCGGGTTCTCGTTTGATTGGTAGTTTGCCACAACTTCCACAGTAGCCATTGCTATGGCAACCTGCAAACAACCACCTGTGCCGTGCAGTGTCATTACTGCGCAGGCTCGAAGTCGGAAGGTGTATTGCTGGGTAGCCAGCTACACCTAATCCTGGGATTAACAGGAGTGAGCTTCAGATGCCCATATCCGAGATGGACCCTACCTGCTTCCGAGATCATGCAAGAGATTAGTCATTTAAAATGTACTAACTAGAATGACGACATTAGGGACAGCATGCAATTATTACACAAGAACTGACAATTATAGGGGAGCTTTAAAAAAAAAATATATATATATATATATATATATATATATATATATATATATATATATATATATATATATATATATATATATATATATATATATATATATATTAAATTGGAGGACTGGAGCTCTTCTATAACCTGTACTGAATTACACATTTTTTGTAAATGTTAAATTGCGCCTTTTTTCGGAATGTTGAAAACTGAACCTACACGAAAAACTGTAAATAACCAAATTTCTCAAAAAATCTTGGTTTTCATTATTCATTTACAGCTTTGAAAGTTTATAAAAGATCCCCCAAACCATATACTTTCTGGAAGCAAGTGGCCAGTAGGGGGGAAAAGGGGGGGGGGGGGGTTCTACCAATTTTTAAAGCCCCTGCTATTGTGCAAACCTTTAACAATATTTTCACAAAAAATACACTAAAGTGCTAACACAGTTCACTATGGTTCAGTGAAGAATGAACTAAAATATTGTGAAGACATCTCCTGTGCACAGCTTTCTTCTTCACCTTACAGATTTTCAGCTGGATTCAGGTCGGGGCTCTGGCTGGGTCAATCCAAAATCCAAAATCCTGAAATCCCGAGTTGCAGGAAAGAAATTTGCATGATTTCCCCATCAATACAGACAGTACTGATGGGAATTCCTCCTGCCAAGCAGTCGCTTGCGATAATCGCAAGTGAATCCAGATGGCTGGTTGTGCCCAAGTTGATTGATCGATCAACTTGGTACATTCAGCCTGCCCACACGTGGTTCCGTTCAGCAAGTACCAGCCGAGATTTGAATTGTCTATGGCCGGCCTAAGTCCCTCCACCTTGACTTGAGGACAAAAGGAAAGAAAATTGCATCTTTGGCCTGCCTTAGCATCTGAAAGTCTGTAAAGAGGGATATAGAATGGGGGGAAACCATTCCCATGAATCATTTAGCCATTTGTGTAATCCAAGCTTCAGTTATCCAGCTGAGAGAAGCAATCTTCCATTTTGATTTTTTTTCTGAACATTATATATGTAGCGGTGGGCTCACCACTTGGTTACTTAGCAGTCCGCCAATCACCCTACCCCCATCTATCAGTTAAGACAATGAACAGTCATTTGCGCAGTTTGGTTATGTTCATTGTGGGATACAACTTGAATGGAACAAGGGATGATATGAGATGCCCATAGCATTTGGTGTATTGCAAGACAATACTAAACAGCCTTAGCTTGACAATCGATGAACATGTAGTATTCCCAGTCTCCTTCTGCAAAACTGCTGAAAACACAATTTCTTCACTTCCATTGTAACAAGAAAGAATCACTCTGAATAATTCCACCTTGCAGACTATAACGGTATCCGCGAATCAAAGTACCAGAGGCCTAACACAACCTCTCCCCAATGGATCGATTAATCCGACAGCTATACAGTCTTTGGTCTGGTTAGCACATCGGTAATATCTTCCAGAGATACACGGTACTCTCCCCGTTGGCCTGACACATAGTGATAAGTGGACTACTGTTCCCTACTGTTCCCAGCCAGTCCTTTATTGTTAATGCTGCGTTCCCTGGCCACAGTACTCTGCACTACTCTTGATATCTTCTCTTACTCCATTCACACTGACCTTTGCTACTAGGCAGTTCTGTGTCCCCGGTCACAGAACGCTGATCTACTATCCTCCGCTTTACTGCTATTTCTTCCATACTGATCTTGTACAGCATACAAGTCCTGTGTTCCCCGGACACAGCAGCTTGATACCTTTTCAATGACGAAGAACTTCATCCAAGGCTCCTTCCTAGTGGTTCCTCCATCCCTCCTCCGCGCATCCCTGCGTGGGGATGCCCGGAACAGCAACTCAATAATCCATGCTGTATTTTCCTGCACAGACTCCTCCCTGGCAGCATGTGACCCCAGCTTATATAGGAGGCCTGCCCCCTGCCAATACCAAAAGATAATTGGTCAGGGCTCCTCACATGAGCTGCCTGCCACTCAGACTTTAGATCCAACCCCTATTCCAGAACCATCTCTCTGGAAGCAGGGGAGGCATCTCTGAATCAGAGCACAGGTGACCACTACACTGAACACTCCCAGTCCCAGAATCAAAACAGACAGGCCTAGCGCGCAGCATAAGCCTGCCTAAATTTACCTGCACATATCCTAAGCTGGGAAAAATCTTATTCTAGCACCTACCTTCAGGTAGAGGGTGCTACATATACAAAAATACTGCCTGTTCTTGTTCAACTTCAGCCACCTATCCCTAAACTAGAACAACAACAACAACAACAACAACAACAACAACAACAACAACAACCCTTGGGGCAGTTTCACATTGCTGTTCTGTGGTTTGGTTGCAGTGAGGGTGCAGCACAGTGTTTTGCGGGTTACTTGCACTTTCCCAATAGACTTCATATTAGATTGTGCATTTTCTGAAGACACAGCATGCAGGACTTCTGGTGTGCTTTCAAAAAATGCACCAAAAGTGTGTACAGAAGTCTATGAGAAAGCGCAGGTAACCTGCACAAAAACTGCAAGTACACTGCTCTGTACCTGTGCTGCGGTCAAACTGCAACGAGGCAGCGTGAAAAGGACCTTAACCTACTCTCTAATGCTAACCTAAACCTAGAACCTGCTGCGGTGAGAGGTACGAGTACCAAAACATCAGTGCAGAAAAAAAACGCACTCATATGCACGTCTGTGGGACGTGTAGAGTCACTTATCTCTATGATCAGAAGGGGAAAAAGCAAAAACATTTCTGCTGGCTGAACCTTTCCAACCACCCACTCGCCAAGAATACAGAACGCTCCAGTACAAAGTTCAAGAACCCATTTGTGTGCACCAAAAACTAAACTCTGCCTTAAACAAATGTAGGATATGTTTATCCAATGTTTCTTTTCTGTTTGATAACCACCTTTTAAGAAAATCCCGGCTTATCAATAAACACACTGTACGCTATTCATTGTATGGTGATAAATTGCTGCCAGAGTGAGCTGCTCCTGCTGGCTTGCACTTCTCAATGAATGAACCTTCTTCTGCTGGCATTTGTAAAGAGGCTTCTACGCTATCAGCTGGAAATGATAAGCCCTACAAATGGGCGGACAGTTTGGAGTCAACAGATACAGAAGACGCCATGTTCAAGTCCAGATTTATAAATGTAACTTTCTGAACTATTGTACACTAGTGACTTCTATATATTATATATGTTCACTGTAAATAATAAAGCACGGAATAAATACAAGACACATGATCTTTCGGACTTAAATAAAATTAAAAGTAAAATGTAATAAATTTAACTGTGTCTAAATAAATGTGTTTTACCTGTAAATGCATTAGGTTCAGCAACTAAAGCTAAAACTTCAGCATTACCGCTAGTCATAGAGGCGCTTCTCCTCTACTGAATTTGCTTACTCTGATTTCACTGCACACTTTGAGCTTCTCACAGCATGCATTTAAAACTGCAGCGGCTCCAGCTGCTGTCGCTCTCCTCATTGGACAGATTGAATCAAATCCTGTGACACGAAGTGGGACCGAGTCCCGCTGTATGTGTCAATGAACGCAGCAGCGGGACTCCAGAGCGAGCCCACATGGGCGCCCCCCCATGGAAAGCGGCTTTCCCTGGGGGCACCCAATATAGGAGTGAAGCAAGGAGCACCTGCAGGGCCCCCCAAAAGAGGAGCATCTGGGCTGCTCTGTGCAAAACCACTGCACAGAGCAGGTAATTATAACATGTTTGTTATTTTTATTTTAAAATAACGAACCTTTACAAACACTAACGCTTTTGTGTCTCCCTTGCAGCAGACTTTGTCCCGTCATCTCTGCTTTTCCTTTTCCCCACTCTAAAATGTGTTCCCTCAGCACAGTCTGTGTCATTGCTGTTGCTTTCTTCCCCTTTTACCAAAAGTAAATCATAAAGCTGTCAGACGATTTGCCTCTAGTAGCTTTGATTTTCGGCATAATGCCCAGAATAGAGAGCAACTGAGCATGTGCAGGGCGAGAGTGTATTACTGGATTTCAACAGTATAGGTGATTGGTTTTTAATGTTTTACATAGACCTACAAAAGGGGCCACCAGGAAGTGATTTTCTGACTAAAGTTCCACTTTGAACTCACATGAATTTTCAGCCCTGCCTGTAGCATGACAACAGTAAGGCGCTTTATCTAACAGAAGATCAGCAAGAGAGTCAATCACCAACTAGTGCTGCTAAATTGAGTGGGCTCCCAAAGCTTAAAAGTGGTAGTAAAATCCCCATCTTAAATATATTAAAGGATTCGCAATAATGAAACAATAACCTAAAATGATAACAATTCATTAAAAAAGTGAATGTCCATATATTAGTGAACGATGTGCTCCAATCCTCTGTCCCCCACTCACCGGATTGAATTGACCCTTAGCTTTTCAGTCTAGGGGTCGTTTCAGGCTTAAAGTGGTGGCCAGGGATGGCAACTTTACATCGATTTACAAGGCAAATCTCACATGCTCATGATAATCATCCATGGATAATAATAAAAAGGACAAAAAAAGGAGGGAACTATAGTGAAATACTATTTGGCTACATCTTTATTGCGCAAATAGGGTGAAAACTTACAAAATGCAGAGTAAAAAACAGGCATATATTGTCAAAAGATTGCAATAAGAAAGCCTCTGTTGGCATGTGTTTCGTCTATTGGACTCGGAACTGGAAATTGCATCAACGCGTTTCGCCCTCCCACAGGGCGTCATCAAGGTCCTATAAATGGGGGCAAGTGGTGTCTTTTATTGTATCCCTGGGGTAGCCGTAACAGCGATGCGCTGGAAGGCACTGTTTGCAGGTCATTCAGTCATAATGTGCTAGTATACAGTGCATGCTAGCCCATTATGGGTCAAAAATGCAGTTGGACAAATTAAATTATTTTATTTTTTTGACAGTTTACTACCGGGGCATTGCCTATCAAAACCTGACTTTGTCTGAGGATTTGCCCTTGAAAAGCTTTTTATGTATACATCAGGAATTAGATTGGATTCTAACAAAGTCAAGTTGAGGCCTAAAGATAATTTTAAATTCTGCCCATAGGACCTGAAAGTACAGAGAGTACAGACAACTAAATCAGCGGCACATTCATTAAAAAGGAGTTAATCTAGAATACTTCAAAACAGCATAATGTTTGAAAAGCATGTTAAAAGTGCTATAAAATGTTCTAAACAATTGTGGTAACTCAGACTCCTTTTAGGCACGGTTTCAAAACCCACTTTTATATGTTTATATTGCACTACACTCTTGGATGAGATAATCATCCAGTTCAAAATTACTGCAAGCAACTGCATCACACCGAGATAATGTGACACAAAGGAACCTAGAAAAAAAAGATACATTAAAATTACTAAATATACTTAAAAACACTACGGCTGTTAAAATGTATGAATTTTAAAAATCGGGGCAGTTCACTCAGAAATATGCTCTAGAACGATCGTATTTATTAATAGAATCAATACTATAAGATGAAAACTAGTTTTAGCCATCTCAGTCTAATAGTATAATATGCTAAATAAAGTATTAAGAGGTTGTTTTGGTTCTGAAAAATATGAAGTCATCCCTGCCCAAAAATTCCAAAACTGGGATCTCCCTGCTAAAAATTTCCAACCTTGTTAGCCATCAATGGGATAGGGGCAGGGCGGGCCGCTCCGTGTATGTGACCCCGCCCCTTTTTTAAACAGTACAAACATTGGCTGGTGTTTGATAGCTGATAAAAAGGGACGGGGCCACATACACGGAGCGGCCCACCCATCCCCTATTCCCGTTGGCTGGTGTATGCTAGCTGTTCGGCTCTTACAAGCCAGGCGATCTACTCAATGTGAAACTCCCCTTCGCCTCTATCAGTGCCAACCAGTGTCACCTGCCAGTACCAACCATTGCCACCTGTCAGTGCCAGCCAATGCCACCTATCAGTGCCAATTCATGCTTCCAATCAGTGCCACCTATCATTGCCAATTAGTGCCCATCAGAGCTGCCTATCAGTGCAGCCCATAAGTGCCAACCAATGCCACCAGTGCCCATCAGTACCAACCAATGCCACCAGTGCCCATCAGTACTGCCCATCAGTACTGCCCCTCAGTACCAACCAATGCCACCTATAAGTGCTGTCCATCAGTGCCAGTGCTTCCACTCAGTGCCAACTATAAGTGCCCATCGGTGATGCCAGTGTTGCCAATCAGTGCCATCCATCAGTGCTGCCTATCCATGCTTCCCATTAGTGCCAGTGGCAACCATCAGCGCCACCAAGCAGTGCCCATCAGTGCTGTCAACCAGTGCAGCCAATCAGTGGCCATCAGTGGTACCCATCAGTGCAGGGATGGGGAGATGAACTCAGTAGACAGGCACATTGTCCATGGTGGGCCGGCCTGGTGGGGCACAACTAAAATCTGTTGAGGTTTATTAATTCCACATGCCAATCTTTATTATAATAGGTAATCACCACACTACTACAAAAAAACTACTAGAGGTAAAATAAAAGTGTCAGTAAAAGGCTTGCCGCTAAGCATTGTTATGAGTTACCACACCACAAAAAAAAAAAAAAAAAAAAAGTGCAGCGCTAACTTACTAATCAACAACTTAATAATGGTGGAACCCTCTAATGTATGGAGATCTCAATAGGCTTCAATTTTACCACAATAACGGTGATATGCAACGTCACATATAATACACATCAAACTGAATAAAGACAAAAAATGTAAAACACAGAAGGGATGGTGGAAACCCCTCTACAGATAATTGTAATACAAATTCACTTCAAGTGCAATAACTTTTTAGTTGGGAGGTTCACACCATTATAGCACTTTGAAATTCATTTTTTTTTAGATTAGGTTACATTTAGGCTGGGTTCACACTGCTGCGGTGCGGGAACGCTGCGAATACACTGCGAGTTCCCGCACCGCATGTCTCCCGCCGGCAGTTCACACTGCCCTATGCGAGCTGCTGGGGGTGTCAATGAAATGTTAATGACACCCCCATAGCAGCTTGCATATCGCAGTGCGATCTGCAAACTCGGACAGGAATCGGATTGCATGGTGAGAACACCATGCGATCCGATTCTGCTGCGGAGCGAAAAAAAAGGGTCCTGTCCGATTTTGGGCCGAATGCGATGCGAATTCAGCCATACTATCTGTATGGCTGAATTTGCATCGCACAGAGATCGCATATGATTTGAACTGCAGTGCGGTGCGAATCATATGCGATCTCCCGCACCGCAGCAGTCTGAACCCGGCCTAAATTCTATATGTTTTAGTCATTATAATGTGAGTTTTTGCACTTGAAGTTAATTTTCCACCACCCTTGCTAAGTCCATGTCTTTATGGACCTTGCTTTGTGCACTGGAAAACAGTCATGTTGCACCAGGAAGGGGCCGTCCCCAAACTGTTCCCACAAAGTTGGGAGCATGAAATTGTCCAAAATGTCTTGGTATGCTGACGCCTTAAGAGTTCCCTTCACTGGAACTAAGAGGCCAATCCCAACCCCCGAAAAACAACCCCACACCATAGTCCCTCCTCCTCCAAATAATTTGGACCAGTGCACAAAGCAAAGTCCATAAAGAGATGGATGAGAAAGTTTGGGGTGGAGTCCCCACAAGTGCGTCTTTTGCCATTTGGATTGGTATTGCTAGTGATGGAGATAACAGACTTCATAATCTTTAAGATAAAACCAATAAGAAACACCATGAGCAACATCTCTACACTTTGTTACCAAGCAGTGTTCTATATAAATGATGTATATGCGTTTAGCATAGGTTGTAGGGCTAGCAGGGCCGAGCTATTAGCAGTTGACACTGCTGTTTTAATGAATACATTTTAATTACTTTTTTTCCTTTCAATTATTAAAAACAAATTACTGCCGTCATAAATTGGACCCAATTAAACATGTCTAACAAATGTTAATATTTAGACAGCAAAAAAGCCAGTGTATATTTACAAAGGGTTGACATGTCCTTTGACCTAGATGCTCTTAAAATCGATCAACACATAAATACTGCATGTGTTTAGTTCGTTTTTTATTTAAAAAGTACCCATTTACCCCTGCAGCCATATACACCCCACACCCAATTATTCTAATCATTCTCCTATGTAAAGCTGATACCATTATTAAATGTATTCATTAACAGTCCAAACACTTACAATCAAGGGATCACAAATAAACTATAAAAAGCACTTGACATACACAGAGATTTTTCAACACTTTCTGTAAAGAAAACAGAACAAGACTTTTAGCAAGTGGAGGTGAGAAGATCTTGGTAGGTCCTGGCAGTGCAGCGATGCAGAGATGAGGGTAATCACTGTAGTAGTTGAGAGCTACTACAGCGACTGCCGCGATCTTCCAGGTCCCAGATAGATTCTGTGCAAGCTAGCAGCTTCCCCTCTCCACACTGACCAAAGGATGTTGCTTGCTCAGCACAGCCACCATTCACAGAATGCCAAACCGTTTTTTTCTTGTTCAACTTGGAAAAAAAACAACTGAAAAGCTTGGAAGGAGATCCTGTACCAACAATCAGGACGCCATCCCGCCAGAACACACCAGTCAGCACTCTCATGCATTGGCCGAGAACATTGATTGGATACTGAGCAGCAGACCTTTTTCGGTCATGCCCCTTCCATAGAAGCCAGCTTCTGCTGGACTGGCGACTGTACACATGGGTCGAATGTTGGCCATTTTCTATTGAACCAGCGGATACTGCCCAATGTTTGGCCTGCGTGTACGGGGCTTTAGGGTTTCAGGTTCCTGGCACAGAAATTAAATAGGTATGTGGGACAAATGCATCACTTGTGCTCATTCCTTCTCCATTTACAGTGCAGATATAGACTGGCTGCCCGGCAAAGTTTAAATTGACCTGATTCTGTGATCACAGCTCTCAAAACACACAGGAAGTAATGGCAGGACAAACAATTATATTTGTAAAGTTGTATATAATAATATAATATAACAAAATGTATTTTACACTGAACTCCATTTTGTAACATATCGCTTTGCACTTTACTGCAATACTTAGGCTCATCCCGACGCTGCCTCTCTCATTTGTTCTCTTCAGTCTCTCAGGATAAAACGATTGGCAGTGTCATTTAACCCACTTTCCGTGAGCCCAGGGGGCATAATTACACAGGCTAGGCTTGATGTACTTCTGGACTGAGCAGATGTGATTTACTATAATGAATTCTGCACCTGTCACATAACAACTGTATTATAATTTTAGATAAAGCTCAGCCATTTTTGCCAGAACATCATATTTCTTTATTGGGTTCCTGTGCCTTTGTAAAGAAACATGTAAGCAAGTTAATATTTGTGTTCCTGGGATCAAAAACTGCTGAAACCAGCAGAAGAATGATCATATCCAATAAAACAAAGCAAGTTATCAATGCTTTTCCCTGTGACTGAGCTGTAAATTAGAGTAAGGTAAAAGGAGGGGGTGAGCACCGGCGCAGCGTTCAAGGTGTTATCGTATTATATTTAGCGATTCCAACAGCTCTAAATAAAAGTCCTAGATTTTAATTAGACCTTAGTAGCACTTTAATCAGTCACATTTTATATTATCCATGTGGATAATTCCTTCACCATGCACAAATGACTGACGCATGCAAAAAAAGAGCTCAGGCTAGGCCAGGTCAGATGGGAAAAGTAGGCCTCACACTTCTGCAGCCCATTGTTGCTCCTCTGTGCTTACTGGCTGGAGTTGCTAGCAGACGTGACCAAAATGATAGGGCTTTGTTTAATATTTTGGTCACACACGCCATGCTTCAAGCCTATTTGTGATGGCCAGTGAGATATAGAAGATGTTCAACAAAGCGCAACAAAGCAATGAGACTATTCTTCAAGAGCAGAATAATAAATAAAAAAGCTTGGACTGGAAGAATGGACCCAAGAACTTGGCAGACAGGCCACAATTCATACATCCCTTGCCTAGATAAAAATCATTTGTTTTTATCTACTACATATTATACGGAGCTGAAGGAAATCTGCTTTCATCTGTCATGGCTGAAATAGGTCCCATCTGACGAGGAGAATCAGCCTTACAGTAATGTGCAGCAGCAAAGAAATATACACATGTATCTGCAAAGGAGACAGCTAAACAATTCCGGGAAGAAAATGTCCATAGGTGCATCTAGCAAGTCCATATCGTATCTACCTTATTTACATTTTTCAGAAAAAAATGTAGTAAACGTCTTTAATGATAAAAAAAAAAAAAAAAAAAAAATCAATAAGTGTAGTCATCTGATTCACAGTACAGCATAGGTGACTTTTAGGGACAAATACAGTTTTTTTAGGAGTTGTCTCTAAATATTTTTTCCCACTGTGCTATATCACCATGTATACCATAACGTCTATGTGTTTCTGTGTTATATTTTGGCCATATGTGCTGAAACCATGTGCTGATAGAAAAAACACGGGTGCTGATAGAAAAAACACGGGAGCTGCCACTGTTGAGCACTTGATGAAAATACTACTTGCCAGGCAGTTTCATTTAAAAAGTACTTAAGCTTCCTATAGATGGATCAAAATTCAGCCAGTACAGCAAAGACCAGACAAATTTCTATTTACGTATGGCCGTTGGGAAATTTTCGCAATCAGCTGGCATTCCTGTATTCTGACAGCAGAAGAGTCCCTGAGTCGCATGTATGGATGGGGGGAATCAGTTTGTATTTTGTATTAGTTTTTTTTCCAATCAGCCCTTGGTTGATTGAAAAAAAAAGAAAAAAATCAAAAAAAAAAAAAAAAAAAAAAAAGGCATCTATGGCAAGCCTAAAGCGTAGTACACTTGGGTCTAATGTCGGGTGGCTACGGGCGGTTCAATAGAAACTGGCCAACATTCAGCCCATGTGTACTGCAGACGGTCCAATGGAAGCCAGACGTTCGGCATGCTTCGAAGGGGCATGACCGAAAAAGCTCTGCTGACTGGCAGAGTGTTCTGGTGGGTTGCCTCCCCCGTCAGGGCACAATAGCAGTGGGGGAGAACGCTGTACTAAGATTGCATAGTTGGTACAGGGGCTCCGATCTGAACAGTCATTTTCTTTATTTTTTTTCCCACTTAGCCCGCTGGGTTGAATGAAAAAAAAAAATAAAAAAAATAGTAGTGTGTACACGGCTTTAGTGACTCACCTGGCAAAAAACATGCTGTTTATGATGTCAGAACTAATCTGCACACTTGTTGGTCACTGACTCAAAATATTGAAGGCCACCACAGATGGGCCAGATAGGGACTTTAGTAGTCAAAAAAATGTGTACGCTGGATTGAAAACCGATCCAACCAGGGTTCCCAAACTCACAAAAATGTATTTATCCCGAGTGTCAGCAAGTATCGCTGTAAGCTTCTCGTGTACCCGTCGCTTCACCTCCTCAAAAGAGAGGAAAGGCGATTTCCAAGACTTTGGAGGCCATGAAAATGTATATCACCATTACACATTCTCGTAGTGCTTTCCATAACTCCTTGCATATATTGGAGTGAAAGTTCGTATTGACCAAAGCGTACTAAAATTGTATTTCCTATTCTAAAACAAAAAATTGCTACGCTTTCTAGAAAATTTATGTGACCAAGCTTTCTGACTTGAGCATTTCTCCAAAATATAGAAAAGTACTATGAAAATGAAGGGGCCTAGCCCAGTAAGTCTTAGGGCTCTTTCACGCGGACGTGTCTGTGTACGGAGCCCGCTCTGCTCAGCGGGTGATCGCTCTGTCGATCCCCGCTGAGCAGGCAGATGACAGGTCTGTCTCTGCACTCTGTGCAGCGACGGACCTGTCAGAGCGCCGCTCTCCCCTATGGGGGAATCGGATGACGACGGACCGCAGAGTCCGTTGTCACCCAATCCGATGAAGAATGGAAAAAAAGGGTTTTCCTCCGTCACACTTTTTCGGATCGGAGCGGGTCGGATGTCAGCGGACATGTCACCGCTGACATCCGTAGCTCCATAGAGGTCTATGGAGTGTCCATTCAGGTCCACTTAAAAACCGTCCGTGTGAAAAGGGCCTTAATCTTTGTTCGCATCTTCTTTTGGAAGACCTAATAACAGGATCAATTTCAGCCAATATGCTAATTCACACACAAATTTAAGTGCTCATTAGTAAAAACAATTCAGCATGTTCGTATTTGCATAATCAATTCTTCCTAAATTATACCCAAAAGTATAGGGTCAAAAATTGTAAAGACTGCCATGACACGCTCTATCTTTTGCTATTAGGTGTATCACAATAAAATAAACATTATTTCACAAAAGGACTCAATCTTCATATCTAGTCTTTTTCTGTTTTGTTAAAAAAAAAAAAAAAAAAAAGATAGAAATGGATGCAAGATGAATTACAATGCTGATAGCATAGTAAACTGTTGGATAGAAATTAGACGGCATCCAACTCGCTAGTCTGGCTAGAAGGAGCACTCACGTAAATGTCACATCATCACCAATTATTCTTTAATAAGTTTGCACATTGAAAGCATTATAAATTCCAGACTAACAGCAGGGACCTGTGTCATTTGGAGAAAAATGTGTCAAAACATGTAGTTCTGTTTTATGACACCAAGAGTGACAATTATGAATAAATCCTTTGTGATGGGAAAGTAAAGAGGTTTGTGTTCCCACTGTGAGATTTTGAGAAAACCTTAGCGCTAATGGGGAAGAGCATCTTCTGGTCTAGACTTAAGCAAATAACCCTAAAAAAGGTATGTACCCTGCTGGACAACCCCCAACTATGCACTTTAAGGACATTAAGTCAGCCAAGTTAGATCTTCATTACCAAATGCCATTGTGTTCCCAGGAAAAAAAGCCAACACTTGTGTGCAGCCTTCACTCCCCCATAGGTGAAATGTTCATTTCTTTTCAGATATAAAAAAGTGTGCATTTGTACAACAATCTTTCATATGAAATACTATTTATAAAAAAGGTCCGACAACTACTCAAAGGGTCCATTTCAAAACATTTAAAAGCACTACAGAGCATTACCACATATCTCAGTACGCCGCCGCACTATACTAATATAACTGTGATCAGCTTAATATAAACAAACAGTGGAATAAACGTATATTAAGGTTTTTAAAACGCTGTCTCTTCACAGATACCTAAATCACCAAAATCATATTTACTAGGCCTACTCCCCCCACAAATCCCCAAACACACCAAAAAATTACTTAGTCATGTCCTGACAGCCGCCCGGTGCTTGATTGCTCTCCATTGGAAGAGACAGACTCCACCCTCCCGCCCAGACTTATACACCAGAATTAATGGAAAAAAATGACAGCCAGACTATGGGACAGACTTGAAGCACATGATAAAATCTGGGAGGAATGGCACAAACATGAAGATCCGCCTTGAGCTGATGGTGGGGCCACATTACCCCACCCCACCCCTTATCCCCCTTCCTTCTTTTTTTTCTCCCACTTTACCTACTTTGACTATCTCTATTCTTTCCATGTATAATTTGCACTGATAATGGTATTACACTGTACCTGGTACATGACGGCACAAATGTATCTCTAATTAAGGACCTGTGGTCTGCTGTTTATATGCCTTTCATTAGCAGGTCTATACAGGTATAGTTGCTGCTTAAAGGAAAACAATGTAACAATGCACTACTGTTTTGTATGTTTACTTGCTTCTTGTTCAATAAAAAGTTAATTGAAAAAAAAAAAAAAAAACGCTGTCTCTCAGTATAGTTTGTATTGTATTATATTTGCTAAATCTGCATAGCTTTCATGCAAAAGTGTTTTCACTCTTAGCAATGTTGCACAAGGTTTTTCCTTATTGCTCCTGTGTCTCAGTGCTAATCCACCAGTGAGGTGCATCAGTGGAAACCAAAATTTACTACCATGCATCAAGGTGTGCTATATCAGGAAAAATTAAGTAGGTGTGATTTTAGGTCTGTTGTGGTATGTTGGCAGCCCAATCAAATCAATGGGCAGCCTTAAAAAGGGGAAGTATAGCCAAAGCTTGTTTGGCTGTACTTCTCCTGTGGACCACAGGAGTGCACTTCATTCTGCACTCCTGTGACCCAGTTTAAGCAGACAGCGGGCTGAAGTCTGCTGTCTCCTGACATCACAGAGCCGGTCCAAGCCCGGGCAAGATCCGCCCCATATATCCACCTAGGCAAGTATGAATCTGCACAGAAACGGATTTCCATACTTCTCTTTTAACACAACACACCACATTTAACCACAAAACTTTAAAGTGTCAGTAAACCCACATCATAAAAAACTCCCAATAAATTCTGTATTACATGCTGTTCATTCTCACTCAGACAGTATGGGATTCGTTTTCCTGTATTCTGCCAAAAACCTGGTTGATCCTGCTGTTCTCCATCTCCACCTTCTGTTCATCTCCCCAACGCAGGTAAGGATTTTACAGAGCAGTGTTGGCAGCTCTGCACAGGCTCAGTTTCCAGTGAGTTTCTATATGCTGAGCATTTCCTCCCTGTTACATCTGCGCAGCCCATGTGGACTATAGAGTCACACATGTGGGGTGTATACACAGTGGTAACTTATACTCCCTCCCAGTGTTGGTCATCTTACTTTAAAAAAGTAATTAGTTAAGTTACAAATGACTTCTCCCAAAAAGTAATTGCATTAGTAACTCAGTTACTACATTGGAAAAGTAATTAGTTATGCAGCAAAGTAACTAACTGTCTAGTATTACTGTAAGGGGCGCATTTATTATTATTGTTATATATCATGTAACCAAGGGGCTGCTCTATTATTACTCTAACTAGGGGTGCAACGGATCAAAAAACTCACGGATCGGATCGATCCTCGGATCTGGAGTCACGGATCGGATCATTTTTCGGATCAGCAAATAATAATTGAATTTGCAAAAACCTGTGAAAATTCCGCCACCATATAGTCCCCACTGTAATATCCACATCCTCTCCCCCACTGTAATATTGGCTGGGTATCGCAGAGTATTGGCTGGGTATCGCAGAGTATTGGCTGGGTATCGCAGAGTAATGCAGAGTATATGCTGGGTAATGCAGAGTATATGCTGGGTAATGCAGGATATTGGCTGGGTAATGCAGGATATTGGCTGGGTAATGCAGGATATTGGCTGGGTAATGCAGGGTATGTTTACAAGTGATCCCTCCGTCATTTGACGGAGCGATCACATTGTAAACAGTGGCCGGGTGTACCAAGATGGCTGCCGCTCCAGAGCTAGGCCGAAGCCGCGGTCTTTCCTAAGGCCGCCGGGTGTACCAAGATGGCCGTCGCCGCTCCGGAGCTAGGCCGAAGCCGCGGCCTTTCCTAAGGCCGAGGCCGCGGAGCGCTCCGCGGATCGCGGGGTGTGCCGATCCGAACGGGGTGACCCGTTCGGATCGGCGATGATCCGTTGCACCCCTAACTCTAACCAAGGGGCAGATCTGTTATAACGTGTAAGCAAGGGGCGGGTCTATTATTATATTGTGTAAGGGGCGGATGGCTACAGAAGAGGGAGAATGTTAAATTAATGGGCAGAGCTCGATATATAACAATAATAATAAATGTGCCCCTTGGTTACAGTAATACTAGACCTGCCCCTTAGTTACATGACACCCCTTGCAGAGTAGCACGAGCATCGGGAGCGTGCGGCATCGCCTCGAAAAATGTTAACTGCGCCTCCGCGGTGTAGAGTTCACTCAGAGCTGTTTAGGTTTGGCAATTTTCGTGAACTTCGTAGTCCTTCGTACTGCGCAGGACTACGGAGGACGGGGGGAACTTTTTCGGCAGGACACCGGAATTACACTACTGTCATCTAGTGGCGGTAGATGCAATTGCGGTAAAGCCGCCCAAGTAATGGGAACTGTGTTACCATGAGGGGAAAAGTAAATCAGTTAGATTACTCGTTACCCTCTGAAATAACTGCGTTAAGTAACTGTTTATTTTAACTCAGTTAATTACATCACTGCTTCCCTCCTCCTCCATGCCCACTAACCTAACACAATTGGGGCGGGATATTACATGTAGATTGATGGAAGCTTCACCTCCCTCTTATTCTAAAAAAACATAGGCTGAAGGGGTGCGACAATGCCGATGACTGGCTGATACCCACCCACACCATGTTACTGCCAAAAAAAAAAAAACAACGATTTAATTATAAATATATATTTATATGAAAATTGAAAAAGTTTATTGATTTTGTTTATTTTTACTCTATATTCCAAAGGCTTTATTTTTTTTACCATGTGACCAGTAGCAGAGGACCTAGAAGCTCCTCCTGCTTATGTTTCCCTGCAGACTGGAAAAGAGCTGAGTCATGTGACAGCTGTATATCGATTAGGAAAAAGGTACTTTTTTATTTATTTATTTTTTACAATAATTATAATGCCATCATCCACATACAGAAGTAGAAGGGGCATTGTAAATTAAACAGTGTGTGTGTTTAGTATCTCTTTAATGAGGCTAAAAAGCTCAGAGGAGCACATAAGGAGATTTTTGAGGCATCATACTATAGTAATACTACAGTAGAATGCAGACTGTGTTTAGTGAATGCATTGAAGTGACATAACAGAAATTTATACTGCCGATTGCACTCAATGTAATCAGGACAGCTAAAGAAAACAGCCATAAACAGGTCCTGAGATTGGCCTGATCCTAAAACCAGATGTTTTATTAAGAGAAAAGCAACAAGAGAAGGAGGAGGAGAAAAAACACCAGGCGCATTCCACATCATTTCCACTTGTTGTTTCTACATATGGTTCCCTTCCAAATAAGTAGAACAGGGAGAATATGAGGAAAACAAGCTTGTTTTTAAAGAAAGGATTCATGAAAGAGCAGATGTAAGAATGAAGCACTAAAAAAGGTCAGACATATGGACCCCTTTTCCAGTAAAGGGCAGAAAGTTTCATGGAAGGTTCTCGGTTCTTTCCTAAGATAGAGCTTCCAGAACTCCAGAGAAGCTGGTAAGCCACACAGCTGTCAGTTCTGCTCCCCCTCTAGGGAACGGCCAATGGCAGCCATCAGCCTCCTATCATACACACTGTAGTGCAGACACATCTGCAAGACTGAGTTCACAAAAATACGCCTGCATTCTCGGTTGACCCATACGTGGGTGTTCAAAAATGACTTTTAAAGCCATTGTAAGCATACATTCCAAGAGTTGATTTAACACATTCTGCTAAAAGGAAAAAAAAATACAAAAGCTTTAAAAAAAACAAAAAAAATAAATAAAACAGATGCAGCTCTGTATAGAAACCAATCAGCATTCAGGTTCTTTTGTCAAAGCTTAAGGTGATTGTAAAGGTTATTTTTAATTCTTTTAAATAAACATTTCACGCTTACCTGCTCTGTGCAAGTCACAGCGCAGTCCCGATCCTCCTTTTCTGTGGTGCCCACGGCGATCCAGGCTCCTCCTCTTCAGCGGGTACCCCCACAGAGAGACACTTTTCATGGAGGCACCCATGCGGGCGCGCTCACAAGTCCTGCTGCTTCATCCATTTACACAGACAGCAGGACTCAGCCCCTCCGACTCTCATGTCACTGGATTTGATTGATATCAATCTATCCAATGGAGGACCCGAGACAGCAGCTGGAGCCGCTGGGCTCGTGCTCGTCACTGGAACAATCGGGTTCAGGCAAGAAAAAGGAGTGGGGGGGGGGGGGCTGGGGGTTAGCTGAAGCACAAAAGGTTTTTCACCTTAAGGTGACCTAACCATTTTATTTTGTGACAGGAGATTTGATTAGCTTTCACAGAGCTTTAACAAAGCTAGAGAGTTTTTTTGTTCTTGGGAGAGTGCATGTGATCAGCACAGGGCCAATCAGCACTGTCCAGACAGAGGGATCCTCAGGACAGCCAGTGCAGTATGAAAACTCCTCCTACAAGCTTTAACCAGACACTGATAGAAGTCACAAGACTGCTTTATACTGCTGATGAGAAAAGGTATTTAGCAGTTTATATTTACTAAAATTATTGCATTTCCATATTCTGTGTACAGTGGGAGACCAGATAGGCTTAAAAATAGGGTGGGCTCGGGTCACAGAGGATGCAACCGGAGCCCACCTAGGTGTGTTGCAACAGCAAATGAATATTCGCTGTTGCAACACTGATCCTCCTCCTGGCCAATCGGGAAGCAGGTATGAAACCCGTTTCCCAATTGTCAAAAACATCAGGTGATCCTATTGGACGCCTAGCGTCGGGAAGAGCAGAGGGGGGATGCACCCCCGAGCCCACCATGCTTAAGGACAGGGGCGACCACGCTGGAAGATGGCCGCATCAGCTCCGACCACTGCTCTTATTGCCCGCATCCAGGCCAAGGACAGCCGGGGGAGGGGGTTTGCTGGGGTTGTTAGTGCCATGCCGCGGCAGTTGATTAGGGGCAGTTGTGCTCAGATTTGCAGATTATCAAGCAAAGATATTTTAGCTTTCCTATGGGTGAGCTGGCACCAAACATTCCCTTTTCTAAAAGAGAAAAGTAAAATGGTATTCCACTATCAATGTAGCCTTAACACATCAGTTGAGTCATTCAGAATTTCATGTGTGATGGGTTAGAGGCAAGGCTATGTGTTCAAAGATAGGCAGATGCCTCCCAACCTACTCATATCTGGGAGACATTTATGGCCAAAAAAGATCTGACTGTTCTAAAGACAGCCAGGCATGAACGTTGCTATTGCAAGAGAATGCAGAATGTGCAAATCATTTATATATTTGCGAGAGAGGTGACAGTATCACCAGACAAGAGTTGGCTTCTATGACAATGGAGTGCTCTGTAATTATTCTGCCTATTCAGGTTTCACAGTATGGTCAGACTCCTGCATATATGGCAAGGTTATGAATACACCACTTGCCCACAAAATATGAAACCTAAAAGCGCCCCCATATTGATTAATCTAAGCGCCCACAAAATACCATCTGTGCTTTTTTCAAATTCAAACCAGCAGAACAGGATAGTTTACTCAAAGTGGAAAATAGTCCAGCAAACGGTAATGATGGACACGGCTTAGGAGACAAAGCCATCACAGATCTGTCAGTGTGTGTAAGAAACCGTTATGTGCCAGCAGGAGAGAAGTAAAAATTACAGAGTACAGCAGATACGGGAGTTTAAGTCTATTAATATTTTTGTATTTAGTTTGAGAGATTTAGGAATTTAAACCATGGAAGCCATGTAAGGTAACATCGGAATTGTCAGTAGGTAGTATGACAGCTTGAGAAATGTATACACCGAATACCAACTGTGTAAACGCTGCACAATCCAATCCGTATCAATATCTGGACGATGTACAAACAGATAAAACCCACTTTGGCAAGCAGTCCCCTGGTCTACTGCTTTTAGGGTCATGTTACCCATTGGATTTCCACCTGAATTTTAAGTATATGTAGAAATTAAAGTGGGTTTTGACGACGGCCATTTTAATAAACAACGGGTCTGGTTTAGCAAAACTGTGAAAAGCAACAGGATTTTGCAGATACTTTCGTTCATGACAGAGCTAAGGAACAAAACACAAGAGTCAGAAAACCAAATGGGTTCACAAATAGATAGATATTATATATAATATCTCTCTCTATCTATAATTTTTTAGGTTTCTTTTATCTCTTGGAGACTCTCAAAAGAGCTACCTTGGTATTATTTTATGTTTCTACCCATTTCCCAATTATTCTACATTATTTACAAAGACTTTCAAGAAAGCATGACACCATCATCTGGCTTTGCAATGACTGCGACTTGTGGGTTAAACTAAGAAAATTGGTGGAAATTTATCTGTTTGGAACTCCAGTTAATGACCGGAGGAAAAAACAAAGCAGACCAACAGGATTTCCATCAAACTTTCACCATCAGCTTGAGTCCTGGTAAGGGCAACCTGATTTCTGCAAGCAATGTACCTGGTACAAACAACCCAACAGTAAATGAACTTGCTGCAATCACAAACTAGAATAATCATAGATTGAGATGGGTGGTTCTGCATAGATCCCATAATGGACGATTGAGGCTTTATGTCGTTTTCTGTACAGTCTTTGCCATTACTTTTGACATCATCACTGGTGCGGAGGACTCCAAAACATGGCAGCCTGAAGACTTCCTGCCTAGCGGTGACATACTTCTAGCCTGGGTCTCCTTGTCAGCTTGCATGCGGCGCTCACATCCATGTATCTCTGCAGTTGTGGCTTTTTTTATACCCACCATGATCAGTGATGTAAGTAACTGAGTTAAAATAAACTGAGTTACCTAACGCAGTTACTTTAGAGGGTAACGAGTAATCTAACTGATTACTTTTCCCCTCATGGTAACTCAGTTCCCATTACTTTGGCTTAGTTATCCCAATTATATCTACTGCCACTAGATGGCAGTAGTGTAATTCCGGTGTCCTGACGAAAAAGTTCCCGCACCGGATAAGGACCCCCTGTACTGCGCAGGCACAGGGCTTGCGCAGTACGAAGGACTACGGAGCTTCCGAAAATTGCCGAACCTAAACAGCTCTGAGTGAACTCTACACCGCTCAGGCGCAGTTAACATGTAACTGTACAAGGAGATGCCGCATGCTCCTTATGCTCGTGCTACTCTGCAAGGGGCGTCTATCGTGCAAGTAAGGGGCGGGTCTAGTATTACTGTAACCAAGGGGCGCATTTATTATTGTAATATATCGAGCTCTGCCCATTAATTTACCATTCGCCCTCTTCTGTAGCCATCTGCCCCTTACACGATATAATAATAATAGACCCGCCCCTTGCTTACACGCTATAACAGATCTGCCCCTTGGTTAGAGTAATAATAGAGCAGCCCCTTGGTTACACGATATATAACAATAATAATAAATGCGCCCCTTGCTTACAGTAATACTAGACCCGCCCCTTAGTTACACGTATAGAATATTTAAAAAAAAAAAAAAAAGTCAGTTACTTTGCTGTGTAACTAATTACTTTTCCAATGTAGTAACTGAGTTACTAACGCAATTACTTTTTGGGAGAAGTAATTTGTAACTTAACTAATTACTTTTTTAAAGTAAGATGACCAACACTGACCATGATACATCTGTGTTCCTCTTTGCACATTGCAGATACCACAGTAAGCACCTGAATAGTGATTTTAGTGTGAAGTTTCATCATCCTTTTTGTGGATTTATTTTTATCTTTTATTGAATAAAGCATGTATTTGGACTTTAGAGCAAGATTGGACATGGACTATTTATTCTGCCACCATCACAGCACAACTCTCATTGGGTCATGGGCGCCTTTGGATAAATCCCATAATGGACGATTGAGGGTATATGTTTTTTTTCTCTGTACAGAGTTTGCCATTACTTCTGACATTACCCGCAAAGTCCTAGAGCTGTGTTTATGTGTACTTTATCGATGAAGATGAGCCTTTCTTTCTGAACCTGGGATTATTACATATGCAACCAAGGACGGTGTTCAGAGTCTCAGAACAAGAGCAAAATGCCTTATGGAGTATAAATGATACCAAGCCACCTGACAATCCATTGTAAAAACTTTACTCTCACAGAAAATGAAAGCAAAATGAATATCATCTTACTGCAGGTAACGCGTTCACATTAGTTATACAGGTATACAAAATAAAAATCTGAAATCAATCAGCTTTAGCTCATAGAATCATAATCTAAGTCTCCTAAATATGAGCAGAAAAAAAAAAAAAAAAAAAGAAGGTATGAACTTCACATATTCACAGACCAAATTATAAAACCGATATTTTTCCTACTTTGCCATCCCATCTCTAGCAACGTTCTTTCATTTTTTTTCTTCTGTCAATGGTGCTCGTTTGTTATCCAAAAGCATTGACCTATCATGCATTCACCTCCTTGAGGAAGCCAAAGATGCAACTTGAATAAAAGGCATTAGTAGGCTCTTTAAAGGGACAATGGAAGCTCTGATTTGTCAGCTGCATGAATGCCACTTCACATAGTTTTATAAAGACTGCAATTAACCATGAAAATTGACATAAACATGCATATCTCACATTTATAATTAGGCTCGTAGTGTTAAGCCTAAAAACGCTTGACGGAAAACATAGTGGATTCAACTAAAGAATGCACAATATGACCAAGTGCAATAGGCAGAAATGACAAGTAAAATGGACTTACTGGAAAAGACAAATCCTCAGCAGTCAAAATTGTGAAATCTAATTGACAAACATGAGGGCTACCATTGCTGACCTTCTGAAATGTTAGCTGCTTGGCAGTCAAGCTCACTCTCTTGCTTTGATATGGTCACTGACCTGCAACAAATATGCAGATAAGGGTTCCTGTCTTCTTTGACCTGCATGCTTCATGAAAACCGTTAATGAAGAAAATAAGCTAATGGGTCAGCTTAACAAACAGACAACTAAAACTTTTAGTTCAGCAAAGGCAGCCCCAGTAGTTCTGTCATAACAGGATTTATTTTAAAACCACTTACTTTGCAAATCTCCTATTAATTTAAAGGATAGGGCTTTTTAACTTTTACTTTTCCAATGCAGGTGCTTGTGTTCAGCCTCACCCGCCCCTCCTATGGACACTTCATTTGTGTAATACGTGACTCGATTTTTCTCATTTGGCCCACAGGCTGAACGAGAGAAAATCAATTGATTCTCACATTAACAATAATCAGTATGGATAGCGTAATCTCCACTGTCGACTTTTGTATTCAGGCAGTCGCTGCACCCAGCAACAGTAACTGCTTCCGATAGGATGCAGTAACCTTTGGTTAATAATTTTTCATCTGGCTTAGATGATTTGTAAACCAACTTCTATGTGCTCATGGTGCCTTTCGAGCATCCGTTTTCAAATTAATGATAGTTGTTGACAACATACACTGTAACTAAAAGACATTTTAGGCTTCATGTACACGGGACGTTTTTACAACCTCTCCTGAACGATTTAACTTGACAGATAATAACCAACGTTAATAGGGCTGCAATTACCAATTATTTTCATAAATCGATTAGTTGGCTGATTATTGTTTCGATTCATCGATTAATATCCTTAAAAAAAAAAATTGTGGTGTAAAAAAATTTAGTTTGACAACTGGGCACTTAAACCCCCCTCGTGCCCAGACCAATTTCCAGCTTTCAGCGCTCTCACACTTTGAATGACAATTACTCAGTGCAACACTGTACCCAAATTAATTTGTTGTCCTTTTTTTCCCATACACATAGAGCTTTCATTTGGTGGTATTTGATCACCTCTGGGTTTTTTTTTTTTTGCGCTATAAATGAAAAAAAGACTGAAAATCTTGAAGAAAAAAAAAAGCGAATTTTTCTTTGTTTCAGTGATAACATTTTTGCAAATTATTAATTTTTCTTCATAAATTTTGGCCACGATTTACACTGCTACATATCTTTGGTAAAAATAACCCAAATTTGTGGATATTATTTGGTCTTTGTGAAAGTTGGACCAACATCCGACCGTGTGTACGCTCCATCGGACCAACTTTTTCCAGGTTGCATCGGACTTTTGTTGGCTGTGCGAACGGACCAACTTTCTGCCAACAAAAGTCCGAAGGACGAAAGTCCGAACGTGTGTATGCAGTACCAACTGACTTTTGTCCACAGTACAAACACGCATGCTCAGAACCAATGCAAAAGATCAGACAACAATATAGAAGTTGACCAAAGGTGGCGCTGGAGTATTCGAACGTCCTCTTTTGAAGTGTCGTCAGTACGTTGAAACGTCACTACGTTCGTGTTGGTTGTCTCAAAAGTCCGACCGTGTGTATGCAGTACCAACTTGAGGGCCAACGCCCTTTGGACAAAAGTCCAAGGGAAAGTTGGTCCACGGTCCGACCGTGTGTATGGGGCTTTAGAGTGACAGTTATAAAGTTAGAGAAGCTGTGATGCAAATCATAAAAAAATTGATCACACCTGATTTACTGGTGGCCCATCTCAGTTCTTGCGACCCGAACAAGCCAAGAAAGTACAAATAACCCCCAAATGACCCCTTTTTTGAAAGTAGACATTCCAAGGTATTTAGTAAGAGGCATGGTGAGGTTTTTGATGTTGTCATTTTTTCCCACAATTCTTTGCAAAATTAAGATTTTTTTTTTGTTTTCACAAAATTGTCATTGTAATAGGTTATTTCTCTTACATGGCATGTGTATACCACAAATGACTCCACAAAATACATTTTTCTACTCCTCTTGAGTATTACGATACCACATGTGTGGGAATTTTCCACAGCCTAGCCACAGAGAGGCCCAACATGCAGGGAACGCCATCAGGTGTTCGAGGAGCATAAATTACTACCTATTACACTTTTGAAGGCCCTGGAGCACCAGGACAATGACACGTGACACTGACGTGGCACTGATGATAAAACTGCCCCCCTCTAAACTGTAAAAAAAAAAAAAAAAACGAAACCTACCACCACTTCCTGTATGCCCCTCTCTAAACAGACCACCATAACCAGGGCAGCTCCACCCTGATCACCGTGGTCAAAGTGCCTCCCTCAGTGATAGGCTGCTGTCCCCCATGCTCTCCTCTCTTTCCCCCCCCCCTCCCCGTCAGCAGCCTCTCTGTCTGTCTCCGCTCAGCGTGTATATATATATATATATATATATATATATATATATATATATATACACCCCCCCCCCCGCTATTATTTTTTAAAAATGTATTTTTTAAAAAAAAATTATATATATATATATATATATATACATATATACACACACACATATACATATATATATAATTGTCACTGCCAACCCCTCGATTAGAGGCTGGCATAGCACACTGTGTTAAGCATTTTTTTAAATGAGTGTTGTAAATACCGATTTTTAGCTGTCTTCAGGTCGGTCACGTGACTCGCGGCCGCTTTACAGCTATGAGACAGGAATTCTGCGGAAAGGAGCTGTCACGTGATCTCCCCAGCTGACGTCAGAGGGAGATCACGGCCCCTCCCGCAGAAGCCATTCTTCGGGGCTGGAAAGCTGCCGCGAGTCATGTGACCGGCCTGAAGACAGCTAAAAATCGTTATTTACAGGTGTGGAAAGTTTTCACTGCATTTTAGAAAGGGAGTTCTTTAACTCCTAGCTAGGATTTATTGAAGAAGGCCTTTAAACTTTAATGGTTAATTGAAAAAATAAAAATAAACAAACATGTTATACTTACCTGCTCTGTCTGGTGGTTTTGCACAGAGCAATCCCAATCCTCCTCTTTTTGGGTCCCCTGCCAGCGCTCCTGGCTCCTTTTCTTCAGCCAGTACCCCAATATCAACCTGCTTGCTCTGGGAGCACTGGTGCATGCTCACTCCCGAGCCCTGCTCTATACGTCTACATGGCAAATCAGATGAAAATCAAACAAAGTTTTTGGATAGTTTTTTCTTTTTACGTTGTCATAATTTTTTTTTAGATACCAAGCGTAAACAGGAGAATTAAAGTCTCACTAAACCTAGGACCCTGCATTCGCCAGATCTGTGTACTGTGGGAGACCAGAACATGGAAATGCAATCATTTTAATAAATATTAACTGCTAAATACCTTTTCTCATTAGCGGTATATAGCAGTCTTGTGACTTCTATCAGTGCCTGGTTAAAGCTTGTAGGAGGAGTTTTCATACTGCACTGGCTGACCTATCAGGATGCAGGACCCCTGACCCTCTGGATAGTGCCAATTTTTCCCTGTGCTGATCACATGCACTCTGCCAAGAAAAAATAAAAACTCCCTAGCAATACACACCAAACTGAGCATGTGCATCCTGACTCGTCTTATCAGGACATGTTTTGGAGACCATGCAAGAAGGGGAGGATCTGTGCATACAGGATCAAACAGCCTTTTTACACAATGCAGAGGATAAACCACTTTCGGTACCACAGTGAGTATAACAAGGGTGCTTTACTGCATATACAGTTGTGCTCATAAGGTTATGGTTGTCATTGATGTTAAAGGGGGTAATACACGGTATTAAGAACTGGGGTATGTAAACTATTGATCAGGGTAATTTGGGTAGTTTCTGTTGTGATTACGATTTAAAAAAGAGTAAACGCGGTTGATTGATAATAAATGGCTTCAGCCAAACACTAACCATGAGTGAAAAAAAAAAAAAAGTTTGTGTTATCATTCATATTCTCTGAAAAATGGCCAAGAAATCATAAATTCTGCCAGGGTATGTAAACTTATGAGATCAACTGTATACAGTGATTTTACTGTTGTGGGTTTAGTAACAATTTAAAGTCAGATGCATTCCTAAAGAGAAAATACCGTGCATGTTTTTTGAAATCAGGGGACACTAGGAATATTACACAGTTACATCTAAGAAAAATGTATAAAAATCCAGGGTTGTTGATATTTGCATCAGAAACATTGTAATCAGATGCCAGTTCAAGTGTAGGGAAAGGAAAGAACTTTATCCGAAACGCTCAGTTACAGTGAGGATCAAGTTTACAACCACCAGGCTAACAGGCCAAGTACTTGGCAGGTTTCCGACGTGCTCTATAAATGGACCACTGAGGCCGAGTATTTTATTCTACAAAATGAGCCAGGTAGCTTTTTGTGAACATTGTGTGTGTAATATATTATATATATATATATATATATATATATATATATATATATATATATGCTTTTATGAGATTTTAGTGATTGGGTTTACATATAGTTTAACTGAAGTTGTAATGAACAGCTATATATAGTTTTGAATTCATAATTATTTACTTGTTCATGAATTTGTACTTGTTTTGTAGTCCTGTTGAAGGAGGCGTATTTGGCCCCCCGAAATGCATTGGCCTGATGTTGCTATGAATCTATTTTATCCTTAAATTACCCTGGCCTCCTGGGGGTTTGTTTGGCACTCTCATTGAATGGCATGTATGGGGATCCCAACATTTCTCTGGCCTTCTCTGCAGCATAATATATGCCAGATAACCAACTCAACCATCAGAACAGCATAGTAGCCAGGTAACGAATAGTTTGAGATAAAGCCCAAAAATGGCAGCTCCTGTATTTCTCTAATGGCAGCTTTACTTTAAAATGAACCAGGCTAGAGGAAAACTGACAAAGCACCAGTGAGAGCATGCACCTCCACACTGCCTCAGATACAACTATGGCACACTGAAACCCACAAACTCTGCACTGCAAAATACCAAGGGGTTGATTTACTAAAACTGGAGTGTGCAAAATCTGGTGCAGCGGTGCATGGTAGCCAATCAGCTTCTAATTTCAGCTTATTTAATTAAGCTTTGACAATAATACCTGGAAACTGATTGGTTTCTGCACCAGGATTTCCCATTCTCCAGTTTTAGTAAATCACCCCCAAGTATCCTGGTTGATGGCTCCGACTCTACTGTATACTCATCCTTTAAAGCTTACATGTTTATAACTGGAGAAAGCCCAGCACTGCCCGCTTACTGTATAACTGGCTCATTGTAACTGAAAATTCGTGAAGGTGTAGCCACAGAAAAAGATGGAATGGTGTGTGTGCCCTTTCTCTGATAAATTGAGCTGTGTATATAATGTTTTAGGTCTTGCACCGATACTAGGCATTTGGACAAGTATCAGTACTCGTGAAAATGCACCGATACTTAAAACCGATACCTTCCGGCTCAGTTGTCAATGGGATTAGAGGAGGAGCAAGACGTAGGATGACAGCATGGTCCTCGTAGTTGTGGGGCCAACAATGTTGAGTGTTGGGAGTGCAGTTTCTCTTCATCACTTGGTCTCATCCAGATGGTAATATTACACAACAATAAGTTACAATAGTATACTGTGCTATAGACCTATAGATTAAACACTGCAAACACCACAATTTGACAAATCTTGTGCATGATTACAGAAAGTGTAGATAGTGTGGATAATGTCTTAGATGAACATCAACTCGACATGTTTCGTCTGATAACAATTGCGTTCAATTACTATGAATAATGGATTGTATGATGACATTTTTTTCCTGTTGGATGTAAGTGCAATATTCTTTTAATAAATTTGATATAAATGGTTTTACACTATGTGGAGATTCTTTTTGCTTCTATGACAATTGACCTACTGAGTGAGAAGTTTATCGTGACTGATGTGGGAAAGGATGCTGGATCTGCATCTGACTCTACGTTAATAACATTTGAGTCCACACTATCGGGTAAGCACATTTGAACCTATATACTGGTGATGGCTTACACCCTGTGGTGATCTTTGGAATATAAAGGCCTTCTTCTATTAATATGGAAGTTTGATACACTTTGGGTTTTTTATATTTATGAACATTTTTCTTTTTTTCTTTTTGAGGCCAGGTATGGGCTATAATTTACATACATAAGTCAATGGTCCAATCTGGATAGGATTGTATGATACACCATTTGTCTAATTGATACATGTCAGTTTCTGAATAAATCGCTGTATATTAATGTACATGTATAGCGCAGCACTTTTTAACTTTCTATAATATTGCACAGCACACTGATAGATGGAGTCCCCCCTCCCAGCTCCCCATCTTGATCTCCCTAAATAGTTATCGGAAATTGGTATCGGCGAGTACTTAAAGTATCGGTACTCGTTGCTAAAAGGGTGGAATCGGTGCATCCCTATAATTTTGAGCACCTGCTATCAGGTCAAGGCACAATACCCCGTACAAATCTTTCTCCAAATCTAGGGGCTTTAAAATAAAAGGCAGTAACAATTCAGATTTGATCCGATTTATGCATTTCCCACAGAAGACATGTATAGAGCTCCAAACCCCTCCCCCCACAAGAGCCAGGTATACATTTTCCTTTTTCTTCAACTGGGGCCTGAGCTACTTGGAGTAGCCACTAGGAGAACCACCCATTCTGCGGGTCAGTTAACCATGTTAAAACAAACAAAATCACACAAAACCTTCCCAAACAACTTATATTCAAGCTTTCCTGATCCTTTAATGTGTCCTTGCAATTTTGAGTCATAATGCCAAAATCTATTTCTCAGTACTACAAGTTTTGCTTTAGCAAATCAGAATGAATTCATGCCATTTGCTCTGAATAGACTGGTGACACATATGGAAATATGTAGCATTCCAAATGGACAGCGTCATTCGCTATTCTAAAACAAAGAATTGACTTTTGGCTCTAGGCTTGTTACTTTCTACAGGGAAAATTGGATGAAATTTAATTTGAAAAACACAAGTTACACCATAAAGTTTCTGCACAAAGGAATTAATTATTCTAAATATTTGTTCACTTTGTCGCTGTCTCAGTATGCCAACGCTCCTCGCCATTGTTTTCACATGAGATGCTGGGAGGATGGCCAATGGGGTTTTTAAAGCACAGCGCAAAAACCACAACATGAAACCATTTAGGAAAAAAGTAAATTAAAAACAAAATGGAAGTTGAAAACATATCTCAATGCCATATTATTATTATTATTATTATTATGTTTTAAAGGGGTTGTAAAGCTAAAAAATGTTTTGCAATATCTGATCTATATGCTATATAGATCATGAATCTAGCTGTTATTTCGGCCAAAAATTTTTATTTACCTGTTAGATAAATAGGTTTTATCAGCACTTCCTCCTTTCCTCTCTGTATGTTCTCCTCAACTTCCGGGTTTTCGAGCATGCTCCCTGCAGCAATGTCACGGCTTCAAAGGAACTACAATTCCCTTGATGCTTAGCGGCATCACACATGCGCAGTGTCGCTTTTTTTACTGTGTGATGGACAAACCTGAGCCACACTTCCACGTCAGCAAAAAAGGAGGCAGAGTAAAGGTGGGGCTGTGCTAAGATGGTCATTCAGATTACAAAAGCAAGGCACAGGAGGCGGAGCTACAGTGTCTTGGACATGCCCGCGGCTCCCCTGCCTCTCGTGCCTGTGAACGCACACAGCGTCTCCCTGCAGGTATGTAGTCCCAAGGGAGGGGGCGAGCACGCTGACTAACCCCCAGCCAGAACGTCTCGGATGATGGGGGCAAGCTTCTAGAGGAGGAACAGGAAGTTGAAAATTCACACACAGAAAAAAAGCATTTACAAAAGGAAAATGAAGGGAAAGGTAAGTGAACCAACAGTACACTACCTTAAAAAGGAACATATTTAAAAAAAAAAAAATGAACCTTTAGTATCACTTTAATATTTGAATTATTATGAACTACAATTACGTTAAGAAAAATCCACAAAACAAACATGGAAAGCGAATGTATGGCAGAGTCCATGGCACATGGAAGCTAGTTTGGAGGGTGCTTTAGTTAGCTTGCAATCCTTCAGAAATATGCACACCTCGCTGGTGCAGAGCCACACTGGGCAGAATAACATTAGTCAGAAACTAATAATGGCCTGCAAATATACAGGTAATATCTTCAGAATAAAAACCAAAAGTGCCCATACAAATGCAGATTAACAGCAAAGAATGCCGAATTGAGATCTTGCCTGCTGATTGACACATGGATAGGCTGCTGGCATTTTCCTGTCTGATAATTGTACACTTAGATATCACTTGAATGAAAAGAAAGATGCAAATATGTGATGGACATATTATGTAGCGCTCAGATGGCCATTTCTATTGGGCTCTCAACTCTAATGAGGATACCTGTCAAGTTTAGCCATCGCTGCTGATGGAAACACCTTCTGCAGATCAAGGCCCACCCCAAAAGGAAGAGGAATCTTTGGTGGCTCGTTATAAAATTGTACAGTGGGGAAAATTATTATTTGATCACCTGCAGATTTTGTAAGTTTGCGCACTTACAAAGAAATGAAGGGTCTATCATTTTAATCATAGGTGCGTTTAAAATGATAGGGACAGTATATCAACCAAAAAAAAAAAAAACACATGATACAAATGTTATAAATTGAGCTGCAGTTCAGTGAGTAAAATAAGCATTTGATCCCCAAGCAAAACGCGACTTGGTGGAGAAACTCTTGCTGGCAAGCCCAGAGAGATTTGCATATATCTCAAGAGGGATTTTGGTCCACTGTTTACAGATCTTCTCTAAAAAATGTTTACGTTTTCTTGGCTGTCACTTACTCAAAGTTTCAGCCCCCTCCATAAGTTTTCTATAGGATTAAGGTCTGGAGACTGGCTAGGCCACTCCATGAATTTAAAGGGCTTCTTTTTGAGCTACTCCTTTGTTGCCATTTTCATGCTGAAAGACCCATCTATGACCCATATTCAGTGTTCTAGCTGAGGGAAGAAGGTTCTCATTCAAGATTTTACAATACATGGCCCCATCCATTGCCCCCCCCCCCCCCCCCCCCAATGCAGAAAAGTCAGCCTGTACCTTTAGCAGAGAAACAGCCCCACAGCATAATGTTTCCACCTCTGTGCTTGACTGTAGGGATGGTGTTCTTAGGGTCATAGTCAGCACTTTTACTCCTCCAAATACGTCCCCCCCTCAAGACGGCACATGTGCAGTCATGCCAATGAATATCTAAATGATTCAGAGAAGGATTGGGAGTAAGTGCTGTGGTCAGAGGAGACCAAAATTGATCTCTTTGGCATTAACTCAGCTCGCAATGCTTGGAGGAAGAAACAATGTTGACTTTGACCCCAAGAACACCATTCTTACCGTCAAGCACGGAGGTGGAAACATGATGCTTTGGGGCTTTTTCTCTGCTAATGGTATAGGCTGACTTTGCCACATTGAGGAGCCAATGGAGGAGCCATGTATTATAAAATCTTGGATGAGAACCTTCTTTCCTCAGGAAAAACACTGAAAAAGGGTAGTGGATGGGTATTCCAGCATGACAATGGCCCAAAACATACGGCCAAGGCAACAAAGGAGTGGCTCAAGAAGAAGCACATTAAGGTCATGGAGTGGCCTCGTCAGCCTCCAGACCTTAATCCTATAGATAATCTGAGGTAAGTATAGTAACAAGTCCTATTTGCAATCTCGGAACACCCAATAAGAGGACAGTACGCGACCGGTCTAAACTACGTGGCCCGTTCACCAATGCCAGGAGCCTGCTGGACAAGATTGGTGAACTAGAAGTACTGTTGAACGAGGAGGATTTAGATTTTGTGGGAATTTCAGAGACCTGGTTCGACAGCTCTTATGATTATCTGGCAACCATTCAAGGGTATTCACTTTATTGCAGGGATAGAGAGGGTAAAAAAGGGGGAGGAGTATGCCTGTATATCATGAATAATGTACAAGTGAATGTGAGAGATGACATCAATAAGGGAGCTAGGGAGGAGGTGGAATCCGTATGGGTAGAGCTCCAAAGGGATGAAGCTAAGGGGAAAATGCGGGGAGTATGCTATAGGCACCCCTAAACTGAGGGAGGAGGTGGAGACGGACCTCCTATAACAATTTGGATTAGCAGCAAGGAAGTGTTATCATAATGGGGGATATTAATTATACAGACATAGACTGGGCAGAGGGAACCGCGCATTCATCCAAGGCTTGCCAGTTCCTAAATGTCTTGCAGGACAATTTCATGGGTCAGATGGTAGACGCACCGACTAGAAACAAAGTGTTACTAGATCTACTAATTACCAAAAAACTATTAGATAAGCACCTGAACGACCGCAACATACAGGGATATACAATGTAATACTGACATATAAATCACACACATAGGATGGACTTGTTAAAATACAGTGCCTTGAAAAAAAGTATTTATACCCCTTGAAATGTTCCACATTTTGTCATGTTACAACCAAAAACGTAAATGTATTTTATTGGGATTTTATTTGATAGACCAACACAAAGTGGCACATAATTGTGAAGTGGAAGGAGAATGATAAATGGTTTTCAACAATTTTTACAAATAAATTTATGAAAAGTGTGGCATGCATTTGTATTCAGCCCCCTTTACTCTGATACCCCCAACTAAAATCTAGTGGAACCAATTTCCTTCAGAAGTCACCCAATTAGTAAATAGAGTCCACCTGTGTGTAATTTAATCTCAGTATAAAATACATCTGTTCTGTGAAGCCCTCAAGGGGTTTGTTAGAGAACCTTAATGAACAAGCAGCATCATGAAGGCCAAGGAATACACCAGACAGGTCAGGGATAAAGTTGCAGGGAAGTTTAAAACAGGTTTAGGTTTTAAAAAAACATCCCAAGCTTTGAACATCTCTAGGAGCACTGTTCAATCCATCATCCGAAAATGGAAAGAGTATGGCACAACTGCAAACCTACCAAGACATGGCCGTCCACCGAAACTAAAAGGCCGGGCAAGGAGAGCATTACTCAGAGAAGCAGCCAAGAGGCCCATGGTAACTTTGGGGGAGCTGCAGAGATCCACAGCTCAGGTGGGAGAATCTGTCCTCAGGATAACTATTACACTCCAGAAATCTGGCCTTTATGGAAGAGTGGTAATAAAGCCATTGTTAAAAGAAAGCCATAAGTCGTCCCATTTTCAGTTTGCGAAAAGTGGGGGACACAGCAAACATGTGGAAGAAGGTGCTCTGGTCAGATGAGACCAAAATTTAACTTTTTGGCCTAAAAAGTAAACGCTATGTGTGGCGGAAAAACACTGCACATCACCCCAAACACACCATCCCCACCATGAAACATGGTGGTTGCAGCATCATGTTGTGGGGGATGATTTTTTTTTTTTAGCAGGGACAGGGAAGCTGGTCAGAATTGATGGGAAGATGGATGGAGCCAAATACAGGGAAATCTTAGAAGGAAACCTGTTAAGAGTCTGCAAAAGACTTAACTGGGGCAGAGGTTTACCTTCCAGCAGGACAATGACCATAAACATACAGCCAGAGCTACAATGGAATGTTTTAGATCAAAGCATATTCATATGTTAGAATGGCCCAGTCAAAGTCCAGCCCTAAATCCAATTGAGAATCTGTGGCAAGACTTGAAAATTGCTGTTCACAGACACTCTCCATCCAATCTGACAGAGCTTGAGCCATTTTGAAAAGAGTAGGCAAAAATGTCACTCTCTAGATAGGCAAAGCTGGTGGAGACATCCCCAAAAAGACTTGCAGCTACAATTGCAGCAAAAGGTGGTTCTACAAAGTACTGACTCAGGGGGGCTGAACACTAATGCACGCCACACTTTTCACATATATTTGTAAAAAATTTGGAAAACCATTTATCATATTCTGTGGCAGCTGGTGGAAAAATAAATTTTTGGGCAAGGCTTCACTTCCTGTTTCCCTTAGTAAGGATGCCGGCGCCTGCACCCAGAGCAAATGAACGGGTCAGCTTCGGGTGCCGATATCATGAGCTCTCTGGACAGGTAAGTGTCCTTATATTAAAAGTCAGCAGCTACAGTATTTGTAGCTGCTGGACTTTAATTTTCATCCAGGCTGGAATGCCTCTTTAATGATGCTTAGAAGAACAATCTAAAAAAAAAAAAAAAAAAAAAAACACATCAACAATAGGTCATATAATACCAGAGAGCCCTCTGATAGACACCCTAAGATATAGGAACAGTGAAAAGTGATCCATGCAATAGTTGGTAAATACAAACTAGGTCGACATTAAACCAAAGTAGCATCAAAGTTTATAACGTGCTGTGGGGAATGCATTGTAAATAGCCATTTCACAATGAACAACCAGGCAAACTAGACAGAGGGGATGAAATGACAAGAAGACTCCTTCCTGTAGGCAGATCTGCGATACGTGGCTTAGAAAAATCAAATGCAATCTAAATTTAGTAAAGAAAAAAAAAAAAAAAGGCAAAACTAGAGCTACTTGTAATCTCAAATCAGAACCTTGCGGACGAAGTGTGTCATTCACACGCAAGTGATTTTCTCTGGCATCCCTGGACTTGTGAAAAAGACTGAAGAGAAAGCACTCTCCTTTCAGCAAACTGTGACTGTGCATATAGAAGCTGACCTGTCAGACAAGCTACTGTCACATTTCGCTGTAAGGCTACATCTTTCTCAGTATATTAGCACGGCTCATATTGGAAACCAGATGCTTCCACTCAGCAGAGCAGACAGAAAGCAGCGTTACAGTGTCAATAGACAGACATGACAGGATGGGTTCCGGACTAGCCAGGGATCTGTACAGGCAGCCAAATATCAGATGGCATGGATAACCACAAAGCTTCACATCTCTGGAAAACCCGTCTAGGAAACTCGGTTTCCCTTAAGGGGAGGAGAGACTTGTCTGGCCCAGTCAGTATAGACAAGGGGCACTCCACCTTTTCTTCTCCCTCAAGGGAACAATCAGTTACAAAATTACAGTTATCTAAAAGCCTGCAGTCTCCATTTAATTACTGTCCTCTTTCACTCCCAGCAACTTATCAATTAGCCATACACAGATCAGTCTGCAAGTATATCAAGATCCTCTCTGTACTACTATACTGAAGGTATGCAGCCCAGCTTTTTTTTTTTTTTTTTTTTTTTAAATTAATTTTTTTAAATTAATGAATAGACTGGGGAAGAGTTAGATCTTTTATGACAGAGAGACTTGGGAAGACCTTCATTGTATATTTATCAATAGACTGGGAAATAGTTAGACCTTCTACTGGATATTTATTGATGGATATACTGGGGAAGAGGTAGACCTTCTATTGTATATTTTATGACAGATAGACTTGGGAAGAGTTAGACTTTCTATTGGACATTTATCAATAAATAGACTTGGGAAGAGTTAGACCTTCTATTGGACATTTATCAATAAATAGACTGGGGAAAAGTTAGACCTTCTACTGGATATTTATTGATGGATAGACTATGGAAGAGGTAGACCTATTGTATATTGTATGACAGATAGACTTGGGAAGCGTTAGACCTTCTACTTGATATTTATTGATGGATACACTGGGGAAGTTGTAGACCTTCTATTGTGTATTTTATAAAGGATGGACTAGGGAAGAGTTAGACCTTCTACTGGATATTTATCAATGAAAAGACTGGGGAAGAGTTAGACCTTCTACTAGATATTTATCAATGAATAGACTGGGGAAGGGTTGGACCTTCTACTGGATATTTATTAATGGATAGACTGGGGAAGAGGTAAACCTTCAAATTGTATATTTTATGACAGGTAGACTTGGAAAGAGTTAAGCCGTCTATACAGGGATCGAAATTCCAATTTTGATCCATGTATGGGCAGGCAGGCTGAAGTCTCCCAGCTTTCAGGATAAAAGGGCTCAGCGGGAGGGATTCACCTATCCACATCGAACCTGTGGTCTAAATTAAAAAAAAAAAAAATAATTGTATGGCCTGCAATTGGATATTTATCATGAAATAGACTGGGGAAGAGTCCACACTGTCAGAATACAATAGCATAAAGGTGGAGATCCCTGTATTCATGTTGCTTGTATGGATTGTGGGGATCTGTGGACTTTTGTTTTTTTGTAGTTTACCCAGCATTAGACCTTCTATTGGATATTTATTGAGGACAGGAACTCTATTGGGGAGACTTTCCCTCATGTTTATTTTCTCTGCATCACCAAGACAAATAAAACAAAGCTGAACTTCAGGAAAACAGCTACCTAAATGCACTGAGGAAATACATATATGGGAGCTGTTTTACCTCCCAAAGGATTTATATTTCTGCCCATTTATCCCTGCGGTCTACACAGTTCTGCCACACTGCACTCAGGACCGATTTCAATCTGCTGTAGTTCAATAACACTAAGGCCTCTTTCACACGAACGAGCCGTTCAGGTCCGCCTGTCAGTTTTTTTTAGGGGGACCTGAACGGATATGCACAAGATGCCCAACTAGTCTCCCTAAATACTTACCTATGCCCCGATCTTGATTCAGTGCTCTCTCCATCTCTCTCCCCTCACAGGACAGCAGCGGCAACCATTGGCTCCTGCAGTTGAAATTTAAATCCTGTAATGAGGGAGCGGGATGTGGGGCTGAGCTGCCCTGTGTCTATGGGCGCAGGCAGCGCAGCTCGGGATTGAGCCCACATGACAGCCCCCCAATGCAAGCGGCTTGCTATGGGGGTACTCGCTAAATAGTAGGAGCCAGGAGCTCCAGCAGAAGAGGTTCAGGGCTGCTCTGTGGAAAACCTTTGCAGTATGACATGTTTATAAAAAAAATAACGGTTTAGAATCACTAAGGTGGCAAAATCTAGTGGTAGGTTTGTTACCTCTCCTCCCCCCCCCCCCCCCCTTGATTTTCTAATCATTAGTGGAGTCAAATTAACGTTAATTTTGACCGCTTGGATAACAAAATTCTAAGTAGCAGGATGCTAAATATTTCCTAAACAAACTCAAATCTAACAGTGTACGTGGTTTTCATTAGAGAAAGTCAATTTGTTCCAAAATCGATTGTTAAAAGCAAACAAAATTTTAAGTAATTTCAAATGACATTTACCAAGTCATCGAATGTTCCTGAGAATGGTTTATAAATTTTCATACAAATGTTCATTTCGAAAATCTACTAGTGTATGGCCAGCTTTACAGGTCATGTACCTCCTCCAGCCTGTGACTGGAGAGTGAAAATAAAAAACAGCAGACTTAAGCTGGCCATAGATGGTTAGAATCTCAGCCGGATCAGGAGGAGATTGGCCAAGATTCGAACCAATGGGCAGGCTAATTGTACCAAAGTCGATCCATCGATGGACTTGGGTACAACCAGCATGCTGGATTTTCACATGCGACTATAGCCACTAGCAATGATCGCGGTTCTTTCAGCAGGGACAGCTAACTGTGCCCCCCTACCAGGAGAACACAACAGCTCCGGGAGAGGGTTTCCCCATCACTACTAAAGGTGTTGATGGCGGAAACCAAGTGCACCACCTATGGCCTGCCCGAACGTTTCTCATTCTGATCTCCTCTCAACAGTACAACTGGCTGGTTCCTTGCACTGCTTCACCCTCTCCCAATCTAAACTCTGCTGTACAGAGACTGCAAGAAGCTGATACACTTCTTGCATTAAAAAATGAATGAAAATTTAATGATGCATTCTTGAAAACAGAATAGGGTTGCACCGGTACAGTTTTTTTTTTTTTTTTTAATCGGCGGGTACCGATATTTTTGGTCACGTACTCGCCGATACAGAGTACCAATAATCGCATGCAATTTAAACACGAATTCACCCAGGCTGAAGTAACTATGACAAGCCTAATACAGAGTTACATTAATCTGTGTATATTAAATCAATCAATCAATCAATCTGGAGTTCAGTTTAAGGGGAATGGGAACAAGAAAGAACCAGCAGGCATAAACATTTCAGAGAAGGTTCCAAACCTGCCTGCCTTCTGAACTACAGAGCTGTTTCAGGGGTGAAGCCAGCGCAGGAATCACTGCTTGCGGGTACCAAGGTACCATGGGATATGTAGTCTTTAGAAATTGAAAGTAAACATCACAGGAGAAGCTATAAGACATGCAGGGAATTCAGAACGTTGGGGAAGGAGATGGATGGCAGGCAGCATTTACAACATGATAGGAGAGTTTTCAAATAAGCTTATATTGGATTGTCAAAAATAACTATTATTTGTATTAACCACTTTCAGACCGGACCAATTTGCAGCCAAAGGACCAGGCCCCTTTTTGCGATTCGGCACTGCGTCGCTTTAACTGACAATTGCGCGGTCGTGTGACGTGGCTCCCAAACAAAATTTACGTCCTTTTTTTTCCCACAAATAGAGCTTTCTTTTGGTGGTATTTGATCGCCCCTGCGGTTTTTATTTTTTGCGCTATAACCAAAAAAGACAATTTTGAAAAAAACGCATTCTTTTTTATTTTTTGCTATAATAAATATCCCCAATATAAAAAAACGTTTTTTTCCCTCAGTTTAGGCAGATACGTATTCTTCTACATATTTTTGGTAAAAAAAATTGCAATAAGCGATTATTGATTGGTTTGCGCAGAAGTTATAGCGTTTACAAGATAGGGTTAGTTTTATAGCATTTTTATTAATAATTTTTTTTTTTATTAGTAATGGCGGCGATCAGCGATTTTTATTGTGACTGCGACATTATGGCAGACACATCGGACATTTTTGACACATTTTTGGGACCATTGTCATTTATACAGCAATCAATGCTATTTAAATGCATTGATATCTGTATAAATGACACTGGCAGTGAAGGGGTTAACCACTAGGTGGCAGTGTAGGGGTTATGTATGCCTAGGGGTGGGTTTCTTACTGTGGGGGGGCGTGGCTGTCAGCTAGTGAATGCTGATCTCTGCTCCAATCACAGGGAGCAGAGATCGGCGTCACTAGTTGCTAGGCAGAACGGGGGGAGATGCTGTTTATTTCCGCATCTCCCCGTGAGACGATCGCGTGTGTCCCCACGGTGATCGAGTCCCGACCGGCGCGGGAGCGCGCCGCTCCCGGCGCGGTCCCGATGGCACGGGCGGCATTAAAAAGGGACTTATATATACACCCTTATGCCTGTCCGTGCCATTCTGCCAACGTACATCGGCGTGCGCCAGTCGGGAAGCGGTTAATATTACAATGCTGATGTTCTCAAATGAAAGTGTATGCAGTTACTACAGACATCCTCTAAGCGCTTCAGAGTCCAAAACTACATATTACACCAAATCCAAAAAGGTTATCTAATACAAAAAAGCTGCTAGTAGCCATCATAATGATATTATTGCAGGGTGGATATAAATCAATTATAAAAAATAAAAAAAATAGTATTTTGAGATTTAAAATCGATTTTTTAGATTTTTATCAAAATTTTAATAAAATGCTTTTGGAGTAAAAATCTATCCAAAAGATAGTTTTCTATTTAAAATACATTAATAATTTTGTTTATTCAGCATGAAATGGAGCTTAGTTATGTAGCATGAGGCTGTATATTCTGCAATATTTACATTAGTGGTCTGCAGCTCTGCAAGCTGAGATAACATGCACTGCATTGAAGCAGTCACACAATATCACAGTAACCATGAGATAAAACAAAGTTTAGGAATATTCCTTTATCCCATTGTTTTGTAAATCTATGTACACGACAAACTATGATTGAATCAGTTCTGATATCGCTGTTTTACTAACCTGACAGTTTATTATTCTAAATAGGAAACCTTCATTACATTTGCAAATATTAAAGATTCTAACTACCAGCAAGAATAAACTCCTTATACTTAAAGAGCACCTGTCATTTCAGACCCATCATGGCAGCGCCTGTTAGCGGGCATCCACTCACCTGCTGCCGCCATGTTCCTCACCTTCTTGTGTCACTGCCACATCACCAGCCACCCCATTAAAGTGAATGGGATTGTCGGCGAGTCAACAGCGGAGGAACCGCTGCGGACAGAGATAACAGTTGCTCTTTAAAAATTACGATTTAAAAATCGAGTGGTTTTAAATCAAGCCTTTTTACTAATGATTTAAAACATTATTTAAATAGACTTGAATTAAATCAAATCAACCCTGTATTTATTGAGAACAACCTTAAGAAAAAAAAACATATTTGATAGTTACTCTGCAGTCCATTGTTCAATGCCAACAGCTAAAGCATCTCAAAATTAAACAACTGACAGTGATCGCTTAATGCGGAACAATCAGCAAAATAATAAATGACATATGATCCAGTCTGCCACTCGCATTAACATAACAATTTTTTCCTCCTCTGTGACATTTTTATTACCTCAAATGACAATTGTATTTCCAGTTGATCCTGCCAGTAAATCCATTATTTGTGCGCTTGCTTTAATGTTGAACTTCACCCAAAGGGAGAAGTTCCACTTGTCTGCCATCTCCTCCCCTTCTGTTTAAGTATTGGCACTTCTTTTTTTTTTTTTTATTGGAGGGAGGGTACCTGGTTTTGACAGGTACCCGCTCCAACTTCTGGTCAGATTGGCGATCAGAGTGAAAGTTCAGCACCCCTCGCCTTCCCTTGTAGTCTCGTGGAACACATCACAGTTCCCAGAAAGCTGCGGGACCATTCACAAAATGCAGTGCGGCTTGCGCATGCTCAGTCGGAAGCTGGCCGTGAAGCAGAAAGCAGTCACAGGTCGGATTCCAAAAGTGAACATGCCGGAACTGGACCTGAAGTTGGCTGATGAGCCGGCTCAGGTGAGGACAGCACTGGATCCCTGAACAGGTAAGTGTCCAATTATTAAAAGTCAGCAGATACAGTATTTGTAGGTGCTGCCTTTGGTTTTTTTTGTTCTTTTTCTAGGGCGACGCACCACTTTAACAGAGCAACAACATTTGTTCTGCAGTAAAATTATATATACTGTAGTTAGGACATGTTATTTCACAGCATCCAGCTACATACCGATAGACATGTAGTTTTAAAAATAGAATTTAAAGCGGACCTTCACTCCTAGAAAACATTTTGCATGTTTGCACCCTTTCCTCCTCTGCAATCTTAAAAATCTTTTTTTTTTGTTTGTTTGTTTTTTTGTTGTTTTTTGTTTTTTTGGTTGTTTTTTGTTTTTTTGGTTGTTTTTTGTTTTTTTTTTTTATATCCAACCCCTCCCTTTATTCTTCTTGGGCAAGGATGATATTTACTTTGCTCCAGCAGCTTACTGAAATATCTCTGTCAGATATTCCAAAAGACATTAGCTTACTGGGAGCTGGACTTGTAGGGGCATCATCTGGGACTGGCTGCAAAAACCTGGAAGAGAAAGCCAGCTTCTGATGCAAAAAAAAAAAAATAACCAAAATAGTAAATAAGCACAACAGAGAAAATGACAGCTTATGAGAGTTCTTAAATGGTGATACATTGTTTGGTGTCCTAAATACTCATTCTAAGCATTATAATCAAGGAGGGGCTTTTATTTCTGTCCAATACCTGTGAAAAACAGCTTCCAAACAGTCCAGATGGTTTACTAGACACCAAATTCAGGAGTAATTTGAATAAAGAAATAACAACCCTTGAAGAAGAATGTGTAATACTGAAAAAACAAACAATGTGATTTTCATCATGGATCATATCCTATTTCAACAGCATTAGTAACTAGGTAATGGCAGAAAACATGAACCCCTAACAGTACATTTAGCAGGGCCCCACTGCAGCGTAGCTGTCAAGCTTCATAACAATCATAGGCTTTGTTGCGCAGTCTAAAATAATGTATCCTAAGTTAACACTGCTTGACAAAACACACTACTGGGGCTGAACTTCATCTCTCACTACATCCTTTCCCTGCTGCTTCCATGTCCCTGTGGAATATCATTTAATATGATGGAATTTCCTCTGCATTCCTTTCAGAAAGTTTCCACCCGTTTCATATGCGGAACTGAGCTTCAAGGCAGCCCATTCGTGGTCAGAGCGGGGTATAAATGTGCTCATAGTTTACCAGGGCCAAGTATAAATCCTACTGCCGTTCTGCCAGCTTGTTTAGCACTAGAGACAAAATATCACAGTTAGAAGCTATCTGCACCACAGCTAAAAGCTACTGCCGATATAGTAACTAACCTCCGACCAAACTAAGTACCATCGTTTCCTGCAATTATTAATCATACAGCGTTAGACAAATGTGTGTTTGTACCTACTACGAAGGGAGGGGGTTAAAGCACTCAGCAGGCATCTCGGACTTCTTTAGAAAAAAAACTCATGACTGGCCATGAAAAACCCAAATGCAGTTATAATCACCCCTCCCCTGAAAAAGCACAAGGGAAGTGGTCCGTTAGAATCTACTCTAAAGCCTTGTACACACGATAGGATTTTCCGATGGAAAATGTGTGATAGGAGCTTGTTGTCGGAAATTCCGACTGTGTGTAGGCGCCATCACACACTTTCCATAGGAATTTCTGTCACATAAAATTTGAGATCTGGTTCTCAAATTTTTCGATAACAAAATCCGCATGCTCGGAATCAAGCAGAAGAGCAGCACTGGCTATTGAACTCAATTTTTCTCGGCTCATCATACGTGTTGTACGTCACTGCGTTCTTGACGTTCAGAATTTTTGACCAACTTTGTGTGACCGTGTGTATGCAAGACAAGTTTGAGCCAACATTGATCTGAAAAAATCCCATGGATTTTGTTGTCCAAAAATCCTATTGCGTGTACAGGGCATTATACACAAGTCTTTTTCATTAAGACTGTAAACAAGCCAAAAATTCTGTAAAAACTCCAGATCTCCGTACTTATTTTGGGCCCGTGACTCAAAGTATTGGATCACCATTAATGCCAGGCAACAAATATTAACAAAATAGGTCAGCAATAGCAGTTTACAGATCTTCCCAATTTATTACAAGTCTGCATCATATTCATTCTAGAAAAAGTGTGCAACTTTTTTACATTTTCAACAGCGATGTTCTATGCCCAAGGCCGGCCATAGACGGAACACCTTTCTGTCCAGCAACCCAAAGACATTAGCTTGATTCCCCCATCAACAAAGACAGTGCCGACAGGGGAATCCCTCCTGTCGAGACATTGTATTCTCACAGTGGGGAAACCCGTCCCTACTGGGAGAAACCAGTGAATATTGCCATCGGCTATACCAGCCACTAGCGATAATCGCAGGTAAAATCCGGCAGGCTTGTTGGACCCAACTTGATTAACTTGGGCACATTCAGCCTGCCCATACATGGTTGGAAACTCTGCTGGTTTAGCAGGAACCATGTATGGCCAGACTAAAATAAGGAGCATTGCTTGCATGAACATTGTGATAAAATTAGGGATTAAAGTGACTCATGACCTTGTTCTTGCCTGTGTCACAGCCCTCCCCAAATAGCACCTTTACCTTCAGAAGTAAGATCGGCATACTATTATTAACCTCTTCTGAACATGCCATCTGCCTGGCTGTCATGTATACCTTCTTCAGTATTGAAGCAAGAGTATATGCATGACAGCCAGGCAGCTACATCTATGTTCTACGTAGAGTATTTTCAGGTAATGATTCAGAACATATATGTAGATCATGACCGCCAATGTTCCCTGGACTTTCTGATCTCCAGTTTTCTGGGTCAGCGACTCAAAAGTACTGAAGCCAAAGGCTCAGAATGGACAGCCAAGCTAAGGCAGCCATATTTCTCCCATAAGTTTTTTTTAAGGGTAGGTTCACACTGCTTGCAGAGAAAAACATTCACATTTTTCTCTACAGGTAGAAATCGCAGCTGCCGGCAAATGCAGTTTCCATTTTTTTCCCCCAAACTTTAATGGTAAGTCACAAGTGGCAATCCATGCATTGCTAGGCAGGGCAGCTCAGCTGCTATGCATTAAAAAAAAAGAAAAAAAATCAGGGCACACCAAAATCTGCAGAGCGGTGCAGAAAAGTGCAGCCATGTTGTATTTTTCCACAGCTGACAGCTGCGAGAAAATGCAAATGGTTCACACAGAAAACCATTTTTTTCTGTGTGCCCTTGCAGAGAGCTGCTTTTTTTATTTATGCAGAAAACGCAGCTCTCATCACAAGAGTGAGCCAGCCCTTACTGCTCAGTAATGTAGTACTGTGTAGTGATGGCTCCCAAACTTCTAATTTCATTATATGCAGCAGGGTGTTCTCATCTCCAGTAGGTCAACCAAAAATGACATTTCAACCTTTCACAAAGTTAGCTTTACACAATGGGGGTGTTGAGCTGCAACCAAGTCAGATAGATCGATAAATAAATAAAAGTTATCGTGATTCATCATAGCATTTTTAGCTGCCCATTAAAAGCATCTAAATAAATAAACTCAACTTCCAAAATAAAATTTCTCTATATGAAATCACATTTATAAATATATATTCTAAAGGCTACCTCTCAGTTCCAATAAGTGTATGGCCTTTTGCTTCTTGTTTATATGGCTACATATTTTTTTTACATTTTACTTTTCCTTAGATGTGGTGGTTGCATTTGTTTTACATTTTGGGGCTTTTGCGTCCCCTTTATTTACCCAATATTCCTGCCAGTAAAACACTTCCTGTCCTACAGTGACAACATTCACTCACTGTACTGTACCAATGGAGGAACAGCGTTGTCATTCTAGGGACGGGACTACAGAACACCTTCCCAAAAGTGGAACTTCCACTTATCTGGGAAATGGGTACCTGTTTTTGACAGGTACCCTTTCCCTACTTCCAGGAGACGGCGCCGTCCCTCAGAAGTTCAGCCCCCCTCCTCCTTCCTCCACCGATGGGCCAGTTAGAAAGCGCAGCACGCTTCACACATGCGCAGTAGGGAATCGGCTGTGAAGCCGAAGAGCTTCACTGACGGTTTCCCTTACCACGAATGTCGGTGGCAGCACCTGACAGCTGATCGCAGGCTCCCTGGACAAGTAAGTGCCCGTATAATAAAAGTCAGCAGCTACAGTATTTGTACTTTTTTTTTTTTTTTCCCCCAGGTGGAACTCCTCTTTAAGTTAGGGAAAGGCGATCCGCAGTCAAAGATTTATGGGAACAATGATAAGATTTATGGGAACAATGATAAGATTGCAGCACAGTCAGAGAACAAAGGCTTTTATAAGCTCACGAGAGCAGGATGGCAGGATCAACAGGCATTTTGTAACTGAGCAGATATAACTACTACCCTTTCAGTGGTAAATTTAACAGACCAGAAAGGAGCAAATAAGAGAGGTTTATGGTAGTGTTAAATACTCTTGAGGTTTGGCATAAATTTAGCAAATTCCACATGTAAATAAACGGTTATCATCCATGCAAACTGGGAATGCAGAGGTTACACAGCAACTTCCCCTTTATACATAAAAATACAGAAAATAGAGAGAACAGAAAAGCAATAAGAAGCATTCCATTCACAAGTGCTTATCCCTGCACACCGAGCATCCCAGCAGCTCATATCTATGCGTCTGTGAAATATATAGACCTTTTGCCTGACAGATGGCTATTTCAGGCAACAAGCGAATAATTGATTTCCGGATGGAGCTGTACCCCTTGCGAGCGCCAAGACTGGTGTAGTCATGTCTCGCTTTACCTTCAAAATGAGACAGAAATGTGACGGCTTACTGTGCAATCATTTCCACCCTTGGCAAAAATAAGGAGGATGTTTTCAACTTTTTCTGGCCTGCATGCCTAAGTGTGAGAGAATATGGATTGGGACAGAACTGGCATTGGCCGTGGTCTACATTTCTCAAATGTTCCATTACTAGCAAGAAATAGTCACAAATTAAATAGGGCAAAATAAACACAAATCCCCATCTCCAAGTGTCATCAGACCGACCCTTCTTGTTTTCACACCCTCAGAGGTGTTGGAAAGAGGGTTGCAAAGGTTCCGCCTGTGACAAGGCCGTTTCTATAGGACAGCCTCAGAGCTACAGAATACACATAACAGGTTTACACAAGTTACAGATTTAGCAAATTTTAGCTTAAAAGCGGTAGTAAACGAGCTCTCATTATTTTTAAGCTTATAATAAAGGCTTACCTGTAGGTAAAATCAATATCTCCTAAACGTGCACCCACTAGGAGACATTCTAGCAAGCAGCAGCTGGTGACATCTCTGGCGAATTCACTCTGAAGGAATGGCATACCCATGCCGTTCCTTCAGACCCGTGTGCCGTTTGTGTGTGCGGAGAAGTGACATCATCACTGCTGGGCCATTTAAGCCACGGCAGCCCATGAACACGGAAGGAAGACCTGGTTGAAGATGGAAGCCTCTGCAGCGGTGACAGCGCACCACTGGAGGGCTTGGTTTCAAAGTAAGTCTCTCATAATGTGCTAGTATGTGATGCATACTGGCACATTATAATATTGCCTTGCAGGAAGAAATTTTTTTATTTTTAAAAAGAGTTTACTACCGCTTTAATACTCTATCACACCAAACAGGAAGATATCATGTGCCACCAAGGCTACCCCACCAATCACATCCGAGAACAGGATTTAGCTTGCACTCCATTTCTATTCATTCTCCTAAAAATAAAAAAACACACCACACCCACACGAAGTAAACATAAATGAAACCTGTAATCTGTAGTAAGAAATACCCAGGCAGCCTCTTCTAGCCCCAGCGCAATCTACGTATATGATAATCTGACTTTAATCGTTTTCTGAATCACTAGGCTAGAACCAGTATGCACACTTTACTGCCCGTCTTCCTGGTAAATACAGATTTTTTTTTTTTGATTTTTCTCCATGGAGAATAAGAAGATAGGTTTGAGTTCAGCAAACAATGTTGAAGTGGTGGTGATGTAGGATTTTTCAGTGGAGTCTCAGAATTCTATGCAGCTTGGGTAATATTTAACAATATCCTCTTTTACTTAAAGTGAAATTCAAGTCTAGAACGAAGTCTAAAACGTCTCCCCCACCTTCACTCCAATTCCTATACTAACTACCCTGTAAAAAAAAAAAAATATATATATTATATATATACACACACACCTATTCTCAGGGTTCTCCGTCCAGTCACGTGATCTTACCTGCAGCCGACTTCAGGGGAGGGTGCCAACAGTGGATGTAATGGATTGGTGATGATGTCACCCATAGGATTATGGGTGACATTCATCGTTGACTGTCTCCCCTCTCCCCTAAAGCTGGCCTGTTAGCCGATCACATGGCCGGACTGGCGCACTCCGAGTTAAAGTGGTGTTCCACCCCAAAAAAACAAAAAAAAAAAATTCAAAAATGTGCATGAAATCAATAAAAAAAAAAAAAAAAAAAAAAAGGAGAAAATTTAACTTCCTTTTTTCCCTGTTGCTATGTGGTCCCTCAAAATCTGCCTCCTCCAGTGCCTGCGCTCCTGACGTCACTTCCCTCGGCACCTCTGCTCGCTACTGCTCCTGGGAGATGTGTGTCATCATTTCCCAGGAGGCAGTGGGCAACGCCGAGGGCTAGGTTGCCATAACAATGGGGCGGGCACTTCCGACGACGACGCCCGTTGTTATGGCAACCTGTATATTTTACACCACCGCTACGGCGCATTACTGCGCATGTGCGAGAACGGGGCAGTGCATGCTGGTCACTCAGCTGCACCGTATCCCAGAACTAAATGTTTGTGGGCTTCACATGCCCACAAGCAAAATGAAAACGTTCATGATGAAAATGTACAAGTTGCTTTTTTATAATAAAAACGGACATCATGATTCTTGTGAAACAACAAACGTGAGTAATGCATTTTAAATACATCATCTTTGTCATTTTGCCAAAAAAATAAAAATTGTGACACGTCTGCTTTATTTTTCCATTTCCTGATGTCTATTGGATTTGATGGGGCACTGATGCAGAGACATTTTCTACTCCCACTGGTCAAAACTAGGCCCCGCTAAAGCCTATAGGACAGTAAACTAGCCATTTTCTTAGAAAATTTGGAGAACCCTGCTGTAGAAGGAAGATGCTTATACTTAAAGCGGTGTTCCAATGTATACTCCAGACATGTCACAGAGGTACGATAACCAAAGAACGACCCAAATCAGTAAAAGACAAAACCTAGTTACCCCATCCTAAAAAATGATCACTGTACTTTATTGCTTAGTATGGAAATGGCGCAGGGTCCCCCAATAGAGCTCCAATGGCTCCAATGAATGTGGCTAATGAAGCAAGAGGATCTCTAACCCAAAGTATACAAGACATGTTTATATCTGGCAAGGCATGCTGGGATGTGCAAATGTGCCAGAGAGCGCTAAAAGGAAAGTTAGAATGCCAGTGAATCTATAAGCGGCAGTAAATTCTGTCAACCAGATTCTCAATGGTTGAAGAGCCAACGGTCTTCGTTATACAACTTGGGAAGTTTTTAAAAGCTATAGAAAAAAAGTACAGACAATGCTGGCAATAAATTTAAATCAGTGCTCTTCCAAAGGATGCGCTTTGATTTGTTACATAAGCTGAATTGGAGCCATTTTTCATTTTTTTTTGTCAGTGATGGGAAGACATTCGCACAATTCACATCCTGTGGCAGATGTACAAGCCTTTTAGAGCCACACCGCCCGAGGAAGTTATTGCATTGAGTATTTCCTTGTCAAAACAATAAAAACACTGCTAAATAGTTCAAACAAAGGCCATCCCCCTGAGATGGGTAATCCCTCGTATTTCCTCTGAGCTGGAAGACTCTGGGCACAGTGCCCAACACACAGTCTATATCCAAGAGCAACTGCTTTGCAGAGCTTTCCAGTGGAGCCCTCTAATACCAGACAGATATGTCATTGCCTTCCAGAAAAGTAGATGAAAAAAACATAAATAAATACAATTTTACAAAAAAAAATAAAACCCATGTAGAGGAAACGGGGCACAAAGCCCACTTTCATATTTAAAGAACATCTATAGTTCATTTCATTTTTACATAGTAAAAAGGTAAAGGCAGTCATCTGAAGCTCAATTCCAGATATGGTTGGACCAATGTAGGAATGCACATTCCATACCGGATTTATCCCTGGGCAAGCTGCAAATCACTTTTGTAGTCACTGCTACTACAGTGATAGCAGTGATCTTCTGGGTCTTGTGCCTGTCCTTCTGCAGTAACCACAGCATGTTGCTTACTTAAACGTCACCATTCAGAGAACACCTTGTATTTTTCTCAATGAATGCAAAGAGTTAAAAGATTGCAGGAGGTGTAGAGGTGATCTCTGAATGGCAGCTCTGCACAGGGCTCAGAAGGCCATGGTGGTCAGCAACGGTGACTACTACAGTGATTTCCAGCTTCCACAGGGATCCTACAGGTACGGAATATGGATACTTACATTGGTCCAAGATGGACCAATGTAACTATGCAATACAAACCATACCTTGAATTCAGTTTTAGGCAAAGTTTACACAGTTGTGATCTGATTACAATCCAACTTTCAGTGCGATTATGTAATGCAACTTTGATGCTTTTGTGAAGCAGTTTGCATATTCTATGGGGCCAAAAATCACACTGGAAATCGCACCAAAGTAGTACAGGAACCTTTTAGAAAACTGCATCAGGATGAGAATGGGCACCACTGAAAACAATGCAATTTCAATTGCCATGCGATTCTCTGTGACTCAACATGTAAAATTGCATGGGTTTAAACAGAGCCTTAAATTATTATTAAAAAGGCAAAACTTTTTATGTTTATAATAAAATATATATCAATTATTTTTTCATGTTATATTTACCTGCTCTGTCCAATGGTTTTGCACAAAGCAGCCCCAATCCTCCTTTTAGGGTCCCCAACCATCGCTCCTGCCTCTGCCAAGTGCCCCAAAAAAAGCCACTTGCTATGAGGGCACTCATGCGTGTGCGCTCCCATAAGACATAGGAGCCAATGGCTCCTGCTGCTGTATCTGAGCCAAGGAGTAGAGGAGAGCCTTGACTCCCGTGCACGTTGCTAGATTGAGATCGGATGTGTATTGGGGGGGGGGGGGGGGCTTTAAGAGAAGCTGCATGCAGAAGGTTTTTTACCAAAAAAAAAAAAAAAAATGTAATACAAAAGTCTCACAAAATAAAAGAAACCTTTTAACCTCCTTGAACCAGCCAAATCATTCTTCTGGTTGTATCGCACACTTTCCCTCTCCCAAATACTGCAGCCATAATGGGAGGGTGCCAGCCACATAGTTAGTTCTGCGAAACATGAGGGAAAACACTGCTTTGTATACAGTATCAGTGCAGCAACGTTGTCCCACCATCGATGGTGATGAAGTTTATAGGCAGAATTAAAGGATAGTTGTGAGATTTTGTAGACTAAGGAAAAAGTTAAGTGCAGATGCATTTACAATTAACTTCTGTAACACTTTTTTTTTTTTTTTTTTAACAATAAGATAGTTCGATTTTAATGTAAATGACACCATCAGTGCAGGTTTAGGTTTATAAAATGTTTAACCAAAAGACATAAATATAAGATATGTACAAGGGAGTAGCCAGCACTGACTAGCCGTAGACAAGCCACTATTACTTTTGGGGGGGGGGGACCTATACCTATCCTTTGATGCTATAGATCCCTACAATTAGAATTTCTCGGCCAACTAGAAACATGTGTGACAGCAGACTGCTATAACTCATACTTAAGGGTCTACAAGAGCTGGTGTGCAGTGCAATCACTGCAGTGCTGATGGGCCAATTGCAGCACATTACACGGTTTAAAATAATAACAAAACTTCATTGAAATATCACAAAGTGACATTTCATTAAGTTTTATTGGCAACTCAAGGAGGTAGATTGCCTCGCACCTTGATTGCCTTGCACCTAAAAAAATAAAAAAGTCAGAGCATACCACCACAACATAATACTGTGAACCAGCCAGGTAAGGGACAAGGCGTTTTTCCTGTTGTAGGACTGCAGTGGGACTGCTCTGGAATAGCAGCCCAACACAGTCCTACGACACCTGGTGTGACTAGACACTTAGGCCAGCCATACTCGGTTTGAATTCCTGCTGAACCGGCCGAGATTCAAACCATTAATGGGCAGGCTGAATATACCAAGTTGATTAATCGATCAACCTGGATACAACCAGCCTGTCGCATTCACTTCCAATTATCGCAAGTGGCTGTTATAGCCACTAGTGATGGGACAGAAGAAGAGCAGGGGGGAATAGTGGTGGGACAGAAGAGCAGGGGGGTATAGCGGTGGGACAGAAGAGAAAGGGGGTACAGTGATCTGAGGCATGAGAGTGCAGGAGGTTAATTTCTCACTACTAAAGTAGTTTACAGCATTTACCGTATATACTCGAGTATATGCCGAGGCACCTAATTTTACCACAATAAAATGGGAAAACGTATTGGACTCGAGTATAAGCCTAGGGTGAGAAATGTGCAGCTACTGTAAGTGAAAAAGAGGGTCAACAATGCTCATTTGCAGCCTCACTGTGCCCATTTGCATGCCTCACTGTGCCCATTTGCAGCCATAGGTCCCCGAACTTCAAAATTGGTAGTTAAGGGTTCCTAGATGCCCCCTAGGTGCAGCCAAAATTTGGGGTCTCAGGACCCAAAGGGTCCCGAAATGACATTGCTGCAGATGGACACAGTTGACCGACTTTGGGGCCCCGCATCTTGGTGCTAGGAACCCCCAAATTTGGATGTGTTGTAGTGTTGGTTCCACTAGGTTTGCACACCAAATTTGGGATTCCTAGCACCAAGTGGCCCTGAGATACGGGGCCCCAAATTTGGGTCGGAAAATGTCAAACACTTGACAGAATTACATTTTCTGAACTGATTTTGGGGCCACTTGGTGCTACGTACCCCAAATTTGGATATGTTGTAGTGTTGGGTTTGCACACCAAAATTGGGGTTCCTAGCACCAAGTGGCCTTGAGATATGGGGCCCGAAAGTCGGGTCGGAAAATTAATTCTCTGCTGCAGAAAAGTGCGAGGGGGGCACATTTAGCACAAAAAAATGTGCTGAAAAACTCGGCTTATACGGTACTTTGAGAGTGTGTAGTTGACATGGTTAGAGGCTTTTTTTTTTTTTAGCTCTGTCCCCTTTGAAAATAATCCTCTCTAACGTTCTGTGCAAATGGGGTGATCTCTCAGCTTTTAAAAAAATTCCTTAAAAATAAAAAAGGAACAATTTTAATGTGCATCTGCACACAGACCTAAAGAACACTGTATTCAGCTCTGTAGATCATTTTGTTTTTACGCATCTGAACGCAGCAATATTGTTTGCTATAGGCCCATGCACATAGCTGCATTTAAAATAGTAAAAAAAATTCTTTTTTCTAAAAAGAAAAATCTATGTCCGTGGTCAATAATTTGAGTGTACATATGTAAATGCATGTACATGCGTAAATTTGTGCTAGAGGAAGCTAAGAAGAATTTTACAGACCTGTACAAATGTTTGCAGAAGCATTTTATTGACCATTACATGCATTTTGGTCGCTGGATTTTGCTGCCCGCAAGATCCTGTATAAGTATCAGTAAGTTAATTACAGCCATGAGCCCAATTAGTGTAATAATATTTATTCAACTGGTCTTATAGTACGAATATATATGAAAGATTGGAATTAAAGTGGAAATTCATGTTGTCAATTAGTTCTAGCCTTTATGATAAATAAATAAAAAAATAAAATAAATAAATAGAAAAACCCAAAAGTAAGTATTTTGGGCATTTGTCTTTTTACTTTCTAAAAATGGCAGCCATCTCCCAAACTAAGGCGACCCACAGAAATGTTCATTGATTAATCTGTGCAATGAATCACAGGACATTTCTGCCACGTGTTTCAACATTAAAGTGCATTGACAGGTGTCCATAAGTGTTTTTATTGCACAGCTATTTCACTCCCACTTGAACATGGGCAAACAACCAATTCCTCAGTTGGTAGCGTATAATACCATCAGGCTTTGTTAACGCATAACAGGATTTACCAAGTAATCCTTTATGATTCGATAAAAGCAAAGTCAAACTTAAATCTGGTTACTAGTATAAGGGGTATATGTAGAAAGAAGCAGCTGATGGTACTACAGTTACAGTATTATAGGGGAGCATTTACATAAAGCCTTATACATACAGTACATTCATCTCCACCTATAGGAAGATTGAACTTGCTGCATATCAAAAGGCAGTCACACTGGTTGTGTGCTATCAGCAAATTCATGCCTGACACTGCATACAGCGTCTGTAAAAACAATCTTAAAAATCAGTCTGATTATGGGGAAAAGTCCAGTGCCATTGCAGAGTAGAAAAATGTTATGTAAAATGTTAGAGGCTGAGAAATTGTTGGGACCTCAGACGATGTATATTATTTTCTTTTACATTCAAAAATGTTTTTTCCCTGAGCAATTTAAAGGCTGTTTGGAAACGCGTCGGAATTATCACCTATCTTTATGCGTATCATCTACAAGCATCTGTTAGGCTGTTTTTATATTTATATGTGGAATATGTATATTATGCTACAATTCTGTCTTTTTGTACAATAAATTTATATACTTTATACAAATTTAGTTTATGTTGCCTTTAAAATCCCACTCAGAGGTTTATGAATTAAATTATTCTTGGGGACGATGGCAACCCAAGTGTCTTGCAATGAGAGTTCAATTTATTAACATTCAAAAATGGTAGTTGGATTCTGATTAGTTGTTGAAAGAGGACACGGAAGCACTGTAAAAAGCGGCAGAATCTAGAAGTAATGATAGAAGACTGCGTTTAAAGCTAAATCTTCCTTACTTTAGACTAGTCGCAGTATTGCTTTAAAATAAATGTGTAATTTATTTATTTATATATCAAGTCACATGAGACTGGGGAGGAAAAATGGCTAATTGGGCCCAACTTGGAAATTTTCACTTAGGGGGTGTACTCACTTTTAGACATTAATGGCTGTGTTGAGTTATTTTGAGGGGGCAGCAAATTTACACCGTTATACAAGCTGCACACTCACTACTTTACATTGTAGCAAAGTGTCATGTCTTTAGTGTTGTCACATGAAAAGATAGAATAAAATATTTACAGAAATGTGAGGAGTGTACTCACTTTTGTGAGATACTGTATATAGGAAGAACTAATTCAGCAGCCCCTCCAAACACCATGCATATTTACTTTGTGAATGATGCTGCAACCTACAGTTACTATAAAGAACTTACTAAAGTATTTAAAGACATATTCTACTATTAGGACCCATTCACACTTCTCTGTTTTGTTGCAGCAAACTCATGTTTTGTTATATGAAAAAGCATTTCAGGTAGAAATGTCATTATTTCTTAGGAGTCTGGTTCACATCTTCGTATTACAGTTTGGTATGAAAGTCTTACTCTGCAACCCAGTGCTGGTCCTTTTTTTTTTCTTTTTTTTCCTGCACTTGTTCTTTTTTCAGCTTACAGTAGCCCAGAATCATTCAACCCACTTCCTGTAAACGTAGGGTGTCATTGGCCTGCCCCTTTTGGCGGGGGTATTGCCACACAATGCCCTTCACTCACAGGGCACTCATCATGTTAGCAAAACTCTACACCATTGAAGACTGCCCAGTTCCAGAGAAAAGGCAAAAAGGACCCTGAATGTCACATGACCAGTCTGGAATGCGTCTGAATTATTTTTTAGAAATAATACATGTGGAGGGGTTGGAATTGGCCTTTAATGGTGAAAGAAGGGGAATGGCAAATCCAATCAGCAAACCATTAAAGCAGCTACTGTAGCGTTGCCTTTCCTTTTTGAACTTCAGCAAGGATTATGTGTCTTGGGGAAAAAAATGTTATCAGTTCATAAAAAGCTGATCATAGCAGTTGGCCGTCATTTCCAAGAGCCCGACCTTGGGACACTTCGTTACTCTTTCAGACTGAAATGAGTGCTGCTATAACAGTCTTATTAGTGAAAACTTGGTAGTTTATGCTGAACATCATTCTGTTTTTTTCTCATCTAATGGAATCCATGTCAACACCTGGTTTGTGTTTTGTGGTTTCCTAAATTAAGGTTGTTGTTTCCTGTTTGAAGACGTAACGATAAGCAGCAAGTGGAATGTACCATTTGGTTGGGGCCGAGTCACTCCTGGGATTGTACTTTGATGTTTGCACATGTGGAATATACAGCTCTTCTGTTACTGTAATCACTGTAGATGACTTGTAGGAGATAAAGTGCAATTCTTAGTCTATTGCAGGTCTAAATACATTTTTCTATGTAACAGAATCACTATTTTTAACAATGCAATAGTCTTCAGATATATACATCATCATGCATTGCTGTGCTAAACTATTATTTATTCCATCAACAGAAAAAATGGTTAACTTCACTCTTCCGATCACTGTGCAGGTACATTGGGCATTTAAAGAACAGGTTCTCTTTATAGCTTACCTCCTCTCCTACTAAAATTACCAAGCTTATGTTATCCCATCAGAGCCCCAAGTACAAAGTCCTGTGTAAACTCTGTGTGGATATAGGGATAAAGACTCATTCCGCTGTCCCCATGTGATAGTTCTGCTGGGACCTGCAGAATGGCAGCACAGGTGACAAGCACTGCATAGTGAGGAAAAGATCACGTGTTCCCTATTCTAAAAGAATGTTACTTTTTAGAGATTCACTGGCGATTTGATGACACGGTCTTACTATAGAGTTAAAGCAATTGTTACCCCAACATTTCATATTTCTGATATGTACCTGCTGTACCATGTACTTGAATGAAAAGTATCCTGTTCTCTTTGTATTGCTACCCTTGTGTGAAATCCCTGGTGTTCCTGCCAGTCCCCCTGCTTTCCTATTAAAAACTGATCACACTAAGCAGGAGAGCACACAGTGGTCAGTTCTCTAGCTGTGCACAGCCTTTCACCGGGAAGGTCAGTGTCCTGCAGCTTTCCTCCTCCAGCTCTTATGCAGCTGATAACACAGGGAATGTGATCACTTCTAAAAAAAAGGGGGGGGGGGGGGGAGGTAGTTCTAATGTTTGTTTTTTTAATCTATACACAAATGTTTTGCCTTTCATTTCCATTTCAAACTGAATGGGTTGTTTTACAAGGTGATCCTTTAGTTATACTTTAACCACTTCAATACAGGCTTTTAAACACCCTTCCTTACCAGAGCACTTTTTGCGATTCGGCACTGCGTCGCTTTAACTAACAATTGCACGGTCGTGCGACGTTACACCCAAACAAAATTGACGTCCTTTTTTTCCCACAAATAGAGCTTTCTTTTGGTGGTATTTGATCGCCCCTGCGGTTTTTATTTTTTGCGCTATAAACAAAAGAAGAGCGACAATTTTGAAAAAAAACACAATATTTTTTACTTTTTGCTATAATAAATATCCCATTTTTAAAAAAAAAAAAACAATTTTTTTCCTCAGTTTAGGCCGATACGTATTCTTCTACATATTTTTGGTAAAAAAAAAAAAAAAAAAAAAAAAAAAAAATCGCAATAAGCGTATATTGATCGGTTTGCGCAAAAGTTATAGCGTCTACAAACTAGGGGATAGATTTATTAATTTTTTTTTTTTTTTACTAGTAATGGCGGCGATCTGCGATTTTTTTTTCGTGACTGCGACATTGCGGCAGACACTTCGGACACTTTTGACACATTTTTGGAACCATTCACATTTACACAGTGATCGTTGCTATAAAATTGCAATGATTACTGTGTAAATGTGACTGGCAGGGAAGGGGTTATCACTAGAGGGCGTTGCAGGGGTTAATGTGTTCCCTAATAGAAGTGATTCTAACTGTAGGGGGAGGGGACTTAAGGGGAGGAGACCGATCATGTGATCCTCCGTACTGGGATCACATGATCGGTCTCCTCCCCGCTGACAGGACGTGGAGCTGTGTGTTTACACACACAGCTCCACGGTCCCGCCCGGTCCCGTTGTTTTAACGGGCAATCGCGGGTGCCCGGCGGACATCGCGGCCGCCGGGCACTCGCACCGGGTCCCGAGCGATGCCGCGGGCGCGCGCCGCCGGCAGCGCGCGCGCGCCCCCCAGGCGGCCGGGAATCCGAGGACGTCATATGACGCCCACCCAGGATGGTAGATCCACCTTGTGGGCGTCATATGACAATACAGCGGTATTGAAGTGGTTAAAGTGGTTGTAAAGGCAAAAAACTTTTTTTTTGTTTTAGATGGTGTGGAAAGGGATTAGAACACCTATCAGTTTTTATTGTTGTCTGTGTCCCCATTAGGGAGACTTACCCTCTCTGTTTGTCCTGTTTACCATTTCATTAAGGCCCCTTTCACACTGGAGCTGTGCGGGCGTCGGCGGTAAAGCAGCGCTATATTTAGTGCTGCTTTACCGTCGTCTTAGCAGCGGTATTCGGCCGCTAGCCGGGAGGTTTTAACCCCCGCTAGCGGCTGAAAAAAAAAGAGTTAAAACCCCCCCGCAAAGCGCCGCTGAAGCGGCGCTTTGCCGGCGGTATTGCCGCGTTGCCCCATTGATTTCAATGGGTAGGAGAGGTTTAGGAGCGGTGAATACACTGCTCTAAAGATGCTGCTAGCAGGACTTTTTTTTACCGTCCTGCTAGCGCACCGCTCCAGTGTGAAAGCCCTACGGCTTTCACACTGGAGTGAAATGACCCGCTTTTTCAGGCGCTATACATACGCTATTTTTAGCGCTGTAGCACCTGAAAAATGCTTCAGTGTGAAAGGGGCCTAAGAGTGAAGGTAAAAGAAAATCCTAAATTGTGGGTTGTCCCCAGAAAAGTAATCCCCAGAAAGGGTAAATCTTTCAATGTGAACACATCTTTCAGGTGACCTGGGGGTCCCCAAGAGATTCCCTCAATTTGCAGGGATTTCCTCTCACTTACTGTTCTGGCTGTAAGACATGAAGTGAAGGTAAATCTTCCCATTGGGACAAAGAGGGCAAAAAATAAACCTTACAGGGGTTATAACCCTCCTTTACTCTATCTAAAATGAATAAAACGTTTTGCCTATAATTCTACTTTAATCCTGGCATTTTCTCTACTATTTATTTATAGTTGCTGAATACATCTAAAGACCTCTGAGTATGAAGAATGCCCCTGGACCCAGCATGGCCATGTCTTTGTGCATCCATAGCATAAAAGGGAAACTTCTCAGAACAGACCCATGGTAAAAGGGGCAGAAGATGCCTGCTGAACCTGGTTGCAATGGCTTAAATAAAAAAAATAAACAGATCAGTGCTTCTGACCCTAACATATTTGCAAAGTTTTCTGAAAAGTAACAGCAGTTCATTGATTGACACTACTGCAGAGCTGGCCCCATTTCAGCTCTTTAAACCTGCCTGCTGGCTCTTTGGCCGGGTGGACTGGCTCCCGAGTTCCTGTTAATTAATTCACCCCTGCTTTACTGCTCGCAGGAGTCTCTACCTATAAACACCTTTTCAATCGCTTCTTCACAATTTAAATATTATTTTCACCAAAACAGGCAGCTGATGATGTTCAAAGTAAAACCTCTGCTATTAATATGTAAGAGGTGAGGAAGTTCTGGGATATCAATCTGATCTTAACATGACCTTGTGTTCACATGGCAATATATTCAAACTTGCCTGCACCCTGCCAATCAGCGGTTATTCCTGCCGATTTCAAAGGCCTTATCGCTCACACTGTCTTGTACTGCCTTTCTCTGCTGAAGCTCTCTGAAAAGCAAAGGAGGTCACAAAGAGAAGCAAGCTGATAGTTTTCAAAGGTTACAATATAAAGTAGAAGAGTTAGCCAGCAGACCAGACTACCCTTTTAAGGGGGGTCCAGGAAAAGCCGACTCAGCATCTGGAAGAATGGCTGATGGAATTTTCCAAGGCAGAGGCAACTTCCTCCCATGATACATAATATATTCAATATGTTTAGGTTACATAACTAAGGCAGACGAAAAAAGAAAATCATCCAGTCTACTGAACGTTTACAAATCTCCTTCAAGATATTCCACACAAAACTTAGGACACTAAGGGCCTGTTCACACCACTGGGAGCAAATTATGCCGCAAATAATGCACACTCACAGACAGGCGTTGTGCACATTACATTGCAGCATGCCTGCATATTTTTGTAAATTCCTTCTTTTTAATTTATTGAAATAACATTTCATTGAACTCTATGCACAACAGCAGAACAGCGCAAACAAAAAAAAAATCCTTGGGGGGGGGGATTAGGGGAGAGCATATTTAGATACTCATTCTCCTGACTTTCATAGTGCAGAAGGTAGTGTCATCCTCCTACTAACAAGATCCCTGGGAATGCTGAGTACCGTATTTAAAATCAGGGGGAAATCGTGGGTGCATGTTATACGCCGATACCCTGCCGATTGTGAGCCTGTGGGCGGCTTTCAGCCGCCTTCGGCCCTTCTCGGCGGTTTTCGGCCACCTTCAGCCGCTCTCGTTGGCTTTTCGGCCGCCAAGCACGGCCGAAGGCGGTCGAGATCAGCGGAATTCCGCCCAGAACGGCCAAGAGCAACCGCCATTTTTAAAAGGCAAAGCTGAAAATGAAACTGACAAGGCTGCAAATGACACCGACAAGGGTGCAACGATGGACAAGGCTGCAGATGGACACTGATAAGGCTGCATTGATGGGCATTTAAATGTAAGTTTTTTTTCCTTAAACTTCCCTCCTAAACTTGGGGTGTGAGTTATACGCCGATAAATACGGTATTTCAAATTTCATGAGAATGCACTGCAATACAATGCAGGATCATCATTTCAGGAAATTTGGGCAACTCAACATTCCCTGAGATGTGTCCGTAAGGAAGATGATGCCACCCTCACCTAAGTGAGGTGAGAGGAAGCTGTGGAAAGGTATATATCATATATAACACTACACCTCCCCCACCCCCAGATTTTTGTGCACTTTTCTCCAACGATATATGGCGGGGAAGAGGACCTCTTGAATAAATGCCTTGTCACAGAGTTGCAGGTCATGCAACATCCTCAGGCCATTCTAGAACTAAAACACAACATGCAAAAACATTGTGATATTAAAGATCTGACCTAATGGAAAAAGTACAAGGGCAGCCAGAACAATTCACTATAATCAGCTGACATTTTTACCTCCTTTCGTACCAGCCAAGGACACGCAATAGTGTTTTCTCTCTCCGTCTCTCTAGGACAACCTGTTTCAGGCTTTTCAACACAGAAGACCCCTAAAAACAACACACCGGTCTCAGGGAACCCCTGCTAAAGCTTACTACATCTACAACTCATAATACATTAGTGTGATGGTCAGTGAGAAGAACGCTCCTTACACTGGTGGTCACTGGGAAGAACTACCCCCCTTACAGATAGCTAAAAAGAAGGCAGCCATAAAAACCTAATAGTTTTTATAATCATCTCCACTCTGTCTAAAAATAAAAAAATAAAAGTTTCTGCTTCAGTTATACATTAGAGTTTAAAGTACGTATAGCCAAAACTTTTTTATAGAGTATGGAAAATTCCAAACTCCTGCCTTTTAATTGTTTTGTGGCTCATTGGAAAATGTCCTTAACTTTTATAATGCACACTGTGTGCTTACTTTTCTTCAGATGCTATCAGTTTAGTTGCTTAAAAAAATAAAAATAAAATAAAAGTTGAAATCCGTGTGTCCATAGGGTAGGTTAAATACGCTGAATGTGCCTAAACTCGGAAGAAATTACAGTAGCTGGAAAATCATAAAGTTTGATTATACATCCCAGATCAATATATACTGCATTTAAATAAAATGAAATGCTGGCGGACTGTGTGAATGAAAGTGTATCAAAATCAAAAAATAAAAATGCAACATATTTCAGATTACCAGTGCCAAAATGTGGTGGGCTGTATCAGGGGGTTGGGGGTCCATTCTTGTGTCTGGTCTGTCTACATATGTCCTGATGAAGTTCTGGGGAGGAACAAAACATATGCAGACAGACCAGACACAAGAATGGTGCGCCGCATGCCCAACCACTCAGAGGAACCTATGGGAGTCTCCAATCACGGGATTGACTGGAAATTGGATGGTCTGTAGCTGACTTCACTGTTGATGCTTGGCTGGATTGCTTGGACTGTCTCTCCCTGCAAATGGGAAAATGGCTCAACATGGGAACTGCTTGTCTGCAGCATTCACACAGGACAACCACCTGTACTGAATTATCTGTTTGACACATAGCATCGCGGACCTGATCACACTCATTGGAGCAGCAATCAAGGCCTGGAATATCAGAGGATCATAACAAACACCAAGCCTTTACAAGAGATAGCAGGACAGTGAGTACTATTACACATTGTAGGCTGATCAGATCGGCAGTTACATCAGGGTACCCGGAGTGCTGGAACCCAGTCATAGCCTGGCAGGATAGGATACAATCCTAGGACTGTATTTTATGTGTAAACCGTTTGCTGTGAACACAGTGTATGGGCTGGAACCTCTTTATGACATTCTACTGATATGGTACAGGTGTGGAATGATCAATGGGGCAAACAGCTCGGAGAGTGGATCCTTATACAACATCCAGCTTCCTGACGGCTATATGAACTTCCTTGTTGCCTTTTCCTGAGTTTGACTTCAAGCAAGCGCCAATACCCACACAGGTGGGATTAGGCTATGTGATCTGCCATAGGAGGAAGGGTAACAAAGTTGGCCACCGACCAATGGTATTATTTCCCAGATTTACCTGTGATGAAAGTGGCAAACTGCAGGTTTCTGGTAGGACAACCCACTTGTATCATCAATTGTAGTGGTTCTTTGGCTGCAGGGGCATTCATTAGGGGTATCATCTTGGGGGGGTAGCTTACACAGTCTCCTGGTTTCAGCTCTGAGGGGGAGATCTCCCGCAGCCCCATCATTATACATAGGAGGAAGGGAGAGTTAGGTGTGTGATACCTACTACAGGGTTGGGGGCACTGGTCATTGGGAGATACATGGGGGAAGGGGCTATTTCCAGAGAGCTATATCATGTGATGCTGTTCTATATATCAATAAACTGGTTTTGAGGAGTTAACCCTTGGGTGTGCATAATATAATTTTGTTTTTCTTTTTTGTGTTGTTGTTCAAACCAAAGCATGTTTTAGTTGCAAGATACTTGAAAAACAATTGTAGGCAGCTAAGGACATTGCAGCTACTGAGCTGGAAGCCCAACAACAATCTCCTATCTGTGTTGTTTCTGGTCAAGGTCATGAAATAGAAAGGTTATTTTTAACATACACAGTGAAAATGAATGAATACTATATTTATGGGATGCCTACTCCTGAAGACCAACTTACTTCTGTTTTGGCCCACATAACTATTACCAAATTAGTTATTATAGCTTGATAATGGAATAGGTTACAGTTTGCCAGAGCTGTGCTTTTTTAGTATTCGCGCAAACGTAGTGGATTTCCTACAAAAGCTAATCTCATAATGCCCAGTTAATGCCCCTCTTGTCCCACCTCACTGCTATAGCTACAAGCTGATGCATGTTCTCCTTCCATGGTCACCTCCCAACCCCTAGCCTGCGGATTTGATAATAAAGGAATAGAAGTACATGGGTAAGGTTATCCTCCTGCTCTCCCCTCCTATAAGCAAATTCCCAATAATTTTTATGAACACGAACACACCGATTGGTTCTTAGCACCACATTCCAAATTCCCAATGTTAAGGCAGACCATACGCTATACAATTTGTACAATCTTTTTCAAATCTATCATCGATTATGTAGTGCAAAGGCCTGACCGATTTGCTACAAACTGAAGAGGTTGTTTAGTTTAGTGTCTTCCTATGGTATCATTTTGATAAATTTTAAAGGAGAATGTACAAAGTTTGTATAGTCTATGGCAAGCTTAAACTAATAGTACTGTGCAGTCATGCAATGAAGTCTTGATTCAATCACAGTGATAGCCCTGCCTTGCTCATTCTAAGGCCAGGCATAGAAGTTCGAACCATGTATGGGCAGGCTGAATGTACCGAAGTTGATCAATCAGCTTGGGTACAACCAGCCTGCCAGATTTTACATGCAATTATCGCTAGCGCCCATTATAGCCGCTAGAAATAATCATGGTCTTCTGCCAGCGGGGATGGCTTCCCCAACCCCGAGAACACAATAGATTGGCGGGAGGGATTCCCCTGTCAACACGGTGTGTTGATGGGGGAAAAAATCAAGCAAAATTTCTTTCCTGCAACCCATGGTTGTAGAAAAGAAATTTGCGCTGTCTATGGCCTGCCTAAGTCCTGACATACAAGAGCAGATTGAAACCAATACAGTGAAATTTCAGGTGCTTATAATGTATTTTAGAAATATTGAAAATTGCACATACATTTACGTTAATGATTTGAGCTTGTGTAGGGAGCTGGCAGGAAAGGAAGAGGTCACGCTTGTCAATAGATTTTAATAACAGATGAATGAAACAGATCATAGTGACCTTGACACTACGTCTGTGCATCACAGAGGATAAAACCATACTAAAAATAGATATGTATCAACATGGATCACATTTCTTAGTAAAATCAAAAAAGTTGCAATGGAAAAATATTAGATACATTTATACAGGGCTTTCTTTCTGGCTGAACGTGCCAGAACGCCGTTCCGGCACCTATGGCAACCCTCTCTGCTCTGACCTGCCATGTAACACATTAGCTGGTAGAGGAAGTTTTCTGCACAACTTACTTCCTCTACCGGCTTTTTTGTACTAGCCCCGGTGAGACCTGGGGTCAGGTCAGGTCACAGCACTGCAGCTGCTTGTGGTGATCCAAGAGGCAGCTTACATCGCCGCCTGCCGCCGCTACTGACAGTTCTGATGGGCGGAGCTCTCTGATCATCACTTTATTGTGATCAGTTTAAAAGAAAAGAGCCCCCACGTACCATATACAGCATTGGCGGCTTTCCAGAAGTAAAAGGTAGCTGTGAAAGTGTTGGGGGTGGGGAAGAGCCTTTGGGAGAGTGAACGTGCGCAGAGAGTATGGTTAAAGTGGGGTTTTGTGGACTTGTACAGAGGAGAACTGGGAAAATGGGAGGGCAAAGAGGGGGATCGGTGCAATGAAGGGCGCGGGGGGGGGGGGGGGGTTGTGCAGAGAGGAGAGCAGGGGGGACATTTTAGCAGAGAGGAGAGCTGCTGGGGGGGGGGGGGGTAGCAGAAAGGAGAGGTGGGAGAGGGTGGTAATTTGTGCAGAGAGAAGAGCTGGGGAGGACTTTATCAGAGAGAAGAGGTGGGGGGGATTTTAGCAAAGAGGAGAAGTGGGGGGGGGGTTAGCAGAGAAGAGAGCTGGGGGGGTTAGAGAGTGTGCAGAGAGGAGAACTGGGAAAGGGGGAGATTTGTGTGCAGAGGTGAGCGCTGCAGAAGGCAGGATGTGCAAACAGAGCTGTGGAGGATGGAACAGATTGTGCAGAGGGGAGGGTGTAGAGTTTAAACAAGGGGGCAGAGATAATGAGAATGAAGGTGCAAAGGTGAGTTGGGGACTGGGGTTGTAAGCTATAGTTGAAGGGGTGCAGAGGTGAGATTTTGACGAGGGGGCAAAGGGGATTTGTGCAACTACCTTTTCCCACAGATCCTTTGACAATTCTTTTGCTTACCCCATGACTCAGAATCCAGAAACGTCAGTACAGCACTGGATGAAAGATGCAAGGGTCTGTCAGGAGTCCAGAAACTCATTGACCTTTTATATATACACACACTAATTACAAGCAAAGTAAAGATAGTGTAAATATAAAATACAGAGTAAAGACATTTGTTTGATAATAAATGGCTTCAGCCAAACACTAAGGCCCCTTTCACACTGGGGCGGTTTTCAGGCGGTACAGCGCTAAAAATAGCGCCTGTACACCGCCTGAAAAATCCAGCCCCTTTCACTCCAGTGTGAAAGCCGGCGGGCTTTCACACTGGAGCGGTGCGCTAGCAGGACGGTAAAAAAAGTCCTGCTAGCTGCATCTTTGGAGCGGTGTAGGAGCGGTGTATTTACCGCTCCTATACCGCTCGTTCCCATTGAAATCAATGGGAAACCGCGGGGATACCGCCCGCAAACCGCCCGCTGCAGCGGCGGTTTGCGGAGGTTTTTAACCCTTTTGCGGCCGCTAGCGGGGGTTAAAACCACCCCGCTAGCGGCCGCATACCGCGGGTAAAGCGATGGTAAGCAGCGCTAAATATAGCGCTGCTTTACCGTCGCCGCCCCGCACCGCTCAGGTGTGAAAGCAGCCTTACCATGAGTGAAAGAAAAGTTTTTGTGTTATCATTCATATTCTCTGATAAGTGGCCAAGAAATCAAAATTCTGCCAGGGTATGTAAACTTATGAGCACAACTAATATATATATATATATATATATATATATATATATATATATATATATATATATATATATATATATATATATAGATCGATCAACAAGTTATTCAGTTCCCGCATGCGGTGTGCATTTTGCACCCTCTGTAACTCACTACAACCCAGTGTTACTGGGGCCTCAAATAAAAAGTATGATCATCATAAAAAGTTATCTGACATATAAACCGAAAATAAAAACAGCGATAGGATTGTCAGTGCGGATTCTCCACTTAGGGACCAACACTAGAGATAAAATGACTATGTATATAGATTACACTATTGTGGAAGAATTTCCTGGACTTATAACAATGTGTTCCGCCTTGTTCATGCTGATTAAAGGCCAACAGATCTTCTCATAGTCTGTTTCATAACAGCCACCTTCCTACCCTTTCATCGACTGCTTTGTATTTTTCCTTAAAATCAAACTTAAGTGTATGGAAGCCAACATACCAAAAAGGGATTGTGACAAATACTGTAATAACCCGAAGCTGGGAAAAACAAGTAAGGGATTGGGCAATATTCAAACATTTACCTATAGCATAATGCACTTCTTGGGAGGTGTGAGGTATGCTGGTGTAATAAAGCTCCCAGCAATATAAGATCTTATGTATTTCCAGGCGTCTGTAATTCTCGGAGAAGCTCCTGAGCAGGTGAAAGTAATAGGCACCTGTATAGTAACTGGGCTTCAGGGAGAAGGGATTCAAACCTTCCATGCAGGATTAAGTAACCCAAGGCTTCTGACCATGGTACAATTGCCAAAAGGGATTAGAATAGAACAAATATGCAGGCAATTTACTTTTTAAACTTCTGTATAAATATAAACTTTTTTCCTACTTCTCCATGTATTGGGCAAGATAAATTTGCCACTGGAAACCTAGATAGATAAAATTACAGGGTGTGGGGTCATGTAGTTAGTGAGAATTGTGATGCAGTAAATGCCATACTTTGAGCCCTCATCAGAGGCTTGCAATATGCAACACGCAGCTGTGCCCAAGTGGAAAACAGCTGGCATCATGATGTGGTAAGGCCAGCCTGGGCACGCGGATGAAATCATCAGCACACAAACACAGGTAGAGAAAGACGCATGCCAATTTCCACAAACAGGATTCATGTTTTGGCAAACTATGAATTTTATAGGATTCACATTCCATTTATTAAACAGCTTATAAACAAAACCAATATCCATGTGAGCAGGCCAATAGAAAGTCATTAATAAAAACAGTTTTAGTGCTGTTTAATGCGCTCAGCACTGTAACATGTATAAGTGCAATAGGCAGGAGCAATGAAAATTAGGCAAGTGCAGAATTCACAGCAAACAATTTTTTAGTCTGCTGAAATAAAATGAAAGTGATTAGTTTGATTGGCTTCCGTGAGTAACACCATAGGGTAGCCTCTATCAACCACAGTCCCTCCAAAGGTTGCTAGGGGTTCCTTGAGCAATCAGCAGTTCCTGCCTCTCCACTGACACCAATGATCTTTTTTAGCCCAAAGCCCACCAACGTATAGAGTATTCTTCCCATTGACCACCATTGTAAAAAGTGTTCTTTTCTATTTGTCCACCAATCTAAGAAGCATTATTGCTGCTGACCACCCCACTGATGTCCCATGAACTATAGATACAGTAATTATTGCCACGGGTTCCTTGAGACCTGAAAGTTATTTCAAGGGTTCCCAGATGTTGAAAAAGGTTGCCATAAAGGCACCGCAAAAATTGGCTTGATTTTTCAACTACCCATCAATATACAGTATATACTTTTCTTTGTTCCCCTGCCTTCGCTCCCCAGCAACAAGACTGTACAGAGACCAGAATGAGGAGCAGCAACAAGCCCTTACAGAGACTACCACGAGGGCAGACAAAAAGACCATACAGAGACCCGATTATAGTGCAGGCATGATATTGGAGCAAGGGGTGCCAATAAGACCATACAAAGACCAGCATGAGGGGCAGCAATAAGACTGTAAAATGACTAGCATGAGAAACGCCAAGAAGATGATCTGGAGACCAGCGTGAGGGGCAGCATTAAGACTGTATTTACCCTTTTTTGTGTTTGTGTACACTTTAGATCTTGCAGCGATTTCACTGACTTCACATTAGTTTATATCATATTTTCACTTAATTAGTAGCGCGAAGGACCTCACTTAAAATAAGACTGGACAGAGAGCGGCATGAGGGGCAGCAATAAGACTGGACAGAGAGCGGCATGAGGGGCAGCAATAAGACTGGACAGAGAGCGGCATGAGGGGCAGCAATAAGACTGGACAGAGAGCGGCATGAGGGGCAGCAATAAGACTGGACAGAGAGCGGCATGAGGGGCAGCAATAAGACTGGACAGAGAGCGGCATGAGGGGCAGCAATAAGACTGGACAGAGAGCGGCATGAGGGGCAGCAATAAGACTGGACAGAGAGCGGCATGAGGGGCAGCAATAAGACTGGACAGAGAGCGGCATGAGGGGCAGCAATAAGACTGGACAGAGAGCGGCATGAGGGGCAGCAATAAGACTGGACAGAGAGCGGCATGAGGGGCAGCAATAAGACTGGACAGAGAGCGGCATGAGGGGCAGCAATAAGACTGGACAGAGAGCGGCATGAGGGGCAGCAATAAGACTGGACAGAGAGCGGCAGCAATAAGACTGGACAGAGAGCGGCATGAGGGGCAGCAATAAGACTGGACAGAGAGCGGCATGAGGGGCAGCAATAAGACTGGACAGAGAGCGGCATGAGGGGCAGCAATAAGACTGGACAGAGAGCGGCATGAGGGGCAGCAATAAGACTGGACAGAGAGCGGCATGAGGGGCAACAATAAGACTGGACAGAGAGCGGCATGAGGGGCAGCAATAAGACTGGACAGAGAGCGGCATTAGGGGCAGCAATAAGACTGGACAGAGAGCGGCATGAGGGGCAGCAATAAGACTGGACAGAGAGCGGCATGAGGGGCAGCAATAAGACTGTACAGAGAGCGGCATGAGGGGCAGAAATAAGACTGTACAGAGAGCGGCACGAGGGGCAGAAATAAGACTGTACAAAGACCGGCAGGAGGGGCAGAAATAAGACTGTACGGAGACCATGAGGGGTAGTAATAAGACTGTACAGAGACCATGAGGGGCAGTAATAAGACTGTACAGCAGGGCTCAAGTCCTGCGGGAACGCATGGGAACGGAGTTCCTGTACTTTTTCCACAACAGGAACTCAGTTCCCATTAGGAGCTGTGTCATGCAAGACTTTGAAGTATGTGAGCTGTGTGGCAGGTGCTACACCAGCAGCTGCCGACACAGCTCACAATAGTAACCATTCAGGCATTGCCAGTAGGGGGCCCCATGACAGCTTCCTCTTTGATCTACCTGTCAATCACAGCTAGCTGATGGGTAGATCAGGTCCCTGCTGCTAAGAGATTGTATTTAGTCAGACCTCTCGTGATGCGCTTCTCCCCGCCGGCCCCTCCTGATTTTCTGTCTCCTCATCTCCCCCCCAGTCTCCTGCATACTTGCTCTGTGTGTCCCGCTGAATCCCCCCCTCCTCTATCTTCAGTGCCATATGATAAGAGAACCCAGAGGAGGAGCACAGCTATTCTGCTCACAGGACATGCAGGGAGAGAGGTGAGCTGAGGGAGGAACATCAGTTTGGGGTGGTAAGCTGAGCACAATACCTGGCAAAGTTTAATGCCAGGAGGGAAGTTTATGTGGAAATATGTGATGGGTTGGTATAGCAGCGAGTGTGTGTTGGAGCCCTGCAGAGTTTGCAGCCCCCCAAGCTAACATACATCTCCTAAGCAGGAACACATCACTATCTGCCCAAGCATTCTGTCCAGATAATGTGCAGTTCATTTATGACCTTTCCGTTTAACCCTGTGTTATCCAAACTCTGTTCAATGAAAAGTGTAAACTCACCACATAAACACTCTATATACAAAATAACATTCCCCAATAAAGATCAGAACATGATGTTCACATTCGCATGGAAGCACAATTGAATGAATGCTGATTATTCAGAGAATTACCGTATTTATGTTTATTGAGGATTGTTTTTTGTTTTTTTTTATGTACTAACAGTTAAGCTTCATACACACAATACGAAATTTGGATGAAAAATACCACTTTTGAAGCGTTTGTGCATATGAGCGTATCATTTTTTTTTTTTTTTTTGGTGGGGGGGAGTGGATCTTGGGTGGGAGTTCCCAACCTTTTTTCCCCAGGACTTGACCCCTGCTGTACAGAGACCATGAGGGGTAGTAATAAGACTGTACAGAGACCATGAAGGGTAGTAATAAGACTGTACAGAGACCAGCATGAGGGGCAGAAATAAGTCTGTACAGAGACCAGCATGAAGGGCAGCAATAAGACTGTACAATTACTAGCATGAAAAAGCAACAAAAAGACCATAAAAAGGAGACCAACATGAGGGACAGCAATAACACTGGTATGAGGGGTGTCAGAAAAGGCAAGCTTCTCACTGATGGTACTTCCAGTTGTCCTCCGATTTTAGAATGGCAAACACATAATTCCATAAGTCCATTAAATTCATATCACTGCTATTCACAGAGTGGAAAAACATTCAACTTATCAACCCATTTAATACAAAAAAAAAAAAAAAAAGTGCAAAGCACAATGAGATCTACTCGCAGTAACTGATGGCAACCAATCATCATTACGCTATTGACTAAGCTGACTGCAGTAATCCAAAACCTGATTGGTTGTCATGGTTACTATGCTTTGCATACTCTGCCTTTTCATGGTTACTGAATTACACCGATACACATGCACTAAGCCCCATAGAACATACAGATATAAAAAACGTGCACACTTTATTCACAGTTCATCTCAAACAATAAAAATATGGTTAAAGTAACAGATAAAGAAAAAAATGTTATGATCTCAAGGATAAGCTGGAACACAAATGGTACTGACCACACACACACTCTGGTCATGCAGAGCTTAGAAAACACTTTGAGCAAATGGTGATGAATTACTGAGAACAGCCATAAGAATATGTCCCGCTCGTGTTTGGTATTATTTTCTCATGTAGCATGATGCACTGAGGAAAAAACGATATAACAGTGTCCTGCACTCAAGGGCGATACAATGGAGGTAGATGCAACACCGGATCTCTAAGGTTCCAGGAAAATGCCCAGACCTTGCTGCCCTCCAGGGGTTGGGGGGAACCCAATGGAAACACTGTAAGAAAATGGAGAGAGGGCGCACCAGCCTTGCGCATTACCCAGTTGAGGTTTATGAAAAGGAGAAGTCCCGCCTGAGCTCATTCGGCCGGGCTTCTCCTATGGGTCACAGGAGTACAATTCGTTTTGCACTCCTGTGACCCGTTTTCAGCAGAGAATGGTCTGAAGTCCGCTCTCTGCTGACGTCACGGATATCAGTCCAGGTACCGTGTCACCCCTAAAATAAAGTCTGGATCCACAAGGTGCCTGGACTGATGGCCATATCAACCTCTCAGCGAGACGATCAGATGGCGGCTCCCCACCCCTCCACAGCTCAGCACTCAAATGAGCGTGTAGGAACAGAGAGGAGAGCTGCTGACAGTCAGCGGCTCTCTGCTCGGGGAGCTGAGAGAACCGAGCCATCAGTGATGTTTGATCGCTCAATTCTCAGTGCAGAGGCAGAGGGGGACAGATGCAGCATCGGTCCAATGCGGCATCCACCTAGGCAAGTATGATTATGGGGGAAAACATTTTTTCCCATACTTCTCTTTTAATATAGGATAAAAAGAGATATACAGGGGGTCCCCGACTTACAAACATCCGACTTACAAACGACTCCTACTTACAAACGGAGGGAGACAACAGGAAGTGAGAGGAAATCCACCCCTAGGAAGGGAAATTCACTCCTGTAAGAGTTAATATGGGAAAAAGGTCTCTCCACTGATGCTTTATCACCAGTCCATGTTTCCCTAACAACCCAAAATTTTCAAAATCCAATTGTCATTGGGACAGAAGGTGAGGTGAAATCTTCTGAACAGGGGCACAGACAGCAAAACAAATGTTGCAGGGGTGATAACCCTTCTCTATCTTATCTAAAAAACTTAAAAAATAGATTTTTTGTCTGGAGCTACACTTAAAAAATGTACCTGTTCCGACTTACAAACAGATTCAACTTAAGAACAAACCTACAGTCCCTATCTCGTTTGTAACCCGGGGACCCCCTGTACTGACAAACAAATCAGTGATAAAAGCATATCTGGGTCTACAATGGATGCAAAGCGACCAGATCACCGAGACAGTTCCCAGCAAGTGAGAGGACCTTTCAGATGGCTGACGTGTTTCGAGGGAAGATCCCCTTTTCCTCAGAGCCAATAGTTTTCTTACAATGATGCACTGAGGGTATGCAGGCAGTGGGGGGGGGGGGGGCGACGATTGGGTGGCAAAAGCTTAGCAATGAGATGTTGAACTTTGTATTATAGCTCCATCAAACTTGCCAAAAGCCCCAGAGGCAGCCCCAAACCTGTTAGCAGAGCAGATGTTAGCCTTTGGATCTGAACTTTCACAGCCGACTGTCTTGCCTTGCCAGGCCATTGCCAAGAGCTCCCGTCCCAGCACACCTTTCATCTTCACAAAAAAACATTCACAACATCCCTAACCTTCAGGCAGGAAAGAGAAATTACAAAGAGGCAAGCTAGGCTAAAGAAAATAGCAGTGAGTCATGGCTAAGTGAAGGAGCTTTAGCATAATCTGGTGACAACTTTCACCATAAGCAAAATGATTTTGTTGGAGGAATGATCTAAGTATATAGGAATCTACCGTACTCAAGACATTAACTACCTCTTCTCCTGTTCTCACAAAATGAGGTTATTACATATAGAGTCACCAGCTCAGATGCCGCTCCACCTAGATAACATCAGAATGCTTAATCCAGAACATGAATGCCATTCTCTTATGACCTTACCCTGATGGTGGCCTTTGCAGATTCTTCTACACAAGCGTGTAATACATACAATACCACACAAACGTCAGATTCAGCCATCTTCTGTAACTGGCAGGTGGAATCAACTACATCAACAAAATAGGTCTTTATATGTATCCCAATCTGCAGAAAATGTTACATATGTCTAGGGCTAAAACAACAAATCGATTAATCGGCCAGTAACATAATGGGGTAAAAAAAAAAAAAACTAAAATGAGCCCTTTATAGTACAAAAAGAGCAAATAATCGCTACTGTAAATTATACTTTCACAAAAAAAATTAACCCCTTACAGTAGTGATTATCTACTTTTTTTGTACTATAAGAGCCGGTTCACACAGGGGCGACTCGACAGGCGACTTAGCCGCCTGACAAGTCGCATCCCGTTCTGTAGTATGGAACCATTCTAATAGGAGCGACTCAAGTCGCTCCGACTTAGAAAAAAGTTCCTGTACTACTTTTGGGGCGACTTCAGGCCACTTGCATTGACTTCTATACAGAAGTCGCCGCTTAAGTCGGATCCCGGTCGCCTGAGGCAGTCGCGCTGCAAGTCGTGCTGCCTCAGTGTGAACCGGCTCCAAAGGGCTCATTTTAGTTTTTTTTTTAACCCCATTATGTTACTAAAACGTCTTAGACCTGATTCACATCTATGTGTTTTTTGGTGCTTTTTGCAGAAACATACTACAGTTCATTTAACATGGTTTTCTATGGGACATGTTCACATCTACGCTTTTTTCAGCCGCTGCGTATTTGGAAAGGGTCAGGGACTTTTTTTTTTTTAAATGCAAAATAGTGCTTTTTTTGGTTCAATATACTTCAATGGAGAATCTGCAGAAAAGCATGCAATAAGTTTTTGCAGCAATTTGTGTTTTTTAATCTGCCCAACAACAAATTGGCCAAAAAACAGTATGTCTCTTCCAATAGTATATACAGTATATCTCCGCTAAGAGTGTATACAGTATATCTCCGCTAAGAGTATATACAGTATATCTCCTCTAATAGTGTATATACAGTACATCTCTTCTGTCTGTTATTCTCAGAGTGGATACGATATTTTGCTCCCTAACCATATAGTTGGTTGTTTATATTTACCACTGCATAGAGATATTTAACAATACATTTTTTAACTTTACATATTAACTAAATTATACACCACACTTTTTCTTTTAAGGTTATTAACCGATTAATTGAAAAAATTCGGCCAACTAATAGATTATGAAAATAATCATTAGTTGCAGCCTTACATATGTCATTGCCTGCAGAAACATTTGCTCCTGCTTAAAATGAAAAAATAAAATGAATAACAATGTTGCTTTTTAAAAAATATCTGCTTACGTTTTAGATTCTTATTTCTGCTTTGGGAGCCACTTCCCATATCTTACCTAGTAACCAGAAGGCACACTGAATCGTGGTGCTATGTAGTTGCTAGGGAATCTACCTTTGTCTGGAAAGAAACAGTGGCCATCTGATGACATGTTATTATTGTTGGCTGCAAGGCCATTCTACACAGCTTTCCAATAAACTACAGGCTAGATGGCAATCCTTGCAGCACACAGTATATTTAAGGTCCAGCCATCTGGAAATCAAGAAACCAATATTTTGGTCTTATTTTTGGAAGCAAGAAAAATAAACTGAAGTTGTTGGTGTTAATTATGCTTAACCTTTAAAAATATTCTGTGTAAAAAGACAGTCTAAAGTGAAAAAAGTAATAACATGTATTATAACAAATTATGTTAGCATTTTCCCTTTAAAAAGGAATGCCAAGTTTATTTAATGGACTAAAACATGATAAAACTCTACCCCATGCAGGTTAAAAAAAAAAAAAAAATGAATGACTGCTGCTAAGTTTTCTTTAATACACCATTAAATGTATTAAACAGTATAAATACCTTAATATGACTCAGAATCAGCAACTTGCAATTCCCTGTACAGCAGAGCTCAAACTGGGAGAGAGGAAGCAGCCAATCAGTTGAACTCATCTCTGATGAGCAGTGCAGAACATCCATTTGCTACTTATCCTTTCACAGTCCAGCTACAGGCTGGGGGAAGAACCAGTTACAGGCTGCAGGGACATGCTGTTGCATGTTGGAGGGCCATTTATTCTTCATGGCAGCCCAATGCACCTTATCAAAGCATGTGCATTTTAGTACACCGCAACACAAGGTAACCCACTATTGTACGTTATAGCGTGCTGCCTTTAAAAAAGGCATTTTCACCTTTTTTGCACATTTAAAGCAGTTCTCCAGTCTAACAAAAAATGAAATCCACCGTCCTCACCCTGGCTAGTTTTTTTTTTTTTTTCCCCCCAATAACAAACATGCCCACACTTACTTGCTTTGTGCAATGGTTTTACAGAGATCAGCCCTGATCCTCTTCTTCTGGGATCCTCCGCTGACACGCCAGGCCCCTTCTCTTTATTGGGTGCCCCCCAGAAAGTCGCTTTCCGTGGGGGCACCCGTTGGGGCTCATTCCCGAGTCCCACTGACACAAACAGGGGACTTGACCCTGCCCCCCACTTGACATCACAGCTTTTGATTGACAGCAGCTGTATGAACAGACAATCTGTCTCTTTTCGCCTCAGAGAACCAGAAACTGTGTGTTTACACACACAGATCCCGGTTCTCCGTGTGTCAGCAGCGATCGCAGGAACCCGGCGGTGATCGCGACCACCGGGCACTCGTACAGCTCCTGCGTCGCTCGCGGGTCCCTAGTGGCCACAGGGCAAAGCGACGCAACATAAGGTCGTTTCGCCCAGCTGTGCCATTCTGCCGCAGTACAACTCTGGTGGCTGGTCGGCAAGTGGTTAATGCATAGAATGCATTAAAGGTGAAAAACCTTAAGACTTTACAAACCATTTAAGTGTAGACACCAAGCAGTGACAGCTTGCAGTTTCACAGCCAGCTGCCCAATGTGCATATGCACGCCATGCTGTGCTTTGTGAATGGTCCTACAGTTTCCTGGGACCTGTGATGTGTCCCAGAAGACTGCGGGGAAAGGAAGGGGGGGACTTCAACTGTCAAAACCAAATACCTGCCCCCACCCCCTGCAAAAATGACATGCCAAATTGAAGAGGAGAGGGGAGAGGAGGAAGAGGAGAGAAGAGGAGAGAAGAGGAGAGGAGGAGGAAGAGGGAAGAGGGAGGAAGAGGAGGGAGAGGGAGAGAGAGAGAGAGGGAGAGAGGGGAGAGGAGAGAGAGGGGAGAGGGGAGAGGGGAGACGGGGGAAGGAGAGAGAGGAGGAAGAAGGGAGAGGGGAAGAAGGGGAGGGGAAGGAGGAAGAAGGAGAAGGGAGAGGGAGGGAGGAGGGAGGAGAGGAGGAGGAAGAAGGAAGAAGGAAGAAGGAAGAAGGGAGGAGGAGGAAGAAGGTCTTAAAAAGTGGAACTTCCCCTTTTGTTTGAAACTCGGCTTTAAAGCCTCCTTTACATGCCAAATCAGCCACTGTGATGAGATTATCTTGCAGGAAGACTGTGGACAGGATCCCAGGTGTGTCTTGCATCCAGGGGCTTTACCTAAATGCAGTTCCACATGTGATTACATGCGAATACTGATGGACAGCTATGGCTGCTGTCATCCTCATTGCTTTCTACACAATTCCTGGTGGTTGGCTGTCACCACACACCTGGGATCCCAGCCACAGTTTTGTGCAAGATACTTGTCTTAGTGTGCTAGGGAGCCCATCCAAAATAATATGTTTCCCTAATACAACACAAAGAAACTCGCATGAATGTCTTGTGTAAATGCTCTGCAAAGGTGTGAAGGCAGAATGAGGCTAGAAGCCTCGTTGCTACTGAGAAATTTGGCTATTTAGCAAAACATTTAAATCACTATGCTGCTAAAGCAATAATGATTACCAAGTCATTAAATCAGTCATAAGTAGGGATAAGCTTAAGGTTTATTCCAAACCTTGGCCGATTGGGCGTTCGTATACTGGTGGGTGCATGCATAACCAAGTCCTTAACAACCAGTGACGTCATCGGCCTCATTCACATATATGACCGGTGATGTAAGCAAAGGGGCAAGAATAGTTCAAAAAAATAATAAAATATGGCATGGGGGTCCGCCCCATAATTCAATCCAGACCCTCCAAATTCCTTCCCTATTGAGAGATTTAACTATTCGGCATCATTATTTGTTAACACAAAAATGGAGCAATTCACTGTGATTGCTGTGCTTCAGACCCAACTGTCAATTCCTCCACCAGTACTTCAGCACTAACATCACTGTCAGAGGCTGCATGTAAGTAACATTGTTCCAGAAATAAGAAGCAGCCACCAGCGGGGCACACATGATTACAGGAACCTTACTAGTACCTAGCTAATGCCCCAATTACGTTTTTGTCCACACTTCAGCTTTAATGTTATTGCCACACGTGTCGGCCATTTGCGGCTTACCCGAAGGACTGGCAGAAAATCTCTCAGGGCCAATGCATACTAGCATTAAAAAAAAAATGCTCCCAGCAGCAGCTTTTGAGCATTTTTTTTTCTGCTTCTAGAAGCAAATAGTGTTATCCTATGTGTCGATGCACACTATTTTAGTCTAGAAGCTAAAAAAAAAAAAAAAAAAAAAAAATAACTGTTGCATTTTATGGAGGGATTTGCTGGCAGAGGAAAAATCTGACAGCTCCTAACTGCTGCTAAAAGCTGGCACAAAACCACTACTTTTTCATCCATTTTTTTTTCTTGCATTTTTAAAGCTTATATTGTACATGGAGCCTTAGGTCACTTTCACACGATCAGCCCGCTCAGATCTACCTTTACATTTTTCGGGCGGATCCAAGCAGGCCACCTATTGACTTCTATGGGCCTGCAGATGTCAACTGAGATGTGTCCGTTGACACCCACCTGCCATCCAATCCGACAAGATCCGCTCAAAACAGATGGATGGTGATACTTTCGCCATCCGCCCAGTGGATCGGATGAAAAATGAACAGGCTGTCCGTTTTCATCCGATCTCCCCATAGAGAACAGCGGGGCTCTGACAGGTCCATCCCTGCACAGTGAACGGAGACTAAGGATGAGCTGCGGTGTGTTCGCACACTCCACGTGCAGAGCCAGCCAGGAAGTCGGCACTGCGCTGCGCTAATCACAGGCAGCGAGACATTTCCCGATCTCTGCAGCCGCGCATCGGGACAATGTCTCACTGCCTGTGATTAGCGCAGTGCCGACTTCCTGGAGGGCTCCATGCGAACACACCGCAGCTCATCCTTAATGGAGACGGACCTGTCATCCACCTGCTCAGTGGGGATCAACAGAATGATCCCCTGCTGAGCTAGTCCAACGGATCTGCTCCGTGTGAACCCAGCCTTATACTGTCACCATTCCTTCATCCTGACTAGTTGCTAGAATGCATCATACATTAAACACTCAACCGCTGCATCACAAGAGCAATCCCTCATTCAAAAGCCATGCATGCGCAATGAACTCTCTACCCCGTATCAGCAGCAACTGAGCTCAGCTTTTTTCTGCCAGGCTTTGGGTGTGCTGCAAATCGCTTACAAGTGTGGCAATTACATTAAGCAATACATTAAAACAGCATTTAAACCTACTAGGGCCCCTTGGCTGCATAGTCCATTTTATTAAAAAAGGTGAACATGCTGCTGGGTGTACACATATTGAAATTCAGCAGGAATCAGCCAGATCAGTGCGTAGCCCTGTCTGTTTGGCAGAAGCTGATTGTTATACTGGCTTCTGTCGAAAGGTTCTGTTGGAAAACCAGCATTCGATCAACCGCTGCAGCCAATGACTGTACCGCTGATCAGTGTATTCTCAGGGGACTTCAATAATTATTAGTCAGCTAAACAAGTAGGCTTGAATTACCAGAGAATGCATTCTATGCATTAAGATAAGCCTTCTGTGTGCAGCAGCCCCTCTCAGCCCCTCTAAGGCCCCTTTCACACTGGGGCGGGAGCCGCGGTGACGGTAAAGCAGCGCTATATTTAGCGCTGTTTACCGTCATTTTGCCCACGGTTTTCGGCCGCTCGCGGGGCGGTTTTACCCCCCCGCGAGCGGCCAAAAAAGGGTTAATATCCCCCTCAGAGCGCCGCCATAGCGGCGGTATTGCCGCGGTTTTACCGCAGTGTCCCATTCAAAATCAATGGGAAGGAGCAGTATAGGAGCGGTGAACACACCGCTCCAAAGATGCTGCTAGCAGGACTTTTTTTTGCCGTCCTGCTAGAGCACCGCTCCAGTGTGAAAGCCCGCCTTTTACACTGGAGTGAATGGGGCCGGTTTTTTCAGGCGGTATACAGGTGCTATTTTTAGCGCTGTACCTCCTGAAAGCAGTGTGAAAGGGGCCTTATACTTACCTGAGCCCATCTAGATCCAGCGATGTTGCACGGGTGTCTCGGCTACCCCCACCTTGATGCCATTGCCTCCAGCTACTGTCAAAGTCAGCCAGCCAATGAGAAGAGAAAGGGGGTGGGGCCGAGCCACGGCTCTGTGTCTGAATAGACAGAGGGAGCTGTGGCTGGGCTTGGGTGCCCCCATAGCAAACTGCTTGCTTAGGGCTCATGGGCCTACAATACAATCGGATTTGTAATTTAGACGGACCTGAACCCAGCAGTATTGTATGCTATGTGCCCATTCACACTGCTTTCTTTTTGGTCTGCAGCATTTAGTAAACCAAGTGCTTTGAGGTCCGTATTTTATGCATTTGTGCTAATGATTACATGTATATAGCATGAACTGACTATGCGCTAGTGCCGCTGCCTAGTGATTTCAGGTCCCACAGTAAACATCAACAATGTGTAGGCATGAATGACTCATTAAGGGCCGAGCGTGTAATCAGCAGCAAAAGGTGCAGAATGTACGAATTTCAGCTCATACAGACAGAAGCGGGTATATGTCCATATAAATTCAAACTCAGTACAGACAACTTTATACATTGGGTCTTGGTACCAGTAAGTGGTACCTTTATGGGTCTGCTAAAACCATGGTCAGATTTTTTTTTTTGTGGGCTGTGTCTCACTGGGGAGATTTCCTCTCACTTCTTGTCCTATAGACAGGACACAAACTAAGAGAAAAGTGAAGAAATGATTGGATGCAGGCACTGTTCGGCCAACAATTTTCTACCCTTTGACAAAAGTCAATGAAACAATCGACTTGTCGAGCCAGATGGTTCTGACAGGAGCACCCACGGCTCAAATTTTAGCTGAATGCTGTTGAATTAGACAAAATTTGAGCCGTAGGAAGATGGAGATGCTTGAGGGTGGTCAACATGTGTGACAACCCTGAACTGTCTAGTCACCCTTTATTAAACACATGAATTCTCTATTCTATGCAAATTCAATGCACCCTCCATTATTGGCTAGTAGAGATAAGAACATCTCACTTAAAACCTTATTCCGGGTAAAGCTTTTCTTGTGTGGTTAAGATAGCGAAAGAAAGAATAAAGCAGGGTATACGCATTCAGTTGTTTTTTTTTTTTCTGGTTCAAGCAACTGGTTGAAAGAAAGAACAAAAAAAAAAAAAAAAAAAACTGACAGTTCCCCATATCAACACAAGTAATGATGATGCAGGGATGCCCCTCTCCCCCTGCATACCTAGGGACAGTGTATGTCTTGGGGTGGTGTCTGGTACCCGAGACAAGCACTGTCAGTCAATCAGGACTAATTAAATATTTGTTTCCTTGATATACAAGTGGTTGGACAGTGGGGCACAGTTGAGCGTATCTCAGAAACAGAACCGCCTAGGAAGACAGGACAAAAAGCAATTTGTTGTCGTCGGGGGACAGGAGCAAGAAAGAAAATCTATGGTTGGGACTCCTTTAATCTATACTCCTTTAAAAATTAAAACACAAGGAAATTAAAAAAATTCAAACCACCACATTTTTTACAACACTAGCCTACAAAAAAGGTGTTGGAAAAGGAGTGGCAATATTTTAAAGTGTATGGCTTGATTGTAAATGCATCAATTTCCAGGATTAACACTTGCCAAGTAACAAGCATATAGTGTTTCTTTCCTGTGTCCATCAAGTGCTCTATAGAGCAGCTTTTCTCAGCCAGGGTTCTGTGCAACCAAAGGGCTCTTATGGAGGTTGGTAGAGTACGGGGCATTCTTCCTAGTGCCCACAAAAAAAAAAAAACGGGCCATTTTTCCCCTGGTCACCGAACTAAGAGGCATTCTTCCTCTGGGCTCCGAACTAAGGGGCATTCCTCCCCCGGCCCGCAAAGTAAGGGGCATTCCTCCCCCGGCCCGCAAAGTAAGGGGCATTCCTCCCCCGGCCCGCAAAGTAAGGGGCATTCCTCCCCCGGCCCGCAAAGTAAGGGGCATTCCTCCTCCGGCCCGCAAAGTAAGGGGCATTCCTCCCCCGGCCCGCAAAGTAATGCCGCGTACACACAATCGGAATTTCGGCCAGAAAAAGCTCTCATCGGAAAATGCGACCGTGTGTAGGCTCCATCGGAATTGTGCTGTTCCCAATTTTTACGACGGAAAAAGGTTTCTATCGGAAATTCCGATTGTCTGTAGCAATTCCGACGCGCAAAATTCCTACGCATGCTCGGAAACAATTCGACGCATGCTCGGAAGCATTAAACTTAATTTTTTTTACCGCGTTCCTGACGGTCGGAATTTGGTGTGACCGTGTATAGGCAAGACAGTTTGCGCGGAATTCCGTCGGGAAAACCATCAGAGCTTTTTCCGACGAGAATTCCTCCCCTGGCCCCCAATAAAAGGAACACACTCTTCTTACTGCCCCCAATGAATTCCTTTTAACAGAGGTTCTCTGAAACCTAACATATTTAAGAGCGACTTTGGGATAGATAGGTTGAAAAAAGGTTGCTATAGAGCAGTGATGGCGAACCTTGGCAACCCAGATGTTTTGGAACTACATTTCCCATGATGCTCATGCACTCTGCAGTGTAGTGGAGCATCATGGGAAATGTAGTTCCAAAACATCTGGGGTGCCAAGGTTCGCCAGCACTGCTATAGAGGCTAAGAAATCATATACCCAATGGCAACAGATCCATAAGCTAAATGAAGAAGCATGGAGTATGCACAGCAAGGATTAAGTAAGGAGAATAATCACAGGAGGGGTCATTAGATTTGGCATATTGAGATATTGGTGGGCTGCCCCTAGGGTTATAACGGGGGTCCTCGAGAGCTCAGGTCTCATATGGAAGCTGTTCCACCAAAAACACTAGTAGTTCTAAAGTAGGAATTATATCCAGCTGTATTATCAATAGGTAACTTTCCCTTTGCTGTTGGAGTTTTCCAAATTCCAAAATTTAAATGCTTGAATTTTAATTTAATTTAATTTGCCTGATTTTCTGCTCTTGAAATGCATGTAACCTATTAACGAAATGAAAAAAATAAAATAACAAAAATTCGGAGAAAGAGATGAAGGCAAACGATTGGTCAAAGAGTTACACAATCCTTTTCCACGAAGTATGAGAGAGATTAGCAGCGGTTCCCCTCACATCTGGTGTGCAAACACATCCAGCTCCCATGAAGCTCCCTTTCTCTTCCTGCCAGTGTTAAATGCCATGTCACGCACGGAAAGCGCACTGCAGCCTCGCTCTTCTGTGGAGGAAGCTGCTCTCTACTTGCAGATGAAGCCTGGAAATTGCAATGGAGATGCCTTCACAATGTCAGCCTTGTTTTCCTGGGCAGCAAGCTCCGCTGCTTTCGGAATAAATAATTCCATCCAGAAACAAAAGAAAAAAAAAATGCCAATATATACATATTCATAGATTCCATAGAAGACAACATTGTGAGAGCACACAGCTCCAATCCAGGCTTCACTGCAGTGCAGAATCCGTCTGAGCTTCTCTGCTCACCATCACCAGGCCCATCCGCACCACCATGGAGAACATCTGAGAGCCTGGAGGTACCAATGGATGGGATCCCATTCATAAATACACACAGCACACCAGGCCCTTCACCAAGGGACGTGATCACCACAGCACTGATGGAATACAAAAAAGGTCTCCATTTCCCACAGTCATTGCATCAAATGTAACAAAGAGAATGTGAACAATGTCTCTACTGGCTATGAAAGTTATCCCAATAAACAACAACAGGTCAGCAAGGCACAGACGTCATTGTGTGTTACCCGGCAATCACAGTGCCCACATACCAGTGCATTCCCATACATGAAGGGCTAAGGATGGGCTCTGATGCATGCCATGGAAGAATAGAAATTCAATATTTATATATAGATAGAAATCTAACAATTAGAAACTAAATATTACTACAAAACATCAATATTTATACCTATAGAAAAGTCAAGATTTCTGCAACCATTGACACAATATTGGTTTGCTATATAGGCAGCTATTCCTGAACATCACACTCAGCTTTGACCGAGAGACAGGCTCTTGAAAAGCAAATGACCCATCCCCCCCCCCCCCACTTTTTTTTTTTTTTTCAAAGGACACCTTTTCTAAACAAATCACATCCCATTGTTACAACAAACACCACAATGGACTTGATGCCTTATCAGACACACCAAGCAATTAAGCAGAGCGTGTTCCCAATCAGAACAAATCACATCTCCTAGGATAGTGGGGCCCCCAGGGTGAGCCCCGTCTCTGATTGGGAGAACAGGAAATCACCATTGCATTCTGCACTGTAGCCTACATACACCGTTACATGCATTAGGACTGTGGTGTGCATTTTAGCCTACCGTCACTGTTGCATGGTGTAGACTGGCATTCTGCATTTTAATTTTGCCTAGATTATTGCATGATGTATACAAACATTCTGCATTTTAGCCTGCCTCTACTGTTGCATGCTCTAATATTGCACCTCGCCTATATTTCTGCATGCTGTAGGATTATGCCCTGCATTTTAGCATGCCTTTTACTGTTGCATGCTGTAGTTCTGCATGCTGCATTTTAGCCTGCCTGTATTGTTGCATTCTGTAGTATTGCGCCTTGAATTTTAGCCTGCCTATACTGTTGTATACTGTAGTACTGTGCTCTGCATTTTAGCCTGCCTGTATTTTTGTATACTGTAGTATTCCGCCCTGCAAGTTAGCCTGCCTGTATTTTTGTATACTGTAGTATTGCGCCCTGCATTTTAGCCTGCCTGTATTGTTGTATACTGTAGTATTGCACTCTGCCTGTATTGTTGCATTAATTAGTATTGCACCCTGTATTTTAGACTGCCTGTATTGTTGTATACTGTAGTATTGCGTCTGTATGTTTTGCCTGTATGCATTTTAGCCTGCCTATATTGTTGCATACTATAGTATTGCGCCCTGCACATTAGCCTGCCTATATTGTTGCATACTATAGTAATGCGCCCTGTCTGTATCGTTCCATTAATTAGTATTGCGCCCTGTATTTTAGCCTGCCTGTATTGTTGCATTCTGTAGTATTGCGCCCTGCATTTTATCCTGCCTGTTTTGTTGTATACTGTAGTATTGCGCCTGTATGTTTTGCCTGTCTGCATTTTAGCCTGCCTGTTTTGTTGCATTAATTAGTATTGCAACCTGCATTTTAGCCTGTAGTATTGCGCCCTGCATTGTAGCCTGTATATATTGTTGCATTCTGTAGTATTGCGCCCTGCATTGTAGCCTGTGTATATTGTTGCATGCTGTAGTATTGCGCCCTGTATTGTAGCCTGTCTATATTGTTGCATGCTGTAGTATTGCGCCCTGTATTGTAGTCTGTGTATATTGTTGCATGCTGTAGTATTACACTCTGCATTGTAGCCTGTGTATATTGTTGCATGCTGTAGTATTGCGCCCTGTATCGTAGCCTGTGTATATTGTTGCATTCTGTAGTATTGCGCCCTGTATTGTAGCCTGTATATATTGTTGCATGCTGTAGTATTACACTCTGCATTGTAGCCTGTGTATATTGTTGCATGCTGTAGTATTGCGCCCTGTATCGTAGCCTGTGTATATTGTTGCATGCTGTAGTATTGCGCCCTGTATCGTAGCCTGTGTATATTGTTGCATTCTGTAGTATTGCGCCCTGTATTGTAGCCTGTATATATTGTTGCATGCTGTAGTATTACACTCTGCATTGTAGCCTGTGTATATTGTTGCATGCTGTAGTATTGCGCCCTGTATTGTAGCCTGTGTATATTGTTGCATGCTGTAGTATTGCGCCCTGTATTGTAGCCTGTGTATATCGTTGCATGCTGTAGTATTGCGCCCGTATATATTGTTGCATTGTGTAGTATTGCGCCCTGCATTGTAGCCTGTCTATATGATTGCATGCTGTAGTATTACACTCTGCATTTCAGCCTGCCTGTACTGTTGAATTCTGTAGTATTGTGCCCTGTATTGTAGCCTGTGTATATTGTTGCATGCTGTAGTATTGCGCCCTGTATTGTAGCCTGTCTATATTGTTGCATGCTGTAGTATTGCGCTCTGTATTGTAGCCTGTGTATATTGTTGCATTGTGTAGTATTGTGCCCTGTATTGTAGCCTGTCTATATTGTTGCATTGTGTAGTATTGTGCCCTGTATTGTAGCCTGTCTATATTGTTGCATTGTGTAGTATTGTGCCCTGTATTGTAGCCTGTATATATTGTTGCATTGTGTAGTATTGTGCCCTGTATTGTAGCCTGTATATATTGTTGCATTGTGTAGTATTGTGCCCTGTATTGTAGCCTGTCTATATGATTGCATGCTGTAGTATTACACTGTGCATTTCAGCCTGCCTGTACTGTTGAATGCTGTAGCATTGTGCCCTGGATTTTAGGATTCTGTCCTACCTATATGATTGCATGCTGTAGGACTGCACCCTGTCTATAGTGTTGCATGCATTAGTACTGAGCCCTGTAGTGTAGAAGAAGCCCATTGCTGTGAATGGACATGTGTATTGCAGCCATGCTGGGTATGTGAGCTCCAGGGCCTGCAGAGGAAAGGTGTATAGAGAGAAGAGCCCCCCCAAGGATGGAGATGACACCATGGACTCACCATCGTTCACAGAGGTTGCATAGACGTGCAGACAGAGGAATCCCAGGACGAGCACAGCTGGCACCTCTGTCCTGGTAGCCGGCATTGTGGGGGCTGAGCGGCGGTCCCGGGGGGCTCCAGGAGATGGAGGGGGGCTCCTTCCTCAGTCCTGGCCTCCGCCTGCCTTCCTTCTAGAGAGGGGGAGGGGGTGCAGGTAAGAGGGGGGCATGCAGGCTCTGCTCTTCTCTTCCAGGGTCTCCCCCCTGACCAGGAGGGGTGAGGAGGAATCCAGCAATCTTATTAATGAGAGGGAATGGCTGGACACACAGTATGTGGGAGAGAAGGAGAGTGGGAGGGACTGGGCGGGACTAGCACACTGCCCGCCCCCTACACAACTAAAGAGGGGCGACTCAGAGCGCCCGGCATCCCCGGCATCCCTCTACGTGAGAGAGCGCCCCCTGCCTGTCATCCGAGGACACACCACTCTGTACTCTCATCTGTATTCTAACGGCAATGTGCTGCTATGTACACTCACCGTGCACTGATGTATACTGACGGCACTGTGCAATGTCCATACACCGCTGTGTGATGTATATACTGAAGGCACTGTCCATACACCGCTGTGTGATGTGTATACTGATGGCACTGTCCATACACCGCTGTGTGATGTGTATACTGATGGCACTGTCCATACACCGCTGTGTGATGTGTATACTGATAGCACTGTCCATACACTGCTGTGTGATGTGTATACTGATGGCACTGTGCTGTGTACACTGACCATAGACTGTTGCTGTGCTCTATACTGCTATGTACACTGATCATCCATAACATTATGACCTCTGACAGGTAAAGTGAATAACATTGATTATTCCATTACAATGGCATCTGAAAGTCTGTGGGATATATTAGGCAGCGAGTGAACATGTTGTCCCTGAAGTTGATGTGTTGAAAGCAGAAAAAAAATGGGCATTGCAGTTTGCTATGTATAGGGATATATAGCCAGAGACTGGTTAGGATGCCCATGCTGACCCGTATCCACAGCCAAAGTGCCTACAATGGGCACATAAGCATCAGAACTGGATCACAGAGCAATGGAAGAAAGTGGTGTGGTCTGATGAATCACGTTTTCTTATATGTCATGTGGATGGCCGGGTGTGTGTGTGCATCATTTACTTGGGGAAGAGATGACACAATGAGAAGAAGGCAACTAATACTTTGGGCAGTGTTCTGCTGGGAAACCTTGGGTCCTGCCCTTCATGTGGATGTTACTTGACATGTACTACCTAGCTAAACGCCAGCGGCGGCCCGTGCATTGTGGGCACACGGGCGCTCCCCCCCCCATCCCTGCTGCCGCCTCCCTATCCATGCGCCCAGCCCCTTTTAGGACGCCGGACGCATGGACTTCTATGGCGGGGTTGGGAGGGGTGTATTTTTTTGAAGCATCTGATTAGAGCCAGAGGCTCTAATCGGCTTCAAAAAAGGGTGGGCTCGGGGCGCAGAGAGTGCGCCCTGATCCCACCCAATTGTGTAACCATAGCGAATTAATGTTCACTATTTTGACACCGCATTGCCTTCCCGCCAATCTGGAGGCAGGTCAGTGAGACCTGTTTCCTGATTGGCCAAAGCACCAGGCGTCCCTATTGGATGCCCAGCGTTTTGGCGAAAGTGGGACAGAGCGGAGGAAGCTGACTGGAGAGGAGACGCCGGAGAAGAGGACACCCGTGACCCGGTAAGCGCCTGACTGTTAGCGTGGTGTCCCGCGATCCATGGGGATGGGTGCTGTGAGCGGAGTGTCGGGGGGGGGGGAATTGTCAAGCTGTCATTGTCTGTGGTGCTGATCTATATACCGTGTATTTGGTGCTGATCTATATACCGTATCTGTGGTGCTGATCTATATACCGTATCTGTGGTGCTGATCTATATACCATATCTTTGGTGCTGATCTATATACCATATCTGTGGTGCTGATCTATATACCGTATCTTTGGTGCTGATCTATATACCGTATCTGTGGTGCTGATCTATATACCGTATCTTTGGTGCTGATCTATATACCGTAGCTGTGGTGCTGATCTATATACCGTAGCTGTGGTGCTGATCAATATACCGTATCTTTGGTGCTGATCTATATACCGTATCTTTGGTGCTGATCTATATACCGTATCTTTGGTGCTGATCTATATACCGTATCTGTGGTGCTGATCTATATACCGTATCTGTGGTGCTGATCTATATACCGTATCTTTGGTGCTGATCTATATACCGTATCTTTGGTGCTGATCTATATACCGTATCTTTGGTGCTGATCTATATACCGTATCTTTGGTGCTGATCTATATACTGTATCTCTGGTTCTGATCTATATACCGTATCTTTGGTGCTGATCTATATACCGTATCTTTGGTGCTGATCTATATACCGTATCTTTGGTGCTGATCTATATACTGTATCTTTGGTGCTGATCTATATACCGTATCTTTGGTGCTGATCTATATACCGTATCTTTGGTGCTGATCTATATACTGTATCTTTGGTGCTGATCTATATACTGTATCTTTGGTGCTGATCTATATACCGTATCTGTGGTGCTGATCTATATACCGTATCTTTGGTGCTGATCTATATACTGTATCTTTGGTGCTGATCTATATACTGTATCTTTGGTGCTGATCTATATACCGTATCTGTGGTGCTGATCTATATACCGTATCTTTGGTGCTGATCTATATACCGTATCTTTGGTGCTGATCTATATACCGTATCTTTGGTGCTGATCTATATACTGTATCTCTGGTTCTGATCTATATACCGTATCTTTGGTGCTGATCTATATACCGTATTTTTGGTGCTGATCTATATACCGTATCTTTGGTGCTGATCTATATACTGTATCTTTGGTGCTGATCTATATACCGTATCTTTGGTGCTGATCTATATACTGTATCTTTGGTGCTGATCTATATACTGTATCTTTGGTGCTGATCTATATACCGTATCTTTGGTGCTGATCTATATACCGTATCTTTGGTGCTGATCTATATACTGTATCTTTGGTGCTGATCTATATACCGTATCTTTGGTGCTGATCTATATACTGTATCTTTGGTGCTGATCTATATACTGTATCTTTGGTGCTGATCTATATACCGTATCTGTGGTGCTGATCTATATACCGTATCTTTGGTGCTGATCTATATACCGTATCTTTGGTGCTGATCTATATACCGTATCTGTGGTGCTGATCTATATACCGTATCTGTGGTGCTGATCTATATACCGTATCTGTGGTGCTGATCTATATACCGTATCTGTGGTGCTGATCTATATACCGTATTTGTGGTGCTGATCTATATACCGTATCTTTGGTGCTGATCTATATACCGTATCTTTGGTGCTGATCTATATACCGTATCTTTGGTGCTGATCTATATACCGTATCTGTGGTGCTGATCTATATACCGTATCTGTGGTGCTGATCTATATACCGTATCTTTGGTGCTGATCTATATACCGTATCTTTGGTGCTGATCTATATACCGTATCTTTGGTGCTGATCTATATACCGTATCTTTAGTGCTGATCTATATACCGTATCTGTGGTGCTGATCTATATACCGTATCTGTGGTGCTGATCTATATACCGTATCTGTGGTGCTGATCTATATACCGTATCTGTGGTGCTGATCTATATACCGTATCTTTGGTGCTGATCTATATACCGTATCTGTGGTGCTGATCTATATACTGTATCTGTAATGCTGAGCTGTATACTCTGTTCTGTGATTCTTGGGCTGTATACTCCTAACACTATATGGGTGGAAGCAAGTGGAATACAGGTGACAGAGTGGGTGGATTCTATAAGGGATGAGGCTTGTGGGGAAGTGGGAGGGGTCAAAAAGGAAGGGCGGGGTCTGGCGCCCCCCAGCCTAAAACTTCACCAGCCCCCAATGCTAAACGCTGTTTCCAAACAAGTACAGCCCTTCATGGAAACCGTATTCCCTGATGGCAGTGACCTCTTTCAGCAGAATAATGCACCCTGGCACACTGCAAAAATTGTTCAAGGATGGTTTAAGGAAACGCAGCAACGAATTTGAAGTGTTGACTTGGCCTCCAAATTCTCCACATCTCAATCCAATCGAGCCTGGAGGCCCCACCTTGCAATTTAAAGGACTTAAAGGATCTGCTACTGACAGCTTGGTGCCAGATACCACAGCATACCTTGAAAGGTCTAGTGGCGTCTATGCCTCAACCGGCTAGGACTGTTTTGGCATTAAAAGGGGACCTACTGAATATTAGGCAGGTGGTCATAAATTTATGGCTGGTCGGTGTAAACTGACTATACACAGGTGTTCTACTATGTATACTGGCCATCCTTTGCAGAGTACTGCTATTTATACTGATCATCCTGTGCAGTGTGCTGCTACGTATACTCATCATCCTGTGCAGTGTGCTGCTACGTATACTCATCATCCTGTGCAGTGTGCTGTTATGTATACTCATTATCCTGTGCAGTGTGCTGCTATGTATACTCATCATCCTGTGCAGTGTGCTGTTATGTATACTCATTATCCTGTGCAGTGTGCTGCTATGTATACTCATCATCCTGTGCAGTGTGCTGCTATGTATACTCATCATCCTGTGCAATGTGCTGTTATGTATACTCATTATCCTGTGCAGTGTGCTGCTATGTATACTCATCATCCTGTGCAGTGTGCTGTTATGTATACTCATTATCCTGTGCAGTGTGCTGCTATGTATACTCATCATCCTGTGCAGTGTGCTGCTATGTATACTCATCATCCTGTGCAGTGTGCTGCTATGTATACTCATCATCCTGTGCAGTGTGCTGCTATGTATACTCATCATCCTGTGCAGTGTGCTGTTATGTATACTCATTATCCTGTGCAGTGTGCTGCTATGTATACTCATTAGGGATGGGCCCGGTGCTCGATGCGAACCCACGTTCGCATCGAGCACCGGGCGTTCATTTACAAAGATTGATTTAGAAAGAGGGGCTTGTAGTGTGTTCGTGGCAGGCAGGCAGAGCTCCTATATTTTGTTCCCAGAAGCACCTATAGGACTTGTAGTGTGTTCGTGGCAGGCAGGCAGAGCTCCTATATTTTGTTCCCAGAAGCACCTATAGGACTTGTAGTGTGTTCGTGGCAGGCAGGCAGAGCTCCTATATTTTGTTCCCAGAAGCACCTATAGGACTTGTAGTGTGTTCGTGGCAGGCAGGCAGAGCTCCTATATTTTGTTCCCAGAAGCACCTATAGGACTTGTAGTGTGTTCGTGGCAGGCAGGCAGAGCTCCTATATTTTGTTCCCAGAAGCACCTATAGGACTTGTAGTGTGTTCGTGGCAGGCAGGCAGAGCTCCTATATTTTGTTCCCAGAAGCACCTATAGGACTTGTAGTGTGTTCGTGGCAGGCAGGCAGAGCTCCTATATTTTGTTCCCAGAAGCACCTATAGGACTTGTAGTGTGTTCGTGGCAGGCAGGCAGAGCTCCTATATTTTGTTCCCAGAAGCACCTATAGGACTTGTAGTGTGTTCCTGGCAGGCAGGCAGAGCTCCTATATTTTGTTCCCAGAAGCACCTATAGGACTTGTAGTGTGTTCGTGGCAGGCAGGCAGAGCTCCTATATTTTCTTCCCAGAAGCACCTATAGGACTTGAAGTGTGTTAGTCCCATCACACAGAGATCATATATTTTGTTCCCAGAAGCACCTATAGGACTTGAAGTGTGTTAGTCCCATCACACAGACCTATATTTTCTTCCCAGAAGCACCTATAGGACTTGAAGTGTGTTAGTCCCATCACACAGAGATCATATATTTTGATCCCAGAAGCACCTATAGGACTTGAAGTGTGTTAGTCCCATCACACAGAGATCATATATTTTGTTCCCAGAAGCACCTATAGGACTTGAAGTGTGTTAGTCCAATCACACAGAGATCATATATTTGTTCCCAGAAGCACCTATAGGACTTGAAGTGTGTTAGTCCCATCACACAGAGATCATATATTTTGTTCCCAGAAGCACCTATAGGACTTGAAGTGTGTTAGTCCAATCACACAGAGATCATATATTTTGTTCCCAGAAGCACCTATAGGACTTGAAGTGTGTTAGTCCCATCACACAGAGATCATATATTTTGTTCCCAGAAGCACCTATAGGACTTGAAGTGTGTTAGTCCCATCACACAGAGATCATATATTTTGTTCCCAGAAGCACCTATAGGACTTGAAGTGTGTTAGTCCCATCACACAGAGATCATATATTTTGTTCCCAGAAGCACCTATAGGACTTGAAGTGTGTTAGTCCCATCACACAGAGATCATATATTTTGTTCCCAGAAGCACCTATAGGACTTGAAGTGTGTTAGTCCAATCACACAGAGATCATATATTTTGTTCCCAGAAGCACCTATAGGACTTGAAGTGTGTTAGTCCCATCACACAGAGATCATATATTTTGTTCCCAGAAGCACCTATAGGACTTGAAGTGTGTTAGTCCCATCACACAGAGATCATATATTTTGTCCCCAGAAGCACCTATAGGACTTGAAGTGTGTTAGTCCCATCACACAGAGATCATATATTTTGTTCCCAGAAGCACCTATAGGACTTGAAGTGTGTTAGTCCCATCACACAGAGATCATATATTTTGTTCCCAGAAGCACCTATAGGACTTGAAGTGTGTTAGTCCCATCACACAGACCTATATTTTCTTCCCAGAGGCACCTATAGGACTTGAAGTGTGTTAGTCCCATCACACAGAGATCATATATTTTGTTCCCAGAAGCACCTATAGGACTTGAAGTGTGTTAGTCCCATCACACAGAGATCATATATTTTGATCCCAGAAGCACCTATAGGACTTGAAGTGTGTTAGTCCCATCACACAGAGATCATATATTTTGTTCCCAGAAGCACCTATAGGACTTGAAGTGTGTTAGTCCAATCACACAGAGATCATATATTTTGTTCCCAGAAGCACCTATAGGACTTGAAGTGTGTTAGTCCCATCACACAGACCTATATTTTCTTCCCAGAGGCACCTATAGGACTTGAAGTGTGTTAGTCCCATCACACAGAGATCATATATTTTGTTCCCAGAAGCACATATAGGACTTGAAGTGTGTTAGTCCCATCACACAGAGATCATATATTTTGTTCCCAGAAGCACCTATAGGACTTGAAGTGTGTTAGTTCCATCACACAGAGATCCTATATTTTGTTCCCAGAAGCACCTATAGGACTTGAAGTGTGTTAGTCCCATCACACAGACCTATATTTTCTTCCCAGAGGCACCTATAGGACTTGAAGTGTGTTAGTCCCATCACACAGAGATCATATATTTTGTTCCCAGAAGCACCTATAGGACTTGAAGTGTGTTAGTCCCATCACACAGAGATCATATATTTTGTTCCCAGAAGCACCTATAGGACTTGAAGTGTGTTAGTCCCATCACACAGAGATCCTATATTTTGTTCCCAGAAGCACCTATAGGACTTGAAGTGTGTTAGTCCCATCACACAGAGATCATATATTTTGTTCCCAGAAGCACCTATAGGACTTGAAGTGTGTTAGTCCCATCACACAGAGATCCTATATTTTGTTCCCAGAAGCACCTATAGGACTTGAAGTGTGTTAGTCCCATCACACAGACCTATATTTTCTTCCCAGAAGCACCCATAGGACTTGAAGTGTGTTAGTCCCATCACACAGAGATCCTATATTTTGTTCCCAGAAGCACCTATAGGACTTGAAGTGTGTTAGTCCCATCACACAGACCTATATTTTCTTCCCAGAAGCACCCATAGGACTTGAAGTGTGTTAGTCCCATCACACAGAGATCCTATATTTTGTTCACAGAAGCACCTATAGGACTTGAAGTGTGTTAGTCCCATCACACAGACCTATATTTTCTTCCCAGAAGCACCTATAGGACTTCTAGTGTGTTAGTGGCATCACACAGAGCTCCTATATTTTCTTCTCAGCAGCACCCACAGGACTTCTAGTGTGTTAGTGGCATCACACAGAGCTCCTCTATTTTCTTTGCAGAAGCACCCATAGGACTTCTAGTGTGTTAGTGGCATCACACAGAGCTCCTCTATTTTCTTCTCAGCAGCACCCACAGGACTTCTAGTGTGTTAGTGGCATCACACAGAGCTCCTCTATTTTCTTTGCAGAAGCACCCATAGGACTTCTAGTGTGTTAGTTGCATCACACAGAGCTCCTATATTTTCTTCTCAGCAGCACCCACAGGACTTCTAGTGTGTTAGTGGCATCACACAGAGCTCCTCTATTTTCTTTGCAGAAGCACCCACAGGACTTCTAGTGTGTTAGTGGCATCACACAGAGCTCCTCTATTTTCTTTGCAGAAGCACCCATAGGACTTCTAGTGTGTTAGTGGCATCACACAGAGCTCCTATATTTTCTTCTCAGCAGCACCCACAGGACTTCTAGTGTGTTAGTGGCATCACACAGAGCTCCTCTATTTTCTTTGCAGAAGCACCCATAGGACTTCTAGTGTGTTAGTGGCATCACACAGAGCTCCTCTATTTTCTTCTCAGCAGCACCCACAGGACTTCTAGTGTGTTAGTGGCATCACACAGAGCTCCTCTATTTTCTTCTCAGCAGCACCCACAGGACTTCTAGTGTGTTAGTGGCATCACACAGAGCTCCTCTATTTTCTTTGCAGAAGCACCCATAGGACTTCTAGTGTGTTAGTGGCATCACACAGAGCTCCTATATTTTCTTCTCAGCAGCACCCACAGGACTTCTAGTGTGTTAGTGGCATCACACAGAGCTCCTCTATTTTCTTTGCAGAAGCACTCATAGGACTTCTAGTGTGTTAGTGGCATCACACAGAGCTCCTATATTTTCTTCTCAGCAGCACCCACAGGACTTCTAGTGTGTTAGTGGCATCACACAGAGCTCCTCTATTTTCTTTGCAGAAGCACCCATAGGACTTCTAGTGTGTTAGTGGCATCACACAGAGCTCCTATATTTTCTTCTCAGCAGCACCCACAGGACTTCTAGTGTGTTAGTGGCATCACACAGAGCTCCTCTATTTTCTTTGCAGAAGCACCCATAGGACTTCTAGTGTGTTAGTGTCATCACACAGAGCTCCTCTATTTTCTTCTCAGCAGCACCCACAGGACTTCTAGTGTGTTAGTGGCATCACACAGAGCTCCTCTATTTTCTTCTCAGCAGCACCCACAGGACTTCTAGTGTGTTAGTGGCATCACACAGAGCTCCTCTATTTTCTTTGCAGAAGCACCCATAGGACTTCTAGTGTGTTAGTGGCATCACACAGAGCTCCTATATTTTCTTCTCAGCAGCACCCACAGGACTTCTAGTGTGTTAGTGGCATCACACAGAGCTCCTCTATTTTCTTTGCAGAAGCACCCATAGGACTTCTAGTGTGTTAGTGGCATCACACAGAGCTCCTATATTTTCTTCTCAGCAGCACCCACAGGACTTCTAGTGTGTTAGTGGCATCACACAGAGCTCCTCTATTTTCTTTGCAGAAGCACCCATAGGACTTCTAGTGTGTTAGTGGCATCACACAGAGCTCCTCTATTTTCTTCTCAGCAGCACCCACAGGACTTCTAGTGTGTTAGTGGCATCACACAGAGCTCCTCTATTTTCTTCTCAGCAGCACCCATAGGACTTCTAGTGTGTTAGTGGCATCACACAGAGCTCCTCTATTTTCTTTGCAGAAGCACCCATAGGACTTCTAGTGTGTTAGTGGCATCACACAGAGCTCCTCTATTTTCTTCTCAGCAGCACCCACAGGACTTCTAGTGTGTTAGTGGCATCACACAGAGCTCCTCTATTTTCTTTGCAGAAGCACCCATAGGACTTCTAGTGTGTTAGTGGCATCACACAGAGCTCCTATATATTCTTCTCAGCAGCACCCACAGGACTACCGACTACAATGGCTGGAAGACCGCCAAGGGGAGGCAGAGCGTGCAGAGCCAAGAACACAGGGCAGGCAGGCTCTGTTTCTAGTGGACGTGGCCGTGGACGTGGACGTGGTCGTGCATCGTCATCAGCACGTGGCCATGGGACACGCGCGTCTTTGTTTTCGGCAGCTGGACATGTGGAGCCGCATCATGCTGAAGGCTTGGTAGAATGGATGACCAAGCCCTCCTCATCCTCCTCATCCTCTCTCACCCAGGCTCAGGGTACTGGCAGAGCATCATCAGCCACCCCTTCCCTAGACCCACCATGTCCTCCTGAGGAGTCCCCCGAACTCTTTGAGCACAGTGTTGGGTACATGCTCCAGGAGGATGCCCAACGATTCGAAGGCTCGGATGATGATACCCAGCTTGAGGAATCTGGCAGTACTGTTCCACCAGCTGCAGCTTACTGCCAGGTTTGCTCTAGTGGTGAAGATGGAGGGGATGATGAGGTCACTGACTCCACGTGGGTGCCTGAAGGGAGAGAGGATGAGGAGGAGGACGAGGAGGAGGAGGATGCGGCGTCACATGTCCAGCGAGGCAGGGTGCCCCCTGGAGGCCAGGTAGAGGCCAGCACAGCAACTGTACAACACCGCAGAGCTCCGCCTGTGCAGGGCGCTGCCTCTGCACGTTATCAGAAAAGTTCTTTGGTGTGGGCCTTTTTTGAGACGAGTGCATCAGATCGCACCACTGCTATTTGCAATATTTGTCTCAAGCGTATCTCGCGTGGCCAAAACATCAGCCGCTTGGGCACCACAAGCATGACCAGACATATGGCGACCTGCCATGCAGCTCGTTGGCAGGCACACATAAAAGACCCACACCAAAGAACTAAGCGGACCTCTCCTTGCTCCTCCTCAGCTGGGATCTCCATCCCCACTACACCTTCAGTCCTCTCTGAAAGCTGCTCTGAGAGGACTGAAGGTGTAGAATTAGGTGTGTCACAACCAAGTACTTGCAGTACACCGACGTCCGATTGCAGCAGGCAAATTTCCCTGCCCCAGCTGCTGGACCGTAGAAAGAAGTACACTCCCAGCCATCCACATGCCCAGCGGTTGAATGCTAGCCTGGCTAAATTGCTAGCACTTCAACTGCTGCCTTTTCAGTTGGTAGACTCGGCCCCCTTCCGTGAGTTTGTTCAATGTGCGGTTCCTCAGTGGCAGGTTCCCAAACGCCACTTTTTCTCACGGAAGGCGATTCCGTCTCTCTACCGGCATGTGGAGGGCAATGTCCATGCCTCGCTGGACAGGGCGGTCAGCGGTAAGGTGCATATTACCGCTGACTCATGGTCCAGCAGGCATGGACAGGGACGGTACCTTTCTTTCACGGCCCATTGGGTCACTCTATTGGCAGCTGGGAGGGATGCAGGACAAGGTGCAGTAGTGTTGGAGGTTGTTCCGCCACCACGCCTCCAAAACGCTACTACTGCTACTGGTTGTGACACACCTCTCTCCTCCACCCCCTCCTCTTCTTCTTCCTCCAGTGCTCTGTCCTTGGAACCAGCGGTGCTCCGTAGGCGTACAAGGGCTACGCAAGTACGCAGGCAAAAAGATGCCATGCCGTGCTTGCGCTGGTGTGTTTGGGGGACAGGAGCCACACTGGGCCAGAGGTTCTGGCAGCTCTGCAGGGCAGGCCGAGAGGTGGTTGACGCCACGTCAGCTTAAGCCAGGAATGGTCGTTTCTGACAATGGCACCAACCTCCTCTCCGCCCTGCGACAGGGGCAGCTCACCCATGTGCCCTGCATGGCTCACGTCCTCAACCTGGTGGTGCAGCGGTTCTTGGGCAGGTTCCCAGGCTTACAGGATGTCCTGAGGCAGGCCAGGAAAGTCTGTGTGCATTTCCGCCGATCTTATAATGCCAGTGCTCGGCTGACTGAGCTGCAAAAGGAGCTGAACCTGCCCAAGAACCGCCTAATATGTGACATGCCCACCAGGTGGAACTCAACGTTGGCCATGCTGCAGCGACTGCACACGCAGCAGAGGGCCATCAATGAGTACCTTTGCGACTATGGCACCAGGACAGGGTCAGGGGAGCTTGGTTTTTTTTCCCCACGTCAGTGGAGCATGATCAGGGATGCATGCACTGTCCTCTCACCATTTGAGGAGGCCACGAGGATGGTGAGCAGTGACAGTGCATGCATCAGTGACACTGTCCCTCTTGTCCACCTGTTGGAGCATACGCTGCGTGGGATAATGGACAGGGCACTTGAGGCAGAACAGAGGCAGGAAGAGGAGGACTTCCTTGCCTCTCAAGGCCCCCTTTATCCGGACAGTGTTCCTTCTGTCCCACCCATCACACAGGAAGAGGATGAGGAGGAGGAGGAGGAGGATTGTGTGAGCATGGAGGTGGAGCCTGGCACTCAGCATCAGCAGCAGCAGTCTTTTAGGGATGATGTACAGTCCCAACAAACCAGTGGACTTGTACGTGGCTGGGAGGAGGTGGCTGGCGATCATGTCATCCTCAGTGACCCAGAAGACTCCGGACCGAATGCCTCAGCTAACCTACGCTGCATGGCCTCCCTGATCCTGCAAAGCCTGCGGAAGGATCCTCGTGTTCTTCGGATCAAGGAGAGGGACCATTACTGGCTGGCCACTCTCCTTGATCCGCGGTACAAGGGTAAGGTTGCGGACCTTATCTTGCCGTCGCAGAGGGAGCAGAGGATGAGACATCTCAGGGAGGCCTTGCAGAAAGGTCTGTGCAACGCGTTCCCAGAAACTGGGAGGCTACAAACTCCTGGTCCTGGGCGACGAGTTGCTGAGGCTTCGGTCAGTAGCAGAAGGAGCGGTGGGGAAGGTGGACGTCTGACCGATGCGTTCAGACAATTTTTTAGTCCGCAGCCCCAAGGTATGATCGGTTCCAGCAACCATCGCCAGCGTCTGATATACATGGTGCAGGAATACCTTGGGGCAAGGTCAGACTTGGACACCTTTCCCACCGAAAATCCTCTGGCTTACTGGGTCCTGAGGATGGATCACTGGCCAGAGCTTGCACAGTATGCAATTGAGCTACTGGCCTGTCCTGCCTCCAGCGTTCTTTCCGAACGCACATTCAGTGCTGCTGGAGGATTTGTCACCGATCATAGGGTGCGCCTGTCCACCGCCTCGGTTGATCGACTGACCTTCATCAAAATGAATCAGTCTTGGATCACCACCAGCTACCAGGCACCTGAGGCGGATATAACCGAATAATTTTTAATATCACATCCCTTCAAGACTGCCTATGCTGATGCTGAGTGACTGTCCTCTTATGTTCACTGACTATCCTCTTCCTCCTCCTCAATGATCCATGCCACCACACCAGTGCCTAAGGCACAATTTTTTCAGCCCCTGTTTAACAGGGGCGTGTACATACAATTTTTATAAAAAAATGCTTCGCAACACGTGTGACTGCTGTGCTCCAAGTACAGTATCTGTGAGGGGTTGCAGTGTTGTGGCACCAGCACCAGTGCCTAAGGCAAATTTTTCAGCCCCTGTTTAACAGGGGCGTGTACTTACAATTTTTTAAAAAAATGCTTCGCAACACGTGTGACTGCTGTGCTCCAAGTACAGTATCTGTGAGGGGTTGCAGTGTTGTGGCACCAGCACCAGTGCCTAAGGCACAATTTTTCAGCCCCTGTTTAACAGGGGCGGGTAATTACAATTTTTAAAAAAATGCTTCGCAACACGTGTGACTGCTGTGCTCCAAGTACAGTATCTGTGAGGGGTTGCAGTGTTGTGGCACCAGCACCAGTGCCTAAGGCACAATTTTTCAGCCCCTGTTTAACAGGGCGGGTAATTACAATTTTTTAAAAAAATGCTTCGCAACACGTGTGACTGCTGTGCTCCAAGTACAGTATCTGTGAGGGGTTGCAGTGTTGTGGCACCAGCACCAGTGCCTAAGGCACAATTTTTCAGCCCCTGTTTAACAGGGGCGGGTAATTACAATTTTTTTAAAAAATGCTTTGCAACACGTGTGACTGCTGTGCTCCAAGTACAGTATCTGTGAGGGGTTGCAGTGTTGTGGCACCAGCACCAGTGCCTAAGGCACAATTTTTCAGCCCCTGTTTAACAGGGGCGGGTAATTACAATTTTTTAAAAAAATGCTTTGCAACACGTGTGACTGCTGTGCTCCAAGTACAGTATCTGTGAGGGGTTGCAGTGTTGTGGCACCAGCACCAGTGCCTAAGGCACAATTTTTCAGCCCCTGTTTAACAGGGGCGGGTAATTACAAATCTTGATCTAATAGTTCACAGCAGGGCCCATTCCTGCGCCCACCAAGAGTAACTATGAGGGCCTACAGTCTTGTGGCAACACCGTCCACCACCACCGCCAAAGGCCCAATTTTCTGCCCTGTTCATCAGGTGCTTGCAATTACAAATCTTGATCTAATAACTCACAGCAGGGCCCATTCTTGCGCCCACCAAGAGTAACTGTGAGAGCTTACAGTCTTGTGGCAACACTGTCCACCACCACCGCCAAAGGCCCAATTTTTCTGCCCTGTTCATCAGGTGCTTGCAATTACAAATCTTGATCTAATAACTCACAGCAGGGCCCATTCTTGCGCCCACCAAGAGTAACTGTGAGAGCTTACAGTCTTGTGGCAACACCGTCCACCACCACCGCCAAAGGCCCAATTTTTCTGCCCTGTTCATCAGGTGCTTGCAATTACAAATCTTGATCTAATAACTCACAGTAGGGCCCATTCCTGCGCCCACCAAGAGTAACTGTGAGAGCTTACAGTCTTGTGGCAACACCGTCCACCACCACCCCCAATTTTTCTGCCCTGTTCAACAGGTGCATGCAATTACAAATCTTGATCTATTAACTCACAGCAGGGCCCATTCCTGTGCACACCAGTCTTGTGGCTACACCAACATCTAATAGGGCAAATTTCTGCAGAGTATATACGCCAGGCCCCTACTTTCAAACATCCAACTTACAAACGACTCCTACTTGCAAATGGAAAGAGAAAACAGGAAGTGAGAGGAAATCTACCCCTAGGAAGGGAAATTCTATCCTGTTAGATTTAATTTGGGAAAAAGGTATCTCCTCTCTACTGATACTTTAACACCAATCCTTGTTTCAATTAAAACCCCACTTTTTCCAAAAACATTTGTCATTGGGACGGAAAGTGAGGTGACATGTTCTGAACAGATGTGCAAAGACAGCAAATGTTACAGGGGTGATAACCCCTCCCTATGTTCTCCAAAAAGCTTAAAAATAGATTTTTTTGGGATGGAGCTACACTTCATAATGTACCTGTTCAGATTCTACTTAAGAACAAACCTAAAGCCGCAAGTGGTTTTAAATGGCTTCTTTTTTTCCTTTAAAAATGTCATTTTGTGCAAGGACAGTTCTAAACACGGGAAACACATGCCACTTCACAGGCATACTTTAGACACCCCCCAGGTACCATATTTAAAGGAAAATTTCACTTTTTTTTTTTCACTTTATGCATCATTAAAATGACTGCTCCCGAAAAAACGTTAGTTTTTAAAAGTTCTTTTTGCATTGATATATGTCCCCTGGGGCAGGACCCGGGTCCCCAAACCTGTTTTATGACATTAACATGCATATTGGCCGTTGTAATTAGCACTTTTGATTTCGAACGTTCGCGTCCATTATAACGTATAGGGTTCGAAAATTCGCGCGAACTTTCGGTCGGTTCGAAGGTTCTGGTGCGAACCGAACCCGGGGGTGTTCGGCTCATCCCTAATACTCATCATCCTGTGCAGTGTGCTGCTATGTATACTCATCATCCTGTGCAGTGTGCTGCTATGTATACTCATCATCCTGTGCAGTGTGCTGCTATGTATACTCATCATCCTGTGCAGTGTGCTGCTATGTATACTGGCCATCCTTTGCAGAGTACTGCTATTTATACTGATCATCCTGTGCAGTGTGCTGCTATGTATACTCATCATCCTGTGCAGTGTGCTGTTATGTATACTGATCATCCTGTGCATTGTGCTGCTATGTATACTCATCATCCTGTGCAGTGTGCTGCTATGTATACTCATCATCCTGTGCAGTGTGCTGCTATGTATACTGATCATCCTGTGCAGTGTGCTGCTATGTATACTGATCATCCTGTGCAGTGTGCTGCTATGTATACTCATCATCCTGTGCAGTGTGCTGCTATGTATACTCATCATCCTGTGCATTGTGCTGCTATGTATACTCATCATCCTGTGCAGTGTGCTGCTATGTATACTGGCCTAACTGTGCAATGTTCTGTAATGTACACTGACCGTACACTGTTGCTTAGCTATGTATACTCCTAATACTGTGCAATGTGCTGCTCAGTATACTGACCAAACTGTTTAATGTGCGAAAAGAAAAATGCATGCCCCCCCCCCCCCCCCCAATTCCATACCAGACTCCAAAACCCCACACTAGACCTTTATCCAAGCAAACAGCCAGGCAGACCAGGAAAAGATGTGCCCACCCCCCCCCCCCCGCCTCCGAGAAATACACCAGGCCACATGCCCCCATCATGGCTGGGTACCACGCACCCGCGGCACCGGAAGGGAGATCACCTCTCCCCCCTTCCTCTCGGCAATCATCTGGAACATGTCACAGGTCCCCGATTATTGCCCGGCCAGTCAAGACGTGCTGCGGGTTACAATGCCAGCGCCGCAGAGAGGAGAGGGGACACATCACTGGACCCTGGGACAGGTAAGTGTCCGATTATTAAAAGTCAGCAGCTGCAGTATTTGTAGCTGCTGATTTAAATTTTTCTTTTTTTTTAAAGCAGAACTCCGCTTTAAGTTAAAGAGCGGTATAGCCTGTGTAGAGAAGGGCGTTGCAATAGTCTGGTGGTAGATAACAAGTGAATGAATTGGTATCTTAGTATTGTGACGGTTAATGGGGTCATTTGGAAATGTTACAGAGGTGGCAAGATTTGGACAGTGATTGGATGTGGGTCTGAAAACTGTTATGGGAGGGAAGGATAGACGTTCTATTCATCTTGATGGAAAAATTGGCTTAGAGGGAGAGGAAATATTATGAGCTAAGTGTTTGAAAGTCTGCCTTTTAGGAAGTGGTGTGATATCCATGCCACTATGTCAGTTAATAAATTTGTTGCTATGAATGAAGACTGAAGGTGTGAGCTGAGTGGTGGATGGACAAATCTGAGTGTCCTCAACATAGAGATATTATTGAAAGCCATTCAAGATTATCATCTGACCAGAGGAGGAAGTGTAGAGAGTAAAAGGGGTCTGAGGATAGTCTTGATGGACCCTTCTAAAATAAAGGTAAGGAGGCAGAGTTTTAGGTGACACCAAAGAAACGTTCATAGGGGGAGAAGCAGAAAAGAGCAGAATCCACGGGAGTAGGAGCCGGTGGTCAGCTGTGTCAAAGGCAGTAAGTAAGTATACTGAGTAATAACTCCTGGTTTTAGCCGTTAGTAAGTCGTTAGTGAGTTTTAGGAGGGCAGTTTCTGTAGAGGGGTCAAGAAGGTTGTAATCAGTGAAGAAGCAGCTCAGATGGTTGTAGACTGTGCTCTGGAAGTTTGGAGGTAAACGGAAACAAGGAGATAGGTCTTCAGTTGATCAGACTAGTGGGGTCCAGTCAGAGATTTCTAAGTGTGGGGGTGACCAGTGCATGTTTTTAGAGGGAAGGGTAAGATGCCAGTAGAGAGAAAGAGATTGAATGTTTGAGAGTGTAGTATAGAGCAAAAGGGTGACTGAAGTACTGGGAATAGGGGCCAGAGGGCAGCTGGGGAGGGTTAGCAACCTTCTTAGTCAAAAATAGGTCAAAATAGGAGAGTAATAAATGTGGCGGTAGATTTACAGGGTAGTATGTTATTTTGGCTAGATAACTGGACAGTGGAGATCTTATTGTTATTTATTTTCCCAATGATGTGAATGCTTAATGCCGTGTACACACGACCAAACTTTTCGACAGCAAAGGTCCGACGGAACAGATCTTGTAAATTTTGCAAAAAAAAAAACATTTTTCTTTTTACTTTCTGCTATAAAACCTATCCAATTTTTTTTTTTTAAATAAAGCAATTTTTTTAATTTGGAGACTCTGCAACTACTTTGCGTATACCAACACCTACCTCAATGAGCTATCCAACTCTTTGTGAGTCCCTGCCCACCCTGTCCTTACCCAGGAGAGGGGTGACCTTGTGTTCCCTTGACCCTTCCTACCCCCTTGTCCTTCTTTCCTTCCCCTGCTCTCTTCTCCTCGCCCCCCTTCTTTGCTTATTGTATACTCACATCCTGTATACTCAAAGCACTTCCATCCATACTCCTTATTCCTCCCTACCCTCTGTACACTCTTCTGAGTGACAACCGGTCCCTTATTTGCTAGCCTACTATGCCCTTCAATTGTTTTTGGCCCAGTGTCCACCCACCCTATTCATTTCCATTTATTGGCATCATCACTCCATTTTGTACTATGTTCTTAATGTATTTTGCTTAGTTTTTATACTGCAGCGTATGCTACATCTCAGCTAAATGTTAATACTGGTTTCATTATCTGCAAGATAAGTCTATGTGACTGTCCTTGATTATCTTATGGTATTGGACTGTTGTGTTGGCCTTTGTTTTCTCTGATTACTGTTCTGGCACTCATTGTCTGTCCTTTACATCCAAGATGGTATTGACGCTATGACTATACGTACATGGCCAATGTTTGTATTTTACCTGATCCTTTGGAAAATAAAGGCACTACAAAAAAAATAAAATGTTTTCATAAATTTAGGCCAATATGCATTCTGCTACATATTTTTGGTAAAAAAAATATTAGTATATTGATTGGTTTGCCCAAAAGTTATAGCATCTACAAACTGGGATATATATAATGTAATTTTTATTTTTTATTTGTTTTTATACTAGTTATGGTGGCGATCAGCGACTATATAGCAGGACTGCAATATTGCGGCGGACAAACTGACACTAACTGCCAATTTTGACACTTTGTAGGAACCAGTGACACTAATACAGTGATCAGTGCTAAAAAATATGCACTGTCACTATACTAATGACACTGGCTGGGAAGGGGTTAAACATCTAGGGAGCGATCAAAGGTTTAAATGTGTGCCTAACAAGTGTTTTAGGTGTACACAGTGGTGTTTTTTCTAAGAAATGTACTGGATTTTATTCCATTCTTTGCAGGGAAACAAAATGTGATCACATGTGATCATTGGGAAGAATTACCTCCTTACAGATAGTTAAAAAGATCAATGGTGTCAGTGGGAACTTATCTGAAAGGCAGAAATTGCCCAATGCTGAAGGAACCCATAGCAACCTCTGGAGGAACCCTAGGATTCCACGGAACCCTGGTTGAGAATCACTGCCCTAAATACTTAGGCGTCTACAGGGTTAAATGAAGATCAATGCTATTTTGTAATCAGAGCCTTAATCATTAGACCTCCTGATAAGTGACCACACATGATGTGTTTTATCCTCTCCATGAATTGTTTTACATATATTTTTCTTTGTATGCAACTTTGTTGCTAAATGTATCAACATGTCTCAGATGCTGAACTTTGCCTCCTGTTGCCAATATTAGTATCTTGTCAATCTTTGCATGTCTGTTTGTCACCTTCTCATTGTGATATTTTCTCTTATAGATTTTCCCTAGATGGTTTTAAATCTATCTAGTACTAACTATTCCCTCATCTATTTAATTATATACCATTATTATAACCATTAGTAATTAACTGATTTTTTATTAATCAATTATGCACATGCATGTAAGTCTGGTATGCTTGTTGTAATGTTCCACTGGAATGTAGCTCATCTGTCAGGTTCTTTACCTTATACTGCTCCCATGCTCTGGTATTTATATGTATTTGAAGTGGTTGTAAAAGCAGAAGGTTTTTTACCCTAATGCATTCTCTGCCATAATGTAAAAAACCTTTTGCATGGAGCTCCCCCTCGCCCCTCTTAAGCTTATCCTGATCCCAATCTCAATCCATTAATGTGCCTAAGAGCAGTCTCTCAACTCTCTCCCTTCTCATTGTTTCAGACACTGCAGTGAGAGTTATTGGCTCCTGCTGCTGTCAATCACAGCCATAGAGGAGGAGGCGGGCAGAGCCGTGCTCTGTGTGGAGCTGAGATGGAGCGAGCATGTACTAATGCCCCCATAGCAAGCCGCTTGCTATGGCAGCACTCTGGGGGGGGGGGGGAGCCAGGAGCATCATGGGGGATCCAAGAATGGGAGGATTGAGACTGCTCTGTGCTTAACCATTGCACAGAGCAGATAAGTATGATATGTTTGTTATTTTAGGAAAAAAAAAAGTTATATGCCAATAAATACGGTATATATATATATGTGTGTGTGTGTGTGTATATATATAATATATATATATAATATTTTATTATCATATTATATTTACATATATTTTTGTGATTTATGCCTTTTACGGTGGCTCCCTGATAGCTAAGTGGTATATTATATGTTTGTTTTTTTTGTTTTCGAGCAGTTGCTGGCAGTTCTCCCAGGCTTTGCAGTCCACCAGACACTGCATTCTTCCAAGTTTGGACTGTCTATGCAGTAGAAAAAACAGTACTTCATCCCCTTTGGTTAGACTTGAAAAAGAGGATGTTGCCCTGAAAACGCATTGCTGCTCCAGCCCTATTATGCCCCGTACACACAAGCGGAAATTCCACCAGCAAAAGTCTGATGAGAGCTTTTGGTCCGAAAATGCGACTGTGTGTATGCTCCATCGGACTTTTGCTGGCGGAATTACAGCCAGCAAAAGATTACGAGCAGGTTCTAAATTTTTCGGTCGGAAAAAGTTCAGATCTGAAATTCCGATTGTCTGTACCAATTCCAATGCGCAAAATTCCTACGCATGCTCGGAAACAATTTGACGCATGCTCGGCAGCATTGAACTTCATTTTCTCAGCTCGTCGTAGTGTTGTACGTCACCGCGTTCTTGACGGTCGAAAGTTCAGCGAACTTTTGTGTGACCGTGTGCATGCAAGCCAAGTTTGAACGGAATTCCGTCGGAAAAATCATCCAAGATTTTTCCTACGGAAATTCCGCTCGTGTGTACACGGCATTAGACAGTACACTCCTCTGCAGGCTCTAAACCAACCCCTGAAACCTTTCCTCATCTACCTGTCAGTTTACCCAGCTTATAAGACTGGCTTCTGTGTGATCACGATCTCCTCTGCTCTGAGATTCCTGATCTGTATACCAAAATCTACTATCTCAGATGTAAGTGTGTTATTTTTTTTTATCCAAAGATATATAAAGCAGAGGGTGCAATCAGTGCAAAAATAACAATAACTACCCCCCCTGTTGTATGCAAGCTGAACACAAAAATCCACCTGCTGCTGCCCTTCGGAATCTGTTTGACACATGTTTGTGTTTTCTATGCCTGTACCAAACTGCTGAAATGTGAGTAGTCCGTGTTTGGACACATTTATAACTTTATTAAATATACAGTGAGCACATAGATCTGTTCCTTTTTTATAATTTATGGTCGGATGTCCGCATTTGGGTCTGAGGAGTCTGGAGATAAGAGTGCGATCTACTTTAACCCATTTGGTATATTGGGATCGGTTTGCATGTCTACCTGTTAGTTCAGGAGTCCATGCTTTAAGGTAAGAGTAGATAATAAGACCGGAGGTAGAGGGACTGTCATCTTTTGTGGATTTAACATCACTGGTGAAGGCTTTCTGGGACTTGTTGTCCACCAATTATCTGGACTTTTTCTCATCATATTTTGAAAATTATATTCCGGGACTTGTTCACCAACGCTTTGGAATTTTTCTGTTTGCGCTGCACTTATACCCTGTTTAATGTTTTTTTATCCAATAGACTTGTCTACTTTTTAATCATTCCTGCATCCTTCTGCTTGATGTTTTACAAAAGCAGAAAAAAAGGGAAGTGTTGAATTTGGTGAAGGTTTCCATGGGTTACTGTTTCCTCATTGGAAAGATAGGAATTTGAAGACTGGGTGAGCATAAAAATAAGGTTATGATTAGAAACGGAAAAAGGGGTGTTGGAGAAGTTGCAAAAGTGCAGAGCCAGGGGAATACAAGGTCAAGGGTGCTACCACCAAAGTGATGTGTCCATTGTGTTCGATCAAAAGATAAGGTTAGGTTGAGGGGTAGCCGGGGTGCTACTATTATCAGGGTTGTTAAAGTCACCAAGAACTAGAGTGGTGATATCAGAGAGGAGAGACAGTAGGGTAAACAGAAAGAGAAGTCATCAAAGAAGTTTGACACTGGTCCAAAATATAAATCACTGCAAACTGGAGGAAAAAGAGGACTACAGTTGCCTTCAAAAAAGAAGAGGGATAGAATGGGAGGTGCAGGAAGAACTTGAAAAGCTTTGTGGAAATAAGATTTCAGCTCCACCTCCTTTTTGTCCACTGGGTCTGGGAATGTAAGTCCAGTGGAGACCACCATGGGTGAGGGCAGCTAGAAAGGCAGAGTCAGAATTATGAAGCCAGGCGTTAGTAATGGCAAGTGGGTTAAGGAAGTTGGAGATTAAAAAGGTCATTGACAGAGGTGAGCTTGGCACAGACTAAATGGGCATTCAGAGGAAACATGAGAAAGGGGGTTGGTTCTCGGAAGCAGGGCAGTAGCAACTAGAGTATATGGATTATGATTGCTGCCAGGGGAAGGAGGGTCCTGATTAGGGATGAGCCGAACACCCCCCTGTTCGGTTCGCACCAGAACCTGTGAACAGACCTAAAGCTCGTGTGAACTTTAGAACCCTATTAAAGTCTATGGGACTCGAACGTTCAAAATCAAAAGTGCTGATTTTAAAGGCTAATATGCATGTTATTGTCATAAAAAGTGTTTGGGGACCTGAGTCCTGCCCCAGGGGACATGTATCAATGCAAAAAAAAGTTTTAAAAACGGCAGTTTTTTCAGGAGCAGTGATTTTAATAATGCTTAAAGTGAAACAATAAAAGTGTAATATTCCTTTAAATTTCGTACCGGGGGGGGCGCATGTTTCCCGTGCTTAGAACTGTCCCTGCACAAAGTGTCATTTTTGCAGGAAAAAAATCTATTTAAAATCACTCGCGGCTATAATGAATTGCCGGCTCCTGTAATACAGAGAACAGTCATTCATTGAAAGTCAAAAAAAAAAAAAAAAGCGTGGGGGTTCCCCCAAATTCAATTACCAGGCCCTTCAGGTCTGCTATGGATATTAAGGGGAACCCTGCGTCAAATTTAAAAAAATTGACGTGGGGTTCCCCCTAAATATCCATACCAGACCCTTCAGGTCTGGGATGGATTTTAAGGGGAACCCCGCACCAAAAAAAAATGGCGTGGGGTCCCCCTCATAATCCACACCAGACTCTTATCCGAGCACGCAACATGGCAGGCTGCAGGAAAAGAGGGGGGGATGAGAGCGGCCCCCCTCCCTCCTAAACCGTACCAGGCCTGGGATTGTCAGGTCTGGGATGGATTTTAAGGGGAACCCCGCACCAAAAAAAAATGGCGTGGGGTCCCCCTCATAATCCACACCAGACCCTTATCCGAGCACGCAACATGGCAGGCTGCAGGAAAAGAGGGGGGATGAGAGCGGCCCCCCCTCCCTCCTAAACCGTACCAGGCCACATGCCCTCAACATTGGGAGGGTGCTTTGGGGGTCTGAGACCCCTCAAAGCACCATGTCCCCATGTTGATGGGGACAAGGGCCTCGTCCCCACAACCCTGGCCATTGGTTGTGGGGGTCTGCGAGCGGACCCCCAGATCACAGCCTCCCCCCCTGTGTGAAATGGTAAGTACCCCTACCATTTCACCAAAAAAGTGACAAAAATGTTAAAAATGACAGGAGGCGGTCTTTGACAATTCCGTTATTAAATTCTTCTTTCATCTTCTTTCTTCTGGTCTTCTTCCTTTTTTTTCATCCTTCGGTTTCTTCATCTTCTTCTTCCATCTTCTTCTTCCATCTTCTTCTTCCTCCGATCTGCTTCTTCTTGCTCTGGTCTTCTCGTCCGGCATCTTCTTCCACGCCGTCGGCTTCTCTTCTTCTGTGTCGGGCCGCTCCACTCAATGGGAGGCTCCCGCTGTTTGAGGCTTCGCTCCGTCTGACAGTTCTTTTATAACGGAGGGCGGGGCCACCTGGTGACCCCGCCCCCCTCTGACGCACGGGGACGTCATGGGGACTTCCCTATGGCTTTCCCCATGATGTCAGAGGGGGCGGGGACAGCCCCCGCCCCCCTCTGACGTCATGCAGAAACCATACGGAAGTCCCCAAGAAGAAGAAGAAGAGACGCCGACGCCATGGAAGAAGATGCCGGACAAGAAGACCAGAGCAAGAAGAAGCGGATCGGAGGAAGAAGAAGATGGAAGAAGATGGAAGAAGATGAAGAAACCGAAGGATGAAGAAAGGAAGAAGACCAGAAGAAAGAAGATGAAAAAAGAATTTATTAAGGAATTGTCAAAGACCGTCTCCTGTCATTTTTAACATTTTTGTCACTTTTTTGGTGAAATGGTAGGGGTACCCCCTTACCATTTCACACAGGGGGGAGGCTGGGATCTGGGGGTCCCCTTGTTAAAGGGGGCTTCCAGATTCCGATAAGCCCCCCCGCCCGCAGACCCCCACAACCAATGGCCAGGGTTGTGGGGACGAGGCCCTTGTCCCCATCAACATGGGGACATGGTGCTTTGAGGGGTCACAGACCCCCAACGCACCCTCCCAATGTTGAGGGCATGTGGCCTGGTACGGTTCAGGAGGGGGGGGGGCGCTCTCGTCCCCCCTCTTTTCCTGCGGCCTGCCAGGTTGCGTGCTCGGATAAGGATCTGGTATGGATTTTATGGGGGACCCCACGCCAGTCTGGTGTGGATTATGAGGGGGACCCCACGCCATTTTTTTTGGTGCGGGGTTCCCCTTAAAATCCATCCCAGACCTGAAGGGTCTGGTATGGATATTTAGGGGGAACCCCACGTCAATTTTTTTAAATTTGACGCAGGGTTCCCCTTAATATCCATAGCAGACCTGAAGGGCCTGGTAATTGAATTTGGGGGAACCCCACGCTTTATTTTTTTTATTTTATTTTTTTTATCAATGACTTTCAATGTATTATTTCTCTGTATTACGGGAGCCGGCAATTCATTATAGCCGCGAGTGATTTTAAATAGCTATTTTTCCTGCAAAAATGACACTTTGTGCAGGGACAGTTCTAAGCATGGGAAACATGCGCCCCTTCACAGGCATACTATACACACCCCCCAGGTACGAAATTTAAAGGAATATTACACTTTTATTGTTTCACTTTAAGCATTATTAAAATCACTGCTCCTGAAAAAAACGTCCTTTTTTAAAACTTTTTTTTGCATTGATACATGTCCCCTGGGGCAGGACCCAGGTCCCCAAACACTTTTTATGACAATAACTTGCATATAGGCTTTTAAAATTAGCACTTGAGATTTCTCCCATAGACTTTTACAGGGTGCTCGCGGCTTTTCGAATTTGCCGCGAACACCCCAAATTGTTCGCTGTTCGATGAACAGGCGAACAGGCAATGTTCGAGTCGAACATGAGTTCGACTCGAACTCGAAGCTCATCCCTAGTCCTGATAGAGGGGGTAAGAGTTAGACAGCAGAGTGCCAGGTTTGGATGAAAAATCCACAGAGGTTGGGAGAAGCGTGAGGGTGATGGAAGATGGAAGTGAGATTTATATTAATGCACATACCCAGTGTCCTGGGGTTTATGTTGTTCATATTTGTTCAGAATGAGCAGGAGGTGATGAGGGCAGGAATGAGTGTGATATCTTTATGGTGTGGGGTGGAAAACAGGGGGTACAGGAATGAGATTTTTAAGGAGAGAAGACACTACTGTGAGAAGGAACAGTAGAGAGAGTACCTTGTTTCTGCCTTAGTGAAGATGATCAGAACAGTTAGTCCTGGCCACATGGCAAAAAGAAGTGTGCAGGAAGATGCATGGGGAGTGCTTTAAGTGGTATCCGTGGCTGCTGGAGGTAAGCTGGATGGTGCCAGCAGGCTCCAAGGTGACCAGCTGTTTTATAATGGGAGGAGAGACCCCCAAGCACAGTGTCTGGAACCCATAAGCCAACAGGGAAGGCAGGCTAGACAGGAAAGAGCCTCTGATTCCTCCTCCCTCCCATTTGCCAGCAGGACAGAGGCCACCGAACAGACATATGCAGCCAGAAAGAGTGGGGCCAACCTTCCAACCACCATCTCTCTGCCAGCATGGTGTAGCCTGTCTTCTATTTGCCTCCATCCAGCCTAGGAGTTGGTCATCAGGGAACAGACTGCTGACCTGGAGAACAATTACACATCAGGCCTTTACACCCTTCTATATATTTCAAACTTTTTGCACTGGGATTTGCTTGGCCAGTAGAATATCCTGCCTAAAAGGGACTGTGTCGCCCTTCTTTTACCTGTGGATTACAGTTACAATTGTGTGCATCATTGTAGAGTCAAGGGTCCCACGATTGTCAGACTCTATAATCATTACCCCATGGGCCAGTAGTTAGATATAGCCTAAGAATTGTAGATAGGCCACACTGTTGAATTTATTCCTTGATATTCTCTCTTAGGGGTATTCACTTCTGTGGTTGTTTATTACTACTAGCAGATTTGTTCCCCTCTCACCCACCTAGTGCATTTTGACAAGGCCATTCACAGGCGATCAAAAAGGGGACATGTGGCTTATATCTTGTTATAACTTTGTATCTGTGGTTGCTAACTGTTTACTGTTGTCATTGTTAAAACTATTTAACCAGTACTTCCCCTATATGGCTTATTTCTGTCTAAATAAAGCCCATTTTTATCCCTACTGGTGTGTCAGTGAGTTCTCGGTTCCAGTTAAGTGCAGGTCACCACTGTGAATAGCAGTAGAACCCAAAATTGATAAGGGTCTGGTATGGATTTGGAGAGGACCCCTAGTTAAAAACTAAATAAAAAAAAAAAAATGGTGTGGGTTAAATCCATACCAGATTCTTATCCAGGCATGCAGTCTAGCTGTCCAGGAAGGAAGGGGGGGGGGGGCTGTGAACATTGCACCCCCTTTTTCTCCTGAACCATACCAGGCCATGTCGAGGGCACCTATGTTGAAGGGGACAAGGGTTTCATCCCTCATATCCCTGGCAGTGGATGTGAGGGTCTGCAAGGGGGACATATCAGAATCTGAAAACCTCTTTTTTTTATAATAAGAGGCCCCCTAGATATCCCCCCCCCCCCCCATGAATAAGTACTCGTTCACAAATTTTCTTTTAACAAATACAACCACACCATGACAATGCCCCATGATATAAATCTATTGTCAATCATGTCACCCAGCAATGTACATCCATTATCAATCACCATGAATGAAGACCCATTGACACAAACATGACAGGCCTGTGAACAACAGTCCTACTCCTGACAGATGTTTGCTGGAAATGACCGCTTGGTGGCTTGCTGCTGAATGTCAACAAGCTGTCCAGTAATGTTGGCTGATGTATTTAACCATATGTTTAGGTGGAAATCTCCATGGACCTGAACCTAAAGTGGATCACTATAACCAGCCCCAAGTTCGGCAGCCTGAGCCCAACTTTGTCCAAGCTCTTTGTGCTGCAAGCTCACTCCTATATAATCTAGTGGATGTTTTATGGCTTTGATTGCCCCAGCGTGACATATTCTCATCCACAATTTTTTATTTTATTTTATTTGTATTTTCAAATGTAGTAATATATTTTTTCTGTATTTATTGGTATTAATGTGGTGGTTGGGCTGCACACAGCAGAGGGCAAGCATGTCTGCAATTCCTCTGCTTTGCCAACATAATCTCCTTCCAAGCACTCAGCAGCCAGTGGTAATAACAAAATATGAATTGTGGAAGCTTACGACCATAGGATACCTGTCTTTCTTCTCTAAATCAAGGTTTATGTTTTTTTGGGGAGGTAGAATTTATTTTCTTTTGCAAGAACCTTATATTTTATTTTGGGACAGCACAATACACTTGTCGCTGACACAGACAAAGACTCCCTTTGTTTGGAACATGTCACTGCATACTTGTACGGTAAAGTAGTGTACATCAAAGCAGCACATATTTACATATTTATCCCCCTAAAATCCATACCAGGCCCTTGGGTCTGATATGGAAATTAAGGGGAACCCTGCACCAAATTAAAAAAAAAATGTCGTAGCCCCCCCCCCCCCCAAATCCATACCAGAACTGACCCTGCACCAAAATAAAAAAAAATGGCGTAGGGGTCCCCCCCAAAATCCCTACCAGACCCTTATCCGAGCACGCCACCTGGCAGGCCGCAGGAAAAGAGGAGGGGACAAGAGAGCACCCCCCCTCCTGAACCATACCAGGCCACATGTCCTCAACATGGGGAGGGTGCTTTGGGGTAGCCCCCCAAAGCACCTTGTCCCCATGTTGATGGGGACAAGGGCCTCATCCCCACAACCCTTACCTGGTGGTTGTGGGGGTCTGCGGCCAGGGGGCTTATCGGAATCTGGAAGCCCCTTTTAACAAGGGGACCCCCAGATCCCAGCCTCCCCCTGTGTGAATTGGTAACGGGTACAAATGTACCCCTACCATTTCACAAAAAAAGTGTCAAAATGGTACAAAAGACAAGACACAGCTCGGGACAAGTACTTTATTAAAAAATAAAAAAATGTCCCACGAAGTAAGTTCACGCCGCCTCACGGACTGAAAAAAAAAAGCTGCAACCGACCCGCCTCCATGGGAGGCTCCCGCTCATTCCACCGCTCCTCCTGGCCTCAGGCACACACCTTCATCCACTTGGGAAACGGAACCCCGATTGTCCCGACGGGAACATGCGACTGGCTCACTTCCTTACACCTTACAACCTTTACCAAACACTTATTTCTTTCATCCCAGATCCACCGTCCTCTCTGAATTTGAACATCTGGGTTCCCTTCAGGAGCTGCCCAGACACTTACTTTCCCACATTTATAGTCTGATTCAGGCCCTCACACAAACTGACCTACCCACTTACACCAGGATATGGTTGGCAGAAAGACCATCTCCAGAGTGGAATGGTAGATTGCATTACACTTCGCACACAAGTCCTCCATCTCCTGTTACTCACAAGAGAAGAACTTCAAGATTCTGTCTAGATGGTACAGGGACCCCACCACACTACAAAAAATATTCCCATCAACCTCATCTATCTGCTGGCGATGCAATGCAGCCACAGGCACATATCTTCATGTCTAGTGGGAGTGCAATCGGATTCAACCCTTCTGGAAACAGGTATTTCAGGTATATGATAAGATATATGATGAATCTCTGCAATTGACCCCCGAAATAGCCCTTCTTTCCATACTACCAGGATCAATAACCTCCCAAAAACGTTGTCTATTACGCTTTTTTCTATCGACAGCCCATCAACTCATCCCCCTTTTTTTGGAAAACAACCACTATTCCCCCGATATCTCTTTGGGTCTCCACAATGAATGACATAATGCGAGTGGAAGAGATGTTGACGCTGGACAATAACACCTACGACAAATATACAGTTTTGTTGTCTGTCTGGCGGCGCTTCTCCTCCTCAGATACCCTGGCTGAAATGCTTCCTGTCTCCCCTGATCTCTAACCATAGTCAAAGGATGAACCCCAACTGATAAATCAGTGTCCTTCTCTTCCAGACTCTGCCAGCAGACCCCCTCCCCACCCCTCTCCTTTCTTAACCCTCTTCTCTTTGTCTTCCTTCCTCCTTTCTTTTCTTCTCATACTCTTTTATTGTTTGACATACAATGATTGTATGACTATACATGCAATCTCAGGCGCCAGCACTGCTGTAGGCGATAGCCATTTGGCACACTGGTTGCCGCATCTTTGTAAACAATATGTCAAATATATTTTTCTCTGTTAATATTCTGGTTATCTTACCAATAAAAACATTTTCAACCCTAATTAGTTTAGTGTATCTAAATCTGTTAGGGCATATAACACTACCCTGCCCTCAGACTAACAATGCTGCTGTCCAAAGGTGTCCCTGTTGCTCCTTCATCCAGAGTGGGGGCACTCTAATACAGGAAGTGTGTTACTGGCCCGATCACCAGGTGAAAACAGAGAAAAAACCCTAAAAAAGAAAACAAATGCAGCCACTACATCTAATGATTGGTAAGCTGCAATATATTACATTTTTAGTTTTGGTTTTATTACTGTTTAATCTCTTGCTAATAGATAGGGTTTCCTAAATGTACATAATATAATGGGGTACTAACATATATAGGTAAAGTTGATCCAGGGAAAATCCGATTGCCTCTTGGGGGATCAGGAAGGAATTTTTTCCCCTGCTGTAGCAAATTGGAGCATGCTCTGCTGTTTTTTTTTTTGCCTTCCTCTGGATCAACTGTGGGTATAGAATTGGGTATATTTGTTTATATGTTTCCATCAGCTGTCGGGTGCTGCCGCCGCCATTGCAAGTAAGGTGACCTGGCAGTGAAGCCTTACGGCTTCACAACGGGAACCCTACTGCACATGCGCTCCGCTCCTCTCTCCTACTTCGCTGACGTCAATGGCCACGGCCCGGACTCCCGGAAGTATGAACAGGATACCTGTCAAAGACAGGTATCTTCTCCCCCCTCCCTCCCGAAAGGTGCCAAATGTGAACCTGAGGGTGGGAGGGGACAAATCAGCGGAAGTTCCACTTTTGGGGCGAAGTTCGCTTTAAGCTGGTGCACGCTAATATTTTTTTTTTGTTCAACCCAGCGAATTGAATGGAAAAAAATGCTCAAATTGGAGGCGCTGTACTATCAATCCAATGTTAGTACAACGATATCCCTTGCTGAGCTATTGTGTTTTGACAGGGGGAGTGTCCCCCGCCAGAACACTTTGGTCAGTGCTCTCAGCCATCGTCCAATAGAAGCCAGCCGCCATACACACGGGCCAAATTTCGGACAGTTTTTATTGAACCAATGTCGCCCGAAATTCACCCTGTGTGTACTAGGCTTACGACTTTATGTAAAGAAATACAGTCATTTCAAAATCTTTTAAAAATGTATTACATGCAGATGTAGCCAGGAGCTGGATACCTACCTATTCCTGCAATCAGAAGATGCTGTGCTGGCATTGTTTCAGGGGAAGCTGTTTCCCTCTGGTGTTCCAGTTTGGGACATGTAGTCCATACCGATAGGATTTGCCCTCTGGCTTTATTATGTGAAACTACAACTACCAGCTGGCTGATGGAGAAGAGGAGACGCTGGGAGGGACTATAAGAGGGAAGGCTTGAGGCCTAGTACACGCTCTTGGGACCGGTGTGGATCTGAATGCAGGGAAACTGTACAGAGTGAACTGCAACTGAGTTGCCCAGCGGAAATCTGGAAGGACACCTGCGGACGGTTCCCCTTTACTGTCCGGCGGCAGCCAAGAGGCCGTTATTGTTCCATCCACCCTGCAGGGGGATCGGATTCGTGTGAGCCGTGGTGAGGTGTGGCCAAGGCAGGAAGTCATCTCTTGTGCCACATTCCTGAGAGATCATCGTTATCATCCTCTTTTGTTCCAGTGTGGTGAGCGGGCGATAGCCCAGTCTTAAAGACACTGTATATAGACCTCATTATCTCCTACACTCATTACCATCTTTAGTTCTATTCCAGCATATCATAGACACTATATACAGACAAAAGAAAAATAAGCAGCTGTGTATTACAGACTGCAAAAGTAGGCAAAAATATGACCAAGCAGCATAGTCAAATAAAATTTGAATGACATTTAATGGTAATTATAATGGTACATAAATCATCCGTGTGGCTATATCAATACCTTCCAAAAGAAATAACGTAAAACACACATACATAAATATTTAAAAACTATATACAGACATCTTTGCCATCCATTGTTATGCTGCTGCTTTTAGTTCCACAGAAATTTTACATCTTTAAGTCAGTGATCACTGTGAATCCAATTAGTTTTGTTTTGCACATAAATATTGTCTGTTGGTTATACACCATCTATCGGATCAGCCATTTTGCTTTACCATTCAATATTCCTTGCATGCAATTATATACCTAAGAGCTAGCTGAAGACTAACCGGATTGCCACACAGAAACACAGGACTACTTTCACCTCCCTCCCCACTTCAGGGATCTTTTTTGCTGAAGCTTGTAAAGCTGCAGTTCACCAAAGAACTCTCTGTAAGAGCAGTTTGAATTGCAATACAGTTCCTGTTTGCTAAGTTGTACTTGTTTATTTTCTGTTTTTTCCATTTATGTGTGAAGGATTAGTAGAGAGGGGTCTGACACTCCTCTGCTCTCCTGTAGCCTGTTCACATAAACATTATATGCACTTATTTGAGCATAAAAATTATAGTATTCATTGTTTAATGTTTTAATCTTAGAGGTGATAATTGTTTTGCTATCCATAACATTCTTTGGGAAACAACATTTGAGGTGTAAACTCAAGTTCATCTCATTAAGTAAATTATTTCTGATGTAACCAATTTTGGTGTATTTCCTTATTCCTGCTGTTATTTAAGGAAAAAAATGTTTGAACCCAGGGTGTTAGAGGTGGCAGAGGACTCACAGGGTAAGGGCAACCAGAGGGGTATTGATTTAGCTTGCAACACTCAAGAGGGTAGCGCTATACAAATAAAGATGTATAGAATTTAATGACCTTGACACACAGATAACAAACTGTTTGTCATAGGCGTGTGCACATGGTGTTCCGGATGTGCCTTGGCACACCCTAATTACCTTGTTTGCATTAGCATTATCACTCTGTGTGCAGGCGGGGATATGGGAAAGATATCCCTTTTATTGGCTCTGCAATAAAAGAAGTGCTTATGCACTTCTCTTTCACTGCGCAAGCAGGGAGACCAACGTGGCGGGGTCATATATATGTAGAATTGGCTGCGCACACCTATGCTGTGTGTATTTAAGGTAATTTATTGTTTTTGCATATATATATTCTTTACGATATTATGCACTAGTAATATCCAACTTGCAATAAATATTTCAATTTTTTTTCATATTCATCTATTTCCAGCCAGGAGGTTGAACTCTCGGCTCTCTTTGGTGGCATTGCAGACCTCAAAATTCAGGAGATATTCTTTTTCATAATTGCATAGTTTAAATAACTTAAGAAATGAAAGGTGCCACTTTTCTCAAGGAGACTTATGGCTTTCTGAAGCAGAAGGATTTGAAATTCTGAATCCAGGCTTCCCAATTTGCGATCACTTGTAAACAAACCGGCGTCATGTCATAACGCCGGTTCCTCTCTCCCCTCTGTGTACTGATCTGTACAGTGGAGGGGAGAGATCGGATGGCAGCAACGCTGTGGGCTGGATCTGTAGTGCCCACAGCGCTGCTCGGTGACAATTGCAGTCACATCCAGCCATCCATGCTCAGCCATCCCTCCATACTCTGCCATAACCTGCCATACTCTGCCAATACCCTGCCATACTCTGCAATACCCTGCCAATACCCTGCAATACTCTGCCATACCCTGCCAATACTCTGCAATACCCAGCCATACTCTGCAATACCCAGCCATACTCTGCAATACTCTTCCATACCCTGCCAATACTCTGCCATAACCTGCCAATACTCTGCCATACCCAGCCATACTCTGCAATACCTAGCCATACTCTGCAATACTCGATAATTCCCAGCCATACTCGGCGATACCCAGTCATGCTCAGCCGTACACAGCCATACTCAGCCAATATTACAGTGGGGGAGATGTCCATTACAGTGGGGGAGATGATGTGGATATTACAGTGGGGGAGATTGTGGATATTACAGTGGGGAGATTGTGGACATTACAGTGGGGACTATATGGTGGTGGAACTTTCACAGGTTTTTGCAAATTCAATTATTATTTGCTGTTCCGAAAAATGATCCGATCCATGATGCTGATCCGAGAAACGATCCGATCCATGAGTTTTTTGATAAGTTTCACCCCTAATAGCAAGGGATGTTTGTAGTAGGATATACACTATGAAAGAGTTGGCAACACATTTTAATTACTGACATATATTACACAGGTTCTGGAGTTAATTAAATCCATAAAATTTTCTCACCCATAGAAAATATATGATCCATAAATATATAAAGGTAAAGGGTGCTCTTTGGAAGTCTTCATAACCTAGGGGTCTGGTAATTCTTCCTTATGTGCAACAACCATGAACTGCAATTGGCAGTGGGAGACTATAGGTAGAGCTGCCAATGCAGATAGAAAATGTATCTAGGGAGTTTGAGTGAGACATGAAGCAATTTAATTTAATATGCTGTCTCTGTGAGGTAAAGAGTTGGTATCTGTTCCTTAACAAGCTGATTTCTAACACTACACAAGGGATCCAGATGTTAAGCAAAGACATAAAGCCTATTGATATAAAAAAATGTATTAAGGATCTAGGAAGAAATGATATGCTATAAAAACATCTACAGCCGTGGCCAAAAGTTTTGCGAATGACACAAATATTAATTTTCTCAAAGTCTGCTGCTTCAGTGTTTTTAGACCTTTTTGTCAATGTTACTATGGTATACTGAAGTATAATTAAAAGCATTTCATAAGTGTCAAAGGCTTTTATTGACAATTACATTAAGTTTATGCAAAAAGTCAATATTTGCAGTGTTGACCCTTCTTTCTCAAGGAATCTGCAATTCGCTCTGGCATGCTGTCAATCAACTTCTGGGCCACATCCTGACCGATGGCAGCCTATTCTTGCATTATCAATGCTTGGAGTTTGTCAGAATTTGTGTTTTTTTTTTTTTTGTTCACCCGCCTCTTGAGGATTGACCACAAGTTCTCAATGGGATTAAGATCTGGGGAGTTCTTGACCATGGACCCAAAAATTAGATGTTTTGTTCCCCAAGCCACTTAGTTATCACTTTGGCCTTATGGCAAGGTGCTTCATCATGCTAGAAAAGACATTGTTCATCACTAAACTGTTCTTGAATGGTTGGGAGAAGTTGCTCTCGGAGGAAGTTTTTGTACCATTCTTTAATTATTGCTGAGTTCTTAGGCAAAACTGTGAGTGAGCCCACTCCCTTGGCTGAGAAGCAACCCCACACATGAATGGTCTCAGGATGCTTTACTGTTGGCATGACACAGGACTGATGGTAGCGCTCACCTTTTCTTCTCCGGACAAGGTATTTTCCGGATGCCCCAAACAATTGGAAAGGGGATTCATCAGCGAAAATAACTCTACCCCAGTCCTCAGCAGTCCAATCCCTGTACCTTTTGCAGATTATCAGTCTGTCCCTGATGTTTTTCCTGGAGAGAAGTATCTTCTTTGCTGCCCTTCTTGACACCGGGTTATCCTCCAAAAGTTTTCACCTTACCGTGCGTGCTGATGCACTCACACCTGCCTGCTGCCGTTCTTGAGCAAGCTCTGCACTGGTGGTGCCTCGATCCCACTGCTGAATCAACTGAAGGAGACGGTCCTGGCGCTTGCTAGACTTTCTTGGGTGTCCTGAAGCCTTCTTCACAAATGCAGTGGAAATGTTTTTTTATGGGATTAAGTTAATTTTCATGGCAAAGGGGGACTTTACAATTCATCTGATCACTCTTCATAACATTCTGGAGTATATACAAATTGCCATAACAAAAACAGAGACAGCAGACTTTGTGAAAATGTATATTTGTGTCATTCTCAAATCTTTTGGCCAGGGCTGTATATGGGTGCAGTTTAACAGGAATGCTGTTTGGCTTTTAATACATAATATTCAAAAAGGATAGGGATGAGTGAAATGATCAATTTGGGCTAAATGTATTGGAGTGATGGTGTCAGGGATACCACATGCAGGCATCCAGCAAGGGTGATCAGATCAGTTGGCTGCATCTTAAGGAATCAGGACCAGATGAATAAGTAAACAATATGTTTATTAAGAAATTACACACCAACACCAGTAAATCATAAACAAGCAAGTGAACAACAATGAAGACTCCAAGTAAATAACCAAACAAACTATACCTAACTAACGAAATACAAGTGGGGGAAACACATATGAGAAAGACAGGCAGAGACGTGGGACAAGGGGGACAGGAAGCCAGATAGTTGCAGCAGGTTCCAGGGGACAGGTCTCTGGATCAGGGTACAAAGAACTGGAAAATATCAGGCTCAGACAGGGAAACGGCTTTCAGGGAAAATACTGAAGCACTGGACCTCCGTGCAAGGCGGGCTTATATACCCCCAGCAGTCCTATCAGATGCAGCCTAATTACCTCTATGGTTCATCTGCTGGGAGTCACCAGCTGATGGCCACCAGAACTACACCCTTTTGTTCTAAAAACAACAGTGCCACCAGCAGGTGACCCAAGCAATGACACAGTTCCTCACAGATGGAGAAGGCATATATAATTCGTTTTTTTCATGATCTAATTGACTTTAAAAGGAACAAAACACAAATACGAAGAGCACTAAATGAAACCAGCAAAAAAGATCATTATGCATAAAAACTTCTGTCCTTTTACTTGTCATGCGGTTCCATGAATTCTAGAGCGCATCAGAAATTGCAGAAGTGTAAACCAGGACTGATAGATTTCCCAAAAATACAGCAAATCTGAAAAAAATGGTCACTTGTTTCTCAATCTGAGTTTCCACAGAGGGAACAGTAAACACAGTCTGACAGTACCTGAACTAACTGACGCATATGTTTATTGCATGACTGAATATTTAACGCCATCTGCAGACATCTAAAGTCTCCCGCGAGGTGTGAGTGTATTTCTGCCAGTCACAGGCTGTTGCCACGCCCCTCTAGCCTGTGCCTTAGAACAATAGGGAGGTGACGTCTTCATCAATGTACATGTAATATCCTGCCCCCATTATGTTTAGCTGGTTAGTGGGCATGGAGGAAGAGGAAGGCAATGGGCTGTAATTTACCACTGCGTATACATCCACATGTGTGACTCTGTAGTCATATGGGCTGCTCAGATGTGATAGGAAGAAAATGCTCATCATAGAAACTCACTGAAAACTGAGCATGTGCACTAGCTGTCAACACTGCTCTACAAAATCCCTAGCTGCATTGGGGGCGTGGACAAAAGGGGAGATAGAGAACAGCAGGAGCAACCAAGTTTTTGCAGACAGAATACAGAAAACAAATCTCATAGTGATTGAGTATGAACAGCATGTAACAGCATTTATTGATAGTTTTTTATGATGTGGATTTAGTGACACTTTAAGACTTTTGTTACAACCGTAAATATATTTTATATGGATTTTATGTGATAGACCAACACAAAGTGGCACATAATTGTGAAGTGGAAGGAAAAATAATAAATGGTTTTCAATTTTTTTTACTAATAAATATGTAAAAAGTGTGGTGTGTATTGGTATTCAGCCCCCTTTACTCTGATACCCCTAACTAAAATCTAGTGGAACCAATTCCCGTCAGAAGTCACTTAAATAGTATATATAAATAAATAAATAAATAAATAGAGTTCACCTGTGTGTGATTTAATCTCAGAAAAAATACAACTGTTCTGCAAAGCCCTCAGAGGTTTGTTAGAGAACCTTAGAGAACAAACAGCATCATGAAGGCCAAGGAGCACATCAGACAGGTCAGTGACAAAGTTGTGAAGAAGTTTAACCGATTCCAGACTAGCCGCCGCAGTTATATTGCGGCAGGTTGGCTCCCCTGCGCGAAACCACGTAGCTGTACGTTGGCTCGCAGGGGTGCCGATGCTCATGGCCGATGGACGTGATGACCGCCGGCCACAAGCAATCGTGACCAGGAGACACAGAACAGGGACGAGACACCGCTATAATGTCGCAGTCACAATAAAGATTGCAGATCTCCGCCATTACTAGTAAAAAAAATAAATAATAAAAATGCTATAAATCTATCCCCTATTTTGTAGACGCTACAACTTTTGCGCAAACCAATCAATATACGCTTATTACGTTTTTTTTTTTTTTTTTTTACCAAAAACTGAGAAAAAATTTGCTTTCTTTTAAAAAAAGTGGGGATATTTATTATAGCAAAAAATACAAAATATTGTGTTTTTTTTTTTCGAAATTGTCGCACTTTTTTGTTTATAGTGCAAAAAATTAAAAAACGCAGAGGCGATCAAATATCACCAAAAGAAATCTCTATTTGTGGGAAAAAAAGGACGTCAATTATGTTTGGGTACAACGTTGCACGACTGCGCAATTGTCAGTTAAATCGATGCAGTGCCGAATCACAAAAAACGCTCTAGTCAAGAAGGGGGTACATTTTTCCGGGGCTGAAGCGGTTGAGCAGGGTTAGGTTATAAACATCTCACAGAGCACTGTTTAATCTATCATCCTAAAATAGAAAGAGTATGGCACAACTTCAATCCTACCAAGACATGGCCGTCCACCTAAACTAACAAGGAGAGCATTAATCAGAGAAGCAGCCAAGAGGCCCATGGTAACTCTGGAGGAGCTGTAGAGATCCACAGCTCAGGTGGAAGAATCTGTCCACAGGACAACTATAAAGCCCCATACACACGGTCGGATTTTTTCATGGATTCTGTCCGATCGGACAATGTTGTTGAAAAATCAGACCGTGTGTATGCACCATCGGACAGTGTACGTCGGATTGTCCGACGGACAAAGTCCTATCTCCTGCTGGATAGATTTGTCGACAACACGGTCCGATCACACCAAATCCGATCGTGTGTACGGTTGTCCGACGGACAAAGTGCTACGCATGCTCAGAAGAAATTCTGTGACGGAAGCGCTCGGTCAGGTAAAACTACCTTTCCTAATCGACACAGCACATTCGTCACGCTGCAATGTTAAAATGTCTTTAATGCAGCGCATTCTCTTTTTCTTTACAATGCAACAAGAATGACATGTTTTAGCTGCTCCTATTCACCCGCACTTCTCACAAACTTAGTTCTTTATTACTTTTCAGCATTTATACACTACATGTTTATTTTTACTCAGATCGTAAAAGAATCTTTGTTATATTTTTAGCATGATTTGTCTTTTTTTTTTTTTGGGAATACATATTTGAAGGAGATTTTTTTTGTTGTTTTTTGGAGGGGGGTTGTGTGTCTCAACTTAGCCAAACCACATTATTAACATTTGTATTTGTTGCTTAAATTTACTAGTAGTTTGTTGGTTGTTGGTGCCCCTTGTTAATTCTACTTTAGGATTAGTGAAATGTACCTGCCTACTCAAAGAAAAACTGTCATTGTAGAAAAGTAAAACACAATAGGCAATGATTATTTCAAATCCAAAAAACATTTATTTATGTCTCAGCAACAAACCAAAGAGGAACGCAGCCATGGTGAAACTTGGGGAATTGGTAAAGCCTTGGACCCCCACGGCAACCATCAATTTTCAAGCGTAGAAAATTGGGGGCCTGAGGAGTACGTATATTAAGGGGAGTGCAATCTGGTCCTAAAGTCCAAAGCATCCGGAACTGCAGCAGATGCCATCTAGGTCCCCAGGCTCTGGTACTACGAGAGGCTCCATCTTCTCTCAGACCAGACTGAATCCAGGTCGTCACTCTCAGGTCTTCCTTCCACGCTTCCTTGCACGCTGTGGCTGTCCTGCTGGTGGGGTGGCAGAAGGAGGAGGAGGAGGCGGAGCATGGTAACTATGGCAAACATGTGTGAGGGGAGTCATCTCCCCAGCCCTCCCCTTATTTAGGACTTGGAGGATGAGCCCCTCACACATGTTGCCTTGCCTCACCTCCATACCCTTCATTTTAGTGACAACCACGGAGCCAAAGGTCTCCTCGTCGGTGGGTGTGGCATGTAGGGAGGCTGAAGCCTCTCTGATCATCCGGAGCGCTGACTCTGCCGCATAACCCCCCCTTCTCATCCTTCTGTAGGGAAGGCGGAGGGGAGAGACTTGGGAGACAGTCCGGCTCCTACGCCTACCCCCCTGTTGGCTGCCACTACCCACCTCTTGGCTGCCACTAACCCCTGCCTCCTCCTGACTGCCACCTTCCACAGCCACCTCCTGGCTGAGGTCTTCCTGTGTATGAAAAAGGGACATAGTTTCAGGTATTTGTTCATCAAACACACACAATTCTCATCTAGTGACTGTTGCAAAATGTTTACAAATAGAAAACCATACAATTCTCAGCCCTGCAGTTTAGATTGTGGCCCCAACTGTCTCCAACACTACTGTCAGTTGATATGTCAAACACGTTAGGAACTAAGCAATTGGGGATCCTGATTTAAGTGAACATCATTCATTATTCACATAAATGGTAACAAAACTACTATACCTGGAACAAGATGGGCTCCTCCACCTCTTCCATACTGGAAGGGCCAGGTTGCTCCTCGGAAGCCTCATCAGGGGTGGCCTGCGCGCAAGGAAGCGTGGAAGGAGGAGTCGAGAGTGGCTCCGTGACATCAGCCTGGTCTTTGAGAAAATGTAGACTCTGATAGTACCAGAGCTTGGGGACATATACCTCATCTGCTGCAGTTGCAGTTTCTTCCGACTTCACAACCTTCTTGCGCTCCCTGATATACGCACTCCTCAGGCTGCCAATTTTCTTTCTTATATCATCAACAGTTGCCGCGGGGAACCTTGGCTTGACAAATTCCACAAGTTCCTCCAGGGCTGTGTGCCTCTTTGGTTTGATGCTATAATGGGGGTGTTTAGCCTGCCATAAAATGGGAAATTCCCTGTATTTGGCAATGAAGAGGGGGAGAAAACTCATGTCGTTGAATCCCTTCATAATCTCTGCAAGACACAACACCACACAAAACACTATAAATTATGTCAGGCTAAACTCTCCTAATCTTCTCCATAAAGAAGCCTCAAGTTCGAATCAGTCTAGGCTAGTTATGTACCAACGTCAAATTGTACCTTCGTTTCTAGCGATCGTCTCGTGCGTGAGCTTTCTCTCCCCTCGTCTCCCAGATCGTGGCTACGACACAGGCGTGTGACGTTTTATATCCAGTGCGCATGCGTCAAACTCCGCCCGCCCCTGACGAACTTTCTCGTCTATTCCCCACCCATTCTCTTTATGGCGCAGTGGGGAGAGCACATGGCGGGGACACAGCAGGTGCGCCCCAAATATCCCACCAACGAGGAGGAGGACGAGGAAAGTCCGGAGGCAGAAACGTCCCGATCCCGGAGCCTGAAATTCAAGGCCTCCAATATGTCATTTGGAGAAATGTTGGAGATGGTGGACATATTAAAGAGGAGCGACTATGATGGGAAGTATGGGCCTTACCTCAACCCCAATGTCCGCAAGGCCAAGATCATGTCTAAAGTTGTGAGGAGGCTGTACAATCAGTTTGGGGTACAACGATCCAAGGAACAACTGAGGAAACGCTGGTCAGACCTGAAACTGAGGGAGGCCGATCAGTACAGAAAGATCAAGCGAATTCTTCAAAAAAGTAAGTAGTTGTGTTTTTGTGTTTTATTTCTTGCTTGCATACTGCTCCATGTGGTTTGATTTTTACAAAGTTGTACATTCCAAAATGGCCACTTTCAGGTTCGTCTGTGCATTCGATCATACTCAGCCTCGATCTTTCTGCCACTGTCATGTTCGTGTGTGTCCATTCGATCGTACGCAACCTCGATCGTTCGGGCCACTTATAATACGAGGTTTGGTGAAGTTTTTATTGAAAGGAAGTTTGTTCTCACTAGAGATGTCATCAAGAGCGTAAAACCAAATTTAGTCAATCTAAAGGAGAGGTCACTCAGTAGCTGTTTACCCATCTTGACTCTAGAGCACTAGTGCTGGTACACCCAAACACCCTTTTTATTAGGCTTTTCCACACATGTGCTCCAGTGGATACTAGAGGGGGGTCTCCATCACACAAACTTCTACCAAAAAGCTATTAAGTTTAGCACCTTTACAAAGTGACTACATTCATGTAGTTGGCATTTGTAACTGGCCAAACAAAAATAGTGTCCGTCACTTTCAAGCAATGTTTGTCATTTCCTATTTCTGCCCTCAATAGATTGTGTTGCTAAATCTTTCTTTTGTACATTCTCATAGGGGAGCGCAAACTTGGGCCGTCTGAGGAAACCCCCAAACCAACACCTCCCAAAAAAGGGGAAAGAGCAGAAGCAGAGGAGGAGGAGGAGGAAGGAGAGATCATCGAACTTGGAGAACTTGTCACCACAACAGGTGAGTGTGGGAGAACACAGCTACTGGTAAGCTAATCAATGTATGGCTGCCTCATTTCCAACACCCGATTTTTGTTTGTTTGTGGTTTTTTAGGTGACGTGGATGTCGTGGAAGAAAACTCGCACTTTACCACAGAGAGTGCCCACGTACTCATCGGGGAGATAATGGTCTGCAATAGAGATCTAGATTACATAAAGCAAAACATCAATGATGTTCAACAAAAATTGAAGAACATCATTGATGTTTTAGGAAAAATATGAAAACGCACCAAGTAATTAACACACATTTGTGCCTGCTTCTGAACACATTTGCAACTTAAGAACTGTGTGAAATTTGGAACATGCACACATTGTGTCCACATGTGCTAGCTCCCATCATGGTGGATGAATGCCAACGTTTTTTTGGGGGTGCAACCACTTTACGAACTACGAAAGTGGTTGTGGTGAAGGGGTTGCACCCCCAAAAAACGTCCATTCATCACCATGATGGAAAATGGCACTTTTGAAGCTTCTAGGCATGTGTTTTACCATCTAATGACCATTTTCAGACCCAAATTGTGTGCATGTTCTAAATTTCCACTTTCCAGGGGTGACCCCCCATGTGATGAAGGCAAGATCAAACACACTTTGAACATAATAGTCATGTCTGATCTTGCCTTCACTTTACAAAGTTGAACTTTCCTAGTTCATAGGTTCTGTTTTGCTCCATGCCTGGTTTTACCAATTGCGCAATGTTTGTAAACAATGTTGTAAATATCAAGATGTTGTCAGTTTGGGCAAGAAGATTGTAAACGCACTTGTGAATGTTTTCCAAGTAAACTTTTTAAATTTTCTAAATGTGTGGCTTCCTTATTTAAAAAACACAATGCATTATGTATGTCAAATGTAAAGGATATGGGGGGCAATGGGTGTTATTTACTAAAGGCAAGTCCACTTTGCACTGCAAGTTTCTTTTCCAGGGCACTTTTTCACTGCACTTGTAGAGCATAGTGGATTTGACTTATGTAAATGACACCCACAGTGCTTTGTACGAAAACACGGAGCACAGCATTTTTGAGAATACACACATGTCTGACCTGGTGATGAAAAGGAGTATTTTGGGTGTCAGTTATGCAGTACAAACCTTCTCTAGACCAAAGATTAGGTAGCAAACACACAACATGAGAATAATCTTTTTGGGAAGAAGAGACTGTTACCTCCTTTTGCCCAGAAAGTGCATTCCCACTGTCGAAGGCAAAGGGAAAAAAATGAAAGGTAAAATAAGCTAAAAAGAATACGGAAATGACAAGAAATCATAGGTTGGTTGAAAAATAAGATTTATTAAAAAATGCCTGTGACGGACCTCGTACTCAATATGTCCGCCATAAATGCTTCCTCTGTCCGGTACCACACAATCCAAGACCCATTAGCTCACCCAGTCACCAGACAACACCAGTGTAGGCTACATCAGGAATGAATCTTTATTTGACATGTCACACTTATATACAGCTAGATGACTAAAGCTTAACCTAATTAGCATGAGCTAATTATCTTAATCAACACTGGGCTCCTTCATTCAATTGCAGGGTTAATTAGCACACACAACAATAGGTGAAACACTTCTACAAGCCAGACTATACTCAATTACATAACACAGGTGGCTGGAGTTCATGAGTCATGACATTAGCGTCTCTTGCTAATATGCCAAATACACATACAGATTCTATGTGTATTGGGGGGCCAGCATGGACCTGAATCCAAGTATCACCAGCTCAGGGGTCCCAGGCTTGCAGCTCAAAGAGCACTGTTCCCCCAAATGCCAGGGCCCATAATCGCAAGGCAACAGGCTCGCACTCAGTCCCCTCCAACAGCCCGTGGCCCGGCTAGGTCCGTCACATTTCTCCCCTTTTGGCAGGAGACTAACACAGGAGGGGACCCCAGACGGGTTGACTCCGAAGTTAGTCAGTGGTTCCAGTCCTCTAATGCTGGGATCCACCCAGTACCCCAAACAAATAGTTCCAAACTGAGTATTCCTCACCCAGCCAACCTCTGCCTCTCTCAGAGAACATATCCGCCGCTGGGGAGAGGCCCGGACTGGTCCTTCTCCCTGGAGTCTTTTCAGCCGCTGGAGAGAAGACAGGGTGACTGGGATCACTCCGTCATGCTGTTGGGGATTTGGGCCGACCGCCCAGCATCCCGGGGGTATACAGGTGGGGACTGCAGTCCCATCCCCCTTTACAGGAAATCTGCCCTCTGTTAGTTGTGGGCAGAGGCCAGCAGCACTTTGTTCCGTTGCCAGCAGTTCAGGTGGGTGTAGGAGCTTCCCTACATCATCTCCTCCAGCTAACTGTTGGGGAGAGAGGCCGACTGCCCCAGCTCCCTGGAACTCCGCAGCTGTTGCTGGTGCTGGACAGAGGTGGGTAGCACTCTGCCCTGTTGCCAGCACTTCTGCTGGGGACTCCACATCCTCCGCTTTGGTTAACCGTTGGGGCAGGAGGCTGGCTTCCTCCACTCCCACATCTGGCTGCTGGGACAACATGTCTGTGGTATTGTCTCCCAGGTGCACGGATCTTTGCTGGGGAGGAAAGACCGCTTTCTCCCCCCTGGCCGACTGTTGAGGAGGGACAACAAACACCTCCTCTCCCTTCTCCCCCTGTATCTGCTGCTGGGAAGTGATCTCCACCTTCTCACCCTGAGCCTCCAAAGCTGACACAGGTGTGGGGCAGAGGTCTTGGACTCTCTGTCCGGTGACCAGCGCTTCAGCTGGGGAAGTTCCTTGTAACTCCCCAGATACTGCTGTTGATGCTGGGCAGAAGTTAGCAGAGCTCTGCCCTGTTGTCAGCACTTCAGGTTTGGGGACAGCAATCTCCAGAGTTTCCACTGCCGATTCTCTTGCATGCTGCTGGACAGGCATATTCCTCCATCCAACCTCGTTTTGTGCAGTAACAGGTTTGTCAAGGTCAGTCAGCACCTGCTGCATCCGCCATAAGACCTCCGCGTCCATAGCTGCGGGGGCAGGTGGGCAAAGCACTCTGTTACTATGCCACATTGCTGACTCTTCAGCCAGGATTTCAGAGCTGTCTGCCGGTATTTCCTGATAGTCCCAGGCAAAGGGAGCCCCACCCTGCTGCTGAGCAGTGTCTAGCAGCTGTATGTAGGCGATCTCAAGCTCCCATTCCTGAGCGGCCAGGAACTCCAAATTTTCCTGTGCCCAGAGCACTTCCGAGACGTTCAATCTTTGCTCTCTGTGCTCCATTATTTCCTCCAAACGCCACTCCAGATCACTCCCAAAGTCGGGGTCCTCGGACAGCCTCCAGTACAACAATCCCAGGCCATTATAATCGAAGCCTTCCGTGGGCCTGTCATCCGCTGTCCACGGGCACACTTGGGCTACATACCACCGGAGGGCTCTGTAGCTCTCGTCCAAACGCATTTCTGCCCGGATCAGCCTGCTTAACTCAGCTGTCCACTCCTGCTTCGGTTGTTCCCCCAATAACAGCATTCGTACTTCATACTGCGACCAGTACCTTACATGGATGGAGGGGAGAACTTTTCCCTGGTGTCGCTGCTCACAGGCTAGCGCTTCTTTCCAGAGTTGTAGGCGAACAGAATCATACCATCCCAGCAGGACCTGCACCGATACTGATCCTCTGTGCTGTAGCCGCATCTCTCGCAACCTCCTTCCGAATTCCTCTTCCATGACGTATCTGTACCTCTGCTATCCGGGCCTTGGATCCAGGTGATGGTTTGGATGTGTTCACGACAAGGAAGCACGATCCCACCGCTGCCAGCCAATTGTGACGGATCTTCAGTGTCTCTTCTGAGAATCTCCGCCAGACCTGTGTCTCCTGTCCTCCAAATGCACCCGCAGCCTGCAGATTCGCCATAACCAGCCCTTAACCCCTCAATCACGAGACAAGCCACACAGGTGTTGAGGGTTAAACATCCAGAGCATAAACTGTTTATTAAGTTTCAAACATACACTTTTAAACACAGTTGGGGACACCCCTCTTAGCCTTGTCATAGAGGGGGTAGGGGACAAGGAAGAACCAATGGAAACTCAACACTTGTATATCCAAACAACTACAGTTGAAACACATAAAGGGATTATGATAAGCAGGCAGCCCCTCCTAACAGATCCCCTGCTGGGAGATGTCTCCAGTCCAGACCTTTCGTCTACATGCCATGACCCAACACAATTAACACAGCAACAAGAGGGGGGGGGGGGAGAAGGGATGCAGCATTACATCGCATTATCTCAATGGCACTTTGTCCCCAAGTCTCTCCCAAGTCCATTCTGGGCCATAGTCTGTGGGTAGGAGGCCAACGCCCAGCCCCTTCCAAAACACACAGTGACAGTGGGTTCTGTCACAATGCCTCTCACACATCGTCAGGCAGAGCAATGGCCCCCCTACCAACAAAGTAGTCCATATATTGCTCGCGGACCGCGCGGGCATTTAGAGGGGGCAAGCCTGGACGTGCCACTTGAAGGGCCGTGAGGTCAGCATTTGGAGTGCCCTCCACATCTGTGCCAACGGGCACCACATAGTTCCTGTTATGTCTTTTTAGGAAGTTGTGCAATATGCAACAGGCAAGAACTATGTGGTTCAGTTTGTATTCCGCCAAGTTAATTGCCGTCAAGAACAGGCGGAAGCGGCTGGCCAGGATGCCAAAAGTGTTCTCCACGACTCTTCGGGCTCTGGACAGCCTGTAGTTGAAGACCCTCTGGTCTGGGGTGAGGGTCCTCATCGGGAACGGCCTCATCAGATGGGGAGTCAACGCAAACGCTTCATCTGCGACAAAGACGAAGGGGAGTCCTTCTGCATTCTCCTCTGGAGGTGGCAAGCACAGACTGCCACTTTGGAGACGCGAGTAGAACTCCGTGTGCGCAATGGCACCACCATCCGAGATCCGGCCGTTCATCCCCACGTCCACATACATAAATTCATATGTCGCCGACACCACCGCCAACATCACTACACTATTAAACCCTTTATAATTATAATAGTAGGACCCCGAGTTGGGCGGTGGGACGATGCGGACGTGTTTCCCATCAATTGCCCCTCCGCAGTTAGGAAAGTCCCAACGGCTGGCAAAGTGGGAGGCCACAGTCTGCCATTCCTGTGGCGTGGAAGGGAACTGTGGAGTGAAACCAGAAAAACAAATTAGTCACTTTGCACATAAACATTGCAACCAGATTAGACAATCAACATCTTGGAACAAGAGCATTGTATAAAATTGGAGGCAGGAAAGTATTTGCACAGAAAAGTACAGGCTCACCTTCACAGATTACTCACCCCCCATCAATCCCCCCACTTCTGATGGGCCATTGGCAATAACTAGGGTTTTGGGGGGGGGGGTGGTGTTGGACAGGTAACCTTCTGCACTTCATTGATTGGCAAATGGCTCAATAATGTGTGCTAGTTTTGCCAGACCCTCTGTACTTAACACTATTGGCAGCCCCCAGGAAAGCTAAACTAACATTTCAAACCCCCCCCCCCCCCCAAAAAAAAGGAAAGCACATTGTGACATTCTGAAATTACCAAGCAAGCTAATAGGAGGGAAAGAACACAAAAAAATAGGAAATGGAAAGTATGGAGCCAGCCCCTTGCACTACATGCTTTGCTGAATTCATCCCTAAAGATGCCCACTATAAAGAGGTAGGTATATAGTGTGTATTGACCTTGGGAAAGCCAGCAGATAGAGGATTGGTACCATCTGACAGAGCAGTTGGGGGAGGGGGTTCCTAATGAGTTTGCCCCCCCCCCCCCCCACCAAAAAAAAAAAAAAAAAAAAAAAGGGGCTCTACATGAAGTAAACCACACAGCAAACATTTGTGCATATTTTAGGGGGTGTTTGGGGGCAAACAATACTATGCAGCAGACAAAAGACATTGCTTAAGTGACTAGGCCATAGGTGTCTATTGGGGCAGAAGAGCATGCTGGGGAGGTAAGTGAAGGGAAAAATGCATGAAGGAGAAAAGGGGCACAGCATATTAGAACATATTGCAATCATGGTAATTAGGGAAGGAGGTCAAAAATACAAGACATTAGCAAACAGAGCATACATAGAAGGGTATAGTAAAGTAGAAATGTTACCTTAATATAGTCCTCCTGCAGGACCTGGATGATGGCAGAACAGGTCTCTGGAATAATGAGTCCCAGGGCCTGGGGAGAGATACCTGAAGAGAACTTCAAATCCTGAAGACTTCTCCCTGTCGCCAAGTACCTCAACGTGGCAACAAGCCTCTGCTCCGGAGTAATGGCTTGTCTCATGCAGGTATCCTGCCGGCTGATAAAGGGGGTCAGCAAAGCCAAAAGACGGTGAAACACGGGGTCCGTCATCCGGAGAAAGTTCCTGAAATCATCAGGATTATTCTCCCGGATCTCACGAAGCAAAGGCATGTGCGAGAATTGGTCACGCTGAAGCAACCAATTCTTGGTCCACATCCTCCTCGTCACTCTGTTCATGGACGGGTCTTGGGTCAAAGCTAAAAGCCCGACACCAATTCCGCGTACAGCACGAACTCGGCGACGAGTACGCACGGGAAACATCGCTCACAAGGTCACAAAAGGTCGGCTGGTCAGAACGGACAAACAGAAAGCACCGATAAACAGCAAGGCCTGAAAGAACGAAATGAATACCAGAAACGAGCAGACAATAAGCAGTGCAAATCAAAGCGTCCTATATCAAGATATAGGCCACAATGACCAACAAATGCGAACTGACTACACGCACTAATAAACAGATACGCACGACAAGCACAAACTGAAGAGCAGTAACGATCTGAGTCAGAAAACTGAGAAGCGCGAATCTTAAGTCACCAAACTTCGACTAACTCGCGATAAACACGGGATCAGCAGAAGGAGCCCAACGGGTGCCTGACGTGGTGCTGAACTTCCCTTTTCTAATCTCGTGGAAGACGACTTACGTCACGACGTTCTTGCAGACCGGATATTCCGACAACGTAGTCCGACCGTGTGTACGCAACACCAACATCGGACAAAGTACGACGGACAGGATCCGACCGACCTGGTCCGCGGATTGTCCGACCGTGTGTATGGGGCTTAAGTCGTGTACTCCACAAATCTGGCCTTTATGGAAGAGTGACAAAAAGCAAGCCATTGTTGAAGGAAAGCCATAAGAAGTCCTGTTTGCAGTTTGCAAGGAGCCATGTGGGGGACACAGCAAACATGTGAAGAAGGTGCTCTGGTCAGATGAGACCAAAATTGAACTTTTTGGCCTAAAAGCAAAACGCTTTGTGTGGCAGAAAACTAACACTGCAGATCACCCTGAACCCACCATCCCCACCGTGAAACATGGTGGTGGCAGCATCATGTTGTGGGGATGCTTTTCTTCAGCAGGGACAGGGAAGCTGGTCAGAGTTGATGGGGAGATGGATGGAGCCAAATACAGGGCAATCTTAGAAGAAAACTTGTTAGAGTCTGTAGAAGACTTGAGACTGGGGCAGAGGTTTGCCTTCCATCAGGACAACAACCTTAAACATACAGCCAGAGCTACAATGGAATGGTTTAGATCAAAGCATATCCATGTGTTATAATAGCCCAGTCAAAGTCCAGACCTAAATCCAATTGAGAATATGTGGCAAGACTTGAAAATTGCTATTCACAGACACTCTCCATCCAATCTGACAGAGTTTGAGCTATTTTGCAATAAAGAATGGGTAAAAATGTCACTCTCTAGATGTGCAAAGCTGGTAGAGACATCCCCAAAAAGACTTGCAGCTGTAATTTCAGTGAAAGGTGGTTCAACAAAGTATTGACTCAGGGGGGCTGAATACAAATGCACACCACACTTTATTTATTTGTAAAAAAAAATTGAAAACCATTTATCAGTTTCCTTTCACTTCACAATTATGTGCCACTTTGTGTTGGTCTATCACATAAAATCCCAATAAAATACATTTATGTTTTAAGTTGTAACATGACAAAATGTGGAAAATGTCAAGGGGTATGAATACTTTTTCAAGGCAATATATATATAAATATAAATACATATACATGCAGTATATTTATAATGTGTGTCTATCTAAACCTAAATACAAAATATCAGCTATTCATTTTTTTCAACTTCTTCTTTAACTTTTCAACTGTTTCTTTTCAAAGATCCTTAGTTTAATATCATTGATTGCATTGCGGTTGTCATAACTATGTGTTGCTATTTTATGTTTTTGAAATTCTAGATACATAAAGTTCTCTTGGCTGGCCAAAATATGCCCCGTTTAGTAGAGGGCGAGGTTCAGCACTTAGGATGTGTAGCTCTAAGTGTCTACACATAAACTGCCAAAAAATACTTCCCTATTGTAAAAGACTTTTAGGATGTTGTGTGTTGATTTTAATGATAGCGCCTGTTTTACTGCCAAATTATAAATTTAATGATCTAACTTGAAGAACACTTGAATAATAAGAAGCAATAAAGTAAAAAAAAAAAAGTAAAAGGTCTGCATCTTCTAATGTGATTAGTTCAGCTGCATGCATCAAACCATCTCTTTCTCTGTGCTGGTATGTATATTGATATATGTGATAGGAAAGGTTTGAGAATTTTGTATTGCAGGATTATTCAGTGTATGTCAAGGCATAAAAATAAATGCAGTACTTCTCTGCAATACATGCACAATTCCCCATATTTTATAAATTTAAAGACCCTGCAAGTACAAACCGATGTTGATCTGCCAGAAATGCAAAGCGGGCAAGGATCTTCTGAGATAAATGGTTCTAAAGTTAATAGTTTTTTTTCCTTGGGGGTGAAAAATGCCCCACCAAAAAAAAACACCCCTTTTCCTAAACACTTACCTGACACTTGTCCCCACTCCAGTGCTGTCTCGCTGCAGGACTGCTCCTCTTACTTTCTGGTTTCACAGGAGACACAGAGGGCAGCAGAAGCCATAGGCTCCTGTTGCTGTCAGTCAAACTCGCATTGGTAGTGGGGGCATGGCTTACTGGGGCTGTGTGTGTACACAGACGCATACAGCCAGGCTTGAGTATGTGCATGCATGGAAGCTTCCTTAGCACCCGGCTTGCTGGTGGTGGAGGTGGTACCTGGAAGAGGAAGTTGCAGACAGCGCCAAAAGAGGCAGTAAGGGACCACTCTCTGCAATATCTATGCACAAAAAATGCATAGGTGTGACTGTGAATCAGGCCTAAGGGATATCTTTGCACAGAGGAGGTAAGTCTAACATCTTTTTTATTTCAACAAAAGAAAAACATCCTTTATTTTAAATTTAAGACCAACCACACCCCTTAAGTTGGCCAGCTATAGATGAGGTGTAATAGCACAGACAAGGTCATCCAGTGCCTAGGGTAAAGATAGCAAACTATACCCCAACCCCTGGCACACACCCCATACCAAGTGGAGAATGGGATGTGGCTAATATCAACACATGCAAGCTGCGCCAAAATGTAAGCAATGTTTATGCCATGTGCTACACCACATCGAACTGAGGAGTTTAATATCAATTCACAAAAAAGTGGCCAACAGTGCCACAGTAAAAAATTTCCCTGTGTCAATTGTGTCATTGGAACGAAAAAAAAGTCCCTGCATCACTGGAGTCATTTGAATAAAACATATTCCTGCCTCAGTGGTGTCACTGTAAGGAAAATGTCTCTGCATCAGTGGTGGTGTCACTGGAAGGAAAAATGTCCTGGCATTGGTGGTGTCACTGGAAGAAAAAATGTCCCAGCATTGGTGGTGTCACTGGAAGGCAAAATGTCCCTGCATTGGTGGTGTTACTAAGAGGAAAAATAGTGCTGCATCAGTGTCTGGGTGGAAAAAAAATGCCCCTGTGTTAGTGGTCAGTCTGAGGAGAGCTGCTTTGGCATCTATGTCAGTGGGATGAAATAAGGGAGGGTGCTGAGAGGTGGGCTGTGCGGCATGCATGGAGCTGAAGGGATCTGGGGGCTCTAAGGGAGGAAAGGGGGCTGAAGGGTTCTAAGGGAGGGAAGGGATTAAGGGGATTTTAGAGGGTGGTAAGGGTGAGGGTGAGAGAGGAGTTCTAGGGTTGAGTTGTCCCCCACCCTCTGTGTATTCAGTCAGGTCAGACCTTCTTCTCAGCGTGGCACCTGCTAGAATTGAAGGTAGCCTTTCCTTCTTACATCTGACATGACAGAGGGATAGGAAGAAGAGCAGTCAGCCTTCATTCCTTAGCGGCACTTGGCGTGTTCTCAGTGTTCGCCTGCTCTCTTCAGCCCACAGCAGGTTGCTATTAGAAAGAGCAGAATTCTCCCTTCAGCAGCTATTGAGCCCCTTCTGACAGGAGTGATGGTGCAGTCTCTCCAGTCATTGAGGTACCAGAATAGAAAACCTCCCAGTGGGCTCCCCCCCCACACACACATTATAGCGCTGCACCTGATGCACGTGCCCCTTCTTACACCCCCCCCCCCCCTTTGTCCCTGCCCTGGGTGTGTGTAAGGAACAAGGTGGGGATAAAACCTCCCATGCAATAGTAGAGCACTGCCAGCAAGAAAAGGTAAGTAGAAGGCTGCTGAGGGTGAAATAAGGAGTAACATTTGTTAATAACAATGAAGAACTGAAATTTTAATTATCTCAGATAAAAGCTGCCATTTCACAGTTGTTATTTGCCACTTGCTGTCATCTGGTATTTCATAAATTGTAATACCGCGTACACACGATCGGAATTTCCGACAACAAATGTTTGATGTGAGCTTGTCGAAAAGTTCGACCGTGTGTAGGCTCCATCGTACATTTGCTGTCGGAATTTCCGGCAACAAATATTTGAGCGTTGGTTCTCAAATTTTCCGCCAACAAAACTTGATGTCGGAAATTCCGAGCGTGTGTACACAATTCCGACGCACAAAATTCCACGCATGCTCAGAATCAAGCAGAAGAGCCGCACTGGCTATTGAATTTCATTTTTCTCAGCTCGTCGTAAGTGTTGTACGTCACCGCGTTCTTGACGTTTGGAATTTCCAACAACATTTGTGTGACCGTGTGTATGCAAGACAAGTTTGAGCCAACATCCTGTCGGAAAAAAAATCCACGGTTTTGTTGTCGGAATGTCCAATCGCCAGTACGCGGCATTAGTGTTACATAATTAACTGTCTATATTAACCTGTATGGTGGCACAGGGATAGCACTGATGTGCCTACTGGGATGCACTGCAGGTCCATCCCATGCAGCATGTGTATTACAACCTTTGTTCATTATAGCAGTAAATGCCACTATAGTTGTACAAGCGCATGTTATAAAGTATAAGCTGTCTGTATTTCTCCAGGGATGAATTTTTTTACTTCCTCCTATGGAGATGCACTAGGGATCAAGAAAAAGACTCTACACTTCGTGGGGAATCTCCTTCTAATGGCGCGTACACATGACTGGTTTTGCCGTCGGAATTAAGTCCGACGTTTTTTTTCAACGGAATTCCGACAGAATCCAGCTCAAACTGTCCTGCATACACACGATCACACCAAATTCCGCTGGTGAATAACGCAGCAACATACAACACGTATGACGGCACTATAAAAAGGAAGTTTAATGCTTCCAAGCATGCGTCGAATTGTTTCCGAGCATGCGTCGGAATTTTGCGTGTCGGAATTGCATACACACAAACGGAATTTCCGATAGAAACTTTTTCCGTCGGAAAAATTGAGAACATGCTCTCAAGCCCCATACACACGGTCGGATTTTCCGATGGATTCTGTCCTATCGGACAATGTTGTCGGAAATTCCGACCGTGTGTAGGCACCATCGGACAGTTTCCATCGGATTGTCCGACGGACAAAGTTCTATCTCCTGCTCTATAAATATTCCGACAACAAAGTCCAATCACACCAATTCCGATCGTGTGTAGCGAATTCCGACAGACAAAGTGCCACGCATGCTCAGATCACATTACAAGACCAAAGCTATTGGCTACTAGCCTCTACGTAGTCCCGTCGTAGGCAACAAACGTCACCACGTTCAGAATGATCGGATTTTCCGACAACTTTGTCCGACCGTATGTATGCAACACCAGTGTCGGACTAAATCCGTCGGACCAAATCCGATGGATTTGGTGGTCGGATTTTCCGACCGTGTGTATGGGGCTTTAATCTTTTGCTGGCCGAAATTCCACTAGCAAAAGTCCGATGGACCTTACACACGGTCGCATTTCAAGAAGAAAAGCTCTCATCTGTCTTTTGCTGGCCGAAATTCCGATCGCGTGTACGTGGCATTAGACTATTGTCACTGGAACATTTGACCCATTTTGAAGATGTACCCATATCTCTTGTTCTGCTGACAACTCAAAAGTTTTGGATTTCCTATTCTGTACCACAGACAATAGTCACCAAGTCAAATCAAATGAGCGAATCTACATAGCAGACACACAGACAGCAATAAAAATGTAACAGGGGTTCTAACCTCTCCCTACTCTTGTCTAAACTAAAAATAAATTTGGGCTATCCACACACTTTAAAGATGTTATTAGGAGATCCTCTCCTTTGTATACCTAATTTAGCATCCTGTCTAAGAAATTACTGTTTTGTGCCAGTGTTATGGCAGAATAGCTGCTAGTGGAAGGGTTAGAATTAGGAACATACATCAGACATCTTTGGATCTTGTGACATCATTTCAGGCTGGCTGTGGTGTGATGGTGTTGAAAATGTTTTCCCGGCACACATTAGATTCCGTAATACCAACTATTATTGATATGCCTCGGCGTACCATGTGCACTGGAAAATATGTGTTGCGTTTTCCAACGGCTGGCTCCAGCAGAAGAACCAATGTCACAAAGCATGTCTAATCTCACATTTCATCTTAGGAAGCTATGCCCAAAGCAAGGCAAGCAAAGGGCAAAGGACTTGTCACCAGTATTGCCTGTAGGCTCTGTGCACCTGATCTTTTTCTCACTTCTAGTGATGAGCTAATGTTCAGACTGAACCTGTGAGAAACCGTCACATGTAAGCAGGCCATCAGCTTAATGAGCTGTGGCCAGAGAATTCCCCACCCCACAGTTGCGGCTGCATAGTGGGGAATTTCCCAGCTGCATCTAATTGGGCTGGTGGTCTGCTATCACGTGACAACTTTCCACAGGTCCAGACCGAACTGGGTTCCTTGAACTTTAGTTGTTTGTTATTACTCATTACTGACCTACCAGTTATAGCTCTCTGTTTCCTCATGTCAGCGCTGTCCCCCTGGTGATCTGATATCAGGTGGAGTAAGATTTGGGGTGCAGCAAGAGAAGTACACAAACCACAGAGTTACAGAATTAAAGTAGAAGTCCACCCTAACTCTAAAATCTCTAAATCTACAGGCATCCACGATCTAAGACCAATGCCCCATACACACGGTCGGAAATTCAGACGGAAAATGTCCGTTCGGACCATGTTGTCAGAAAATCCGGCCGTGTGTGGGCTCCATCTGACTTTTTCCGCCGGAATTTCCGACGGAAAAAATTTAAGATCCTGCTCTCAAGTTTTCCGACAACAGAGAATTCCAGTAGAGAATTCCGACGGACAATGTACCACGCATGCTCAGATCAAATTACGAGACCAAAGCTATTGGCTACTAGCTATTGGCTACTATTGGCTACTAGCCTCTACATAGTTCCGTCGTACGCAACGAACGTAACCACGTTCAGAATGATTGGATTTTCCGAAAACTTTGTCCGACCATGCATATGCATCACTAGTGTCGGACAAAATCTGCCAGAAAAATTCCGACGGATTTTGTGGTCGGAATTTCCGACCGTGTGTACGGGGGCTTACCCATCTAGCTCTGTAAAGAAGAAATCGCTATACATACCTTTTTTGAAGCTGCTCCGGTCTGATCTCCAGGGGAGGAACCTCTGCAGAGGAGACAGCTGACAGCGGCTGGGAAATTAATGGGAAGTGACGTCGCCTAAAGAGTTACTATAGGGCTTCGATTGTTGCCTGCCTCCTCTGCACCCACTTTCACAGAGAAGCTGCTTATGACAGCTCAGCATGGGACCGGAGCGGCTTCAAAAAAGGTATTTATAGCGAATTCTTCTTTGCAGGGCTAGATACAGCAGGTTAGTCTTAGATCATGGATGCCTGTAGATTTAGAAATGTTAGTGTTAGGCTACTTTCACACTGAGGCACTTTACAGGCGCTACAGCGCTAAAAATAGCGCCTGTATAGCTCCTGTAAAGAGACTCTCCTGTCTCTCCAGTGTGAAAGCCTGAGTGGTTTCACACTGGAGCGGTGCGCTTGCAGGAAAGTAAAAAAAGTCCTGCAAGCAGCATCTTTGCAGCGCTGTAGGAGCAGTGTATACACCACTCCTACAGCGCCCCTGCCCATTGAACTCAATGGGCCAGCGCCGCCAAACCGCCGCTTCTGTGGCGCTTTTAACCCTTTTTCGGGCACTAGCGGGGGTTAAATGCTGCTAAAACGACAGTAAAGCTATGCTAAAAAAACACAGACGCCCGCCCGCCCCAGTGTGAAAGTAGCCTAATGCCCCGTACACACGGTCGGAAATTCCAACGGAAAATGTGTGTGGGCTCCATCTGACTTTTCCTGCTCTCAAATTTTTCGACAACAAAATCCGATCTGACTTTTTCCGATCGTGAGTAGAGAATTCCGACTGACAAAGTGCCACTTATGCTCAGATCAAATTAGGAGACCAAAACTATTGGCTAATAGCCTCTACGTAGTTCCGTCGTACACAACGAACGTCACCACGTTCAGAATGATCGGATTTTTCGACAACTTTGTCCGACCGTGTGTATGTAACACCAGTGTCGGACAAAATCCGTCGGAAAAAATCTGACGGATTTTGTGGTCGAAATTTTCGACCGTGTGTACGGGGCATTAGGGTGAACTTCTACTTTAATGGTCATGCAGGGTACAGGGTGGACTGCAGGGTGATGCATGCAGTGCAAATTTCTCTCCATCAAGTAGTGCAAAAATTAAATCTCCAGATCTCAAGAGACTAGCAGTCATAGATAGCAAAGACTCTCACGCTACAGATCAACAGATATGAGGCTGTAGGTACAGGAGTGCCTGAGCAAGCTCAAATACCAGGAAATGCGCTGCTTTTTTTAAGTGAAAATTCAAGAAAAAGGTACATGCTTCTGGGTATTACTTATTCACAGTCAACAGAAGTTTCCTATAACATAGGAAATATTCAGTTCAGGTCATCTTTCTGTGTATCCCAGTGTTCTGCATATGTCCCATTCTAATAAAGCACATGTAGGATAAGATAAAATGTGATGTTCAGTGTATGAATGTACCCCTGGAAAATCTGAACAAACTGAATGGTGGTTTCAAGTCAGCATGGACCAAAATCCCTCCGACACATCCTCAGCATCTTGTTAAATCAATGATGTACATAAACTGAAGCTTTTCTAGAGGCAAAAAAGGGTCCTTTATGGGTGACTACTAGGTATGTATGCTGTGTTTTCAAACAACATAGTGTCTTATGCCGCGTACACACGATGGAAGTCCGATGGGAGCTTTTCATCGGATTTTCCGACCGTGTGTATGCCCGTCTGTCTTTTTCTGTCGGAATTTCCGACGGACTTTGGATTGAGAACCTGTTCTTCATTTTTCCGACGGAAAACCTTTCTATCGGATTTTTCGATCGTGTGTATGCAATTCCGACACGCAAAATTCTGACGCATGCTCGGAAACAATTTGATGCATGCTCAGAAGCATTAAACTTCCCTTTTATAGTGCAGTCGAACATGTTGTATGCCATGGTGTTATTGACCGTCGGAATTTGGTGTGACCGTGTGTAGGCAAGACAGTTTGAGCGAAATTCCGTCGGAATTCCGACAGGAAAACCATCAGTGCTTTTTCCGACGAGAATTCCGACCGTGTGTACGCGGCATTAGAAGGGGAAGGCACAGACAGATACAAAGATATCAAATAAGCTGCCTAGCTGGTTGGGGAAAGTACATACATGTCCTCCTTATTATATTGTAATATTGTCCTTTTTTTCTACTTAAAACAAATGTGGTACTCAAAATTAGAAATCATTAACCCATGAAAGTCAATTAATGCATTCAGACAAAACAACTGACATATTTATTGCTATATCTTCAACATGTGCTAGTAAGCAGATTGAACTTAGTAGAAAATAAACTGAAACACAACTTAAGGTATGTAAAAAGAACAGATGGTGGGTCTAATAAAGAATATGGAGTGCCGAAAGGAATATCAAAGTAAATGCATTAAATATAGCATCTTCTCAATGAATACCAGATGGAAAAGCAGGAACAATAATTAACGTATGAATCATTAAAGCTTGTCGCCTATCAGGTGATTTCCTTTTGACTCAAAGCGGGTCTATAGATGGAATGATCAAGCAAGGTGGGTTATACACAACTTTGAAGAATTTTGTTGGAATTAAACTATGAATGCCTGATACTAAATTAGCAATGCCAATCATTTTCAACAAAGTTGTAATAAATTGGTCCATATGCTTTTTTGATATGAGTGTGCATGTCTATACCCAAATCATTTAGAGCAGGGGTCTCCAAACTGTGGCCCTTTGCTAGCCTTTATCTGGCCCTTGGGGCACTATTACTCCCAATGATATGAAGCACTGTTCCTCACACTTTCACCAACAATGGGTCACTTTTTCTTCCATTGATACCAATGATAGGATACTAATCCTCCCCTATTAGTAGTACTACTCCTCCTCCTAATGACTACCAACCCTGAGGCCATATTTATTCTCATTGATGCTGGGCCTAAGACATTTTCTACCCCCACTGGCCACAATCCGGCCCTCCTAAAGCCTGAAGGACAGTAAACTGGCCCTTTGTTTCAAAAGTTTGGAGACCCCTGATTTAGAGCAAGATGTTTGTTAGTGGAAGTATGTATGCATGATGTTACTACATTATAATATAATATTTTTGGCAACCTTTATTAAAAGTGGTTGTAAACCCTCTCAAATAGCCAGTGAAGTGGCTGGCCACAGATGATACACAGAGATGAAACAAAGTCTTCTCTTCTCTACAGACATTCAAAAGTGCAGAATTGTGATAAGATCCTTCTCCATTTGTCAGTATAACAGGGGAGGGAGTGGAGAGCTGCAGTTACAGTGTGTAAGAGCTGATTGGAGGGAAGGGACACACACCCCTTCGCACAGGAACGAAGGAAGGATATAGAGCTGAGTTTTGAATAGACAAGCTTCCTTTATGATGCCCCCATCATAAATGTATCCCATGTGTCAGGAAAACTTCTCAGAAGTGACACATGCTGATAACAGAGGAACGAAGCAACAGAGAGAAACGACACTTGGAGCTTTGGAGAGAGACAAGTAAACACTGCAGATATATGTGCTTACTTCAGATTTCATGACTGAGGTTTACAACCACTTTAAGCATACAGTCTCTAAAGTGGGGGGTAGGCAACCGTAAAGAAGTAGACCTAAACATCTCTTTCCTGCTGCTGGCACCACTCTGGAGACATTTAGCCAGGATAAGAGGTGGAGTGCAGATGGTATCACTCCACATGGGACAGGAGCCAGCACTACAGAGAAGATATTAGCTTATGTGGCTGTCAGGGCTGGGCTCAGCCCTTCCTTCTCTGAGCTGGCCGCTGAGCTGTCGGCTCATTGCCAGCTCCTATCTCTCCACAGTTACTTAGCTGTTGATAATATCCTGCTTGTCAGTCCTGCCTATTTAAGCCATCCAGCCCAGAGGATCTCTGCCTTCGCCTTGGTCAACATCATAGAGACGCTCTCCTGCATTCCTGTTAAAAGACTTGCTTGGCTGACATTCCTTCTGGCTCCAGATCCTGCTTGCTGTTTTACTACGCTCATCTCCGGCTCCCTAACGTTTGGCTTGTCTGACTATCCGTTCCGGTTCCTGGAATTTGGCTATGTTTTGACTACGTTTGTTCTATTTACTTTTATTATTAAACAAGTGTGATTTAACTGTACTTCTGTCTCGTTCTGATTTCATGGTTTCTGACTGTGGCTCTTGCTCCCAACTACTTCTCAAACTTTACAAGTAGTCTCTCTGCATTGCACCCTGTTTGGTGCTTTGGAATGGCAGGTCAGCAAGCCCAGACCGAGATCTACCACTCACCTGTCCACGATCTACTGGAAGATCGCAATCTACAGGTTGCTGACCCCCACTTTTAAGCATTTCTAAATCCTCAAACAAATAATAAAATATAATGCAGCTTAATTTTTAAAGCGATACTAAACACACACTGTTTTATTTCCATTGTCCCTTCTATTTCTGTATTTGGCCAGAGTTGTGGGGGTGCCGGTGACGCTCGGAGACACTCGGAAGCGCTCGGAGTCACTCGGAGTGTCTCTGAGTGCCTCAGAGTGTCTCTGGCATCCCCCGCACCTCTGGCCACATCCGGTACTGCGTACACTGGTGCCCCCGCACCTCTGGCCACATACAGTACTGCATACACCAGCAGTCACTGTGGAACGAATTATCTGAGTTTACATTGATTCCTATCATATTAGCTTTGATATATGAGTGCTTTGAATTACAAGCATTCTTCTGGAACGGATAATACTTAATCCAAGGTACTACTATATTTATTGATAGTTTGTTATTATATGGGTTTAGTGACACTTAGAAGGGGTTGTAAAGGCAGAAGGTTTTTTTATCCTAATGCACTTTATGCATTAAGATAAAAAAAACCTTATGTGTGTAGCAGCCCCCTCAGCCCTCTAATACTTACCTGAGCCCCATCTAGATCCAGCGATGTGCACGGGAGAATCGGCTGTCTGGGACTCCCCTCCTCATTGGCTGAGACAGTAGTGTGGCACCATTGGCTCCTGCTGCTGTCAATCAAAGTCTAATGCCCATACAAATGGTCGGAAATTCCGACCACAAAATCCGTCGGATTTTTTCCGACGGATTTTGTCCGACACTGGTGTTGCATACACATGGTCGGACAAAGTGGTCGGAAAATCCGATCATCCTGAACGTGGTGACGTTTGTTGCGTACGACGGGACTACGTAGAGGCTAGTAGCCAATAGCTTTGGTCTTGTAATGTGATCTGAGCATGCGTGGCACTTTGTCCGTCGGAATTCGCTACACGCGATCGGAAAAAGTCCGACTTTGTTGTCGGAAAATTTGAGAGCAGGATCTCAAACTTTTTCCGTCGGAAGTTCCGACGGAAAAAGTTCGATGGAGCCCACACACGGTTGGAATTTCCGACAACATGGTCCGATAGGACATTTTCCGTCGGAAAATCCGACCGTGTGTACGGGGCATAAGTCTGTGAGCCAAGGAGGAGAAAAAGGGGGCAGGGCCATGGCTCTGTGTCTGAATGGATACAGGGAGCTGTGACTTGGCTCGAGTGCCCTCATAGCAAGCTACTTGCTGTGGAGGCACTGAACAGGAGGGAGGGGCCAGGAGCACCGAAGAGGGAACCAAGAAACTTTAACTTTTAATTCTGTGAATCATATACTTCCTTTTCCTGGGTGTGAAAGTTAAATCCTGCCATGCACCATTCACATTTCAGCTGTGGGTGGCTCTGTTGGCACCACTTGACGCAACAAAATTCAATTGAAAAAATCAAAGAAGCAGAGTATATTGTCAGCCAAACAATGACTACAGCCATGTATCCAGACTCTGCCCTTCGCATTACATACTATATATACATACTGTAGATATATGCATATAGTTCACTGGTTATGACTTGACCTATTTACTCTTGGCTGGATCATGACATGCACATTTAGTACAAGTTGACCCCTAATGAATTGAGCTCTCCTACCTTTAAATGCAACCCACCTATTCTGATACCTTTATCCTAATCCAGGAATTTTCACTGTGTGGCTCTGCTGGGCACCACATAGCCTTGTTTCTGAAAATGTCCTCTCTAGGTCCCCTTTAACTTGTACATGGGCACAGCAACCACATTCATTCCTATGGGGAGTCAAACTCAGGTCTCCATCTGTCTTGCAGAGTACAGCTCTCCCCATAAAAAAAATGAATAAAGTTGTACATGCACATGCACAGGTTGAAGAGGACCTGGTAAGAAGCAAAGCTTTGAGATGCCAGTGGAGCTGCACAATAAAGATTGCTGGATCAGAAATGAAGGTGAGTATCAGACCAGGTGGGCTGCACTTGCACACTGGGTTGGAGAGCTGGGGCACTAAATTTAAATGGCTAACACCGTATAACAAAAGTAATTTTGCATTTGCCCCAAGTTGAAAAGGAGGACTTTATTTTGAAGCTCTAGATGGCATACAGCATTTTAGAGTTGAAAGGTGATGTTTTTTTAAATTCTAATAGAGCAGAGCAACCCTGGGGGGGGGGGGGGGGGGGATTCATTTTCCTAGGGTTAATTGTTGTGTTATCATTTAAGCACATAGTTTAACCACATTACTAATAGCCACAGTGGATTTTTTAACTTTAATATACATAATATGATAAGAAAAAATAAGCAAACCCATGGAGCTTGTAGGAACCAATGAATGTTTTTTGGTAGATGAAACATGAAAGGTTACCAGAAAGTGGCAAAGCAAACTTTTTAAAATCTGTAATTTTGCTCACTCAGAGAAAAATATCTTAATAGCCCACCTTCTCCGCTTCTAATACTTACATTACTCATTGTCCCCCGCTACCCTGTTTGCCATCACCAGCCCTGAGTTGATATCCCTATGTAAGCTCTGGGTCAACGCCTATAGAGGGATAAGGATTTCCCCTGCCTCATTGTGACATTGCTTAGGCCTGGTGATTGGCTACTTCTCACCCTGTACTACATAGGAAGAAAGGAAGAAAGGTAGAACGTTACATGATCCCCCATACATGGAAGGAACATGTATTTCCAAGGGCTTAGGCTGGATAACAATGTGGTAGGAGAGCGTTGGGAAGTTATTAGTAAAACAGGTGGGGGGCTATAAAGAGTACTTGTTTAGCCTCATACACACGATTGGACTTCAAACAAACTTTCCCGTGGATTTCTGTCCAAAGGGCAGCACTTTTTCAGCCAACTTTCACCAAATCACCAGTTTTTTCTGCTTTTTACCGCCACTTTTGGTCAACTTCTGTATTGTTGTCTGATCTTTTGCATTGGTTCTGAGCATGTGTGTTTGTACTTTGGACTAAAGTCCTATGGTTTTCTGTACACACGATCAGACTTTGTTCTATCGGACTTTTGTTGCCGAAAAGTTTGTCTGTTTGCAGAGCGAACTTTTGTCTGATGAAAACTGAAAAAGTTTGTCCGATGGAGCATAAACACGGTCGGATGTTGCCTTAAAACAGCTAATTTGCATGTTTGTTGTCAAAAAGTCTGATTGTGTGTATGGGCCTTCTTATTGCCCTGGATGGGGTGGTTTACATGTTGTTTACATGTTTAAATGTTGTTCTGCTGACAACTCACCACACCCACCCTTGCAAACCAAAGCTTACCTCACCAAACCTTGGTGTTCAGTAGAAACATCCACAGCAGTTCACAATTTTTCCACTATGACATTCCTGCTTTAACTTCTAAACACATTACCCACTTTTTAACTTGAGTGCTCACTATGTCAAAACATTTTTGCAAAGACAAATATTAACTATCTGACAACATCAGTAAGCTATTAGTACATAAAGAGTAAATCTATTTTTTGTCAGACTTCCACAAGTACCAGCACGTGTGGAAAGCTGGTTAAGACACAAAAGCTTGTCACATGAAAAGAACTGCAAGGCAATTTTTTGTCGTTTGGCCTGAAAGCTGAGTTATTGCTTACACTAAGGCCTCGTTTACACTTGCGTTGATTAGTAACAAACATTGAAGTGGTTGTAAAGGCTGAAGGTTTTTACCTTTACTCGATTGCAGCTCTTATTTGTCTTATGGGCGCATAGAGTGGGACTCGGGAGAGAGCACGAACCAGTGCCCCATAGCAAGCAGCTTGCTATTAGGGGCTCTGGTCAAGGGGGAGGAGCCAGGAGCACCTGCAGGGAACCTGACAAGAAGAGGAATGGGGCTGCTTTGTGCAAAACCATTGCACAGAGCAGGTAAGTATGATATATTTGTTATTAAAAAAAAACAAAAAAAAAACTAAGCTTTAATATCACTTTATCACTTTAAATGCATTTTTAATGTTTTTTTTAAGTTTTAATAAAGCATGATAAATGCCATGTGTGTGTTGGTTTTCTATTTGTTTTAAAGGGGAAGTGATGTCATATATGAAATGATGATGAGGAAGTCCCTAGATTTGAAGCATGGTTAGGTGTTGGTGTGGTATCTGGTGTTTTTTTTTATTTTATTTTGGTGTTTTTGGTGGCTCAGATGTACCCCTGTACATCAGATTCCTAGCTTATTAGTACTCCCCTCAGCAGATCTCCAGCTAATCAGTTTCCCAGGTCAGTATATCTCCTGCTTAGCTGTTCCCCAGCTCAGTATTAAGCCTGGTTTAGTAGACCCTTCGTTCTGCAGTTTCCTGGCTCAGCAGATCACCCTGCTCTGCGTTTTCCTAGCTCTCTAGTAGTACCCCCTGCTCATTAGTACATTCCCCCCTCATTAGTACCCCCCCTCTCGGTGGCACATTATCCCCCCACCGGTCAGTAGAAGTGGTCACTTCTTCAGTTCTAATTTGTGTCAAGAAGATACCTCAGCATTTCCAAATATCCATGCCTTAGGATTCCAATACCAATCTGTCAGGAGTGTCTAGCGCTCCTGCTCCTTACTCCAGCATCCATGTTTTGGCTATGGCATTCTCCCTGTCTCTTTGTCCACCTGCAAGGTGATTAATGTGGTCAGTCTCTGGGTGGAAACCAACCCTGTTATAAGCCAGCCAAACCTTCAGTATCATGTTTATGATAAAGTGTGATTAATGTGTAATACCTGACCAAGTTGCCTGTTTGTCTGCCCTGCTCTGCTATATTGGATTTCAATGTGTATGACCTTGGATTGGATATCGGACTATTCTCTGATCTTTGCCTGCCTTTTACCTGGACTGTCATTAAACCACTCTGCCTCTCTGCCAAATGCAAGTACCTCTTTGCTTTGCTCAGTTCAAGGTGTATGAAGTTACATTTTTTAAAATTAAATCTAGAGAATAACTAGATATGGGTGGTGTGGGAATGGGAATTTTTTTTATTGCCTGTTGACTTTAAAGAGGAACGCAAAAACAACACTTTTTTAAAGTTTTTGGACAGGGTTTTGAACCTGAAATTTCTATTACTTCCTGTGGGCGGTAGTGGGGAGATTTACTCTCATTTCCTGCCCCTGAGACCACACAGCAAGTGAGGGGATTCTTCCAAACAGGAGAGACAGTAACAGTATGCCAGAGATCCTAACCTTTCCCTGCTCTACTAAAATATTTTTTTTTTTGCTGCCTGTGCCCTTATTGGAAAGATTATCACTTTCACAGTGGCCACATAGGAAGCTATAGTAATCTCCCCAACAGGGACGTAGAACAATAAAAGTCTGACAGATGTTTTACCTATTTCCTCATTATCCAAAGCGTTTGTTACCCCAACACTTCATATTCCTGTTATGTGCCTGCTGTTACATATGCTTGCATGGGAAAGTATCCTGTTCTCTTTGTATTGATTCCTTTATTTATGTGGAATTCTCTTTGTATTGATTCCTTGATTTATGTGGAATCCCTGGTGTTCTTGCCAGTCCCTCGGCTTTCCCAATAAAAACTGACCACACTAAGCAGGAGAGCACAGCGTGGTCAGTTCTCTAGCTATGCTGGGAACTCAGTGTGCTCTCCTCAAATGATCAGACTTTTCCTGACATGCTCCCACTGCACAGTCATTCACTGGGAATCTCAGTGTGATGCTGCTGCTGCTTCTTCTCTCCCCAGCTCTTATGCAGCAGAGAACAGAGGAAAAAAACGTATAAAAAAAGGAAAAAAGGGTATTTTTTTAATGTTTTGTTTATATCTATACAAAAATGTTTTGCCTTACATTTCTATTTTAAACTGAATGTTTTTTTTTTACAAACCATTAAACCATGTAGATTCATTTTATTAGACAAGGAATCTACAAAAATATGAAATTTAGAAAGACAAAGTTCAAAAAACGTAAGCCTCGTGCACACGGTGCGATTGTTGGCAGGGGATTGTCTGTTGACAGACTGTTGTCCTAAAATCTTATCGTTAGTACGCTCCTTTTGACAATCGTTGTCCAACTTTCGGCCAACAAATGTTGGATGACAGGCTGGTAAATTTTCGGTGGACAACGGTTTGACATCAGATTTTCGTATGGTCAGTACACAAATCCGTCACACAAAAGTCAAAAGTACAAACACGCATGCTCGGAATCAATGCTCACCAAACACGAAATTAGCAGAAGGGGCCCAAAAGGGTGGTGCTCAAGAGCTGAAATTCCTTGTAGTATGTCACTATGTTCGTGTTTGTGCCACAACAATTGTGTACCGTTAGTATGCAAGACAAGATCTTGGCACACGGCCAACAATCGTACAGTGTGTACGAGGCTTTAGGCCTTGCTCATCTGGGTGCTGAGTCCCATTTACTGTGAATGGGCCATTTTTCAGCAGAGATATACCTTTCGCACATTTATTAAGCAGTAAATATGACTTTTACAAAACATTTACTGGTGGTGATAGAATCACTGTCATTAAAAAAAAACACATGCAACAGGAAGTGCAAATTACAGTAAATGTTTGGTGAATGTCAGATTCACTGTTTTAAAATAATATACCCTTGACTGTAACTAAATGGTAATTTAATCACAAAAATATTTTATACAAATACTGTAGAAAGTATATTCTGTATAGGAACAATAATTTTTGAAACAAAATGGATATAAAGTAATATAGACTAAATAGTTAACTTTTTTTAGATCGTCGGGCTAAAAACGAGAATTTAAGGGTACTGGAATTGCATTAATAAATTATGAGAAATGTAATAAGAACTGCAAAGAATAAATCAAGTTGGTGAAGATTGCAGCTAAAAAAATATGTCGCTAATGATATTGAAAGAAAAGTATATAAATTCTGAGTGTAAAATCTGATTTTATAGAACTTCTAAAAGATATCTTTGGAAATATAATTGTAGAGGACAAAGAAAAACTAAGTTCTGAAAGTGTAAACTGTAGCAATAAACGTCTCCTGTGCATCCTTTTGCTCTGGTAAATATATTTTTAAAGCATTTTATTATATCAGTTCAGTAAATGCAAAAAAATACCTCTTGATGCTACCTGAAATATTGTGAGCTGATGATAACTTCCTATTCTCTCTTCCTCTGCTACACTATTTTCATAATTCCCAATAGAAAAAGAAAGAGAGTATCACTCTCTCATGAAATGATGGGATTTTAACAAATATGTCTTTCTGTCATTGTGGTAAGGACAACCACAACAATATTAATAAAATATCGATTTATTACAAAGAACAAAATATAAAAAAGATACATTATTAACATTTAGGTCATATACATATTTGACCACAATTGATACTCAGTCCAAAGGCTTGAACAGATGCTTGTATATGCAGATAGCCAACGTGTTTCGCAGACTAATTATCTGCTTCTTCGGGGCGGCTCAACATGCATCTATAACAATGTCTAAGTTACAAAAAATAATAATAACAACATTGGTATCAACATCAATTAAATTTCTTTACAATATTAACAATATATTATACAAATAATATGGGTGCTCACCAAAACATTTTGGTACTGACAAGAAAACAACCACAGCATCAAAGAGAGCATAGGCAAATCACCATCCAGTGAAAGCTGTGATGCCAGAATCACCAGCTTGGTCTGATGGGCGTCGGACCTTGTAAAAGGCACAATCGTCTTGACCAATAGTAATCTAAAGGTACCAAACATATGTGTTCAGATGCAAAATACTTCACATCACCACGCATGTAAGGAACGAATATAGCGGAAGTATTGGCAGCATGTTAGCACAGTGGCACTTATTAATATTAATGAGACATACAACCATATGGATTAACCCCCACATAGATTGACGTGACACATAAAATCATATCCTGCAGCACAGAGGGACACGAGCGGTCATCACATAGATAGCCATTCATTGTCCCCAAAACTTTAGCATATAAGACTATAGCGTAGAACATAAACAGGTCGGAAGCTATTATTTGGCCACTAAATATGGGACTGCCAGTTGCAGACATACTTAGCCAACTTCCTATATATTCCATTGACACTACAAAGATAAAATGTAAGACAAGGTAAGAAAAGTGGCTTGCTACCTGAAAATCTTTAACAGGAAAGGAAGGTATAAAAATGGGAAAGTTGGCAAATAGTTAGTAGATAGGGTGCTATTGCGCCTCAATATCCAGCTAGTCCCTCACCGTCGCCGTAGTATGCGTCCTGGTTGCTGAGCCCACCCCCTACTGCCTTATATACACGGTCCCACCGGAAGGTATGAGCCAGAAACGGCTCACTGACATCATATCCGCTGTGGGTGCCCCTTGAATTGTGCATGTGCCAGAGACCTCCAGCCGCAATATAGACGGCTGATGTAAGGCTCCAGGTGCAAACGCCACCCGCAAATTTCTTATATAATTATCATAATTCCCAATCTTTCTGTGGACTACAGAACACTGATCACTTTTCTAATGGAGAAGAGGAGAGGGGTAGGCATTCTGTAATACTGTCGTAGGCTGCAGTGCTGCTCATCCATAGATACAGTACAGTACAGTGAGTAAGTGTTGTCACGCTAGTACAGTAAATGTTATTGGCAGGATTGCCAGGTGAAAATAAAGAAGTCTGAAAAAAATAAAATGAATGTAGTTACTACGTATACCGACTGGTAAACTGCAGTCTACTACAGTTGTTTCTAGGCCTTTACACTTTTTCCACAAAATAGATTCCAGTTTCAGAAAACAGAGTAGAAGATAGTGACCATTGCTCCCTGTTCAATAAAATGTGCTTATCACAGGAAATAATGAAGATATATGCCTTAAAGTCAAGCTAGGTAAGGTACCCAGTCCAGATAGCAATCATACTCATGTGCTACAGAAATTAAACTCAGTAAGTGGTGAACCACTATATAATTAAAAAAAAAAAATTCTTAAAGCCTAAGTTTAGTCAAAATGAAAAATATCCAGCACAGAGGACTATACCTACAATCAATGTGAAGTGTTCTTTGTGCTGCTGGCTGCGGCGGTTTTAGTTGAAATCCTCTGTCCTCTGATTCCCCCATACTCCTGCAGCTGTGGGAATTTAAAGAGCCCAGGGACCTGTCATATGCACTTGTCAAGAGTGCAGACTATGCCCACCCAACCTATGAATGGAGGACGGGAGGATGAAAAAAGGTCCGCCTCCTCCATTCATAGCTCATTTAGCAGCACAACTCAAAGCGAATCAGAAGCTGGAAAATGTATTAGTAGGTAGGTAGGTAGATTAACACATGATATAAGTAAGGGTGCTTAAGAAACTGGTAAGTCCAGGGCAAACAACTCAATATTTGGCCCCCATGTCCTCGTTTTTTTCTTCAAGCATATAAAATCACCAATATCAAAGATAGAGTCAAAGGTAGAGAAATACCAGCAGGTTTCTCTCACTCTTCCTTTCTCTAATGTTACTTCCATACAGTTGTGGTGTATGAAGCGTATATAATGTTTAATATAAATGATGCGACCTAACAAACTGATTATGATAGTGGCAAGCCTCCATCCCTTATATGTGTGAAAGCAGCAGAGAATATGGCAAAATTGGGACTTTGAGTGAGGCAGGTCACTTGAAAGGATACCTTAATCAAATTATTTAATACATTTATTTATTAATAAATTATCAAGTGATAGAAAGTTTCAATCTAATAGGACACCATTTTCTCATGGTGAGCCAAACTTGTCAAAGCATCAGTTCGATGTAATTCATGTAACTTGACGCACGTTTCATGGCTTATACCAATCATCAGGAGTAAATGCTCTGAAATTAAATCAAAAATATCTGAAATTAAATCAAAAATATCTATTCGTGAAAGCAGCAGAGAATATGGGAAAATTGGGACTTTGAGTGAGGCAGGTCACTTGAGGCCGCATTGTAAGTTACACACCTTTAATTTTTGAGAGATTTCTCTCCATCTAAAGGATATCCCATATACTCATAGATATTTTTGATTTAATTTCAGAGTATTTACTCCTGATGATTGGTATAAACCATGAAACGTGCGTCGAGTTACATGAATTACATCGAACTGATGCTTTGACAAGTTTGGCTCACCATGAGCAATCGATTTATATTCAATGTTATGAATGGATGAGTGTTTTTATACAATTTGTCATGCTGATTATGTTTTACCTTACTCTGTTTAATAATTACTTGTTTTTTACAAGTGTATTTTAGTAAAAATGGTGTTCTATTAGATTGACACTTTCTATCACTTGATAATTTATTAATAAATACATTTATTAAATAATTTGATTAAGGTATCCTTTCAAGTGACCTGCCTCACTCAAAGTCTCAATTTCCCCATATTCTCTGCTGTATGTAATGTTTGCCTACTTTAGCAGAACTCAGATCTTGGCAACCCAGTATACCCCTTTGAGAAAACCTGGGAGGCGCAATGCGTGAGGTGAGCGGTGACGGAATCACGATAGGCAGAGCGGGGTGGTGCTGAGAAAACTGTGTCTTGATACTGTGATATTATGCAGTTTTATCACTTCAGAAATGTGAGTTTATTTTACCTAAATAAATATATATGTTCAAATGGTCTAGTAGTGTAATTCCGGTGTCCTGCCAAAAAAGTTCCCCCGTCGGATAAGGACCCCCTGTACTGTGCAGGTGCATCGCTTGCGCAGTACGGAGGACTACGGAGCTTACGAAAATTGCCGAACCTAAACAGCTCTGAGTGAACTCTATATCGCGCAGGCGCAGTTAACATGTAATTGTACGAGGCGATGCCGCGCGCTCCCGATGCTCATGCTACTCTGCAAGGGCGTCTATCGTGTAACTAAGGGGCGGGTCTAGTATTACTGTAACCAAGGGGCGCATTTATTATTATTGTTATGTATTGAGCTCTGCCCATTAATTTACCATTCGCCCTCTTCTGTAGCCATCCGCCCCTTACACGATATAATAATAATAGACACGCCCCTTGTTTACACGCTATAACAGATCTGCCCCTGGTTAGAGTAATAATAGAGCAGCCCCTTGGTTACATGATATATAACAATAATAATAAATACGCCCCTTGCTTACAGTAATACTAGACCCGCCCTTTAGTTACACATATATAATATAAAAAAAAAGTCACAGTTACTTTGCTGCGTAACTAATTACTTTTCCAATGTAGTAACTTAGTTACTAACGCAATTACTTTTTGGGAGCAGTAATTTGTAACTTGACTAATTACTTTTTTAAAGTAAGATGACCAACACTGGATAGCACTATACCAGGTGTAGGTTACTGAGATTATTTGCATTAGTGGATGGTTGGGGTATGAGATGCTGTCTTTAGACATTTGTTTATTTATTTAGAGCGGTGTAGAGCACTATAGTTAGTATTTGGTGTGTGGTATGGATTAACGCATATCCTATTTTGTTTAACCCCGGTATACAGACCTTCATGTAGCTCCAGCAGCTTCTCTCAAAGTGAGCAAATGATTTCACGGCCCTGAAAGACGGTGCCCATTCAAGAATCTGTTTCAGTAAGGCAACGTAAACAGAGATTCTGTAAATGGGGTTACAAAAGATCCAGCGTTAGACAAGCTCATCTATACACTGGAAATCTTAGCAGGAATGATCTATTGACTAATCAATCTTCTGAGCAAGATAGACCTATTTATATACAGCGAGTAAAATAAGTATTCAACACGTCACAATTTTTCTAGGTAAATAGATTTCTAAAGGCACTATTGACATGAAACCTTCCCCACATGTCAATAACAACCTAAGCAATCCACACACACAAAGAAACCAAAACAAATAAGTTTAGAAATGAAGTTATATATAATAAAATGGAATGACACAGGGAAAAAGTATTGAACACATGAAGAAAATGAGGAACAAAAAGGCATGGGAAGCCAAGACACCAGCTAAAAACTATCAGTAATTAGAAAGAAACCTTGCCCCTTGTCAGTGTAAACTAATATCGGCTGGTTCAGTCCCAACTGATGGCCTATAAAAATGTGTCTCATTACCAAGGTGTCACACAAGAAACATCTCATAATGGGTAAAAGCAAAGAGCTCCCTCAAGACTTTCGCAGCCTTATTGCTGCAAACCACCCTGATGGCATTACTTACAGAAGGATTTGGAATGAACATAATTTCACCAGTAACTTGCCATGACCAGGTGCTCCTCACATGATTTCTGACAGAGGTGAAAAAAATTATCAGAGTTGTCCAAGAGCCAAGGACCACTGGAACTAGCAAGAACAATTGTTTCAAAGAAAACAATAAGTAATGCACTCAACTGACATGGCCTGTATGCACGCTCACCATGCAAGACTCCATTGCTGAAGAAAAAGCATGGTGAAGCTTGCCTTAAAGTTCAACATTTAGACAAGCTTGTGAAATACTGGGAGAATATAGTCAGGTCAGATGAGACCAAAATTGAACTCTTTGGGTTCCATAATACACACCATGTTTTGAGGTCAAATGGAATATCACCCCAAAAACACCCCCACACCAACAGTGAAGTTTGGAGGTGGAAACATCATGGTGCTGTTTTTCAGCATATGGCAATGGCAAACTTCATATACTAGGAGGAAGACATTCTTGATAAACATATGCTGCCATCTACTAGGATGATGAAAATGAAACAAGAGTGGAGAGCCAGACAATGATCCCAAACACAAAGCCAAGGAAACTCCCAACTGGTTTCAAAGAAAGAAAATAAAGCCCAGCCAATCGCCTGACTTGAATTCATTAGAAAATTTATGGAAAGAACTAAAGATAAGAGTTCCTAGAAGATTCCTATGGAACCTTCAAGATTTGAAGACCGTTTTGGATCTAGTAACTTTGAAGCAATGTCATGACATCACATCCAATTTACAGAAGACTTAAAGGCGCCAAATTTACATTCACCTCTGTATTCTTCCGTTCACCTCTGTACCCCCTCCTCCACCACACCTCTGTACCCCCCATTCACGTTCACCTTTGTACCCCCTCCTCCACCACACATCTGTACCCCCCATTCACGTTCACCTCTGTACCCCCCTCCTCCACCACACCTCTGTACCACCCTCTCCTCCACCACACCTCTGTACCCCCAATTCTCTGCACATGTAAATCCCCTTCCCCTACTCTCCACGGTGATCTTTCTCACCTGATGACACGGCAGTGCAACACAGTCTCTGCCTATTAGACCCATAACACACACCCAGAACACTTCACTCGGCTGTGTGCTACACATGTCTGTCAGGCAGGATGGGGGCGGGAGGAACACGCAACTCCTGACAGTGAGAGAAGCGGGATGAGCGGGCTTAAGCACATGAAGCCCACAGCTGTCCTGCTCTCTTGTCATATTTCGGCCACCACTTGGCACAGCAGGGGAGGGGGGGAATCAGCTGCTACTCTGGGAAAACTGCGGGCAGTGCAGGGCTTAAGTAACAGCTGCCCTGCGTTAAATATGGCCCTGAAAGGCGTGTGACCCTACTTTATTCCCTTGTCCCCACCATAAACCTTTTTTTTTTCACGTACGCTCTCTTTTATCTGCATTATTTTTCTATTCTTCTGGTAAACTACTGTATAAAACCAATAGACTTATTATAATGGTACGATAGTGCTTCATTTTCACGTTGTTTACTACTTACTATTCTTTTATACCAGTTTTGATGATGGTTTTGTCAATGCACTGGAATCATTTGCTTAACCCAATGTTCTGTACATAGACATGCCAACTAACATTATTTGTGTTTGTATTCATATTTTGCCTCTTTAAATAAATACTGATTTGAATAAAATCTAGTAAAGGCAGTATGGCTCTGAAGGCATGTATGCACAACGCAGCATCACAAATTGTCATAATGTGAAAGTGCTAACCTTGTCTGACAATACCTAATAGTTTCCATTTACATTATTTTCATCTCGTCATTTACTTTATCCTAAGGTTTGAAAAGAAGGAAGCAAAGCCAGAAACACTAGTGTGTAGAACCTGAATGGAGGCAAATGATTTTGACAAGTACACAGAGCTGAATGAGTCAGGTAACATTTATGAGGAATGACACAGCCCCTCCGGACATGCAGTCACAGCTCACAGGTGTTGGATTCAACAACAGCCTACATGTCTAGATCAAGGGCGATACTTTAAATAATCTTCCTGTGCTACAGAAAGTTTTCTTCTTCCTGGCGTGCAAACCAATGCAACAATGGATACCTGAAATTCTACATTTTTTTTTTTAATTTGCAGCTTTGGCACTTTACTTTCACTGGGTATAGGACATTAGGACACTATATTACCAAAAAAGTATTGGGACGCCTGCCTTTACACGCACATGAACTTTAATTGCATCCCAGTCTTAGTCCGTAGGGTTTAATATTGAGTTGGCCCACCCTTTGCAGCTAAAACAGCTTCACCTCTTCTGGTAGGCTGTCCACAAGGTTTAGGAGTGTGTCTATGGGAATGTTTGACCATTCTTCCAGAAGCGCATTTGTGAGGTCAGGCACTGATGTTGGACAAGAAGGCCTGGCTCGCAGTCTGCACTCTAATTTATCCCAAAGGTGTTCTATTGGGTTGAGGTGAGGACTCTGTGCAGGCCAGTCAAGTTCCTCCACCCCAAACTCACTCATCCATGTCTTTATGGACCTTGCTTTGTGCACTGGTCCAAATCATTTGGCAGAGGGGGGATTGTGTTGTGGGGTTGTTTTTCAGGGGTTGTGCTTGGCCCCTTAGTTCGTCAGCATTTTGGACAATTTCATGCTCCCAACTTTATGGGAACTTTATGGGAACAGTTTGGAGATTGCCCCTTTCTGTTCAAACATTTTTTCTTATTTTCTTTTACTTTTTATTTTTTATTTTTTCACTGTCCCTTTATTTAATTTTTTCTGATCGCTTTTTTTAATAATTTTATAACAAACTATTAAACATGATTTTTTTTTTCTAAATTTTCCATATTTTTTTGTTTGTTTAGCAAAAAATAAAAATCCCAGCTGTGGTTAAATACCACCAAAAGAAAGCTCTATTTGTGGGAAAAAAATGAAAAAATTTAATTTGGGTACAGTGTTGTATGACCGCGCAATTGTCATTCAAAGTAAGTCAGCGACGAAAGCTGAAAATTGGTCTGGGCAGGAGGGGGGTTTAAGTGCCCAGTAAGCAAGTGGTTAACGGACAAATTACTGAAGTTTGAAGTTATAACTTCAAACCAGTAATTTCACAGTAAATAGATAAATAATACATTATTATGTTATAACATATATATTTAGCTTAATTTAAAAAGTACCTTTTCAGTAAACCTTATACCCTTATACCCATAAACCCATGTTTTTTCCTTGTAGTTAAGAGTTAGTTTAAACACGCCCCCTTCTATGACACAGCAGTGAGAGGAGAGCCTCCACTGCAGCATTTTTATTGGACAGCTTAGACCAATGGTGCTTTACCATTGGTCCAAGGCTCCAAGTTGTCCATTGAGCTCAGTGCCTCTGACTACTTTACATTGTAGCAAAGTGTCATTCTTCAGTGTTGTCACATAAAAAGATATAATAAAATATTTACAAAAATGTTAGGGGTGTACTCACCATCATCATCATCAGCCTGCCTGCCTGTCTGGTCCCAACACCACCAACATCATAAGTTAGTATGCTGCTGCTAATGTTTTCTGGGGGGGGGGGGGGGGCAGGCAGTGTGACAACCAATGTTAGGGGGCATACTAAGCACTGACCACCAATGGTGACACTGCCCCTTTCTATGACACTGCAGTGAGAGGAGAGCCTCCACTGCAGCATTTTTATTGGACAGCTTGGACCAATGGTGCTTACCATTGGTCCAAGGCTCCAAGCTGTCCATTGAGCTCAGTGCCTCTGACAAGAAGTCATCCTCTCAGTCTGCTGAAAACAGCGTGTGCCAGCTTTTATTTAAACTGGCCGTGCTGAATGCAACTTCTGACAGGCTGCACAAGGAGCCCTGTATCTCCGGAACCAGAGTTGCTAGGAGCCCCAGTGGTGGGGTAGGACTTTGGCTAATTACCCCCCAAATTTGGGGTCTCTGTGACCCGAGGTCACCGAGCTATGACCTTCAATGCTCGATTTTTTTTTTTATGTTCATGGCAGGTGAGGCTCTGACTCACCTGCCCCCCCCTGACTGCACATCCTTGCCATAGAGATACCCCTATAATTCCCCAGTCTGACTCCTTCTCTGCAAAGGAGGCTGATACAAAAACACATTCAAGTACACTACTTGAGTCGGAAAACACATTTCTGTTTCTGAAAATAATATATAACTGCATTAAAGGTATTGTATATCCGCCTAGGGTTTAGATGTAAGATATAAAACAGCACGGGGTATTTTGTATCAGTTCATGCAGTCTTATTATTCCATCAAACTCACAAAACAACTCTTGAGTTACTGTTGCCTAAGTAAAGCATGCACTAATCATGCACATTCATGTGTATGAGCAGCAAACTGAAGGCAAGTCATTAACAATTAGTTTAACAATACTTTGAAGTTTAGTACAGAAACAATCTGAGCACTATGATTTTTATATGTTGTGATGCAATACGATGCATTAAACAATGGCAATTAGATGACCGAACTTTATACAGTACAATTGTTGGTATTATACCATTAATAAAAGATCTGCTTTCCTATTTAGTTTTTATTATGAGACTAAATACTAAAAAATCTATGTACCATAAGATTTGTAGAGCTTGTAGGCTGGGTCAGACAGGGACTAAAAAACACACCATGGCCTCGTTCACATGAGTGGCAACGTTTGCCGTCCCACTGTGGATCGCTTTTCAGAGGAGCTTGAAAGGCAGCGAGGAGGAAATATGTTGCCTTCTTATTGCCTGAGTTAATTCTGTAAATGCCGCCCCACTCCACTGCAGTCATGGTTGTGAGGCCGTTTCAACTCTCATAGATCATGTTCAGTGATGGTAACACCCACCAAATGCGACATGCTGTTTAATTGTAGCCTTATCCATGAAACACAGTATTGTGGTTGTGCCATGTGTTCAGTCCTTAGCGACTATATGTCTGCATTCAGGTGGGTGGTTGGGGGGTGCCAAAACAGCTCAGCCACCTGGTTTTACCACCCCCTGGCCACTTGTGTGAAAGAACCCTATCTTTGGGGCCTGTCAAGTGAGAGCCACCCCCTTCAGCTAGAAGAGTTAGTGGAAGGGTGTCAGTAAAGCGGATGCTAGAGAGTATCCTGAAGATAATGTAGTGCATCAAGTCTGCTGCTAGTTAGAGCAAGAAGACTTAATCCCTCCAAACATGTGGCTGTTTGGTTAAAGCAGTGTGACTGCTTCCACAAATAATTTGGTGAGGCCAAGTGAGAGTTGTCCTTATCCATTGTAAATAGTTCCATTTGGAGTATCCCACGAATCCCTTCCCCCATCCAAGTTCCAAAATAAAATACAAAAAACCCAAATACCCTGGACTGGTCATTGAGTAACAAACAAGAGGGAGTAAGGGTGGGACAAGTGGAAACCCCTAGCAACCAAGTGGAAATCCTTAGCAACCAGCTTCAGGTAACCAGAAAAAGGCCCATGAAGTTAACACTCAGCAAGCCCTATGGGGAAAGTGCTACATTTACATATGATGTATATATGATCTATATATAACTGTGATATTACCCTTGGAAGTCAGGGAAGACAGGTACAGGCTACAGACTATTGTGTATATGTATATTAGGGAGATTACTGATAGCTGAAATCTATCAGTAATTAGAAAGCAATCCTGCCCCTTGTCAGTGCAAATTAATATCAGCTGGTTAAATCTCAACTGATGACCTATAAAAAGGTATCTCATTACCAAGGTGTCACACAAGACCTTCGCAACCTAGTTGTTGCAAAACATACCGATGGTACTGGTTACAGAAGGTTTTCTAAACTTATGAATGTTCCAGTGAACACTGTTGGGGACATAATCCGGAAGTGGAAAAAACATAATTTCACCATAAACTGGCCACGACCAGGTGCTGCTCGCAAGATTTCTGACTGAGTGAAAATAATTATCAGAAGAGTTGTCCAAGAGCAAAGGGCTACTTGTGGAGAGCTTCAGAAAGACCTGGAATTAGCAGGTACAATTGTTTCAAAGAAAACAATAAGTTTATAACACCATGCTAGACTCCATTGCTGAAGAAAATAGTATATTGAAGTTCGTTTAAAGTTTGCTGCACAACATTTAGACACGCCTTTGAAATACTGGGAGAATATAGTCTGGTCAGATGAGACCAAAATTGAACTCTTCGGATGCCATAATACACACCATATTTGGAGGTCAAATGGCACTGCATATCACCCCAAAAACACCCCCATACCATCAATGAAGTTTGGAGGTGGGAACATCATGGTAAGGGGCTGTTTTTCAGTATATGGCACTGGCAAACTTTGTATGCTTGAAAGAAGGATGAATGAAAAAATGTACCAAGACACTCTTGATAAATATCTGCTGCCACCTACCAGGATGATGGAGATAAAACAAGGGTGGACATTTGATCCCAAAAACAAAGCCAAGGAAACTCTCAAATGTTTTCAAAGAAAGAAAGTATAGCTGCTAGAAAGGCCCAGCCAATCATCTGTCATGAATCCAATAGGACATCTATGGAAAGAACAGAGTTCATAGAAGAAGCCCACAGAAGAATGGGCCAAAATCACACCTGAGCAATGCATAGTTTTTCCATACAGGAGGTGTCATTACCATCAAAGGATTTTGGACGAAGTATTAAGGAAATTTCAGTTAGCGTGTTAAATACTTTTTCCCTGTGTCATTCTATTTTATTACACATAACCTAATTTTTGAACTTATTTGTTTTAGTTTCTTGCATGTATGGATTGCACGGGTTGTTACTGACATGTAGTGAAAATTTCATGTCAATAGCACCTTTAGAAATATATTTACCTAGAAAAATAGTGACGTGTTCAATACTTATATTACCCGCTGTATATGTAACATGCACATTAGTAAATATTAACACCTTTGACAGCTCCATGGGAATACAGTGCCTTGAAAAAGTATTCATACCCCATTGACATTTTCCACATTTTGTCATGTTACAACTAAAAATGTAAATGTATTTTATTGGATTTTATGTGATAGACCAACACAAAGTGGCACATAATTGTGAAGTGGAAGAAAAATTATTAATGTTTTTCCACATTCTTTACAAATAAATATGTGAAAAGAGTGGTGTGCATTTGTATTCAGCCCCCTTTACTCTGACACCCCTTCTAACTAAAATCTAGTGAAACTAGTTGCCTTCAGAAGTCACCTAAATAGAGTCCACCTGTGTGTAATTTAATCTCAGAATAAATACAGCTCTTCTGTGAAGCCCTCAGAGGTTTGTTAGAGAACCTTAGTGAACAAACAGGATCATGAAGGCCAAGGAACACACCAGACAGGTCAGGGATAAAGTTGTGGAGAAGTTTAAAGCAGGGTTAGGTTATAAAAATATCCGAAGCCTTGAACATCTCATGGAGCACTTTTCAAAACTGACAGGTTGGGCAAGGGAAGCATTAATCAGAGAAGCAGCCAAGAGGTCCATGGTAACTACGGAGGAGCTGCAGAGATCCACAGCTCAGGTGGGAGAATTTGGACAATTATTGCAAGAAAAAAGCCATCGTTGAAAGAAAGCCATAAGAAGTCCTATTTACAGTTTGCGTGAAGCCATGTGGGGGACACAGCAAACATGTGGAAGAAGATGCTCTGGTCAGATGAGACCAAAATTCAAATTTTGGCCTAAAAGCAAAACGCTATGTGTGGCAGAAAACTAACACTGCACATCACCCTGAACACACCATCCCCACTGTGATACATGGTGGTGGCAGCATCATGTTGTGGGGATGCTTTTCTTCAGCAGGGACTGGGAAGAGAGTCAGAGTTGATGGGAAGATGGATGGAGCCAAATGGTCCCAACTACTACAGTTATTCTCCATTTCCACAGCAGTCCCCGAGGTATGGAATATCTATACTGTAGCTATGCAAAAAATACTCGGCATTCGGCTTTAAAGTGTATTTCCGCTTCTGCAGTCAAATTTGCAAAAACTTTACTATATATTTGTTATGTGTTCTCATTCACACACCATACCTAATACAAATCTTTACATAAAAAACAATATTCCTTATTTTTTAAGGAGTCTGTGTCATGGCTGATTCTAAGAATTTCTAGATATCCTAAGGCCCCTTTCACACCGGGGCGTTTTTCATGCGGTACAGCGCTAAAAATAGTGCCTGTTCACCGCATTAAAATATCCGGCCCCTTTAACTCCAGTGTGAAAGCTGGCGGGCTTTCACACTGGAGCGGTGCGCTAGCAGGATGACAAAAAAGTCCTGCTAGCAGCATCTTTGGAGCGATATAGGAGCGGTGTGTTCACCGCTCCTATACTGCTCCTTCCCATTGATTAGAATGGGACACTGCGGTGAAACCGCGGCAATACCGCCGCAAAGCGCCGCTACGGTGGCGCTCTGCGGGGGGTCTTTAACCCTTTTTCGGCCGCTCGCGGGGGGAAAAACCGCACCGCGAGCGGCCGAAAACCGCGGTTAAAACTACGGTAAAGCAGCGCTAAATATAGCGCTGCTTTACCGTCACCGCGGCTCCCCGCCCCAGTGTGAAAGGGGCCTTACAGTGTCTTTGTTCCCACACAGACAGAGCTATCCCTCAATGAAATACAATGCAAGAGGGAGAATTCTAAAAGTTTAACCATTTGTTGGGACAGACTGTTCAAATTTAGTTCACAGCTGATAATGAAGAATTGCAACCACAGTACAGACAAGGTTAATTATATTAGACATTACTCTACAACACCCTCCTAAACAACTTTTGTACCAGGGTACATTAACAGTGGATTGACAGCCCTTTAGTTACCCAGTGCTGTTTATGAACAGGATTGGATAACTAGCTATTGAGTATGCCCAGTAATTGCTGTTCACTGAGCTGTCTTTAAACAGCTGGGTACACCGAGAGACACTGTACCCCGCCGATCCAAGAGGCTGGGTACCATGTGATCGCTGCAATTGATCACAGTGATCACATGGGTATTGTTTACAGTGGTGGTTCATTCATATATGCATACTCTGGATGGCAAGTATCTAGTGCACGTTTTTCAAGCTCTATTTTTAATTCCCTTAGTACCGGCATATTTCTTAATCAAAAAAAGTACGGCAACATTTTTTAATTTTAGTAGTTTTTGTTCTATTCTGGCATTTTTTAATTTTTAATTTTTTATTCTTTATTTAGCAAAAAGCAAGGGTTTACAAACTTTGTGCATATCCGTTTTAGAAATAATTAGGCAGCTCAGACGTCGCTGAGGAGTCACAATATACTAAATATTACAGCAGCTCAAGGAAGGCTCAAAAGGTTGAGGGCCAGCAGTAATAGCAACATATTAGAGATCCATAAAGACTTCCTGAATAACCCAGAAGCAGGGAAACAAGTTCTCTGTGTATTAAGCTGTTTGCCTTGAGTTATTTACGCACACAAACTTTATATCATATCCAAAATGATTTATTCATTTATATCATATCTAAAACGATGTATTACTTTTAATGATTCTCTGTTATACATATCACCTGTAATTTTAAAATGGGAGGAATATAGATTTTTATTAGATAAAAATGATTTACTGCTTTGTATAGAGTTGATTGAACAACTTTTCAAGAGCTGCATTTTATTATTTTTCAAAGTTTTCATGGCTCCTTGCTTGTTATTTGTGCAAATGTTAAGAGGTGCTTAATCAGAATAACCCTCCATCCTTGTATGCTGCTCATTAAAGTATAATTATGAGAATTTTGCATATATTATGCCTTTTATGGGTTGTGAAATGATCATTTCTGCTCCCTGTGAACATGAATAAATAAAAGTACTTAAGAAGTCAAAATACACTCAAAATATTTATAAACTGTGAGTGAGTGGAACATGCAAAGATGAATCAAATAAACTTATCCGTTTTGATGTCATTTTATTAAAACATTTTCAGTTCATAAACCATTTATAGCCGCTGTAGAGATGCTGCAAGATAAATTGTGTGGCCTTCTAGAAAATGTAATTAGTGGAGCATAAAGGGTGTCATTATTATGCAAAAAAAAAATAGACTGACCAATCGTTACAACTATGTACTTAGTCATAATAAATCATTACATTATTTATTCATCCAGATGTGACAAAAACACACTTTTAGGTAATGATAATAAATATCTAAAATTAAAAAAAAAAATAAAATCAACAGATGAGTATACGGGAGATGCTAAAGAGTTAAACCACCCAGTGGTATTCATGGTGACATCTCTGTTTTGAGTGCCCAAGTCTGCACAGATGCCACATCAGTTATGAAGAAGTTATACTCTCCCTTTTTTTTTAAATTTATTTATTGTATATCATGGAGCATTCAACAGAAATCATGCCAACAACACCCATTTTGTAGCAGTAGAATTAAACTCCATGATATTGGAAACCGAGCCAGACCATAGTGGTTCATGCTCATACACTTAAAAACTGCTTTGTGTTGATGCATATTGCTATGTATTTTCAAAGGATACTTTGGGTTTTTTGTGCCAGTTTAATTGAAATTATACTAAACTCTTATGTAGCACCCCCCTAGATAGGCTGCTAGTAAGAATTCAGCAAATTTAGTTCTTGTGGCTCTGCTGTAAGCACCAGAGCAGCATATGATTGCAAGTTTGATTGCTTCCTCCTGCCTTCTGGAAAATTCCAGAATAAAGTGGATGGGAGAAGCAAATGAGCAACCTTAGTATTTATGCAACTCCAGCCAATCTCTGGGGGAAGGTGCCCAGATGGTGCCTGGTAGAGTGTATAAATAGCCTGAAGCCTGGGAGAGCAGTGTTCTTCCCCAGGAGGAGAGGTTCCTAGCCAGAAGGGCCACTGCCCTTCTAAGAAGTCCAGTTGAAGATTCTGCTAGTGTCATCGAGGTCCCAGCTGTGCATAGCTGGGGGGCTTATTCTGCTACAAGTTCCTAGAGAGCTAAAAGGGACTGAGGATTCAATCTGGAGGCTCACTGAGGAGACGATCTGCCTGAATCTGGAGGGAGGCATCCAAGTCCCGAGGACACTGTGAGTACAAACCTGAGAGAGGAATCCTTGTGACTGTTGCTGCTGTTAACCCATGGTGCACTAGTATTAGGCTTGTCTGGTCTGGAACATTGTTTATGGTGTGCCAGTGCTGTCCATGTTCTACTGCTCAAAAGACTGTTCTGAGAAATAGCTACAAAGGAAAGAGTGTCCTCACATTCCTGTTTATTGTTCTGGAGTATCCCACAACCTCCTTAAGCCCATCCAAAATACTCTGCAATAAACCTGAACAAGAGGCAACACATAGACTCTTTATTTGAGCCAAAGGTGTGCATATTGCTGTTTGTCTGGCTGCTGCTACACAGAGGGAAAATAATCTGGGACACAAATCAGCAGTTCCTACTTGGGTAGCGCTACACTTACACAAGTCCACTGAAGTGACTATCCTCAGGTGATACACAGCTATTAATTAAATCATCCTACATAATTTGTATCTGTTTATCTGCAGCCTTCTCTCCTCAGCAGTCTAGGTGGTATATCTGAGCTCTAGAATGCAGGGACTGGGATTTGATATCACACATTGGACAGCACAAAGCTGAGTGTAATCGGAGACCTGAGTGGAGGAAAAGGACACATCTCCCCTCTACACAGCCTCAATAGGAAACATTCATGGCGGGCAGCCGTTCCCAAGAATTGCCTGGTGAGAAGTGACTCATGCAGATAGCAAAGGAAGGACAAATCAGACAAGATCCACACTAAATGCTATATCCAGAGGCAAGTATATAACTATATGAGGATATGCTTTGTTCTTTTGTTCAAGTGCAGCACAAGGTACTAAAAGATTTTATGTAAGGACCATCACTAAAGCTTCCACAAGTGTAAGTTTAAATGTTACTCTATTGTATTTTAGTATCTGCAGAGATTAGGCTGCTTGCACAGCTATCCAAAAGAGATGTACCCCACCCTGCGGCTAAAAATGTACGCAGTTTCCTGTGTGTCTACCCTTTGTTTTTATTCCAATTTAAAAAAAAGTCTGTAATGTATACAGAGGTCAGAAATATAGGCCCCTGTAGATACAAGGGGACTAGCATTTACTTGCTGTGGCTGAACCAAGTAAAATATGCATCAATGAAGGTACATTTTATTTTACATGCAAGAAACAATGCTAAATTTTACTGTGAGGCACTGGCTGGCAGGATTGTGGACAGAGTATGTGTGTCACCCAGATTTCTCATGTACACACGAGGGGCTCCAGGTTCTATAGCTGATGTAGAGAAAACTGATTTTCTGTTTCTCAAAATCTTAATAAGTTCTGTTATGGATCCTGGAGGCTTTTAAGAGCCTTGGGTGGAATAAAGCCTCCATCCTTAGGTCTACATCTTACCAGGTAGCCAGCTTAGCTTTTGTTGACCCACTTTTTTGCAGTTAGCTGTAATACCCATGAACAGGTTCTCTGTAACGATCACATGAACAGAATGGTAACACTGAATAAAAACTCTTTACTAGGGAAAAAACTAATGCCGCGTACACACGGTCAGAATTTCTGATGGAAACTGTCCAATGGGAGCTTTTCATTGGATTTTCCGACCGTGTGTATGCCCATCGGTCTTTTTCTGTCGGCATTTCCGACGGACTTTGGATTGAGAACCTGTTCTTAATTTTTCAGACGGAAAACCTTTCTATCGGATTTTCCGATCGTGTGTATGCAATTCCGACATGCAAAATTCCGACGCATGCTCGGAAACAATTTGACGCATGCTCGGAAGCATTAAACTTCCCTTTTATAGTGCCGTTGAACGTGTTGTATGTCGCAGTGTTATTGACTGTCGGAATTTGGTGTGACCGTGTGTAGGCAAGACAGTTTTTTTTTTTTTTCCCTTAATTTATCTTTATTAAATTTTACACATATGACAAAAAAAAAACAGACAAAGAAACTATTACACCTTCAATACAGTTTACCTACATTCCCTACTTCCATTCCTGCATTACACTCTATAAGAGGATTACAATAGCTAGTTTATACAGCAGCCTCCCCACTCGCTACCCATTCAACGCCGCCTTTCATTCCTCCTTCTGACATTCCTGCCACATTCAAAGTTCGACATCCTACACCACATCGCGTTTCAGTCCAGTTCATTTGGCTGCGTATAATTTTTCTCCAACCACCGTTTCCATATCCCCTGAAATTTGGTAAGGTTTCCCTGTTTAGTATATGTTGTTCTCTCCATAAGAATCACCCTTTCCATATTCCGTTCCCACTCGTAAAAAGATGGTGGGTTTGGAGATTGCCATTTTTGTGCAATTAATTTTCTTGCCTGAAAAAGGCATCTAATGATGGCCAATTGGACTTCATTTGACCTGTTTTCCCCCTCGAGCCCCCCAAGTACACACAGGATTGGGTCCAGAGCAAGCTTGGTGTTGAATATCTGAGCGGTCCTATCTACCACTTCTTTCCAATAGCGATATAATTTTGGACATCTCCAAAACATATGGATGAGGTCGCCGCCCGACCTCCTGCATCTAGGACATGTGTCATCTTGTCTACGGCCAAACCGAAACAACTTTGCCGGAGTAAAATATGCCCTGTGTAGTAGGAAAAGATGTGACATCCTCTGGGGGTGCGAGAGAGAGACCCGAGGCGCAAAGGCTAGGATCCTTTCCCACTGTAGGGTAGACATAGTGCCCACATCTCTTTCCCACGAGGATTTGTGAAGTCCCATTTGAGCATCTTCCCAGGTCCCCTTATGTATATGGAAATATAAATTAGATATCATCCCTTTTCGAGTATCCGACTCGGCTATGCTCCGTAGTACCGGGATCTTAGTCCATTCACAAGCTGTCTCTTTAAATTGTTCGGTGAGGGCATGCCTCACCTGCAGATATCTGAAGAAGGACCTCTTGGGGAGCGCATATTGATCTCTTATATCCTGAAAGTTTCTTAACCGACCCTCCTGGTAGATCTGAGCAATATAGTTCAGACCTCTTCTCTCCCATTCTCTAATGGTCCCCATTTTTTTTTAACTCGCGCACGTTATTGTTTTCCCATAGAGGGGAGAAATCTGAAAACCCTCTATAACCCATTATCTTTTTGGCTAGTCCCCATACTCTTGCTAGCAGGTCCTGAGTTGGTAACCCCTTTATGAAGGACCCTGCCTCTAACACTTCCAGCAGCGACTTGTGAGTGGATTTATAGAGGAGAGTCTCCCACTCTCGTCCTCCCTTCGTGGCGTGTTATTGACTGTCGGAATGTGGTGTGACCGTGTGTAGGCAAGACAGTTTGATTCCGTCGGATTTCGAACGGGAAAACCATCAGAGCTTTTTCCAACTTTTTCTCAAAGCAGTACATCATAAATTTGAACTGGTGGTACACTTGCTGAACATACATTAGAGAAGAGATTACTAAATGGCGGACCATGGTCCAGACCCAGACCAAATGACAAACCTGTCAGGACCGTGGCCATGCCTGCCTATGTCGTCTGGCCATCGCTCTCATCCTCACAGCAGGGCACAAAACGGGAGGTGCTGCAGATCTGCACAGAGAGCGGGAGGCTTTTGAAATTAACAAGTGGGTAATCACCTGCTTGTTAAAATAATAAGTTGGGAGCTCCCGCCTTCCATCTAGATCTGCCGGACCTCCTGACCCCTGCCCTGCTGTGAGGACGAGAGCGGTGGCCAGACGGGAGACCCGGGAGAGCATATCCAGACTGATATGTGCCTTTACCCTATGTTAAGGTAGGACTGTGCAGAGGAGGCTGCCATTGAATGAGAGACTGTGCTGTAAGGGGGGAAGGGGTGGGGAGCTATGACTGCAAGTGATTGGGAGGCTGTAATTACAAAATGGATTGCGATGGGAGGGCTGTAATTGCAAGGGGGGTTTTGATGGGGGGCTGAGACTACATGGGGAATTGTAATGGGGGGCTGTGATTATGTTTCCCACACCGCTTATAGGTGTGAGATCTGCTGTCAGTGTCAATGTATTCCTAAAGTCACCTCAAATGCACATTGCAAACACAGTGCATTTGTCTTCACCGAATCACATGGTACCGCATAATTGGTGCAGTGCATTTTTTAAAAGTGGTACATGCACTACTTTTTGTGCAATCCAGCGCAATTTGATCCCATTCAGCTTGGACCATTGTAACTTTGTATTTACCATACCTGGGAAAAGGCCCCTGGAAGCTGGTACTCCAGTGATCTCCACTTGCATTCATGTCCTATGCTCAGTGGCTGGCCTACTGCATTCTGAACACAGAAATACATTTCATTGGCATGTTCATGTATGGAGAATAAGGAAAGCAGGGAAGGCAAAATATAAGCAAATTAAACATCCAAATTAAACATTGATACCATAAACTTTGCTAATGGAAAAAATGTGGATATTATCTCCTCTAATACATCTAGTGTTCTGTAAAATCACCAATACGTTATGATCTTTAGCAGGTCCTAGGTCATCTCTAGCTGCTATGTCACTCCAATGTCACAAGTAGGCACAGGGTAAGGTGGATGATTTCTGTGCTGCTGTGGAACTCCAGTAGAAATCTCTCTGAATTTAAAATGAGTTTAACCATAAATAGAATTTAACAAGGTTCTGATTATAGTTTTTGTCAGTGGTTTGGGTGATTGCTGGGGACAGTTAACATTAAATGAAAGGCTACATAAAACAAAAGAAGTAGATCTCAGAGTCACGTAAAGTCACACACATTGGGAAATGCATATAATTATATAAGATTTCTGAAGACTCAAAGTCAAACGAGCTTATAAAGAAAAAAAACTGACTACACATAGCATGAATGATAAGGAGAAATAGGAACAAAAAAGGCACACTTGTTGAATGAGGATGACATGGGTAAAGTGATGTAGGTCAGCATTCTTCTTATGTCTCACAGTATAGCTTGCTTAAAAATGCAAATAAGAACTGTGCAAAAGTTTTAGGCAGGTGTAAAAAAAAAACTGTAAATTAAGAATTTTAAGAAAAAGTGTGTAGCGCCAAAAGTACTTGAGAAAAAGTGTGTAGCGCCAAAAGTACTTTTGGCGCTACACACTTTGTCTTAAGATTTTTTTTACGTTTGGTATATTACTTATCCGCGTCAGCTGCCACCCCACCACAGCGCAGAAATACATCTTTTTCTTTTATTTCTGTAAATTAAGAATGCTTTCAGAAATAGAAGTGTTAGACTCGGTTCACAATGGGGCAACTTGTCAGGCGACTTAGCCGCCTGACAAGTCGCGCTCCATTCTGTACAATGGAACCGTTCTAATAGGCTAATACAATTCGCTCCGACTTAGAAAAAGGTTCCTGTACTACTTTTGGGGTGACTTCAGGCAACTTGCATTGACTTCTATACAGAAGTCATTTTGCAAGCCGCCGCTGAAGTCGGATGCAGGTCGCCCGAGGCAGTCACGCTGCAAGTCGTGCTGCCTCAGTGTGAACCGACCCTAAATCGTTTATTTTTATCATTTAACGAAATAGAAAATTAATGAAAAAAAGAGAAATCAAAATCAAATCAATATTTTGTGTGTCCACCCTTTGCCTTTAAAACAGCGTCCATTCTTCTAGGTACACTTGCACTCAGGTTTTGAAGAAACCAGGTACCCCCTCCCTCCCCCAAAAAAATGCCAAATGGAGGAGTCACTTTGGGTGGGGGGCTTGGAGAGCACTGAAAGCTCCTTGTCCAGCTCCCCCAGCCCCTCCTATGTGTGAGTCAGGGAAGTCCTGTGCCTATTAGGGGCACAGGGTGACCAAGAACCCCAGTCTGACCTCAAGAATATATGAAGATAAAGTCCACCATTCATCGGAGACCATTGCTAGATGGTTTGAGGTGGGGTGGGGGGTTGCTATGTGTTTGTTGGGTGTGGCTGTATTCCATTGTTCTATTATAACTGTCTGCCTTGGGAGCAACCTATTATTATTGGATGCATGTCTATGTGTATTTGCTGTGAGGAGGGCGGGGGGGGATTCCTCTAACAGCTCTCCCTGCTGTCTACTGATGAGAAGTTTAAATATTTCTGTGTGCCTGTGTTCAAATTAAACAGATTATGGTCAGCAGCCAAAATGAGTATTGCCTAGTTTGTGGTTGCAAGCAGTTGTAAGATCTGATATTTATATTCAGACGGGAATGAAGCAGTATATGACAAAAGCACTCAAGCGGAGTGTGGGGCGTTTCCTTACTGGGGGGGTGCCGCTTTAAGTGTATGCAGCTGCGGTGCAACTGTCCTGCAACCATGAGTAATGTGGTTGGAGGCTGTATAATTAGGCAAATGAGCCAAATGAAATATATGTTTTACATCCCCCTCCCCAAGGTGCAAAAACAGAAGCATGGGGGTGTACACATATTGGGGTAGAAAATTATCCTCCATGTTGCATTCAATGGGCAGTACTGCCCACTGAACATGACTGATTCAAGTGACTGGGGCTATGCTGAAACCTTTTAGGGGTTAAAACAGGCGGTGAGGAATTGACATACCTTATGGATCACTCTTCAGAGGGCTACTGCTAGTTTATACAAGCCCAAGAAGAAAAAAAAAAAAGAATAGACAAAACAGAATAAACATTTTGGATACATTTCCATAGCAGATACTGCAGAGCTCTTTGAAGATCCTAATGAAGCATGTTTTAAGATGGAACCATGATGTTATTTATATTTGAGCTGATATAGTACCTCTTCGTGTACTGTTTACAGTGATTTGGCAGCAACATTAATAAAAATGAGGCACCAGCACTCCCCATGGAATGGGGATGAGTCTTTGAAGATTGCTGAGAACTTGGCTGAGTGTGTAACATTGGCATCATTCTTTGACAGGTGGAATTGTCTTCTACAATATAAAGTGTGAAGCTGGACAGTTTGGGCTTCAGAATTTGTTTGGAGAATCCCTACTAAATAAATAAAAGGTATGGAAATACATTTTATTGGGGGGGGGGGGGGGGCATTTGGTTAAAAAAGAATACCATTGTTCTAGTGTATAGGTATACACAAAATTTAAGCTGAACTTCAGGCAGATATAAAAGAGGCCACATCCGGGCGCCTACAGTAACAATGCCGGCGCTGCAGAGAGGAGGGGGAGACGATTGAGACTTCGTTACCCCGCATCGCTGGACCCTGGGACAGGTTGGTGTCCAATTATTAAAAGTCAGCAGCTGCAGTATTTGTAGCTGCTGACTTTTAATTTTTTTTTTAAGCGGAACTCCGCTTTAAGCTGCTGTGTATTGGTTCTCTATCTACAATTTACAATTTAATTTTTATTTACATTATTTAACACTATGCTTGATAGTAGTTGCAACTTAGGATGGTCATCTCTAATGGTAGCTCGCAAGATATCTATCTATAATGTACTAATATGCTGGGCATACTAGCATATTATGGCATAACCTACCTGGGGGGCCTTAAAACAATGTTTTATAGCAGACTTTACTTCTGCTTTAATAATATTTTCTTATATAAAGCTTGTATTTCTATACTCGTGTGAATCTATATACTTATGATTATTGTTGTATACTGATTGCAGTAGTTCTTCTGCTCCTAATTATTTTATTTTGATTACTGATTAATTTACCAGGAAGGGAATCCCCTCACAAAGGCCCTGTCCTAGGTGGAGGCACAGCCAACTTTATTATTAAACCCACTTTTCACTAGAACCCAGCGAAGGTTCTAGTTATTTTTTTTTTACCTACAGGTTTAACACAGTTTCCTGTTTGGGGAGGATCATTTCTCATAACCCCCACCACAAGAGGGCTACGTATGTATTTCCTCTGTGTATTTAGCTGGTTATAATCTTTATCAAGGATGTAGGAGAAAGCTGAACCTGAAAAGTGGTTTACATACCTTAATTAAAATGTAGAACAATAAACACATTGGCACATGCTTTTAAGGCAATGATTGGGACATTCACCAAATATTCACAGATGGTTAATCGTTGCATGTAATTTGACGCAATTACACCAAGAAGATTCACCTGCAGTGAATAGTTGATAAATGTCACATGTACAGCTTTATGAATATTTCTGTTATGGCGTGTACACACAAGCAGAATTTCTGTCCGAAAAATCTTGGATGGTTTTTCCCGAAGGAATTCCGCTCAAGCTTGGCTTGCATACACACAGTCACACAAAAGTTCTCTTCGTCAAGAACGCGGTGATGTACAACACTACGACGAGCCGAGAAAATAGAGTTCAATGCTTCCGAGCATGTGTCGAATTGTTTCCGAGCATGCGTGATTTTATTCACGTCCGAATTGCATACAGACGATGGCATTTTCGGATAGGAACTTTTCCCAACTGAAAAATAGAGAACCTGCTCTTAATCTTTTGCTGGCTGGAATTCCGCCAGCAAAAGACCGCTGGAGCATACACATGGTTGCATTTTCCGACAAAAACCTCTCATCAGAGTTTTGCTGGCGGCATTTCCGATCGTGTGTACGCGGCATTAGAGTTCATGTTCATGGTTGTTTTCAACCTCTTTAATGCCCAGCCATTACACATATGCATTGACAAAAGAACCATACAGCTCAACTTTTCTTATGCTTCTTCCTCCCTCTCCTGGTGCATGAAAAACATCAGTCTTCTTCCAGGACAAAGGTACAATATGATAAAGAGAGTATCCCGCACTTGTTAGAATCTTCTTTTATTGGTCAGCATAATAAACATCCAGGGCAATCTGTTGATGTGTTTCGGCCCTCCATGGCCTTCATCATAGCTAGGATTAGGGCCCTAGCAGGCTGAAAGTGTCAGCCATGGTTTATGTGTTAAGAGTGTATCAACTGTCTGTTCCCAGCACACTGACTGAGCTGTCACCGACAGTTCTCAGTCAAGGCTTCATACTGGGACCCATTGGAACTGGCTTCCTGTGGCTGTTTGAGCCAGTCACATTGTACATAGATTACAAAAGCCATGCCCCTCCAGCAGTGATGTAAGTAACTGAGTTAAAATAAACGGAGTTACTTAACGCAGTTACTTTTGAGGGTAACGAGTAATCTAACTGATTACTCTTCTCCTCATGGTAACGCAGTTCCCATTACTTGGGCGGCATTACCGCAATTACATCTACCGCCCGGGAGGCCCGCCGTGGCCGCGATGCCTGGCCGTTCGTTCCGCCGCGGGGAGGGGGGCTTTCGCCCGCTTCACTGAGAAGAGGCTGAGACTCAGAGAGACTGTCTGGACCGCCCCATCCCGCCCCGCCTATCCAGAGAGAGAGAGAGAGAGAGAGAGAGAGAGAATGTAGGGAGGCGGGGCGGACACTGAAAAATGAAGTCAGCTTACCAGCTGACACCAATCGAGTGAAGGGGAGGGTATCTCTCTCTCCCCATGAGGAAAGGCATCCCTGGAGGCATTCAAGTAAGTGACTGTCTGACGATTCGAATTGCAGTGCAATCGATCCATCCCAAGTCCTCCACCACCTCTGCTTCTTACTGATCCCATCCCTACCCACCCACCATCACTTCTACAAAAGAGGCGATAGGGTAGGGATGAGATCAGTGGTGGTGGGGGATGGGATCAGTAAGAGGCAGAGGTGATGGTGGTGGGAGAGGATGGCACCACCACCGCTAAACCCCCCCCCCAAGCACACCACTGCTGCCACCCCCCTAAGTACTGTACACCACACCCACCCCCCCCCCCCCCCAAGTACCACCGCTGCCACCCCTGTCACAGTTACTTTTCTGAGTAACTAATTACTTTTCCAATGTAGTAACCAAGTTACTAACGCAATTACTTTTTGGGAAAGTAATTTGTAACTTAACTAATTACTTTTTTAAAGTAAGATGACCAACACTGCCCTCCAGGGCATTAAAGCCCACTTAAAGGGTTAGGGTTTTTTTTTTTTTTTTTTTTTTTTACATGGTTATGATCGAATGTTTGCTTTTCAATCTGTCCTTTATAACTGTGACAATGACCAAGAAAAAACAAAACAAAATGTAAAACATATTTAGGGGAATTTATTAAGTGTGTGCATGACACTATTTAGAATTTCAGTGTGCCTCCACACCACACGTCAGTACAGGTGATAGATTTATGTACATGCAGTTGTAAACAGGATTAGGAAATTGGGAAAGGTGGGGGGCTGTATGTAGTCTAAATCAGGAGAGTAGCCAAAGGGTGACAACACTCTTCCTCCATACATACAGTACAGTGAGCGTTGTCACCCTAGAGCAGGGAGTGTGTAACTGTCAACTTTACCAGGTGAAAATAAAGCGTAAAAATGCCTGAAAAAATACTAATTCAGCCATCATATCTAAGGAATGGTAGGCTGCAATATATTACATTTTAGTTTTTGGTTTTAGTTATCATTTAGGTTTAATATATTTCCCCCTTGGGTTAACACACATACAGCTTGAGAGGTACAGCTGAGTGATCTCCAGTAAAACCATCATGAAGTTAAAACATTGAAATCCACCAGATAATAGCCGCTAGTAAATTGAGCGGACGTAAACAGTACCTGTTTCCCGTGGTGGCGTGACATCACGCGTACAAGTTCCGCCCAACACATTTTGTGCAATAGCCACATTTCGTGCAATAGCCATTTATATCAGTGGCCGCCAACAGTAACCGGTTACCGTGGTGGCATGACGTCACATGTACAACTTCCACCCCAACGCATTTCACGCATTCGCTCAACCTCAGGGACCTCTGAGGACTCTGAGGATGCGCGCTTGCATAAAACACATTGGGCGGAGCTTGTACTTGTGACATCACGCTGCCACAAAAAACGTGTTTTATTTGCCGCTCGTTGATGTAAGTTTATAAGCGGCTATTATCTGGTCGATTTTAATGTGTATGTTTTAACTTCATGAGGGTTTTACTGGAGAAGATCACTCGGCTGTACCTCTGAGCCGTATGTATGTTACCCCAAGTGTTAAATACATTACTACACTATTTTTTCCTTTTTGCTTGGGCTTTTACTTCCCATGAGGTTATCCCCTTCACGCCAACCGTACACAAATTTGCGTTCATGGCTTGAAGGGGTTATACCGGGATAGAGCCAGCCGTTGGCTCTTTATTGATAACAACCAATGCGACAAAAAGTCGGAAGCAACGTCAAAACGTTACTTCTGCCCATAGCTCTTAAAGAGACATTTTTTATAAATTATTTTTTTTAAATGACAATTTTTTTTTTTTATTGCATTTTAGTGTAAATATGAGATCGGAGGTCTTTTTGACCCCATATCTCATATTTAAGAGGTCCTGTCATGCTTTTTTTCTATTACAAGGGATATTTACATTCCTTGTAATAGGAATAAAAGTGACACAGTTTTAGAAAAAAAAAAACTGTGTAAAAATAAAAAATAAAAGGTAAAATAAATAAAAAAAAACAAAAATTTTTTAACGCACCCCGTCCTGACAGGCTCGCGTGCAGAAGCGAAAGCACATGTGAGTAGTGCCCGCATATGACAATGGTGCTCAAACCACACATGTGAGGTATCGCCGCGATTGGTAGAGTGAGAGCAATAATTCTAGCCCTAAACCTCCTCTGTAACTCAAAACATGCAACCTGTAGATTTTTTTAAACGTCGCCTATGAGATTTTTAAGGGTAAAAGTTTGTCGCCATTTCACGAGCGGGCGCAATTTTGAAGTGTGACATGTTGGGTATCAATTTACTCAGCGCAACATTATCTTTCACAATATTAAAAACAAGTGTACTAACTTTACTGTTGTCTTATTTTTTTATTCAAAAAAGTGTATTTTTTCCAAAAAAGGTGCGCTTGCAAGACCGCTGCGCAAATACGGTGTGATAAAAAGTATTGCAATGACCGTCATTTTATTCTATAGCGTGTTAGAATTTTTTTTTAGAATGTTTGGGGGTTCTAAGTAATTTTCTAGCAAAAAAAATATGTTTTTAACAACAAATCTAAAAAAAGAGGCTCCGTCCTTAAGTGGTTAATATGGGTGTAACACCATATTTACCTACATTACACTATGAAATAGTTTTGTAAAGGCTTAGACATTATTGCTTTGCTTGGCTCCAAGTACAATGCTCTTGTCTAGGATTCATTTATTTTGTTTTCTTTTTAATAAGCATGAGATGTGCATATTAATCAGCTTTGATTTGCAATGTAAATCTTGGCTCTTTAGCCAATGAGTGACCCAAGGCAATGTCTCCTGAGACATCTATTGATAATCACACGTGTGCAGACTGCAGACTCTGATATGAGATGGAAGATCGCCTTTGTCATTAAAAACAGTCTCTTGAAGCTTAAAATCGAGCATAATAGAAGAGCTTTTTAAAGTCACATAATCTGCCAACCAATATTTTTATTGTCAAATGTGCTTCTCTTCACTTATACAATTGGAGCAAAGTTCTTGTATCATGCAAATTGATGATGGCTAATGTTTATGTATTTGTGTGTGTTTGCTCCATTTTGTTTCCATCGTTAAGGACATTCTCCAAACCTGACATATTGGGGGTATCTGAGGAGAAAAATACAATTATTCCTTTAAGCTTCAATAAGTAGGTCAATGTTATGAATTTAAAACAGAAAAAATAAAGGGTTCTACTACCGACTATTTACCACCAGGAATATAAACAGAAATGCAATTTAGTACCTAGAAACAGAAATGTGTGCATCATCCTTGGTACTATTTTTCTTGTAAATGGCAGTTGAAGAAAATGTTTCAAATATGAGGGCAATTCAAACTGAGCACATAATAAAATATCCCTAAAAAATAAGTGAAAAGCAGAAGTCCAATTAACCACTTTAAGACCAGCCTCGTTTTGGATTTTAGGTGTTTACATGTTTAAAACAGTTTTTTTTGCTAGAAAAAAACTTAGAACCCCCAAACATTATATATTGTTTTTTTTCTAACACCCTAGAGAATAAAATGGCGGTCGTTGCAATACTTTTTTTCACACCGTATTTGCGCAGCGGTCTTGCAAGCGCACTTTTTTTGGAAAAAATTCACTTTTTTGAATAAAAAAATAAGACAACAGTAAAGTTAGTCCAATTTTTTTATATATTGTGAAAGATAATGTTACGCCGAGTAAATTGATACCTAACATGTCACGCTTCAAAATTGCGCCCGCTCGTGGAATGGCATCAAACTTTTACCCTCAAAAATCTCCATAGGCGACGTTTAAAAAATTCTACAGGTTGCATATTTTGCGTTACAGAGGAGGTCTACGGCTATAATTATTGCTCTCGATCGCGGCGATACCTCACATGTGTGGTTTGACCCCCGTTTTCATATGCGGGCGCTACTCACGTATGCGTTCGCTTCTGCGCACGAGCTCGTCGGGACGGGGCGCTTTAAAAAAAAATGTTTTTGTTTTTCTTATTTATTTTTCTTGATTTTATTTACTTTTACACTGTTTTTAAAAAAAATTTTTTAATTGGCTCACTTTTATTCCTATTACAAGGAATGTAAACATTCCTTGTAATAGAAAAAAGCATGGCAGGTCCTCTTAAATATGAGATCTGGGGTCAAAAAGTCCTCAGATCTCATATTTGGACTTCAATGAAAAAAAATAAATAAAAAAAATGACATTTGAAAATTCCTCTTTAAGAGGTATGGGCGGAAGTGACGTTTTTGACGTCGCTTCCGCCCTCCTATGGTATAGAGATGAGTGGCGGCCATCTTAGCGTCACTCATCTCTATGCACAGGAGGGGAAAGGACCCGATCACCTCCGCCGCTGCCGACGGTTCCGGTAAGCGAGGGAAGGCGTGGGAGAGCGGCGGGAGGGCACCTCTCCCGCCGCCGATAACGGTGATCTCGCGGCGAATCCGCCGCGATGACCACCATTATCGGACAGCCGACCAGCGCCTGAAGAGATGGATATCTCGGTTGTGGCAGCAGCTGCTGCCGTTACCGAGATATCCCTCTTCAAAAAATGGACGTACATCGTCGTGCGCCGGTCGGAAAGTGGTTAATGAGTCTATTCACAGATATAGATAGTCTAGCCTAATTAATATGCAAATAAATATAAATTCTCTGCTTTCCCTGTAGAATTCAAACATGGCTCCACCCCTCCAGCCTCCCAATCCTCCCAGTGGGAGGCTGCCCATCAATTAGGGGTTGTGAAAGAGGCAAAACTTATCTAAATTATTACAGGATCTACTTGTCCAAATTTGGGACAAATTTGCATTAAAAAAGAAAGACATACAGAAAAATAGCCCCTCACCCCCTTGTAATATTGCTAACCTGAACCTAACAACCTAAACTAAAACTTAAAGTGGAAGTAAACCCTTTGATTTAAATAGTTAAAAAAAATGGCATGCCGGAAATGCTACCTGTCACATTGACTAGGCTTTCAACCAAACTATCAAACCATCCAATGGCTGGTGTCATAACTGATCACATGTGCAGCATCATAGCAGTTGAAGATTGAACAGAGGCCAAGATGGCAGCTTTCTTGGCTGAAAACGATAGGAGGGTTTACTTCCACTTTAAAAAATAATTAAAAGAATGAATTGAATGCCTAGGCGCAGGTTACATGGCGCAGCCCCAACATTGCCTATTGTCAAAAGCTAAGGATCTCACAAGAATACACTTGCACTGGTATTACTTTATGCTTGTTGCAAGGTCAAGTTTAAGTCCTATAAACAATGAAACCTAATTTTTACTGGTATGTAGCAAGCCCCCCGGCCCCTTCAGTCTAATGAGAACCTCCAGAGCCAAGAGCTGCAGACATCCTTCCACATAGAGTGGGCCGTAAGGCATAGTGGGTGCAGTGCAAAGTAGATTCATGGGCGCCAGACACTTCTTGAATGCAAAGAGATTATATTTCTCTCAAACAGGACTTCAGGAGAGAGGGTTAGGGCCAGGACACCCCCAAGCAGCTGCAATATTAACCGGCAGACTCCCAGACTTATACAGGAGAACAGCCATGCAGGGGAAGGCATCCAGCAAGACACCACTTCTGCATGTGTAGGAATGCTGTCTCCTATGGCAACAGTCTTTAACACTTGAAAGTGCACTTGGAAATGCAGTCGCTGTAGATCTGAAGGGAAGATCTAAAATGAGGGGAAGCTCTGCTACAAGAAGCACTTGCAGTGCACTTATAGTGCAAAGTGGATTTGCCTTTGGTAAATCAACCCCAAAGTGTAATGCCGCATACAAAAGATCAGATTTTCCGATGGGAAATGTTGGATGTGAGCTTGTTGGCTCAAACAACGTGTGTATGCTCCATCAAACATTTGTCGTCGGACTTTCCGCCAACAAATGTTGGCTAGCAGGTTCTCAAATTTTCCGCCAACAAAACTTTGTTGTCAGACTTGCTCTGTGCAGTGGTTTTGCACGGAGCAGCCCGGACCCTCCTCTTCTGGGGTCCCGTGCTGGTGCTCTGGGCCCCGTGCCGAGTGCCCCCATAGCAAGCCGACTGGGTTTGCACACCAAATTGCTAGCACCAAGTGGCCCGAGATATGGGGCCCCATAGTCGGTCAACTGTGTCCATCTACAGCAATGTCTTTTGGGACCCTTCGGGTTCAGAGACCCCAAATTTTGGCTGCAGGTAGGGGGCATCTAGGAACCCTTAACTACCGAGTTTGAAGTTCGGGGGACCTATGGCTGCAAATGGGCACAGTGAGGCATGCAAATAGGCACAGTGAGGCTGCAAATGGGCATTGTTGATCCTCTTTTCTACTTACAGTAGCTGCGCATTTCTCACCCTAGGCTTATACTCGAGTCAATACGTTTTCCCAGTGTTTTGTGGTAAAATTAGGTGCCTCGGCTTATATTCCGGTCGGCTTATACTCGAGTATATACGGTACTTATTTAGAAAAGTTTACAAATGAATGAAAACTTATTTTTTTAAAATGTTCAGTCTTTTATCGTTTGTTTATCAAAAAATACAAAACACAGTGTTGATGAACACCACAAAAAAAAAAGCTCTATCTGTCTTGAAAAAGTGCTAAAAATTTAATTTGGGTGCAGTGTTGCATGACCGCGCAATTGTCATTCAAAATGTGACAGCACTGAAAATTTGCCTGGGCAGCTATGCTTCAATTGCATTGGTTGTATGCAGCTAAAATGTGTTATTTTCAAACAGAGTAATTTAATTAGGGAAAATGACTGTTAAATCTCAATTCTTCAAATAAATAAAATAAATAATAATCATGATAGTCTTTTTCAACTTATCTTTTTGTAAAACATATGTAAAATCTGTCTATTTTGACCAATAATAAATGATTATAGAAAACAACAAATATTGTATTGCCAAATGGTGCCCATGAGTCATTGTCAAGGCAGTACAATAGGAAGGGATTTTGTTTTTGCGTTTTTTTTTTTTTATTATTGCCTTCACACATTTGGAAATTTTTGAGCAAATTCTGCAATGGGTATAAGTAGAAGGGGGCCGCAGAAAGCAGTCATAAGAATATTTTGATGTAAAAAGTATCTTACCAGTGGCATCTTGTGCTCCACTTTGGGGAGGCATCAAACGAACCAAGCACCACCCCCCCTCCCCAGTCAGTCGGTCCCTCCACCAACCCCCCCCTGTCGCTCGCTCATCCGTCCACCCACCAGCCCTGTACTTACCCCTGAAGTGAAGGACATGGCCGCATTCGGGAAGATGTGATGCTGTGGAATGCGGGAAGATGTGTAACCGCCCTGGACGAAGTTGAAGGGTCCGGTGTGCCTGCCAGAATGAGCCGAGCCAATCATGAAGGGAAGCCAACTGGGAAGCGGGACCGAAGAACAGGTGCGCCTGGATGACGTGCAGCACCAAGCCAGATGGGAGGAAGGAGAATGGAAGCCTGTGCTTCTCCTCTTGGCCAATCGGGTCTCAGGACCCGCTTCCTGATTGGCCGGGAGGGGAATCAGGAAGACAATAGCGAATATTAATTTGCTATTGTCACATAAGTGGGTTGGCTCGGGGGGCGAATCGTTCTGCGCCCTGAGCCCACCTTTTTTGAAGCCTCCGGCTCTAATCACGAGCTTCGAAAAAAGAAAAAAAAAAGATTTCAATACATGCGCCCGGCGCATGGACGGGCTGCCACTGCAGCTTACCAATACTGATCTGTGTTAATACAGAAAGAATACATACCCTAAGAAAGTGAAATGTAATGGGAATGGTTATAAATTTTAACTATAAGCATAACATAGGTATTTTTTTTAAAGAAATTGCCCTTTAATGCATTCAGCAAATGCCAGTTTACATCTAGATCTATTAATATGAATTTTAAACAAGTCAAATAAATCCCAACTTTATCATATTTCCCTTCACAGGAACAGCTTGTATGGTTTGATCATCCAGATGGTTTGTCTACATACTGTAGAAGCTAAAATAAGACACAGACACGGGGCATCTTCAAAGAGAATGTAAATGATTGCAATGCAACCTTCATATAGAGGCCTGCAAAATAAATACACACGCCTTTGAGTTTTGTTTTATTTTATGACTGTTTTCATGAAAACATATTGGTAGTTTAACCTCAATGTGTAATGACCCTGGGCTATAAGCTCCTGTGGATACAGAGACTGGTATGATTAGTTTATGTACTAAACTGTACTATATAAATGAAAGGAATGAAGAAACCATGAGTTGATTTTATGTCTTACTTACTACTGAAATATTGCTTTGGGTGGATGGACTCCCTTAGGAACTATTGATCTAACCAATGTCTGAACCTGTTTATAAACTCTTATGCTGCATACACACGATCACAACAAAATCCATGTTTTTTTTCCGATGGATGTTGGCTCAAACTTGTCTTGCATACACACAGTCACACAAATGTTGTCGGAAATTCCGATTGCCAAGAACACGGTGACGTACAACACGTACGACGAGCCGAGAAAAATGAAGTTCAATAGCCAGTGCGGCTCTTCTGCTTGTTTCCGAGCATGCGTGGAACTTTGTGCGTCGGAAATTGTGTACACACAATCGTAATTTCCGACAACGGATTTTGCTGTAGGAAAATTTGAGATCCAGATCTCAAATTTTGCTCGTTGGAAATTCCGACAGAAAATGTCCAATGGAGCCTACACACAATTGGAATTTCCGACAAAAAGCTCACATCGAACATATGTTGTCGGAAAATCTGACCGCGGTCCTGGTCATTTTGCGGAGCCATGCAGCATGACGGAGCTGACTGGCAGCAGGACTGAGACCATCGGAGCAGAGGCATCCATTTATCCAGGCCTGGTGTGGTGAGAAGGCTGTTGCCCAGAAGTTATATACCGCACTTCACACACTTAGACTAATCACCTAGTATTGCTGGGACCTGTAGTCCCTCAGAACAGTTCAGTCCAGTTGAATTGCATTCATATAGGCCTCAAAGCCCAATTTCATTAACAGTTGACTGACGTTGGGAGTATATTCCCCCGGAAAGGAGTTCATAAACGTATTGCACGATCAAAGCTACTGTTGTATACTATTTTACACTACATTACTGTTTGGAAACCCTATGGAATACAAATACTGCAGTATAATGGCTAGCTGAAGAAAAGAACACAAGAGACTATATTCTTTACTGCAAGGCCTTACAGTGTTGCCACTACATACCAAGAACTGCATTTCTTCAAAGGGGGAGCTTTGAGTAATTATACTGCATTATATTGTCTTGTTAGCACTGTGAAGGATGTTACAGGTTTTAGAGTGTCTACACGGCTGGAAGTGGGAAGGTGCCCAGTGCCAAGATCTTATCGGCTGAGCACTAGTCCCACTTGGAGACACGCCTGTAGGTCGTCTAGGTAACCCTTGTGTGAAATCAATTTACAACTACTCATCTAGTTATTGTATAAGGTTGTGTGCTAATACTGTTCTTGTAAGATTTGTTAAATCTTTACAGTAAATTTATTACCTTAGTTACTAACAATAGAGTGTGATCTTTGCTGTGAGCATGGAAACCGAGGTGTCAGAGGGAAGGGTAGTTCTGAGTGCTCGGATGGCCAGTGGGAAATTGAACAAATCAGCAGCCCCCAAGGGGGTAGTGCGCTACACGGAGGTCCCACCAAGATTTCCCAACTGGAATGCCCGAATAGGTCAGGAGAGGGGTCCAGGGTAGAGGAAGTTATGGACCCAGCCACGGCCACTCCATGGAGTCGAGAATTTGGGGGTTTGTCCCAGAAAACCACTGTTCTGAGACTGCCAGGAGACCAGTGATTTGACAGAGAGGTGCGGCAGCTGATGAGGAGAGCGGTACCAAAACAAGGCTGTTATCAGTTAGATCTAAAGCAGGATGTGCAGGAAGATTTTACCTATGTCCTCTTAGAGTGGAAAGAAGGCCCTCCAACAGAGTTCAAAGAAGGGATGGTGAGCTTAGCAAAAGGCCTGGATGGGCGGGTGATTCCTGTACAAGAATCAGAAGAAAAGTCACCAGTGACACCGACAGGGAGTCCGTTGGCAAGGAGCTCAATGAGGGGCAGTTTAAACTCCGTGTGCCCAGGAATAGGCGAGAACTCTGAGCCTAGGATGCCGCTAGCTTCCTTTTATTTTGACATGAGCCGCTTGGTGGACAGTCTGATACAAAGCCACCAGACATCCACGAATGAGAGGTATCGGAAGCTGCTGATATTCTTAGGACAAATACCAAGGCCTGGGGGAGAGGAAGACTTTGAGAGCTGGATGGATCAGGCCATGCAAGCCTTAGAGGATTGGAATGTCCCGGGACATTTAGGGAGAAGGCGGATTAGTGAAAGCAGCTGATATCATCAGAAGTTTTAGGAGAGTTTTGGAAACCAGACTGTGATGCCAGGGATTATATCAAAGCCCTTTATGCTGTGTACGGAAGAGTAGAAAAATTATCTGACCTGATGTATCAGTTTGAACATACTCATCAGAAGAAGGGAGAGAAGTTGTCAGCCTACATTATCCGTATAGACCAGATCTTGCATCAAATCATTTTAAAGAAGGGCATTGACCCCAAAGAGGCGGATAAAGTCAGATTAGAACGGACTTTACAGGGGGAAAGACCGAACCATTCCATTGCTCTTCGGTTACTCCTAAAAGGCACCAGCGAGATTACTTCCTATCCGGAATTGATGGGTTTAGTGCGAGAAGAAGAGGGCATCCTGGAAGAAAAAGATAAAAAAGCACTAATAGTGTGGTAGATGACAGTGAGGAGGAGTATGAATGGGGAGAACACCATCAGACTCCTGTAGTGAAATCCTTGTCAAAGCCAGCCTGGGCCAAGCCGGTCGAGGACAAAACTCAAGCTAAAGCCCATCTGCTACGAGTGATGGGGGCACAAACTAATTTAATCAGAATGTTGAAGACGTTGTTGAAAGAACAGCAGGCAGAGCTCCAAGAAGCATGAAGGGAGAGTGGATAAAGACAAGAAAAGGAAGTCAAGAGACCCCCAAAACCTCAGGAAGACGAGTGGATGGACAAGCAACCCTACACCGGGGTCAGGGAACCGAGTGCAGAAAGTCAATGCTTCGCCAGTCTCTAGGACCCCGGATGGGTCTCTTCAGAATGTTTACGAGAGAGCCCGCCCAGGAGACACCACTCAAAGGAACTTCAACACATCGCCCAGGATTAGTGATCAGAATTCTGAGAGAAAAAAGAAGATGGATAGCCCCACCAATATTAGGGGGCACTCAGAGAGTTTCCCGGACAGACTAGTGGGGCCTTCCCCCCTTGTATCAGTGCAGATAAAAGGAGGTCTCTCATAAAATTGGGGTCACATGTCCTTGGGAGACTGGAAGGAAAGGAGTCCGAGGTTCGGGACCGGAGGCTCGGGGGTTCAGAGACCCCGAAGCCTCCAGGAGGAGGCTTGAAGGCCGGGGAGTTAAGAGATTATGGAGCCGGATAACCGGAGGTGACTCTAGGGAGAACGAGGTCGGGTCCCCTGGAGCAGGAGTCATCATGTAACACTGGAGGAAGTAGGAACTAAGAGGAATAAGAAGACTGGGAACAACCTTCTGTGAGTAGAACATGGACTGTTGTTGAAAGAGTGCAAAGGGAGTGCAAACCCAGTGGAGCTATTCAGAAATTCTATGCTGTGTATCCAAGGACCACAGTATTAACCACTTCTCGGGGCTAGTGAAGGAGGTTGGACACTGCAAGTCACGGAAATAGGTGGTGAGGCCTAGGACTTTGAGTTTCAACATCCACAGCATTATTCAGAGTGATGCTCAGCTGCCCATAGTGAGAGTGTGCTAAAGAAATCAGAGAAGGATCGCTGACAAGGAAATCAAATCCATAAAGCTACGGCTACGATTTAATATTCCCTTTCATTCCAAATTTGGGATTTAACAGGGCATCTCTTATGCTTCATTCTACCGCCCTATAAATGTGTTCCAAAATAAAGCAATTTGAAAAGTTCAGAGTGTGAAGTGCTACTTGTTCGGAATCGCATGGGAGGATTGGGATTGGAGCAGGCTGGAATAAGGTAAATGAAAAATTCAGCAGCCCCCAAGGGGGTAGTGCGCTACATATGTATTGATATATTAATATACTGTAAGCCCCTGTTCACACGGTCGGAAATTCCGACCACAAAATCCGTCAGATTTTTTCTGACGGATTTTGTCCCAAACTGGTGTTGCATACACACGGTCGGACAAAGTTGTCGGAAAATCCGATCATTTTGAACGTGGCGACGTTCGTTGCGTATGACGGAACTATGTAGAGGCTAGTAGCCAATAGCTAGCTTTGGTCTCGTAATTTGATCTGAGCATGCGTGGCACTTTGTCCGTCGGAATTCTCTACACACGATCGGAAAAAGTCAGATCGGATTTTGTTGTCTGAAAATTTGAAAGCAGGATCTCAAATTTTTGCCGTCAGAAATTCCGTCGGAAAAAAGCCGATGGAGCCCACACACGGGCGGATTTTCCGACAACATGGTCCGATTGGACATTTTCCATCGGAATTTCCGACTGTGTGTATGGGGGCTAAGTCTAATTTGACAGTTTATTAAAACTGATGTGTACTCAGTCCCCCTACCTTTTACATCATAGTGCCCTTCACATCACAGGCTCCTCTTCACATCACATTTCCCCCTTTACAGCAAAGCCCTCAGTCCCTCAAGCTCTCAGTCCCCACTTCATCACAGTCACAGTGTCCTCAGTCCCCCCTTCACATCACAGCCCCCTTTACATAACCCAACCCCCTTTTAATCACAACTTCCCCCCTTTACAGACCTACCTTACACAGAAGAAGAGAGGGCGAAATGTGCAGCAAGTCTGGGAGGAGGGTGCTATCACTCAACCCTGGTCTGAACTGTGGTCTGCCATTTAATGATGCCCAACCTTATGAATGAAATTTAGTTAATAGGTTTTCAACATTTTTGTATCTCAGTGCTGTTGACATTTTTTTTGGTCTTTTGTGCCACTTCTTGTCTACATGCATGCACCCCTGAAGCTGCTTTAAATCATTGATGTGGCAGGTTTCTTAAAGGTGACAAGTGCACAACATGCCTGAACAATGTGCATTGTCACCTAACATGCAGATGACAGGGTGGTCATGCAGGAGAACCATTGAGAGAAAGGAACAGAGCGTTGTCATCTCATAACAGGAAGTTCCCAAACAGGGTTCTTCAAGACTGGATTACTAGATGTTATTTAATGAAATATGTAGAATTGTAAAGTTTAAGTATAACTTTTGATATTGCGTTTTTAAGGCCCCTTTCACACGGGCGCCCAAACAGGTCTTTCAGGCGGACCTGATTGGACACTCCATTCACCTCTATGGAGCGGCGGATGTCAGCGGTGACACGTCCGCTGACATCTGCTGATATCCGATGTGATCCTGTCCATGAAATCCAGACGAATGGAAACCCTATTTTCCATACGTCTGGCAGATGCGATCGGATGAAAACGGACAGGCGGTCCGTTTTCATCTAATCGCCCATAGAGGAGAGCGGGGCTCTGACAGGTCTGTCTCTGCACAGTGAGCGGAGACGACCTGTCATCCGCCTGCTCAGCTCAGGGATCTGCAGATCGATCCCCCGCTGAACAAGCGGAGTCCGTATAATGCCCATGTAAAAGGACCCCAATAGTTGGGTTTACTTTTGCTTTAAAGTGTATCTTAATACAAAACTTATTATTAGCTATTTTTCTTGTGGTGACAACTGTGTATAAAAAAAGATTCCCCTCACTTTGGAGATATTCCCCCTCTTTTCATGTTGTGTTTACAGAATGGAAGGTGAAAGGACATTTCCCTAATAGGACACAGGTGGCAAACTAAAATAACAGGTAATATATACTTTAAATATATGTGTAAGGTAAATCAGATTCCCAGCACCAGAACAGGACGCAGCCGAATTTCGATCCATGTGTGGCCATCCCTGCTTGACAGAAGTCTACAATTAGATAAACTTATGGAGAATGGAAATGTTAAAAAACTTTTGTCGAGCAGTGGCTGCAGCCAATTAGTTGCAGCTGCTGATCAGTATATTCCGACAGTGGAGAGCTCCGCTGTAAGAATACAATGCCTCGGCTCCCGAAGGAGAAGAATGAGGAGCTGTGAAGCACCACTTTTTAAAGTGGATGTAAACCCTCACATATACCCAGTGAAGTAAACAGCCTCGGATGATACACAGTGATTAAACAAATCCATAAATGCCAACAATCCCGAAAATTGGACCCTCGAACAGATCAAAATCCAGATTCTTTGCTTTTTGCAGTGTCCCCGGCAGCTTCTGGCTATGAAAACATGGCTGCGAGATCTCCTTCTGGCTGAAATTATTGTAATTCTTTAGAAAACTTTTCAATAAAATATTATGGAATTAAAAAAAAAAAAAAAGCTATGCTTTGACCTCCACAAACATAAAGGCTAAGTTCACCTTTGTTTTTTTTTTTTTCTAAATTTCATCTCCCCTATGTACCTATAGCATTAATGTACTTATTTTACAAAAATAAAACAGCTTTCCAATAATTTTACACAGGCTTACCTAACTCTCTTCATAGCTGTTTAAAAACACTGCTGGATTGCTTCTGCCTTACTTCCTGGTCAGACTTTAGGTCATGACACAGGAAGGAGTTGACCAGCTGATTTCCTTAGCACACACCCTGCATCATCCACCCTCAGCTGTCAACTCCTTCCTGTGTCCTGACCTAAAGTCTGTCCAGGAAGTAAGGCCGAAATAATCAAGCAGTGTTTTTAAACCGCTATGAAGTGAGAGAGGTAAGGCTGTGTAGAATTAAAAGAAAGCTGTGTTATTTTTGCAAAATAAGTAAATTAATGATATATTGGTACATAGGAGAGCTGTAACTTTGAAAAAAAAGGTGAACAAAGGTGAACTTAGCCTTTAACCACTTCCCGCCCGGCCTATAGCAAAATGACGGCCGGGCGGTGGTTCAGTTATCCTGACTGGGTGTAATATGACGTCGTTCAGGAAAACAGACGCAAGTAGAGGAGAGCCGATTGATGGCTCTCCTGACAGGGGGGGTCTGCGTTGATTGTTTATCAGCGCAGCCCCCCCTCGGATGCCCACACCGGACCACCAGGGAAGCTGTTAGGACCACTAGGTAAGGGGGCAACATGTGGATGGCCAGGTATGTACCCCATGGCCATCCACATGTGCAAATAAATGCCCAATCTGTGCCAATCAGTGCCCACAAATGGGCACTGACTGGCACCATTATGTAACATTACATCAGTGATGCCCAGCAATGCCACCCATCAGTGTCATCAGTGCCACCTATCAGTGTCCATCAGTGCCACCTATCAGTGCCCATCAGTGCCCATCTGTGCCACCTATCAGTGCCACCCATAAGTAGCCAGTGCCACCCATAAGTACCCATCAGTGCCGCCTATCAGTGCCCATCATCAGTGCCACCTCTTCAGTGCCCATCAGTGCCGCCTTATCAGTGCCCATCAGTGCAGCCATATCAGTGCCTGTCATTGAAGAAGAAAACGTACTTATTTACATTTGTTGCGCCAAAAATAAAAATCGCAGAGATGATAAAATACCACCAAAAGAATGCTCTATTTGTGGGAACAAAATGATAAAAAATTTGTTTGGGTACAGTGTTGTATCCACAACTCCACAATTGTTGATACTTATCACTTAAAATAGAAATCAAGAAAGTCCCAAGATAAATGAAAATTCCCAAAACACCTCCCTTATTAACTACCTGAGATCCGCGCTATAGCCGAATGACGGCGGAAGGGGGCGCGCGCGGCGCGTTCTGTGATCAGCGAGTCTGTGAGACTCGCTGGATCACAGATCCGAGTAAGGGGTCGATCCCGACCCCTTACCACGTGATCAGCTGTCAGCCAATGACAGCTGATCATGTGATAATAACAGAGCCGGTAATCGGCTTTTTTTTTTTTTCTCCGCCGGTGATCTGCTTTTTTTTTTTTTCTCCTCGCGCTGTCAGCGCGAGGAGGAAAAAACCTCCTCGCGCTGACAGCGCGAGGAGAAAAAAAAAAAAGCAGATCACCGGCGGCAGTGAGAGGGACATCAGTCCCTCTCACTTCAATGTGCCCAATCCATTTATGCCCACCTTTGCCCAATTAAAGTGCCGCCTACCAGTGCCCACAGTGCCATCTGTCAGTGCCCACAGTGCCATCAGTCAGTGCCCACAGTGCCATCTGTCAGTGCCCACAGTGCCAGTGCTGCACATCAGTGTCACCTGCCAGTGCTCATCTGTGTCACCTACCAGTGCTCATCTGTGTCACCTACCAGTGCTCATCAGTGTCCCCTACCAGTGCCCATCAGTGCCCATCAGTGCCACCCATCAGTGCCCATCAGTGTCATCCATCAGTGCCCATCGGTGCCACACAATGGTGCCACCCATCCGTGCCCATCAGTGCCATCTTTGCTGTCCCCATCAGTACCGACTTATCTGTCCCCACCAGTGCAGCCTATCAGTGCCCACCAGTGCAGCCTATCAGTGCCCACCTGTGCCGCCTCATCAGCGCATATCAATGAAGCATAAAAATTACCTGTTTGCAACATTTTATAACAATGATGATTTTTTTTTTTTTTTAATTTTCCATCTTTTTTTGCTTGTTTAGAAAAAAATGAAAACCCCAGCTGTGATTAAATACCACCAAAAGAAAGCTCTATTTGTGGGAAAAAAATTATAAAAATTTCATTTGGGTACAGTGTTGTATGACCGCGCAATTGTCATTCAAAGTGCGTCAGCGCCAAAAGCTGAAAATTGGTCTGGGCACGAGGGGGGTTTAAGTGCAAAGTAATCAGGTGGTTAAACAAAAGCCCATTTTTTTTTTTTAAAGGGAAGATCTAAAATAAAGGCCCTATCAACATAAAAAAAAGAAAAATGCATATACCCCCAAATATATGAAACCCCCAAAATACCTGTAGTCATGTCTCCTGTGTTCTTGAGCTAAGAGTCACATTACAAATACTGCCCTTTTGAACCTTCATTTATTAATGCCGCGTACACAGGACCGGACTTTTCGACAGCAAAGGTCCGACGGAACGAATACGTCGTACAATTCGATCGTGTGTGGGCTCCATCAGACCTTTGCTGTCCAAAAATCTGACGGACTTAAGAAATAGAACATGTTTCAAATTTTTCCGCCGGAACTCCGCCGGACCCAGGTCCTATCGAGAAATCCATTCGTGTGTATGCTAGTCCGACGGACAAAAACCGACGCTGGGGAAGCTATTGGCTACTGGCTATGAACTTCCTTATTCTAATCCTGTCATACGTCATCATGTTCAAATCCGTCAAATTCGGTGTTTGGCCAAGTCCGTTCATTCGGAAAGTCTGTCCGAACTCCGCCGAAAGTCCGTCGGAAAGACCGTCGGACCTAGTCAGTCGAAAAGTCCGGTCGTGTGTACGCGGCATAAGAGATTTCATTCATGTCTTCTCTTTACTTTGTTTCTTCACGGCTATTAGATCCCCTCAGTTTCTCCCGATATTGTTTTTCCTCAGACCTTACACCATTTTTGTTGGCCTGGTCTAATCTCGTTCTATCACGTTAAAATCTTTTTTGTACGAGAGGTCTCTGGAACTATACACTGTATTCTAAATTGGGTTTATCTAACCTTCCAGTACCTCATTAATGGACTAGTGGTAGAGTAACCAGCTAGATCTTCATCATTTTCATCTGTTATTGGTTAATTTGATATTGGTGTCTATAAACAGTAATGACAGACTGTTAAAAGATTATGAGAGACCTTTAAATTCTTCAGTGTTTTGAAGGGGTATTGAGAATGTGGCTGTGTTGAATATTGTAACGCAGTCCAGAAACAGGGACCACATCTGTTTCTCATGAAGTTGTCAGAGATACAGGGTCTTTGAGGTGTTAAGGAATGCCAGGAATGTTAGCCCACCCCTCAAGGGGTACAGCAATGAGGTCAACGACCCATCTAAAGTCCCCGTTTCTTTGTCCTTTTCCTTTTTTTTATTTCTGAATATGTTTTACTTGCAGGGACAAATCAGCATACCTACGCTTAACGTGCATTGCTTTCCTAGAAAAGTCATACGCACCCTCTTTATATAGGTAGGAAACTAACAACAGAGGTCAAATTGCTGTCAGTTCTTGTGTTCTGAATACCAGAAAATAGGTGATTTTTGTAAAAACCACTTGTGCATTCAAGACGAATTTCACACTGGGGATTTGGTTGGAGGAAACATTCTCTGAAACATGTGAAAATTATTACTTAACACTCCACCCCTCCCCATGATCTCAATATGTCAACATAAAAGTCCCATTGCCAGCAATGATTACTGAGAGCGCATTCCAAATTGCTTTCTGGCTGAATAAAAATCTTTCAGCGCACACTATACAGGTAGTGCAGAATGTAGGAAGAACTATTCCTGTTGGTGCTTACATGTGTGTAGTTTTCATGATTGTGTTTTTTTCCCCGTCTTGGGCAGGATTGTCCTTTAACGTTGTACAAATATCATTATGTGAGAGTTTTCTAAAAAGCCAACTTTTTTAACCACTTCAGTCCCAGAAGATTAGGCTGCTCAATGACCAGAGCACTTTTTACAATTTTGCACTGCGCTGCTTTAACCGCTTCCCGACCTGCGCACGACGATGTACGTCGGCAGAATGGCACGGACAGGCATAAGGGCGTACAGGTACGTCCCTTTGAATTTGCCGCCGTGCCATTGCGTGCGCGCCACGCCGGTCGGGACCTCGGTGAGTCCGATCGCGGGTTCCACGGACTCGATCGCCGCAGGGATACCCACGATCGTCTCACGGGGAGGACGAACGGGGAGGTGCTGAAGTAAACAAGCATCTCCCCGTTCTGCCTAGCAACAAGTGACACTGATCTCTGCTCCCTGTGATTCCCCTATTTTGTAAACGCTATAACTTTTGTGCAAACCAATCAATAATCACTTATTGCGACTATCCGCAATGTGTGGCAGGTGACGTGGCAAGTGACAATCAGCAACTTGTGGCAAGTGGACAATCCCCAACTTGTGGCAGGTGACGTGGCAAGTGACAATCCGCAACTTGTGGCAAGTGGACAATCGGCAATGTGTGGCAAGTGACGTGGCAAGTGGAAAATCCGCAATGAGTGGCAGGTGACGTGGCAAGTGAACAATCCGCAATGGGTGGCAGGTGACGTGGCAAGTGGACAATCCGCAACTTGTGGCAGGTGATGTGGCAAGTGGAAAATCCGCAATGTGTGGCAGGTGACGTGGCAAGTGGACAATCCTCAATGTGTGGCAGGTGAAGTGGCAAGTGGACAATCCGCAATGTGTGGAAGGGGACGTGGCAAGTGGACAATCAGCAATGGGTGGCAGGTGACGTGGCAAGTGGACAATTTGCAACGTGTGGCAGGTGATGTGGCAAGTGACAATCCGCAACTTGTGGCCGGTGACGGGAGGTAGGAAGGGAGTGGAAGACTGTCGTCTGTTTTTCACTGTTTTGCTATTTTTGTGAAGAAAATATTTGCTATATTTTTTCATTAGGATAATTTTGGCACAAAGAGAGGGGGATCAATGCCAGGTTCAAGGGTGCAGATGTTCCTAAGACCATAAGAATAAACTTGATCAAACTACCATTAGGGCCACTCTTCATCATTGCTGTCTTATTTCTCCACTATTTGTCTTGTATTTACACATAAGTTTAATCAGAACAGAAATTGGTTAGAAGGCATAAAGGTCAGCAATGTGTGTCCTTCAGGGGCTGCATACAGTATACTGCATACTTTGTTGTTCGAAATTAATATAAACTGTTGCCTGGGTACTGTGCCACATGGGTGTGGTAATCTGTTGTTCAATGGCATTAGTTCATTTTTTTTGTGTGTGTGTGTGTGGGGGGGGGGGGGGGGGGGGGGGGGGGGGGGGCATACAACAATTTGCTATGGGGCTCTGTGATTTCTAATTACGCCCCTGCTTAGATGCTACCAACTGCCATCTGAGGTCATATAATTAGTTCTAAAAAATTATCTAAAAAATGAATAGATCTGTTTTGGTAAACTCCCCAGAATTTGTTAGGGAAAATGTCCAAACAAACAATGTAATGTAGATGAGATGCCATCAAAACAATTGGGAAATCCCCTTGAGCATTGTTAAATCCATTATTAATATGGAAAAGCATTTTGCAATGCTGTGTATTTGTACTCTGTGACCGGGTAAGGAAGGCATTAGTCAGAAAAACAATCAAAGGTAAATGTAGAGAAATCTACGCCTGAAAAAGGAGTAACCTGGAAGTTCCACAAAGCTGGCCTATATCAAAGAACAAAGAAAAGGGAAAGTGGTCAGCGGGACTTTAACCACTTGACATCCACGCTATGGCCAAATGACAACCACAGCGTGGATCTCAATTCCCGGGAGGCCATCATATGACAGCCTCCCCTGTGCACGCTCCCTCCGTGCGCCCTATAGGGCGCGCGTGGGGCGCGCTGTGATCACCAAGTCACTGAGACTCGGGGGATCAGTGATCCGAGTAAGGGGCGGGTCCCGGCCCCTTACCATGTGATCAGCTGTCACATGATCAAAACAAAAGCTCGGTGATCGTTTTTTTTCTCCTCGCGCTGACAGCGGAGGAAAAAAAAAAAGCAGATCACCGGCTCATCTTAAAGGGACATGGGTCCCTAAAAGTCAGAGGCAATTATGCCTCATGTATGCCACCTGTGAATGCCCACAAGTGCCACCTGTCAATGCCCATAAGTGCCACCTGTCAATGCCCATAAGTGCCACCTATCAATGCCCACCAGTGCCACCTATCAATGCCCACCAGTGCTGCCAATCAGTGCCACCTAAAAGTGCTGCCTATCAGTGTAACCCATCAGTGCCCATCACTGCCACCCATCAGTGCCCATCACTGCCACCTATCGGTGTCCGTCACTGCTGCCTCATCAGCGTACATCAATGACGGACGAAAATTACCCATTTTAAAATTTTATAACAAAATTTTAAAAAATTTAATTAAAATTAGGTCTTTTTAAAAAATTTTAACAAAAAATAAAAATCGCAGAGGTGATCAAATACCACCAAAAGAAATCTCTATTATAAAAAATGTCATTTGGGTACAGTGGTATATGACAGCGCAATTGTCATTCAAAGTGCCAAAAAGTGTGTGGGAGAGACAAGATGTTGAAAAACGTTCTCTGGTCTGATGAGAACAAAGCTGAACGTTTTTTTTGCTGATCATTCTCATGATACAGCATGGTGGTGGTAGCTGGTTATCATAGCATAATGTTTTATGGATAGTTTCACATAGATTGGAAAATAGTAAGATTTAAGAGCAAATTCAGTAAAGCCAAAAAAGGCAATTGTAGAGGAGAACCTGTTTCAGTCTGCCCAGAATCTTGATGGGAAATTAAGGTTTATCTTCTAGCACAACAATGACCCTAAACAAACAGCCAAACATAGGTGTGAGCAGGGGGTGTGCCAGGTGTGCCTGGGCACACCCTAATTACACTTTGCGGTGCTGATTCTCCCTACTGCCTGGGCTTCTCCCCATGTTGTGCTCCCCAACCGTAGTGCTGCTGGCATCCCTCCTCCCCTCTCCCCCGGATGTTACAGGGGGGATTTTTTCAGGATGGAGAGTGGGGGAAGGGGCTAGTCAATAGATATGCTTGTAGATTAACTGGTGTCTGTCTAAGGCCCCTTTCACATTTGTGCAACTTGTCCTGCAACTTGGGACTGCAAAGTCGCATGACAAGTCGTACCCCATGATTTCCAATGAGTACCTTTCATATCTGTGCCACTTCAAAATAGTCCTTGCACTATTTTAGTTGACTTTGATGTGACTAGAGGTCCATAGACCTTAAAGCGGTTCGGCACACATTTCATTTAGTAAATCTCTTTGCCTTCCAAATCAGGCAAAGAGTACTAAATGAAATGTGTTTTTTTTTTTTTTTTACTTACCTTGTAATCGATTACTTCCTGTCTTCTGTCTCTTCGGGGGTGGGCGGGGTCTTGCGGGGATCCTCGTCACGCCGCACTGTCTCCTGGGATCTGGTGTCATTGATCCCAGGAGTCAGTGCGGGCATCTTCCGAAATCTCACGAGATTTCGGCCACATCTTCCGAAATCTCGCGAGATTTCGGCCACATCTTCCGAAATCTCGCGAGATTTCGGACACATCTTCTGAAATCTCGTGAGATGTCGGCAGATGTGCCATTACTGCGCACGCGCGAGTAACGGCGGTGCATGCTGGGCCATCTAAAGTGCCTGTGGGGGTTTCACATGCCCACAGGCAAGATGGCCCCCAGCACAAAAGAAGAAGATGAAGAACTTCATCAGACGAAAACCGGCAGCGATCGAGATGGAAGATGGAACAAGTAAGTCCTCCAATTGAGCTATATAGCCCAAAAAAAAAAAACAAGTGCAGAACCGCTTTAAGATTACACAGGCATTGCTTCAAGTCACATCAAAAATCGCGGCAAGGTTGCACAAGTTAGAAGGGGGCCTAAATTGGCCCTAGTATGTGTATGAATGTGAGTTAGGGACCTTAGAGTGTAAGCTCCTAGAGGGCAGGGACTGATACAGTCACAGGGCACCACAGTAGTGTAGTGGTTAACACTCTCACCTAGCAGTAAAAAAGGTTGCAGGTTCAAATCCCAACCACGACGCTACCTGCCTGGAGTTTGCATGTTCTCCCTGTGCGGGTTTCCTCCGGGTACTCCGGTTTCCTGCCACACTCCAAAGACATGCTGGTAGGTTAATTGTATTCTGTCCAAAATTGGCCCTAGTATATGAATGGGGTCCTTGATGGTGTAGGGACCAATATGAGTGTGCAATGTACAGGCATAGGGACAATTGTAGATACTCACTCAGGTTGGACTGGTGTCTTTATTCAACCTTACTAACTATGAATGTACAATATTGTGTAACTTTATGGTGCTATACTAGTACCTCTATTAAAAAATAAAAAAAATGTAATTTACTGGCCTCTTCCTTTTCTAAATGAACACAGTGAACACACTAGCTGTGTTCAATCATAACCGAAGCATAATAAACTGTGTTTCCAATGTTTCAGTTTGTGAATGAACAGGAAGCCACTCAGCATAGAGCACTATCCATTCATTCACTGTCCCATGATGCTGAGGCTGCAGAGAAAGGCATGTGTGTTTGACTTTTGGGGTGAACACCCTAATGCAATAGGCTGCGCACACACATGCAGCCAAAGATACATTAAAGGGATTTAAAACCTCTGTGTCTTAAAATAGCCAACCAAGGGCTGGATTTCAATCCAACGAAGAATCTGTGGCAACATTTGAAAACTACTGTCAACCAACCAGTTCCAATCCAACCTGATAGAGCAACTTTGCCAAGAAGAAAAGGTAACATTGAAGGATCTAGAGCAGCCTTTCTCAGCCTTTTCAACACAGAGGAACCTTTGAAATAGTTCTCCAGGCTCGGGGAACCCCTGCTAAAAAAAAGAAATCTACAACTCATGAAACAATAGTGTGATGGTCAGTGGGAAGAATGGTCCTTATACCACGTACACACAAGCAAAATTTCCGTTGGAAAAAACTTGGATGGTTTTTCCGACGGAATTCCACTCAAGCTTGGCTTGCATACACGCGGTCACACAAAAGTTCTCTGAACCTTCGACCGTCAAGAACGCGGTGACATACAACACTACGACGAGCCAAGAAAATTAAGTTCAATGCTTCCGAGCATGCGTACAAATTTTGCGCATCAGTATTGCTACAGACGATCGGAATTTCCGATCAGAACTTTTTCCGACCGAAAAATAGAGAACCTGCTCTCAATCTTTCAAAAGTCAAATGGAGCATACACACGATCGGAATTTCCGACCAAAAGCTCACATCGGACTTTTGCTGGGGGAATTTCCGATCGTGTGCAGGGCAGGACTTAGGGTGGTGGGGGCCCCTAGGCTTGAGTCACTTTCGGGCCCTACCTTCTATACATTACCATATTTATCGGCGTATAACACGAGCCGGCGGTTAACATGCACCCCAAGTTTAGGAGGGAAGCTTACATTTAAATGCCCATCAATGCAGCCTTATCAGTGTCCATCTGCAGCCTTGTCAGTGTCATTTGCAGCCTTGTCATTGCAGTCTTGAAGTTTAAAAATGGAGCCGCCGAGATACAGAGTCCTGTGTATCTCGGCGGCTCTCTGGTCCTCTCGCAGTCCCGAGCGGAGCCGAGTGTACTCGGCTCGGCTCACAGTCACGCCCAGTCCCTGTGTTATGTCCATCATAGGGCGGGACTGAGCGTGACTGTGAGCGGAGCCGTGTACTCGGCTATGTATCTCTGCGGGGCCCCCCTATTGGGCGGGGCCCATGGGCTTGAGCCCAGTCGAGTCCAATGGTAAGTCCAGCCCTGATCGTGTGTATGGGGCATTACACTTGAAGTCATTGGGAAGAATTACCTCCTTACAGAGGTAGGTTGATCTTTTTAGCTATCTGTAAGGAGGTAATTCTTCCCAATGACTTCAAGTGTAATGCCCCGTACGCACGATCAGAAATTCCCCCAGCAAAAGTCCAATGGAGCATACACACGGTTGGAATTTCCGACCAAAAGCTCACATCGGACTTTTGCTGGGGGAATTTCCGATCGTGTGTACGGGGCATTACACTTAAAGTCATTGGGAAGAATTACCTCTTTACAGATAGCTAAAAAGATCAATGGTGTCAGTGGGAACTTATCTGAGAGGCAGAAATTGCCCAATGCTGAAGGAACACCTAGCAACCTTTGGAGGAACCCTGGTTGAGAATCACTGATCTAGAGGTACTACATTTATAGAGATATCAAAAGAAGTACAGTTGTAATTGTGGATTAACAGAAAATAGGTAATAGGCAAGGTGATAAGACAGGAAGTGAGCGAAAAGTCATAAGCAATAATGCACAGCAGTAAAGCACAACATCTTGTGATCAAGATCAAAAGAAGCCTTCAGTGAAGTCCCAGGATAGATCTGATAACACAGGTGAACATCTGGAGAGATTCAAGGTCCAAGGACAAAGGGCCATCCTACTGGAACTGGAGTACTCTTGTAGCAATTGAGCAGAGGCTTCTCACAGTAGCTGGATCTTTGGAGAAGCCGCATGTTTTTAGGCTTCGGCCTGGCTGCCTGCTAGAGTTGCCACCTCATCCCTTTAAACCCCAACACATATGAATTACACAGGTTCTGAGACTAATTTAGTGCAGATAAGGCACCAAGTAAGTTTAATTACCACCTTAATCAGCCACAGAACCTGTGTAATTCATATGTATTCGGGATGAGGTGGCAACTCTACTGCCTGCATGCTGGTTCTGACTGTGGAGGGCCACTCACCTAGCTGCAGATTACTTGCACTCTCATCAGGTGTAGTCTCTCTGGTGCAGAAGGAGGGAAGCCAAGAAACTTATCTTCCTTGGACATGCCCACAAATCCAGGGAATTATAGAAAATGGCGCTAGAGGGCATGCAGGGTGAGTAAATGGGTACTACAATGGTAGAACTGCTAGAGTGCTTCTACCAATTACTTGACTCAGGAAGGGAGATATGGTGAATACATATGCAAGCACCAGAGTTTTGTTTTTTAACCACTTGCCGCCCGCCCTATAGGAAAATTACGGCGGCAAAGTGGTTTCAAAATCCTGACCGGGCGTTATATGACGTCCTCAGGATTTTGAGCCGCTGGGCGCGCATCGCGGCGATCATTGTTGCGGGGTGTCAGTCTGACACCCCGCAACTACGATCTTGGTAAAGAGTTTCCGACAGAGACTCTTTACCATGTGATCAGCCATGTCCAATCACGGCTGATCACAGTGTAAATAGGAAGAGCGTCTGTCAGACGCGAGTAGAAGAGAGCCGATCGGCTGCTCCTCTGACAGGGGGGGTCTGTGCTGATTGATTATCAGCACAGCCCCCCGAGGATGCCCACACTGGACCACCAGGGACACCACCAGACCACAGGGATGCCCACCACCAGGTATGCCACCCTAGACCACCAGGGATGCCAGTCAGTGCCCACAATGGATGCCAATCAGTGCCCACAATGGATGCCAATCAGTGCCCACAATGGGCATCACTGATTGGCATGCATTATTGTTTGGCACTGATTGGCATCCATCAGCACAATACAATACAATACAATGCCGCCTATCAGTGCCCATCCGTGCTACCTATCAGTGCCCATCCGTTCCACCTATCAGTGCCCATCCATGCCGCCTATCAGTGCCCATCCATGCTCATCCGTGCCGCCTATCCATGCCCATCTGTGCCGCCTATCCATGCCCATCCATGCCGCCTATCCATGCCAATCCGTGCCAGCTATCAGTACCAATTTGTGCCACCTATCAGTGCCCATCCGTGTCGCCCATCAGTGACACCTATCAGTGTCCATCAGTGCCGCCTATCAGTGCCACATATCAGTGCCCATCAATGCCACCTCATCATTGCCACTTTATTGGTGCTACCTCATCAGTGCCCATCAGTGCCCGTCAGTGCAGCCCCCTCAGTGCCCATCAGTGAAGGAGAAAACTTACTTATTTACAAAGTTTTGAAACTGAAACAAAAAAAAAAAAACATTTTTTTTCAAAATTTTCTGTATTTTTTATATGTTTAGCAAAAAATTTAAACCGTAAAGGTGATCAAATACCACCAAAAGAAAGCTCTATTTGTGGGAAAAAAACGATAAAAAATTTCTGGGCAGGAAGGTGTTTAAGTGCCCTGTATTGAAGTGGTTAAATATATTTTCTTTTACAATAAATAAATATGACACTTCAAAAAGTTAAATGTGTTGTGTAAATGAAATAGCAAAAATCTCAAATAAATAAACATTAATTTCAGCTTGTAGCAACACAAATGATGGAACAATCCAAGGGGAATCAGTATGTTATGTAAAGTTTCAGGTATCCAGGTGCATAAATCAGGCAAGGAATGACAATAAGATGTTGAAATAAATGTAGCGTGACACTAAACATGTTTAGATTGGTCCACCAACATGATAACAGGAAATCGTTCTTTTTCCTATAGATACCTGAGTGAATTAATTCTACTTCTTGCATCTGTAATGGGCAAGACAGTTTGGCACAGACAAAAAAATAATATTTTGAGAGCAAAACTAAGGGAAAGTTTTGTTTATTTGTTGGTTTTAAAACATCGATGGATTATATATTTTATCAGAATGATCAATATGTTTCTGCTGTGCTAGGAAATGATCGAGCAACACTTAAAATGAGAGATTTCCATTTGGCCTTCTGTCCCCACCGATGAGATTGTGAAAAGGAGGTGGAGGGTTTTTAATTTGCAGCAATGCTCACATGCTTGGAAAGGGGACATTCCATAATCAGCACAACATGCTAATCAGGGTATAAGAAAAGACTTTGATGTCTTTCAAAGGTTCACAAAGCCTTAAAGTGGATGTAAACCTAATTCATGAAATCTGACCTGGGCACATATATCTGCAGTGTTTTCTTATCTCTCTCCAAAGCCCTAAGTCCTGTGTGTTTCTGCTGCTCCGTTCTTCTGTGATCAGCATGATAACTTCTGACAAGTTCTCTGACAACCGAGATAAAAGCAGCCTGAAATTTGTGTCGGGATGGGTGCTATAAATAGACTAGCAGAGAGCTAGTCTATTCACAGCATATTCCTTCCTTCCTCTGCCTATGTTAAAGGGGGGGGGGGGGGGTGCCTTTCCTCCAATCAGCTGTCGCACAATGTATGCCAAGACTCACTCCACTCCCAGTGCTGCACAGGGGGAGACAATGTTGTCGGAAATTCCGACCATGTGTAGGCACCATCGGACATTTTCCATCGGATTGTCTGACGGACAAAGTTGTATCTCCTGCTCTAAAAATTTTCCGACAACAAAGTCCGATCACACCAATTCCGATCGTGTGTAGCGAATTCCGACGGACAAAGTGCCACGCATGCTCAGATCACATTACAATACCTAAGCTATTGGCTACTAGCCTCTACGTAGTGCCGTCGTACGCAACGAACGTCACCACGTTCAGAATGATCGGATTTTCCGACAACTTTGTCCGACCGTGTGTATGCAACACCAGTGTCGGACTAAATCCGTCGGACCAAATCCGATGGATTTGGTGGTCGGATTTTCCGACCGTGTGTATGGGGCTTTAAACGTATGTAGGGAGATTTGTTTTACCCCCGTGTATCATCTGAGGCTGTTCACGTCACTGGGTATAGGAGAAGGTTTACATCCACTATAAGCTGGCCATACATTTTACTAGGGATCAGTTGCGGCTGGTGGTATATTTTTTTTGGGTGGGGGGGCGGCAAACATTGCACCCCCCAGCCCCCTCCAGTCAGTTGGGGCGGCTCCCACGCAAGTGGTCGGTCGCTCACCAGCCCCGCACTTATCCCATCTAGGTCACTTCCTCCATGCGATGGGCAGTGGCTTCCCCTGCTTCTCCTCCTCCTCAGCATCACAGCGGCTATGCAGCGCATCTCCTCCCTTCACCTCCTAGGTGGCCAATAGGATCGCTTCTCCTCTCGGCCAATCGGGTGACCCGCCTCCTGATTGGCCGAGAGGAGAATCAGGAAGACAATAGTGAACATTAATTTGCTATTGTCACACAACTGGGTGGGCTCAGGGCCCCGAGCCCACCCTTTTTTGAAGCGGAATCCATGTATCGGCGAGTACTTGACCGAAAGTATCAGTACTCATACTCGCCGATAAAAAAACAGTATTGGTGCATTCCTACATTTTACCCTTTTCTTATTCAATTTCCTTTAGATTTACCTTAAGCTATGTAGTGCAAGGGTCTGCCTGATTGCATACAAATTTAAGGTATTTAGGTTTGATATATTATATGGCTTTGGCAAATCTAAAGGAAAATTGTATAATGTATGGCCAGGCTTAGGCACACTACAGAGCACTTGCTTAACATTTGCATAGCTCCCAACTGTGCCTGATTGGGAAGGACTGTCCCTTAATTGGACCAAAGTCCCTCTGTCCCTCATTCCACCTCATTTGTCCCTCATTTTGGTCTGATCTATATAGTTGTATATAAAATGCACTTTTTATCTTTCAACAAGTGTTTCCCGGTGCTAAACCTTTCATCCAATTTCTAAATTGCTGCATTTGTACATTTTAAAATTCAATATAAAGGAATAGTAGTGTTAAAAAAAGTCCTTGTGGACTTAATTATCTATTTTTTTTGGTTAATTCTCCTTTAAGGGGGTGTGGCAGGGGGTGTGTCCTATGCCTACATACATTTGTTGGTAGGTGTCCCTCATTCCCATCTCAACATGTTGGGAGGTATGCATTTGCCTTCTGTACTTTAAAGAAAAACACCTATCTAGATCAGCAAGTGAAATGTAATTGTATTTTTTTTAATTTTTTTTTTACGTTATATGTTGTTTTGCAAATACTTAAAGCAAACTTAATTTTCTTAATCAACGTGGACTATGTTTAATGCTGCTAGAATTAAACATAGATAGGAAGGTATATTATATTTACTTATTTAAACTTTTTGATGTTTTTTTACATTTCTTCAGTTACTGTTTTCTAAACCTAGGCAAATGGTGTGATACATCCCAGGAGTCTCCAGGAGGGGAGGAGGGGTTTTCTCAGCTAAGCACACCCTTCTGTCTGTATGCCTGAGCTAAGGGCAGATGGATTCCAGAAAGTAAATACTACATGAATTATCTGCCCTTACTGAAGATGGTCGTGGCCAGAAATTTCTAAGCAAAATAAAGCAGAGAGACATGGATGGGTAGGTGAGTGCTTTGAATAAATAGCGTGTTTTGCTTGTAGTGCTCAGATGCAGCGTGGTTCCACTTTAACCGCTTCCCGACCGCCTAACGCCGCTTCCCGACCGCCTAACGCCGATATACGTCGGCAAAATGGCACGGGCAGGCAAAATCACGTACCTGTACGTGATCGTGCATGTGCCTGCCCGGTCGGGAGCTCCGTGACCCCCGCCGCGGGACCAGCGGACCCGATCGCCGCTGGTGTCCCGCGATCGGGTTACGGAGCTGAAGAACGGGGAGAGGTTTGTGTAAACAAACCTCTCCCCGCGCTTCCTACACTGACTGTCAGTGATCGGCGGTTCCCTGTCATCGGGAACGCCGATCAATGACGTCAGACGTACAGCCACGCCCCCCTACTGTAAAAAAAAACACACACGTCACACTGACTCGTCCCCGCCCCCTAGTGGTTAACCCCTTCACTACAACTGTCATTTTCATAGGAATCAGTGCTATTTAAATAGCACTGATTTCTGTATAAATGACAACTGTCCCAAAAATGTGTCAAAAATGTCCGATGTGTCCGCCATAATGTCGCAGTCACAATAAAAATCATTACTAGTAAAAAAAAAATATTAATAAAAATGCTATAAAACTATCCCCTATTTTGTAAACGCTATAACTTTTGCGCAAACCAATCAATAATCGCTAATTGCGCTTTTTTTTACCAAAAATATGTAGAAGAATACGTATCGGCCGAAACTGAGGAAAAAAAATTGTTTTTTTATATATTTTTTGGGGATATTTATTATAGCAAAAAGTAAAAAATATTGCATTTTTTTTTCAAAATTGCCGCTCTATTTTTGCTTATAGCGCAAAAAAATAAAAACCGCAGGGGCGATCAAATACCACCAAAAGAAAGCTCTATTTGTGGGAAAAAAAGGAAGCCAATTTTGTTTGGGAGCCACGTCGCACGACCGCGCAATTGTCAGTTAAAGCGACGCAGTGCCGAATCGCAAAAAGGGGCCTGGTCCTTTGGCTGCCAATTGGTCCGGGGCTGAAGTGGTTAAACAATTTTCTGTTGCAAGCTGGTATTGAATATTAGATCAACAGACTTTTGCTGATTCCAATACTGTACATTACCATATTCACTTTATTTTTAAGAAACATTTCAGTTGGCAATGACTGAGTTAATGGCTCATAATTTAAAACAGATGCTCAATACAGTACTGAACACATTACAGACATTTCTAGGGCAAGAGAACTGTTTATGTTTAGTAGCTGCAATTGTAAATCTTAGTGTTCCTACCCATTAGAGAAGACAAAGAAGAAGCCTTTTTCTCCAAAAAAAAAAAAAGAATAGCTATTGCTGCATTACTGGAAATGTATCATGTTGTATGACCTAGCAACTAACTAGATGCTGCAACATGTAACATAGTAATATGATCTAATAAAACAACACAAACCCAATACATACACCATATGAAACAATGCAAATTCTAAATATACAGGTGACTGAAGAGTGCTTACAGTGCCTTGAAAACGTATTCATACCCCTTGAATTTTTTCATATTTTGACATGTTACTGCCAAAAACATAAATGTATTTTATTGGGATTGTATGTGATAGACCAACACAAAGTGGTACATAATTGTGACATGGAAGGAAAATGATAAATGGTTTTCTATTTTTTTTACAAATAAATATCTGAAAAGTGTGGCGTGAATTTGTATTCAGCCCCCTTTACTCTGATACCCCCTAACTAAATTCTAGTGGAACCAATTGGCTTCAGAAGTCATATAATTAGTAAATAGAGTCCACATGTGTGTAATTCTCAGTATAAATACAGCTGTTCTGTGAAGCCCTCAGAGGTTTGTTAGAGAACCTTAGTGAACAAACAGCATCATAAAGGCCAATGAACACACCAGACAGGTCAGGTCTGCCCAAAAGAAAAAAAAAAAAAGACAACGTTGCTGTAACTGCTTAAAATGTTTTAGCTGGTATTTTAGTGTATCTAAACCTGCTAGTACATCTAAAACTGCCCTCCCCCCATAGTGACAATGAGTGCTGTCCAAAGGTGCTCCATTATAAAGAATAGGGGTTTGCTGGACAGCTTGTTTTGTTGAAATATAACAGGCTTACTGACGGGAAGTAAAACTAAAGGCAAAAAGATTAAAGAATAAAATTAACGTAACCACCTAAGAACTGGAAACTGCAATATATTATTTTGGTTTTGGGTTTAGTACTGCTTTAAATACTAATATTTGTATTTTTTTTTTTCACATTTATTTCTATATAAGGCCATAAAAGAGCACTACTATATTAAAAAGCAACTCCATCCGAAACATTTCATGCTATGCATACAGTATGTTTTTTTCCTCATCTCTCTTGAAGTAAACCTGTGCCCAACACACAAATAATTACATATTCTGAACAAAGAAAAAAAGCTATTTAAAACAATTCTGCATTCACTTGCACAGCGCATGCGCAAGAGAAACGTCATTGCGGCTCCAGCCATTCACAGTGCCGGAGTCCACGAACCCGGGAAAACACGCTGGGGGGAACATGATCGGGGCTTCGTTTTAAGGTAAGTATTTTATGATGTGCCATTGTCTTGCTTTTTTTTTTTTTCCCAGCGGTTCACTACTTTAAGATTTAAAGCATATCTACGCTCAAAATTAAAAAATCATATATTCATTTCCACATTGTATTTCAATTATTTCTAGCCTACTCCTATTAATCACTTCAGCCCCAGAAGGATTTTCTTTAACACGGTCGTGCGATGTGGCACCCAAACAAAATTGATGTCCTTTTTTCCCACAAATAGAGATTTCTTTTGGTGGTATTTGATCACCTCCTGTGCTTTTATTTTTTTGCACTATAAACAAAAAAAGAGCAACAATTTTGAAAAAAAAAAAAAAACGATTTTTTTACTTTCTGCTATAAAACATAAAAATATGTAAAAAAAAAAACAAATTTCTTCATCAATTTAGGACAATTTGTATTCTGCTACATGTTTTTGGTAAAAAAAACAAACAATTAGCGTATATTGATTGGTTTGCGCAAAAAAGTTATCACGTCTACAAACTATGGGATAGATTTAGGGACTTTTTTTTTTACTAGTATTGGTGACGATCAGTGATTTTTAGTGGGACTGTGACATTGCGGTGGACAAATCTCACACTAAGTGACACTTTTTGGGGACCAGTGACACCAATAAAGTGATTAGTGCTAAAAAAAATGCACTGACATTGTATAAATTACACTGGCAGGGCACGGGTTAACATCAGGGGCAATCAAAGAGTTAAATGTGTTCCCTGTGTGTGCTTTCTAACTGTATGGGGGATGCTGACACTAGCTAAAGAGAGAGATCGGTGTTCCTGATTAGTAAGAATCACAGATCTCTGTCTTCCTCTGTGACAGAATGACGGTCTGCCTTGTTTACACATGTCTGTCATTCCCCCGAACGATCGCGGCTGGCCGGTGGCCATCACGGCCGCCGAACCCGCTGATTGGCTCCCACTGTGTCCACTCACAGGGGGAGCTGGTTGCCGGCGGCGTGCACCCGAGACCAGGAAGCATGAACAACGTACAGGTACGTTGTTTTGCACAACCGTGCCACTAGGGTTGCCACCTGTCCGGGATTCACCCGGACAGTTTGGGTTTGGAATCATGCATCCAGGTTTCAGACTGCCTGAAACCCAGGCACATTATTTAGACCAGACTATGGCTTCCCAGCAGGGTTTCTGGCTGCAGATGTCTAGACCGAGAGTGTCTGTTACTCTTTCACGCTGCCCAAAGCTAGCACTAACAATTCCCCTCCACCCACAGACAGGAGAGGAGAGAGGGCTCAATCTGCTCATTTTCCTCCCGCCCCTACCCCTCTGCGTCTGCCCACACTCGTCAGAAAAAAGTGCGGGCTGGAAATTTGAAGTCCAGCAGCCTCATACATCTGGATGAGAGGTGCTGACTGCCAAGGGGTGAGTGAGCTCACCATCCATCCCTGTCTGTGACTGAAGTCTCCCCCTACTCTGTCCTGCCTCTGAGTGAGTACACTAAGGTAAATCAGGGTTCTCAGAGCAACCCTTACATCAGAGTTCCCCTTTAAAGCAGAGGCCACAGTGTTCCCCCTTACATCAGAGTTCTCTGTGCTCCCCCTTAAATCAGGGTTCCCAGAGCATCACTTATGTTAGAGTCCCCAGAGTTCACCCTTACATCAGAGTCTGCCCCTTAAGTGTAAGGGAACTCTGCAAGTTCAGATGTAAAAGGGGAACTTTGTGGATTCAGATGTAAAGGGGACTCATGATTAAAAATGTTAATTGCAAAATATATGTATAGTTTATACTATAAATAAAAGTCGCTAAAGTGTTCAGGTTTGACTTAAATGAAAGGTGGCAATCCTACATGCCACTCTGCCGTAGTATATATATGTGGTGGGTGGTCCGGAAGTAGTTATTCTGGACGATGTTAAAGTTTGTAAATATACAATGTGAAGATCCCCACTAGGGATGAGCCGAACACCCCCAGGTTCGGTTCGCACCAGAACCTTCGAACCGACCGAAAGTTTGCGCAAATTTTCGAACCCTATACGTTATAATGGACGCGAACGTTCGAAATCAAAAGTGCTAATTACAACGGCCAATATGCATGTTAATGTCATAAAACAGGTTTGGGTCCTGCCCCAGGGGACATATATCAATGCAAAAAGAACTTTTAAAAACTAACGTTTTTTCGGGAGCAGTCATTTTAATGATGCATAAAGTGAAAAAAAAAAAGTGAAATTTTCCTTTAAATATGGTACCTGGGGGGTGTCTAAAGTATGCCTGTGAAGTGGCATGTGTTTCCCGTGTTTAGAACTGTCCTTGCACAAAATGACATTTGTAAAGGAAAAAAAGAAACCATTTAAAACCACTTGCGGCTTTAATGTCATGTCTTGTCCTGGCGGCCATATGGCTGAAAATCCTTGAGAAAAATGGCATGGCTACCCCATCACCCCCCACCCCCCCCCCCCCCCCAGCCCTTTGGGTCTTGTATGGATATTAAGGGGGACCCCGCACCCAAAATAAAACCCTATACCTACAACCCTATATACTCAGAACAGCAGTATATAGGTGGTGCAAACAAGACACGGACTGTAGGTTTGTTCTTAAGTAGAATCTGAACAGGTACATTATGAAGTGTAGCTCCATCCCAAAAAAATCTATTTTTAAGCTTTTTGGAGAACATAGGGAGGGGTTATCACCCCTGTAACATTTGCTGTCTTTGCACATCTGTTCAGAACATGTCACCTCACTTTCCGTCCCAATGACAAATGTTTTTGGAAAAGTGGGGTTTGAATTGAAACAAGGATTGGTGATAAAGCATCAGTAGAGAGGAGATACCTTTTTCCCAAATTAAATCTAACAGGATAGAATTTCCCTTCCTAGGGGTAGATTTCCTCTCACTTCCTGTTTTCTCTTTCCGTTTGCAAGTAGGAGTCATTTGTAAGTTGGATGTTTGAAATTAGGGGCCTGCCGTATATACTCTGCAGAAATTTGCCCTATTTGATGTTGGTGTAGCCACAAGACTGGTGGGCACAGGAATGGGCCCTGCTGTGAGTTAATAGATCAAGATTTGTACTTGCATGTACCTGTTGAACCGGGCAGAAAAATTGGGCCTTTGGTGGTGGTGGTGGACGGTGTTGCCACAAGACTGTAAGCCCTCACAGTTACTCTTAGTGGGCGCAGGAATGGGCCCTGCTGTGAGTTATTAGATCAAGATTTGTAATTGCATGCACCTGTTGAACAGGGCAGAAAAATTGGGCCTTTGGCGGTGGTGGTGGACGGTGTTGCCACAAGACTGTAGGCCCTCATAGTTACTCTTGGTGGGCGCAGGAATGGGCCCTGCTGTGAACTATTAGATCAAGATTGTAATTACACGCCCCTGTTAAACAGGGGCTGAAAAATTGTGCCTTAGGCATTGGTGCTGGTGCCACAACACTGCAACCACTCACAGATACTGTACTCTTAGCACAGCAATGAGACCTGTTGCAAAGCATTGCCTAAAAATTGTAATTACACGCCCCAACAGGGGCTGAAAAATTGTGCCTTAGGCACTGGTGCCACAACACTGCAACCCCTCACAGATACTGTACTTGGAGCACAGCAGTCACACCTGTTGCGAAGCATCTTTTTAAAAAATTGTAATTACACGCCCCAACAGGGGCTGAAAAATTGTGCCTTAGGCACTGGTGCTGGTGCCACAACACTGCAACTCCTCACAGATACTGTACTTGGAGCACAGCAGTCACACCTGTTGCGAAGCATTTTTTTTAAAAAATTGTAATTACACGCCCCTGTTAAACAGGGGCTGAAAAATTGTGCCTTAGGCATTGGTGCTGGTGCCACAACACTGCAACCCCTCACAGACACTGTACTCTTAGCACAGCAATGAGACCTGTTGCAAAGCATTGCCTAAAAATTGTAATTACACGCCCCAACAGGGGCTGAAAAATTGTACCTTAGGCACTGGTGCCACAACACTGCAACCCCTCACAGATACTGTACTTGGAGCACAGCAGTCACACGTGTTGCGAAGCATCTTTTTAAAAAATTGTAATTACACGCCCCTGTTAAACAGGGGCTGAAAAATTGTGCCTTAGGCATTGGTGCCGGTGCCACAACACTGCAACCCCTCACAGATACTGTACTTGAAGCACAGCAGTCACACGTGTTGCGAAGCACTTTTTTAAAAAATTGTAAGTACACGCCCCTGTTATACAGGGGCTGAAAAATTGTGCCTTAGGCACTGGTGTGGTGGCATGGATCATTGAGGAGGAGGAAGAGGATAGTCAGTGAACATAACAGGACAGTCACTCAGCATCAGCATAGGCAGTCTTGAAGGGATGTGACATTATAAATTATTCCGTTATATCCGCTTCAGGTGCCTGGTAGCTGGTGGTGATCCAAGACTGATTCATTTTGATGAAGGTCAGTCGATCAACCGAGTCGGTGGACAGGCGCACCCTATGATCGGTGACAAATCCTCCAGCAGCACTGAATGTGCGTTCGGAAAGAACGCTGGAGGCAGGACAGGCCAGTAGCTCAATTGCATACTGTGCAAGCTCTGGCCAGTGATCCATCCTCAGGACCCAGTAAGCCAGAGGATTTTCGGTGGGAAAGGTGTCCAAGTCTGACCTTGCCCAAGGTATTCCTGCACCATGTATATCAGACGCTGGCGATGGTTGCTGAAACCGATCATACCTTGGGGCTGCGGACTAAAAAATTGTCTGAACGCATCGGTCAGACGTCCACCTTCCCCACCGCTCCTTCTGCTACTGACCGAAGCCTCAGCAACTCGTCGTCCAGGACCAGGAGTTTGTAACCTCCCAGTTTCTGGGAACGCATTGCACAGACCTTTCTGCAAGGCCTCCCTGAGATGTCTCATCCTCTGCTCCCTCTGCGACGGCAAGATAAGGTCCGCAACCTTACCCTTGTACCGTGGATCAAGGAGAGTGGCCAGCCAGTAATGGTCCCTCTCCTTGATCCGAAGAACACGAGGATCCTTCCGCAGGCTTTGCAGGATCAGGGAGGCCATGCAGCGTAGGTTAGCTGAGGCATTCGGTCCGGAGTCTTCTGGGTCACTGAGGATGACATGATCGCCAGCCACCTCCTCCCAGCCACGTACAAGTCCACTGGTTTGTTGGGACTGTACATCATCCCTAAAAAGACTGCTGCTGCTGATGCTGAGTGCCAGGCTCCTCCTCCATGCTTACACAATCCTCCTCCTCCTCCTCCTCCTCCTCATCCTCATCCTCTTCCTGTGTGATGGGTGGGACAGAAGGAACACTGTCCGGATAAAGGGGGCCTTGAGAGGCAAGGAAGTCCTCCTCTTCCTGCCTCTGTTCTGCCTCAAGTGCCCTGTCCATTATCCCACGCAGCGTATGCTCCAACAGGTGGACAAGAGGTACAGTGTCACTGATGCATGCACTGTCACTGCTCACCATCCTCGTGGCCTCCTCAAATGGTGAGAGGACAGTGCATGCATCCCTGATCATGCTCCACTGACGTTGGGAAAAAAAAACAAGCTCCCCTGACCCTGTCCTGGTGCCGTAGTCGCAAAGGTACTCATTGATGGCCCTCTGCTGCGTGTGCAGTCGCTGCAGCATGGACAACGTTGAGTTCCACCTGGTGGGCATGTCACATATTAGGCGGTTCTTGGGCAGGTTCAGCTCCTTTTGCAGCTCAGTCAGCCGAGCACTGGCATTATAAGATCGGCGGAAATGCACACAGACTTTCCTGGCCTGCCTCAGGACATCCTGTAAGCCTGGGAACCTGCCCAAGAACCGCTGCACCACCAGGTTGAGGACGTGAGCCATACAGGGCACATGGGTGAGCTGCCCCTGTCGCAGGGCGGAGAGGAGGTTGGTGCCATTGTCAGAAACGACCATTCCTGGCTTAAGCTGGCGTGGCGTCAACCACCTCTCGGCCTGCCCCTGCAGAGCTGCCAGAACCTCTGGCCCAGTGTGGCTCCTGTCCCCCAAACACACCAGCGCAAGCACGGCATGGCATCTTTTTGCCTGCGTACTTGCGTAGCCCCTTGTACGCCTACGGAGCACCGCTGGTTCCGAGGACAGAGCACTGGAGGAAGAAGAAGAGGAGGGGGTGGAGGAGAGAGGTGTGTCACAACCAGTAGCAGTAGTAGCATTTTGGAGGCGTGGTGGCGGAACAACCTCCAACACTACTGCACCTTGTCCTGCATCCCTCCCAGCTGCCAATAGAGTGACCCAATGGGCCGTGAAAGAAAGGTAACGTCCCTGTCCATGCCTGCTGGACCATGAGTCAGCGGTAATATGCACCTTACCGCTAACCGCCCTGTCCAGCGAGGCATGGACATTGCCTTCCACATGCCGGTAGAGAGACGGAATCGCCTTCCGTGAGAAAAAGTGGCATTTGGGAACCTGCCACTGAGGAACCGCACATTGAACAAACTCACGGAAGGGGGCCGAGTCTACCAACTGAAAAGGCAGCAGTTGAATTGCTAGCAATTTAGCCAAGCTAGCATTCAACCGCTGGGCATGTGGATGGCTGGGAGTGTACTTCTTTCGACGGTCCAGCAGCTGGGGCAGGGAAATTTGCCTGCTACAATCGGACGTCGGTGTACTGCAAGTACTTGGTTGTGACACACCTAATTCTACACCTTCAGTCCTCTCAGAGCAGCTTTCAGAGAGGACTGAAGATGTAGTGGGGATGGAGATCCCAGCTGATGAGGAGCAAGGAGAGGTCCGCTTAGTTCTTTGGTGTGGGTCTTTTATGTGTGCTTGCCAACGAGCTGCATGGCAGGTCGACATATGTCTGCTCATGCTTGTGGTGCCCAAGCGGCTGATGTTTTGGATACGCTTGAGACAAATATTGCAAATAGCAGTGGTGCGATCTGATGCACTCGTCTCAAAAAAGGCCCACACCAAAGAACTTTTCTGATAACGTGCAGAGGCAGCGCCCTGCACAGGCGGAGCTCTGCGGTGTTGTACAGTTGCTGTGCTGGCCTCTAGCTGGCCTCCAGGGGGCATCCTGCCTCGTTGGACATGTGATGCCGCATCCTCCTCCTCCTCGTCCTCCTCCTCATCCTCTCTCCCTTCAGGCACCCACGTGGAGTCAGTGACCTCATCATCCCCTCCCTCTTCACCACTAGAGCAAACCTGGCAGTAAGCTGCAGCTGGTGGAACAGTACTGCCAGATTGCTGTCCTTCAGCATCCCCTCTCTCTGCGCGCACACTACTGACTTCCTCAAGCTGGGTATCATCATCCGAGCCTTCGAATCGTTGGGCATCCTCCTGGAGCATGTACCCAACACTGTGCTCAAAGAGTTCGGGGACTCCTCAGGAGGACATGGTGGGTCTAGGGAAGGGGTGGCTGATGATGCCATTGAGTACGCATTGGCAGCTGCTCTGCCAGTACCCTGAGCCTGGGTGAGAGAGGATGAGGAGGATGAGGAGGGCTTGGTCATCCATTCTACCAAGCCTTCAGCATGATGCGGCTCCACATGTCCAGCTGCCGAAAACAAAGACGCGCGTGTTCCATGGACACGTGCTGATGACGATGCACGACCACGTCCACGGCCACGTCCACTAGAAACAGAGCCTGCCTGCCCTGTGTTCTTGCCTCTGCACGCTCTGCCTCCCCTTGGCGGTCTTCCAGCCATTGTAGTCGGTAGTCCTGTGGGTGCTGCTGAGAAGAAAATATAGGAGCTCTGTGTGATGCCACTAACACACTAGAAGTCCTATGGGTGCTTCTGCAAAGAAAATATAGGAGCTCTGTGTGATGCCACTAACACACTAGAAGTCCTGTGGGTGCTGCTGAGAAGAAAATATAGGAGCTCTGTGTGATGCCACTAACACACTAGAAGTCCTGTGGGTGCTGCTGAGAAGAAAATATAGGAGCTCTGTGTGATGCCACTAACACACTAGAAGTCCTATGGGTGCTTCTGCAAAGAAAATATAGGAGCTCTGTGTGATGCCACTAACACACTAGAAGTCCTGTGGGTGCTGCTGAGAAGAAAATATAGGAGCTCTGTGTGATGCCACTAACACACTAGAAGTCCTATGGGTGCTTCTGCAAAGAAAATATAGGAGCTCTGTGTGATGCCACTAACACACTAGAAGTCCTATGGGTGCTTCTGCAAAGAAAATATAGGAGCTCTGTGTGATGCCACTAACACACTAGAAGTCCTGTGGGTGCTGCTGAGAAGAAAATATAGGAGCTCTGTGTGATGCCACTAACACACTAGAAGTCCTATGGGTGCTTCTGCAAAGAAAATATAGGAGCTCTGTGTGATGCCACTAACACACTAGAAGTCCTGTGGGTGCTGCTGAGAAGAAAATATACGAGCTCTGTGTGATGCCACTAACACACTAGAAGTCCTATGGGTGCTTCTGCAAAGAAAATATAGGAGCTCTGTGTGATGCCACTAACACACTAGAAGTCCTGTGGGTGCTGCTGAGAAGAAAATATAGGAGCTCTGTGTGATGCCACTAACACACTAGAAGTCCTATGGGTGCTTCTGGGAAGAAAATATAGGAGCTCTGTGTGATGCCACTAACACACTAGAAGTCCTATGGGTGCTTCTGCAAAGAAAATATAGGAGCTCTGTGTGATGCCACTAACACACTAGAAGTCCTGTGGGTGCTGCTGAGAAGAAAATATAGGAGCTCTGTGTGATGCCACTAACACACTAGAAGTCCTATGGGTGCTTCTGGGAAGAAAATATAGGAGCTCTGTGTGATGCCACTAACACACTAGAAGTCCTGTGGGTGCTGCTGAGAAGAAAATATAGGAGCTCTGTGTGATGCCACTAACACACTAGAAGTCCTGTGGGTGCTGCTGAGAAGAAAATATAGGAGCTCTGTCTGATGCCACTAACACACTAGAAGTCCTATGGGTGCTTCTGCAAAGAAAATATAGGAGCTCTGTGTGATGCCACTAACACACTAGAAGTCCTGTGGGTGCTGCTGAGAAGAAAATATAGGAGCTCTGTGTGATGCCACTAACACACTAGAAGTCCTATGGGTGCTTCTGCAAAGAAAATATAGGAGCTCTGTGTGATGCCACTAACACACTAGAAGTCCTGTGGGTGCTGCTGAGAAGAAAATATAGGAACTCTGTGTGATGCCACTAACACAGTACAAGTCCTATGGGTGCTTCTGGGAAGAAAATATAGGAACTCTGTGTGATGCCACTAACACACTAGAAGTCCTATGGGTGCTTCTGGGAAGAAAATATAGGAACTCTGTGTGATGCCACTAACACACTAGAAGTCCTATGGGTGCTTCTGGGAAGAAAATATAGGAACTCTGTGTGATGCCATTAACACAGTACAAGTCCTATGGGTGCTTCTGGGAAGAAAATATAGGAACTCTGTGTGATGCCACTAACACAGTACAAGTCCTATGGGTGCTTCTGGGAAGAAAATATAGGAACTCTGTGTGATGCCACTAACACACTAGAAGTCCTATGGGTGCTTCTGGGAAGAAAATATAGGAACTCTGTGTGATGCCACTAACACACTAGAAGTCCTATGGGTGCTTCTGGGAAGAAAATATAGGAACTCTGTGTGATGCCACTAACACAGTACAAGTCCTATGGGTGCTTCTGGGAAGAAAATATAGGAACTCTGTGTGATGCCACTAACACAGTACAAGTCCTATGGGTGCTTCTGGGAAGAAAATATAGGAACTCTGTGTGATGCCACTAACACACTAGAAGTCCTATGGGTGCTTCTGGGAAGAAAATATAGGAACTCTGTGTGATGCCACTAACACAGTACAAGTCCTATGGGTGCTTCTGGGAAGAAAATATAGGAACTCTGTGTGATGCCACTAACACAGTACAAGTCCTATGGGTGCTTCTGGGAAGAAAATATAGGAACTCTGTGTGATGCCACTAACACAGTACAAGTCCTATGGGTGCTTCTGGGAAGAAAATATAGGAACTCTGTGCGATGCCACTAACACACTAGAAGTCCTATGGGTGCTTCTGGGAAGAAAATATAGGAACTCTGTGCGATGCCACTAACACACTAGAAGTCCTATGGGTGCTTCTGGGAAGAAAAATATAGGAACTCTGTGTGATGCCACTAACACAGTACAAGTCCTATGGGTGCTTCTGGGAAGAAAATATAGGAACTCTGTGTGATGCCACTAACACAGTACAAGTCCTATGGGTGCTTCTGGGAAGAAAATATAGGAACTCTGTGTGATGCCACTAACACACTAGAAGTCCTATGGGTGCTTCTGGGAAGAAAATATAGGAACTCTGTGTGATGCCACTAACACACTAGAAGTCCTATGGGTGCTTCTGGGAAGAAAATATAGGAACTCTGTGTGATGCCACTAACACAGTACAAGTCCTATGGGTGCTTCTGGGAAGAAAATATAGGAACTCTGTGTGATGCCACTAACACAGTACAAGTCCTATGGGTGCTTCTGGGAAGAAAATATAGGATCTCTGTGTGATGCCACTAACACAGTACAAGTCCTATGGGTGCTTCTGGGAAGAAAATATAGGAACTCTGTGTGATGCCACTAACACACTAGAAGTCCTATGGGTGCTTCTGGGAAGAAAATATAGGAACTCTGTGTGATGCCACTAACACAGTACAAGTCCTATGGGTGCTTCTGGGAAGAAAATATAGGAACTCTGTGTGATGCCACTAACACAGTACAAGTCCTATGGGTGCTTCTGGGAAGAAAATATAGGAACTCTGTGTGATGCCACTAACACACTAGAAGTCCTATGGGTGCTTCTGGGAAGAAAATATAGGAACTCTGTGTGATGCCACTAACACAGTACAAGTCCTATGGGTGCTTCTGGGAAGAAAATATAGGAACTCTGTGTGATGCCACTAACACAGTACAAGTCCTATGGGTGCTTCTGGGAAGAAAATATAGGAACTCTGTGTGATGCCACTAACACACTAGAAGTCCTATGGGTGCTTCTGGGAAGAAAATATAGGAACTCTGTGTGATGCCACTAACACACTAGAAGTCCTATGGGTGCTTCTGGGAAGAAAAAATATAGGAACTCTGTGTGATGCCACTATACACTAGAAGTCCTATGGGTGCTTCTGGGAAGAAAATATAGGAACTCTGTGTGATGCCACTAACACAGTACAAGTCCTATGGGTGCTTCTGGGAAGAAAATATAGGAACTCTGTGTGATGCCACTAACACAGTACAAGTCCTATGGGTGCTTCTGGGAAGAAAATATAGAAACTCTGTGTGATGCCACTAACACACTAGAAGTCCTATGGGTGCTTCTGGGAAGAAAATATAGGAACTCTGTGTGATGCCACTAACACACTAGAAGTCCTATGGGTGCTTCTGGGAAGAAAATATAGGAACTCTGTGTGATGCCACTAACACAGTACAAGTCCTATGGGTGCTTCTGGGAAGAAAATATAGGAACTCTGTGTGATGCCACTAACACAGTACAAGTCCTATGGGTGCTTCTGGGAAGAAAATATAGGAACTCTGTGTGATGCCACTAACACAGTACAAGTCCTATGGGTGCTTCTGGGAAGAAAATATAGGAACTCTGTGTGATGCCACTAACACAGTAGAAGTCCTATGGGTGCTTCTGGGAAGAAAATATGGGAGCTCTGTGTGATGCCACTAACACACTAGAAGTCCTATGGGTGCTTCTGGGAAGAAAATATAGGAACTCTGTGTGATGCCACTAACACACTAGAAGTCCTATGGGTGCTTCTGGGAAGAAAATATAGGAACTCTGTGTGATGCTACTAACACAGTACAAGTCCTATGGGTGCTTCTGGGAAGAAAATATAGGAACTCTGTGTGATGCCACTAACACAGTACAAGTCCTATGGGTGCTTCTGGGAAGAAAATATAGGAACTCTGTGTGATGCCACTAACACAGTAGAAGTCCTATGGGTGCTTCTGGAAGAAAATATAGGAACTCTGTGTGATGCCACTAACACAGTACAAGTCCTATGGGTGCTTCTGGGAAGAAAATATAGGAACTCTGTGTGATGCCACTAACACAGTAGAAGTCCTATGGGTGCTTCTGGGAAGAAAATATAGGAGCTCTGTTTGCTGCCACTAACACACTAGAAGTCCTATGGGTGCTTTGGGGTGCAATGCTGTGCTAACAGCACTGCGGTTGGTACTACTGAAATACTGTACTAACAGTAAAACACGCACCAGACTAATCCCCAGCAGCAGCTAAAAAACACACTAACCAGCAGCAATGGACGATCAATGACAGGTAGCAATGGTTTAGCAAATAAATAGCCAATGGTTTAGCAAAGTAGCCAGCAATGCACTTAAATTAGCCAGCAATGCACTGCGCCGGCCGCGCCGGCCGCAATGCATTGCGGGGCCACTCGCATCACACGAATGTGATGCGAGCGGCCAAAATAGTTCTGGGCTCGCCGAGCGAGCGAACGCCCGGTGCTCGATGCGAACATGGGTTCGCATCGAGCACCGGGCCCATCCCTAATCCCCACACATTTGCATCATTGAATTCTGTGATACATAGTCACTATGCCCTGTGAGTAGGCACTGCTGTGTCACACATTTCACAGAGCCTGCCTTCTAAACTACAGAGGTGCTGAGAGGAGGAGTTATACGAGGTGAGCCAGTGAAGGTATCTTTGTTTGCAGTCAGCAAGGTAGCATGGGATATGTAGTCCTTAGAAACTGAAAGTAAACAGCAGAGGAGAAGCTGCAAAGCATGCAGGGAGTCCAGGAAGTTGTGGAAAGAGATTGCCAGCAGACAGGCAGCATTCACATAAAAGAAGATTCTTTAAGTAAGATTGTATTGGATTGTCAAATATAACTGATGTCTGTATTGTTATAACAATGCTGATGTTATAAAATGGAAGTGTATGCTGTGACCTAAGAACTCCTTTCATTTTTTCCCTTTTCTCTGTTAGGGCCATTAAACATCATAACGCATGCATTTTTCCCGTGTCCCCTGTGGCGTGTTTTTGACAGTACATTCATACATAGTGTTTTATGGATGCACGGGGTTGCCATTAACAATTAATGGCACCCACGTGCATCTGCAGATGGCAGCGCGCTCCTGTGAGGTGTGGGAAACGCACATGGAAACAACAAACCCTTGGCAGACTTCCAGCATTCTAGTGTAAACAAACAGCTCATGGTTCTAAGCTGTTAGGCCACTTTCACACTGAGGCGCTTTACAGGCGTTTTAGCGCTAAAAATAGCACCTTCAAAGCGCCTGTAAAGCGCCACTCCTGTACCACCAGTGTGAAAGCCCGATTGCTTTCACACTGGAGCAGTCCTGCAAGCAGCATCTTTGGGGCGGTTTAATGCCCCTGCCCATTGAAATAAATGGGCAGCACTGCACGAAGCGACTGCAAAGCAGTTCGGCAGCGACGCTACACTGGCACAATTAAACCCTTCTTCAGCCGCTAACAGGGGTTAAAAGCGCCCCGCTAGCGCCCGAAAAGCGATGCTAAAACGACAGCAAAGTGGCGTAAAACATGCGGTGCTTTACTACCGATGCCCTCACCACCTCAGTGTGAAAGTAGCCTAAAGCCCCATACACACGGTCGGATTATCCGCGGACCAGGTCGGTCGGATCCTGTCCGTCGTACTTTGTCCGATGTTGGTGTTGCGTACACACGGTCGGACTACGTTGTCGGAATATCCGGTCTGCAAGAACGTCGTGACGTAAGTCGTCTTCCACGAGACTAGAAAAGGGAAGTTCAGCACCACGTCAGGCACCCGTTGGGCTCCTTCTGCTGATCCCGTGTTTATCGCGAGTTAGTCGAAGTTTGGGGACTTAAGATTCGCGCTTCTCAGTTTTCTGACTCAGATCGTTACTGCTCTTCAGTTTGTGCTTGTCGTGCGTATCTGTTTATTAGTGCGTGTAGTCAGTTCGCATTTGTTGGTCATTGCGGCCTATATCTTGATATAGGACGCTTTGATTTGCACTGCTTATTGTCTGCTCGTTTCTGGTATTCATTTCGTTCTTTCAGGCCTTGCTGTTTATCGGTGCTTTCTGTTTGTCTGTTCTGACCAGCCGACCTTTTGTGACCTTGTGAGCGATGTTTCCCGTGCGTACTCGTCGCCTAGTTCATGCTGTACGCGGAATTGGTGTCGGGCTTTTAGCTTTGACCGAAGACCCGTCCATGAACAGAGTGACGAGGAGTATGTGGACCAAGAATTGGTTGCTTCAGCGTGACCAATTCTCGCACATGCCTTTGCTTCGTGAGATCCGGGAGAATAATCCTGATGATTTCAGGAACTTTCTTCGGATGACGGACCCCGATTTTCACCGTCTTTTGGCTTTGCTGACCCCCTTTATCAGCCGGCAGGATACCTGCATGAGACAAGCCGTTACTCCGGAGCAGAGGCTGGTTGCCACGTTGAGGTACTTGGCGACAGGGAGAAGTCTTCAGGATTTGAAGTTCTCTTCAGGTATCTCTCCCCAGGCCCTGGGAATCATTATTCCAGAGACCTGTTCTGCCATCATCCAGGTCCTGCAGGAGGACTATATTAAGGTAACATTTCTCCTTTACTATTCCCTTCTATGTGTGCTCTGTTTGCTAATGTCTTCTATTTTTGACCTCCTTCCCTAATTACCATGATTGCAATATGCTCTAATATGCTGTGCCCCTTTTCTCCTTCATGCATTTTTCCCTTCACTTACCTCCCCAGCATGCTCTTCTGCCCCAATAGACACCTATGGCCTAGTCACTTAAGCAATGTCTTTTGTCTGCTGCATAGTATTGTTTGCCCCCAAACACCCCCTAAAATATGCACTAATGTTTGCTGTGTGGTTTACTTCATGTAGAGCCCCCTTTTTTTTTTTTTTGTGGGGGAGGGGGCAAACTCATTAGGAACCCCTCCCCCAACTGCTCTGTCAGATGGTACCAATCCTCTATCTGCTGGCTTTCCCAAGGTCAATACACGCTATATACCTACCTCTTTATAGTGGGCATCTTTAGGGATGAATTCAGCAAAGCATGTAGTGCAAGGGGCTGGCTCCATACTTTCCATTTCCTATTTTTTTGTGTTCTTTCCCTCCTATTAGCTTGCTTGGTAATTTCAGAATGTGCTTTCCTTTTTTTTTGGGGGGGGGGGGGGGGTTTGAAATGTTAGTTTAGCTTTCCTGGGGGCTGCCAATAGTGTTAAGTACAGAGGGTCTGGCCAAACTAGCACACATTATTGAGCCATTTGCCAATCAATGAAGTGCAGAGGGTTACCTGTCCAACACCCCCCCCCCAAAACCCTAGTTATTGCCAATGGCCCATCAGAAGTGGGGGGATTGATGGGGGGTGAGTAATCTGTGAAGGGGAGCCTCTACTTTTCTGTGCAAATACTTTCCAGCCTCCAATTTTAAACAATGCTCTTGTTCCAAGATGTTGATTGTCTAATCTGCTTGCAATGTTTATGTGCAAAGTGACAATTTTTTTTTTCTTGTTTCACTCCACAGTTCCCTTCCACGCCACAGGAATGGCAGACTGTGGCCTCCCACTTTGCCATCCGTTGGGACTTTCCTAACTGCGGAGGGGCAATTGATGGGAAACACGTCCGCATCGTCCCACCGCCCAACTCGGGGTCCTTCTATTATAATTATAAAGGGTTTAATAGTGTAGTGATGTTGGCGGTGGTGTCGGCGACATATGAATTTATGTATGTGGACGTGGGGATGAACGGCCGGATCTCGGATGGTGGTGCCATTGCGCACACGGAGTTCTACTGGCGTCTCCAAAGTGGCAGTCTGTGCTTGCCACCTCCAGAGGAGAATGCAGAAGGACTCCCCTTCGTCTTTGTCGCAGATGAAGCGTTTGCGTTGACTCCCCATCTGATGAGGCCGTTCCCGATGAGGACCCTCACCCCAGACCAGAGGGTCTTCAACTACAGGCTGTCCAGAGCCCGAAGAGTTGTTGAGAACACTTTTGGCATCCTGGCCAGCCGCTTCCGCCTGTTCTTGACGGCAATTAACTTGGCGGAATACAAACTGAACCACATAGTTCTTGCCTGTTGCATATTGCACAACTTCCTCAAAAGACATAACATGAACTATGTGGTGCCCGTTGGCCCAGATGTGGAGGGCCCTCCAAATGCTGACCTCACAGCCCTTCAAGTGGCACGTCCAGGCTTGCCCCCTCTAAATGCCAGCGCGGTCCGCGAGCAATATATGGACTACTTTGTGGGTAGGGGGGCCATTGCTCTGCCTGACGATGTGTGAGAGGCATTTTTTTAATAAATCTTATTTTTCAACCAACCTATGATTTCTTGTCATTTCCGTATTCTTTTTAGCTTATTTTACCTTGAAATTTTTTCCCTTTGCTTTCGACAGTGGGAATGCACTTTCTGGGCAAAAGGAGGTAACAGTCTCTTCTTCCCAAAAAGATTATTCTCATGTTGTGTGTTTGATACCTAATCTTTGGTCTAGAGAAGGTTTGTACTGCATAACTGACACCCAAAATACTCCTTTTCATCACCAGGTCAGACATGTGTGTATTCTCAAAATGCTGTGCTCCGTGTTTTCGTACAAAGCACTGTGGGTGTCATTTATATAAGTCAAATCCACTATGCTCTACAAGTGCAGTGCAAAAGTGCCCTGGAAAAGAAACTTGCAGTGCAAACTGGACTTGCCTTTAGTAAATAACACCCATTGCCCCCCATATCCTTTACATTTGACATACATAATGCATTGTGTTTTTTTAAATAAGGAAGCCACACATTTAGAAAAGTAAAAAAGTTTACTTGGAAAACATTCACAAGTGCGTTTACAATCTTCTTGCCCAAACTGACAACATCTTGATTATTTACAACATTGTTTACAAACATTCCGCAATTGGTAAAACCAGGCATGGAGCAAAAAAGAACCTAGGAACTAGGAAAGTTCAACTTTGTAAAGTGAAGACAAGATCAGACATGACTATATGTTCAAAGTGTGTTTGATCTTGCCTTCATCACATGGGGGGTCACCCCTGGAAAGTGGAAATTTAGAACATGCACACAATTTGGGTCTGAAAATGGTCATTAGATGGTAAAACACATGCCTAGAAGCTTCAAAAGTGCCATTTTCCATCATGGGGATGAATGGACGTTTTTTGGGGGTGCAAACCCTTCACCACAACCACTTTCGTAGTTCGTAAAGTGGTTGCACCCCCAAAAAAACGTTGTCATTCATCCACCATGATGGGAGCTAGCACATGTGGACACAATGTGTGCATGTTCCAAATTTCACACAGTTCTTAAGTTGCAAATGTGTTCAGAAGCAGGCACAAATGTGTGTTAATTACTTGGTGCGCTTTCATATTTTACCTAAAACATCAATGATGTTCTTCAATTTTTGTTGAACATCATTGATGTTTTGCTTTAGGTAATCTAGATCTCTATTGCAGACCATTATCTCTCCGATGAGTACGTGGGCACTCTCTGTGGTAAAGTGTGATTTTTCTTCCACAACATCCACGTCACCTAAAAACCACAAACAAACAAAAATCGGGTGTTGGAAATGAGGCAGCCATACATTGATTAGCTTACCAGTAGCTGTGTTCTCCCACACTCACCTGTTGTGGTGACAAGTTCTCCAAGTTCGATGATCTCTCCTTCCTCCTCCTCCTCCTCTGCTTCTGCTCTTTCCCCTTTTTTGGGAGGTGTTGGTTTTGGGGTTTCCTCAGACGGCCCAAGTTTTCGCTCCCCCATGAGAATGTACAAAAGGAAGATTTAGCAACACAATCTATTGAGGGCAGAAATAGGAAATGACAAACATTGCTTGAAAGTGAGGAACACTATTTTTGTTTGGCCAGTTACAAATGCCAACAACATGAATGTAGTCACTTTGTAAAGGTGCTAAACTTACTAGCTTTTTGGTAGAAGTTTGTCTGATGGAGACCCCCCTCTAGTATCCACTGGAGCACATGTGTGGAAAAGCATAATAAAAAGGGGGTTTGGGTGTCCCAGCACTAGTGCTCTAGAGTCCAGATGGGTAAACAGCTACTGAGTGACCTCTCCTTTACATTGAATAAATTTGCTTTACGTTCTTGATGACATCTCTAGTGAGAAGAAACTTCCTTTCAATCAAAACTTCCCCAAACCTCGTATTATAAGTGGCCGAACGATTGAGGTTGCGTACGATCGAATGGACACACACACACGACCATGACAGTGGCAGAAAGATCGAGGCTGAGTACGATCGAATGCACAGACGAACATGAAAGTGGCCATTTTGGAATGTACAACTTTGTAAAAATCAAACCACATGGAGCAGTATGCAAGCAAGAAATCAAACACAAAACACAACTACTTACTTTTTTGAAGAATTCGCTTGATCTTTCTGTACTGATCGGCCTCCCTCAGTTTCAGGTCTGACCAGCGTTTCCTCAGTTGCTCCTTGGATCGTTGTACCCCAAAATTATTGTACAGCCTTCTCACAAATTTAGACATGATCTTGGCCTTGCGGACATTGGGGTTGAGGTAAGGCCCATACTTCCCATCATAGTCGCTCCTCTTTAATATGTCCACCATCTCCAACATTTCTCCAAATGACATATTGGAGGCCTTGAATTTCAGGCTCCGGGATCGGGACGTTTCTGCCTCCGGACTTTCCTCGTCCTCCTCCTCGTTGGTGGGATATTTGTGGCGCACCTGCTGTGTCCCCGCCATGTGCTCTCCCCACTGCGCTGTAAAGAGAAGGGGTGGGGAATAGACGAGAAAGATCGTCAGGGGCGGGCGGAGTTTGACGCATGCGCACTGGATATAAAACGTCACACGCCTGTGTCGTAGCCACGATCTGGGAGACGAGGGGGAGAGAAAGCTCACGCACGAGACGATCGCTAGAAAAGAAGGTACAATTTGCCGTTGGTACATAACTAGCCTAGACTGATTCGAACTTGAGGCTTCTTTATGGAGAAGATTAGGAGAGTTTAGCCTGACATAATTTATAGTGTTTTGTGTGGTCTTGTGTCTTGCAGAGATTATGAAGGGATTCAACGACGTGAGTTTTCTCCCCCTCTTCATTGAGAAATACAGGGAATTTCCCATTTTATGGCAGGCTAAACACCCCCATTACAGCATCAAAGCAAAGAGGTACGCAGCCCTGGAGGAACTTGTGGAATTTGTCAAGCCAAGGTTCCCCGCGGCAACTGTTGATGATATAAGAAAGAAAATTGGCAGCCTGAGGAGTGCGTATATCAGGGAGCGCAAGAAGGTCCGGAAGTCGGAAGAAACTGCAACTGCAGCAGATGAGGTCTATGCCCCCAAGCTCTGGTACTGTGAGAGTCTACATTTTCTCAAAAACCAGACTGATGTCACGGAGCCACTCTCGACTCCTCCTTCCACGCTTCCTTGCGCGCAGGCCACCCCTGATGAGGCTTCCGAGGAGCAACCTGGGCCTTCCAGTCTGGAAGATGTGGAGGAGCCCAGCTTGTTCCAGGTATAGTAGTTTTGTTACCATTTATGTGAATAATGAATGATGTTCACTTAATTCAGGATCCCCAATTGGTTACTTCCTAACGTGTTTGACATATCAACAGACAGTAGTGTTGGAGACATTTGGGGCCAGAATCGAAACTGCCAGGCTGAGAATTGTATGGTTTTCTATTTGTAAACATTTTGCACCAGTCACTAGATGAGAATTGTGTGTGTTTGATGAACAAATAACTGAAACGATGTTCTTTTTTCATACACAGGAAGACCTCAGCCAGGAGGTGGCTGTGGAAGGTGGCAGTCAGGAGGAGGAAGGGGTTAGTGGCAGCCAAGAGGTGGGTAGTGGCAGCCAAGAGGGGGGCTAGGCCTCGGAGCCTGACTGACTCACAAATCCCTCCCCTCCGCCTTCCGTACAGAAGGGCGAGAAGGGGGGGTGATGCGGGAGAGTCAGCGCTCCGGATGATCAGAGAGGCTTCAGCCTCCCTACATGCCACACCCACCGACGAGGAGACCTTTGGCTCCGTGGTTGTCACGAAGATGATGGGTATGGAGGTGAGGCAACGCAACATGTGTGAGGGGCTCATCCTCAAGGTCCTAAATAAGGGGATGGCTGGGGAGATGACTCCCCTCACACATGTTTGCCATAGTTACCATGCTCCTCCTCCTCCTCCTCCTTCTGCCACCCCACCAGCACGACAGCCACAGCGTGCAAGGAAGCGTGCAAGGAAGACCTGAGAGTGACGACCTGGATTCAGTCTGTTCTGAGAGAAGATGGAGCCTCTCGTAGTACCAGAGCCTGGGGACCTAGATGGCATCTGCTGCAGTTCTGGATGCTTTGGACTTCAGGACCAGATTGCACTCCCCTTAATATACGTACTCCTCAGGCCCCCAATTTTCTACGCTTGAAAAATGATGGTTGCCGTGGGGGTCCAAGGCTTTAGAAATTCCACAAGTTTCACCATGGCTGCGTTCCTCTTTGGTTTGTAGCTGAGACCTAAATAAAGGTTTTTTTGGATTTGAAATAATCATTGCCTATGTGTTTTACTTTTCTACAATGACAGTTTTTCTTTGAGTAGGCAGGTACATTTCACTAATCATAAAGTATAATTAACAAGGTGCACCAACAACAAACAAACTCCTAGTAAATTTAAGCAACAAATACAAATGTTAATAATGTGGTTTTGCTAAGTTGAGACACACAACCCACCTCCAAAAAAAAAAAAATCTCCTTCAAATATGTATTCCCAAAAATAAAAAGAAATAAAGACAAATCATGCTAAAAATATAACAAAGATTATTTTACGATCTGAGTAAAAATAAACATGTAGTGTATAAATCCTGAAAAGTAATAAAGAACTAAGTTTGTGAAAAGTGCGGGTGAATAGGAGCAGCTAAAACATGTCATTCTTGTTGCATTGTAAAGAAAAAGAGAATGCGCTGCATTAAAGAAATTTTAACATTGCAGCGTGACGAATGTGCTGTGTCGATTAGGAAAGGTAGTTTTACCTGACCGAGCGCTTCCGTCACAGAATTTCTTCTGAGCATGCGTAGCACTTTGTCCGTCGGACAACCGTACACACGATCGGATTTGGTGTGATCGGACCGTGTTGTCGGAAAATCTATCCAGCAGGAGATAGGACTTTGTCCGTCGGACAATCCGACGTACACTGTCCGATGGTGCATACACACGGTCTGATTTTTCAACAACATTGTCCGATCGGACAGAATCCATGAAAAAATCTGACCGTGTGTATGGGGCTTTAGAAACCAACTCAGGGCTCGCTTACCATACCAAATGTGTTGGGCTGTCCTGGGCAGCCTTGCCCATCGCAGTCACAATGCATAGACAAGGCATGTTATTTTATGTACTATTGGTTCCGTTCAGCACAGTGGTGTGTATTACGTTGCAGTACACTGCTTTCCAACCTGCTGTGGTGAATAAAGTTAAATGAAATGTCACTTTGGACGTTTCAATAATGTTGAAAAACAGCTGTGCGTTGCGTCATGTATGACCGATCAGCACTGATCCCTTCACAACACACATTAGTGTCCGCAGTATAACGCAACCTGAAATCTTACAAGCTCTGAAATATTAGGCATCTGTGTTATAATATTTGAGGACATTTCAAAATGAATCCCACGTGCCCCTTCCCCTGACTTTTCTGTCAAGATCAATGACACAACTATCAGTCCGTCCCCAAATGCCAGGGTGCTAGGGGTAACCTTAGACTCTGAACTGTCCTTTCAGGCCCACATACAATCCCTGTCCAAATCATGCTGCCGCCAACTCCGCAACATCTCCAGAATACACCCTTTTTTAACCATTGACACCACTAAACTTCTAATTCACTCCCTGGTCATCCCTCGACTCAACTACTGCAACTCCCTCCTCATTGGTTTACAGTACCTTTACATACACTATCCCCCTTTCAGGCCATCATGAATGCTGCCGCCAGTCTCTTCCACCTTACCAACTGTTCAGTGTCCTTCACCCTCTCTGCCAATCCGTTGACTGGCTTCCGCTCACCCAACAAATAAAATTCAACAACAACCTTCTTCAGTCTCGGTCCTCACAAGACCTCCTTGTCACCACCTCCCAATGCAGCCTTTAGGATTTCTCCCGAGCTTCTCCCATCCTTTGGAACTCCCTACCCCAATCTGTCTGACTATCTCCTAATCTATGCATCTTTAGATGATCCCTGAAAACCCTTCTCTTTAAAGAAGCCTATCCTTCTTCTAACTAATACATTGTTTTTTTCTTTCTCCATCAGCTCATTCCCCACAGTTACTACCTTTTTGTTTCACTTGACCCTCCTTCTTAGATTGTAAGCTCTAACGAGCAGGGCCGTCTGATTCCTCTGGTACCAAATTGTATTGTAACTGTAATGTCTGCCTTCATTTTGAAAACAGCTGTGTAAACTGTTAGTGCTATATAAATCCTGTATAATAATAATAATAATAATAATGATAATAACTTCATAGTACAAGTAGCTACAGGAATCAGGCAGGGCCGTTTTTAAGGCAGGGTAAAAGGGGCAGCTGCCCTGGGCCCTGTCATTGTTGTGGGGCCCAAAGCAGCTGCCTCATACTTGCCAACGATCCCAGTTTAAATTCCCTCATCCCTTGAGGTTTTAGTCCCATGCTGTGTCCTGATATCTCAGTGTGAAGTTCTGTTACTAATGCTGCCCAGCTCTGTCCTATTGTTTTGTACAGATGACTCACCTGCAAACCCCATGTTTACATGTAAATAACCTGCATTCATATGTAAATAACGGCGGACCGGCAGAATTCAAATGTAAATAGAGGCGATATTCATATGTATATCATGCCCCCCTGAGATCATTTCCACCATCACCTCTGCTGAATGCTGCCCACGGGGGAGATAAAGGGGCATGCTTGAAAGTCCTGCCTGCAACTGTGATCATTCAACCTAACATCAGCCTGTTCTGCAAAGGTAAGCAAATTTGTGGGGGGGAGGGTAGTGTGGGGTGTGCAGAGGTAGGCAGAGAAGGAATTACAGTTTGGGGTACACAGGTGAGCAAGGAGGGGATGTATAGAGGTAAGGAAGGTGGGTGCAAAGATAAGCAGAGGAGGCCAGTAGAGTTAAAGGGGATTGGAGTGGAGAGGATGGGGGAGGTTTGGGGTGCAGAGGTAAGCATGGGTTTTAGGATGCAAAGTTGTACTGACAGGGTGGATAAAGATGTAGGTCATGTGTAGGGCAGCCCATTCATTTCAATGGACTGCTCTGTGTGCTACAAATGCAGAAGAAAGTCCCAAACCCTTTTTCAAAATCACACAGTGCCAAGGCACATGTCAGCAGATGTGTGAGGGTGTCATTAATAATTAATGGCACTGCTGTGTATCTACTAAAGGGCAGCACATTTCTGTAATGTCAGGAAAGCGATTTTACATGCGTTCCCAACACACACAAATGTGAATGCAGGCTAAATGTCTCAGTCACATTGGTGGTCATTGTAAATCTTTTCCATACATTGGTGCTTGGTGTAGAATCCTTTCTTTCACACTAGTGGCCGGTGTGAAGGTCCCCCTTAGATTGGTGGTCAGTGTAAATCCCTCCTTACATTGGTGGTTACTGTGAATGCTTCAATTACATTAGTGGTCAGTGTAAACCCCTATTACATTAGTGGTCAGTGTAAACCACTCTTACATTGGTGGCCAGTGTTGAAACTCCTCTTTATATTGGTAGTCAGTAAAAAAAAATCAGCATTGCCATTGATCACACCCTCCCCTGCTAAAAATATGCACTGTCATGGTACTAATGACACTGGCTGGGGAGGGATTAAATATCTAGGGCGAGCAAAGGGTTAACTGTGTGCCTAGCCAGTATTTTTGTGTACACAGTGTTCTGCTTTCACTCGTGGAAGAGATCGATTCTAGTCCCTGCTTTGCAAAGACACATGATCGGTCCCTTCTCCCTATGTATCTCAGTTCTCTGTGTTTTACTGATGATCGGCAGGTGCTGGAGATCATTGAGTCCCCGTGACATGCAGATCAGCTTCTGTTGTAAATGATCACAGCAGAAGTGGGCAGCCGGCAGTGCGCACGCATCCCCTGCAGACGGAAATGCAGAATCACGTATATATATATATATATATATATATATATATATATATATATATATATACACATGATCCTACACACAGCTGCCACCCTGTAGCAGCAAAGTGCTATAGGGTGGTCAGCAGGTGGTTTAATGAGGACGAACGTGTGACAGGCTCACTTAACATTGTTCAAACCTTGCAGTCAGCCATGACACCTCCTCCTAGGAAACATCCAAAAGGTAAGACATATTTAAAACAAAAATAAAGTGAGGCTTTCTTGAATTTGACAGCAAAATTGGAAATATGCTTTAATGTAATTTTTCATGTAGAAAGCAGTATATGTACAACATAAAATAGATGCATGGTAACTAAATGTACCAATGATCAATAGCATATATAGTTAAACTGTAAGCCATTTGCAGAGAGTTCAGATGGGTGGAATTGAGAATCACTGAGCTGAGATAAGTGATCCCTAAACATCAGGTACTGACAGCCAGAGGTTCTGAAACACCACGAGGGTAGTTAAGCAATTGAGGATGAATTTTTTTCAGCTGCTATGGTAGTAAACCGTTGGGTGATTTTTTTTTTTTTTCTGACCTGAAAGGTAATGTCATAATGTGCTAGCATGCATGCAAAATTTACCTGAAAACGAAGCCTTCCAGCTCACCGCTGTCACCGATGGAGGCAGCCTTATTATAGGCTTACCTATAGGTACAAGTCAGAGATGGGAGATTACTCCCACTTTAAATAAGTTATGTTTCTTTATATAGATATATTTGCATTCCTATTGTAGCGCCATGGTATTTTTAATACAGACGCTATAAATGTAAATTTAGTTTGTCTGAAGCTGTAGTTTAGCTCAGACGTATATTGCTATAACTTCTGGTTCTGTTTATGCTTGGCTGGTTGTGTGATTTTCCCCTTGGCCTAGGGGTGGCGCCCTATTATTCGGTCAAGGTTGGAAATTGCAACAAGCTGGGTGTATTGAGTGACTCTTTAACCAGAAACAGTCAGTGGGTGTGGGCTGCCCGCTGTGAATTCTGGGAGAGGGTACTTAAGGGACAGACCCCGTGACCAGGTGTGGTTCCGACCTGATGGCCCTCCTGGCCTAAGGTGTATTGCTGCCCACTAAGTTGTCTCAAGGCCGGCTGGCCCGAGGCGTTGTTACTGAAAAGGTAGGCCCAAAAGCCTTGGGGCCTACCGATCCAGGGGTGGTCCTGTGCTGTCTTGCCTGCGGGAAGAAGCTAAGTGACTGGAGAATCCAGGGGAGGACTTTTTGGGAGAGGACCGAGCAACAAGGCCGGTGCCTCTAGAAGAGCCTGGAGACTCAGTTGGAGGATGCATCCCGGGTCACCTATCACACAGTACCGCTGGTTCGAAGAAAGGAAACTGGTACTATGTGATTAAGCCTTGACATTGCAAAAGTCGCTAATTACCAATCCTGTGGCAAAGGATTGTGTAACAGTTCTACTGAATCTTAAAGTCTGTGGCAGAGACTATGACTGAGCATCGCATCGGCTGCTAGGTCAGTGAGAGAGGCATATCCGGCGGTTGCTGAATCCAGTTGTGGAGCTGATATCCTCTGGATCAAAGAAAGTATCCCTGACTTGCAGTTATCAAGGTACCTGAATTCCCCTAAACCCTACATCCCTCTATTGCATCTGTCTTTTCTTAAATAAAGCATCAGAAAAAGAGACTATGCTAAAATCTGTGCAAAGAAATCTTTAATGGGACCCCTATGACGGACCTGGTGGAACAGTAAAGGAACGGTAAGCCCAATCAAATACCAGCAGCTCCTTCGGGGGTTAGTGCTACACCATTATACTCACGAAGTCACCGATTACAACCATGTGATGTTTGAGATGACATAAACACACAGTACACCATAGTAATAAAACTTCTCAATAAAGCTTTGACAGCGTGTAGATCAAAGGATGTGATGTGCACTTTATTCATGTGGAAAACAGCAGCACAGACAGACAAAATGTTCCAGACGTAAACATTTAAGAAGCAGCTTTATATATATATATATATATATATATACTATATGTTAATAGACTTGGAATCTGCCTGATACATGATGTTTTTAAATTCCTATGTGTGAATAAGCTCCGAATTAAAAATGTTCATACAAAATATGAATGTATTAATAAGACCTGATAGAATGCTCTGACAATGACATGGGTATGAGCCTGATATACGACACAATTAAACCAACATTTCTAGTTAAAGTGGACCTACCATTTATTTACATGAATGAATAGGGCACAGCGTTACAAAATAACATTATACTCTTGGGTAAAAACCTTTCTTGTCATAAAGAAAATCACTGCACTGAGCTCTATCATGTCACTTAAAGCTTAATTCCACTTTGCAAATTGCAAAAAAAAAATGATATAGCGTATACAATTGCAACACAAGTCATATTGTTAATTGAATGTTATTAAAAATTACCTTTTCTTTTTAAATCTGCAGAGTTGTAATTTTCTGTAAAATACAATGCAGTATACAGTATTTCACAAAAGTGAGTACACCCCTCACATTTTTGTAAATATTTTATTATAACTTTTCATGTGACAACACTGAAGAAATGACACTTTGCTACAATGTAAAGTAGTGAGTGTACAGCTTGTATGACAGTGTAAATTTACTGTCCCTTCAAAATAACTCAACACACAGCCATTAATGTCTAAACCGCTGGCAACAAAATTGAGTACACCCCTAAGTGAAAATGTCCAAATTGGGCCCAATTAGCCATTTTCCCTCCCCAGTGCCATGTGACTCGTTAGTGTTACAAGGTCTCAGGTGTGAATGGGAGCAGGTGTGTTAACTTTGGTGTTATCACTCTCACTCTCTTACTGGTCACTGGAAGTTCAATATGGCACCTCATGGCAAAGAACTCTCTGAGGATCTGAAAAAAAGAATTGTTGCTCTACATAAAGATGGCCTAGGCTATAAGAAGATTGCCAAGACCCTGAAACTGAGCTGCAGCATGGAGGCCAAGACCATACAGCGGTTTAACAGGATAGGTTGCACTCAGAACAGGCCTTGCCATTATCAACCAAAGAAGTTGAGAGCACGTGCTCAGCGTCATATCCAAAGGTTGTCTTTGGGAAATAGACGTATGAGTTCTGCCAGCATTGCTGCAGAGGTTGAAGGGGTGGGGGGTCAGCCTGTCAGTGCTCAGACCATACGCCACCCACTGCATCAAATTGGTCTGCATGGCTGTCGTCCCAGAAGGAAGCCTCTTCTAAAGATGATGCACAAGAAAGCCCACAAAAAGCTTGCTTAAGGCAAGCAGACTAAGGGCATGGATTCCTGGAACCATGTTTCATGGTCTGATGAGACCAAGATAAACTTATTTGGTTCAGATGGTGTCAGGCGTGTGTGGCGGCAACCAGGAGAGGAGTACAAAGACAAGTGTGTCTTGCCTACAGTTAATCATGGTGGTGGGAGTGTCATGGTCTGGGGCTGCATGAGTGCTGCCGGCACTTGGGAGCTACAGTTCATTGAGGGAACCATGAATGACAACATGTACTGTGACATACTGAAGCAGAGCATGATCCCCTCCCTTCGGAGACTGGGCTGCAGGGCAGTATTCCAACATGATAACGACCCCAAACACACCTCCAAGATGACCACTGCCTTGCTAAAGAAGCTGTGGGTAAAGGTGATGGACTGGCCAAGAATGTCTCCAGACCTAAACCCTATTGAACATCTGTGAGGCATCATCAAATGGAAGGTGGAGGAGCGCAAGGTCTCTAACATCCACCATCTTCGTGATGTTGTGATGGAGGAGTAGAAGAGGACTCCAGTGGCAACCTGTGAAGCTCTGGTGAACTTCATGCCCAAGAGGGTTAAGGCAGTGCTGGAATATAATTGTGGCCACACAAAATATTGACACTTTGGGCCCAATTTGGAAATTTTCACTCAGGGGTGTACTCACTTTTGTTGCCAGCGGTTTAGACATTAGTGGCTGTGTGTTGAGTTATTTTGAGGGGACAGCAAATTTACACTGTTATACAAGCTGTACACTCACTACTTTGTCACATTGTTGTCACATGAAAAAAGATAATAAAATATTTACAAAAATATGAGGGGTGTACTCACTTTTGTGAGATACTGTAGCTACCTACCCTGAAAATGTAATTCCTGCTTGTGTTTGGCTGACTGGTTTTGCCGAAATCTGCAATAAGATACAAATCAGATATTGAGCATCCCCTGCAACAAAAGTGACATTTTTTGGTGAGATAATCCCAAAAGGAAATCACATCTTAAAGGATGCAGACCCTGCTAATGTGCTCATTAGAGCCCTGCAGGTGCAGCAGCTGACTGATAATTATAAAATCACTCCCATACAGATTCACTCACGGAAATACAGGGCAAACAAACAGCTATTTCTGCAGGATAACAAAATGTAAGAATGTTTGTTAAAATCCCCACAATGTACATTGATCATCCAGAGGGGAATGTTTTTTTCTAAGCAAAAGTGGAGACTTTACTACCGCTTTAAGCTGCATAATCGACCAGTTGAGGTGTACCCCCTGTTGTGATTAGGGGCAATACAACCACCGAATGAGGTTGTGGCACAGTGATGTGGCATTTACAGGGTTAATATATATTAATACATATACAGTATACAATTACAAAAAAATGCAGATAAATACTTTTACAGATTATTTAAAAAAGACAGATCTCCTCGGTTCTCTGCAAAAAAAGCAATGCTGTTGCTTACATAAGGGTGCTGCTTGCTTGAACATAATGGTGTATGGATGGTACATATCTAGAATGCACTCATGCAGATACATTTTTGTTATTAGACACATCTTGCCACCCAGTAAACCCAACAAAATACATGTTAGCATGTGTCTACAACCCAATCTACCGCTATAGTTACTAAGTACTTGTAAACCCTAAAGCTGGGTTCACACCTTTCCACAGTGGTGCATTGCGGCAACACGCACCTTGCTTTAAAGCACATTTTTTTGACTTGGCAGTTTGCAATGCCGTTCATTTTGAATGGCTCTGTAGTGCACTAAGGCAACACACATGTATTGCAGCGTAGCACTACTATGTGTCGTGGTGGGCTACGTAGTCTATGTATACCCTTTTTTGGGATAGTGCAGTGTGGTGTCCACCTATTCCTTTAAATTGGCTGCCTTAATGCAATGCACCTTAATACGTGAAAACATACATGTTATTGTATATGCGTTAATGCAGAGTAGCAGTAAATTATAAATCCAGCATTGCTGCATTATTTCAATGAATGCTGCTGATTTAAAATTTTTGAAAAGGACTTCAGCATATACATATTTAACCACATACCAACCGCGCTATAGTCAAAAGACGGCTACAGCGCGGTCGGCTTATCCTGGGAGGACGTCCTACGGATGTCCTCCCAGAAACTTGCTCCCGCGCGCCCCCTGGGGCGCGCACTCGGGAACATCCGTGACCGCCGGGTCCCGAGGACCCGGCGCATCACGGATCACGGTAAACGGCCGCTGATAGCGGCCGTTTACCACGTGATCGCTCCGTCAAATGACGGAGCGATCACATGTACACAAACCGGCGTCACGTCATGACGCCGGTTCCTCCTTCCCCTCTCTGTACCGATCGGTACAGAGAGGAGAGAATCGGAGAGGGGGACAGACGGGACCAGCGCTGTGGGCTGGATGTGTGCCCACAGCGCTGGTCAATACACTGCCACCACTGTGCAATACTCTGCAACCAACCGCTGTGCAATGCTCTGCCACCACTGTGCAATGCTCTGCCACCACTGTGCAATGCTCTGCCACCAACCACTGTGCAATGCTCTGCCACCAACCACTGTGCAATGCTCTGCCACCAACCACTGTGCAATACTCTGCAACCACTGTGCAACGCTCTGCCCCCACTGTGCAACGCTCTGCCCCCACTGTGCAACGCTCTGCAACCACTGTGCAACGCTCTGCAACCACTGTGCAACGCTCTGCAACCACTGTGCAACGCTCTGCCACCACTGTGCAATGCTCTGCCACCACTGTGCAACACTGCAATACTCGCCAATACTCTGCAATAAATTTTAATAGAAACAAAGAATTTTTATTTATTTTTTTACCGAATTTTCAGTATATTTTGATTTATAGCGCAAAAATTAAAAAACCAGCGGTGATTAAATACCACCAAAAGAAAGCTCTATTTGTGTGAAAAAAAGGACACAAAATTCATTTGGGTACAGTGTTGCATGACGGAGTAATTGTCATTCAAAGTGTGAGAGCACCGAAAGCTGAAAATTGGTCTGGTTAGGAAGGGGGTTTAAGTGCCCAGTGGGTAAGTGGTTAAAGAAGAATTACGGTAATTTATTTTTCTCCCAAGCAGTGAGACTGTACCCAGACTGTATGGATTATCTGCATTGGAGAGTGGAGATATACTCTAATCCTAATCTGCCAATCCTCCCAGCATGAAAGTGCTCCCTGTCGCTCCTGATATGCCCCCCACAGTCTAGTGACCTTGTACGGTTGACTGTTCCTGGACGTGAGGACGGCAGGAACAGTCCACCACTGGATATAGGGGAGCGCCGCTTTCTGGAGGATCAAAGAATCGGGTGAGTATATATAGGCTCTATGTTTACCCCTAGACAAAATAAGCAGTTAACCCATGCAGTGCAGGCACAGCCCCACAGCATGGGGAAAAAAATGTGCCGTGGTTTACCTTAAGCCTACATAAGATTTTCTGATTGGGTTTACATAATTTGCTGACAAAGGGCAGGTTAGCACTGCAATGCATTGGAGTGTGTATAATTCAGAGATTTGTCCTCGGATGGGGGTGGCCCTAGGGACGCATCACTGGGAGGCAATCGTCTAAAGCCAGAGGAGATAGCCTCCTCCTGATGACGTCACTGAGGAAGATGGTAGTGTAGACCTGTTCTGTGGGAACAGAGAAGCAGATCACAGTAGGACAATGCTGGATCCACTGGATGGGTAAGTATCTACATTGGGAACAACCCAGGATCAGGTAAGCGGAGGTTAAAAAAAAGGGGGTTGTAAGAGTAAAGTTCCTCTTTAAAATTTATGTATAGCCAAAAGCTTTTTCCTGGTGCCAACATGGCAGCATACCTGCAATAGATCTCTGCCTCTTACCACTCCCTCAGGACCAGTAAATAGCATAAAAGAAAGACGATTAATGTCCCCATACCTCTTGCGCCAAGCAGATTAGCAGTGATGTCCCTACCCATGCTTTAGAGCAGTTTCCATCTGGGTTCAGCCTCCCCCAGGTGCAGTCCCAGATCTCAGGCAGCTAAATGGGCTAAATAATCTGTAAGTCCTTATGTTGGTCTTGGGGCTCTGCAGTGTTTCCTCACTAGGAATGAAATCTTCCTAAGCCTAAAGTGTCTGCAAGGCTTCAGGTATCGGGTGGTCAGATTTCCTAGTTACTGCCATATTGTTTTGCACACAGGTCAGGCTGAGCCATTGTTTCCTTATTTTGCTTCCCCTTTTTGTCTTTTTCTGCTTTTCCAGCTCACCCATGAGCCATTCACCACCATTACAAGATCCTCATTTGCATATTAGGTAAGGGACCTACAGTCAAGTAGGTTGGACCAACATTAAAAGAATGCATCTAACAGCCTCCTTTTTTCTTTCTGCTCTCACCCCCGCCTAGTCACACTCTAAGAGATCATCAAGGCGTTGTGCTTATCCAGACAATGACAGTACCTCTTCAGAGCCTCCCAGGCCACCATTCTCATTCAAGTAAAAAATTAACAATTCAACATTTGTCCTCTTCACTGGGGCATTCCTACCATCCAGGTGTAAAGGCTTGCTGGATCTGTGGAACAACTCCTATGCCAAACAAACAAACTTTCTGTCTGAGATCTCGGAGGACAAGAGGCAAGAGAGCCTGCAGGTGGCTTCCCTCCTCAAGAAAGTTATGAAAGGATCTATTTCGAAGTGGCACTCCCAAAACAGGACTTCCAGTAGACTGCCTGCAGTCACCCACCGGGACCAGGACCAGCCGGGGGGCCATCCTTGTGCTCTTCCTCTACTAACCCGATATCCTCGGGGCTGCCACACAGTGGGGTGCTCCAAGCAGATCTTCCTGGCTAAGTACAACAATCTTGAAACCATAAGATAAATACCCCTAGGGTACATCTCCTCATCTATTTCCCCCAACAGACATACAAGCAGGGTAAAGGGGATAGGGAGCTGGGTTACCTCGGAAATGGTTCGGACCACTTCAGTCCAGTATTTCGCTAGCTTGGGGTATCTCCAGGTCATATGAATGAAGTCACCTGTATGGACTGCACACTTTGGACACAGAGGGGAGTCTCATCTGCCCCTTGCAAACAATTTGGCTGAATAAAGAGCTGTGAGAGTTTCTGGAAGGCAGAAACTGAAATCCCTGGGAGGGATTCCAATGCCATATCCCATTGGTTATCATCTATCTCCCCTATATCCACAACCCATGAGGACCTACTATTAAGTAAATAGGCATTCTGGATGGTTGACATTAGTACAGAATATATGTTAGAGATCAATCCCCTGTGGGAAATGGCCTGGACAAGATCTTGTAACATTGGGGAAGAAGATATGGACAAAGGTATCACTTGTTCCTGGGCCTGTAGGGCATGCCGAAGCTGGAGATACTGATAGAACTGGCCGTGGGAGAGCATAAATTAATTGCGTAAATGCTCGAAAGCTTTCAAGGTACCACCAGAATACAGTTGGTGGAGGAACCGTATCCCTTGCCTTTTCCATAGGGAAAACCCCTGTAGTTTATTTAATTCCACAAAGTTAGGGTTAGGCTACAATTTTTTAGTTGTTTTCCAAATGTGGGGGTGGGGGATGCTCGAGTGGTCCAATTCCAAATGTGATATAGCCATCAACTCAGGACTAGTCCATGATACCAGCTGAGCAGCCGGGTCCATGTTGTCCTCTGTCCCCCAGCCCGCAAGCTGTTGCAGCCGGGAAGCCAGAAAATAAATTTTTGAATGAGGGACTGCCAGGCCCCCCCGATCCCTGCCATACTGGAGAGTATTTAGACTTATCCGGGCCTGTTCTCGTCTCCATATCAGATCTTGAAATTGGGTGTCGATACCATGTTCGAGATCCATATGGGCGAATTGTGAAAGATACAGTATATAGGAGCTGCGGGCCCACACCATCTTTATTAAGTTTACGCGCCCCAACGCCGACAACGGCAGTTTACACCAACTATTGCCTTTGAACTTCTGTCTACCCAAATGGGGGAGCTAGGTTCCGTGACAGGTATTCTGTTGGAAAAAAGAACAAAATATTACAACGCACACATGCAAAAAAGATATTTACCACCTGCAAGGCTATTTAAAACACCTAAACATTTTCAAAAAACATTATCGAAAAATATGGGGATTTGGTCACACCATATTGCTATATGGTGCTTAAGCCCACTTACTGTGACAAAGTACCCCATGGTTAGTGAGTCCTACGCTATCCATAGAATGGGAGATCCTGCTTCTCTGAACCATGGGAGCCATACACGCTTCTATATGGGAGAACTAAAGGTCTCCACCTATGACACAGGTGGACACTAATGAGAGGCACTGATGACGTATTCTGTCTGGGATACCCTGTCCAAGAGGGGTGCTGTTAGCGGGTCCAGGGGCATAAGGACCGATTTAGACCAGTTGATAGTGAATCCCGATATGGCACCAAAATCTCAAATGAGCCTCATTACGGTGTGCAACGATTCCCCTGTATCTCCCAAGTATAATAATGCGCCATCCACGTAGAGGGATATCTCATCTTCTAAAGGGCCCCTGCGGAATCCAATTATAGACGGGTGTTTATGAATAAGCACAGCTGGAGGCTCCACTGCCATCGCAAACAGTAGCGGGGACAGCGGACACCCCTGCCGTGTGCCTCTATGCGAAGAAAAGGAGGAGGAAAGGGCATTATTTATTTGGAGTCTAGCACAGGGAGCAGAATAAAGGACTGTAATCCAATTGATAAATTTGTTCCCTATGCCAAATCTAGACAGAATATCCAGGAGGTAGGGCCATTCAACACTATCAAATGCTTTTGCTGCGTCTAAGGATAATATGGCCCTACCCCCAGGATTATCCACAGGTATCTGTAAGTTTAAAAATAAGCGTCTTATATTATCTGCTGTAGATCGGGCGGGAATAAAAACCCGACTGATCTCGGTGGATCAATCTGCTAATGATTTTAGAAAGTCTATTGGCTAATACATGGGCAAGTAGCTTGATATCCGTATTAAAGAGGGATATAGGACGATACGAGTCTGGGATAAGTTTATCCTTCCCTGGCTTAGGGAGCACTTCTAATATGGCCTCCTACATGGAATCTGGGCGTTTGCCTGTATCAGCTGCCTCGCAAAGGGCCCGGAGCAGCGGGCGGAAGAATGGTATTCCCATATTTAAGGTACACCTCCGCAGGGAGGCCATCATAACCTGGTGATTTGTGTCTAGGGGCTGCGGCCAGGGCCTCACTCAGCTCCTCCAGTGTGATGGGAGAGTCCAGAGCTGCCCGCACCCCCTCAGATAACTGGAGGAAGGGGCAGTCCCATAACAGGTCTGTCCGAGCATCAGGTGATGCGTCTGTCCTGGAGGTATACAGTGCAGTATAAAATTGCTGATATATACCTAAAATATCCTCCCTGGTTGTACATATTACTGTTATTAACAGAACAGTCAATGTCCACTCCACCGAGCAGCAAGCTATCGGCTAAACCGATGAAATTTGTCAAAGATAGTTTTTTTCTCTCGCATCAATCTGGTCTGCGTGCCAGGCTGCGCTCCTCTCTGTCCAGCCATTACATTGTAGTAGTAGGATTTTCAAAGAAGTGTGATGTTCCTTTAGCTATAACCTTCAGCTTTGCAGGGTACAGCATGAAATATTTCACATCAAGGGCACGTAGCCTTTTTTTAATATCCAGGAATTTTGCCCTCTGTCTCTGAATCTCAGCCGAGAAATCGAGGAACAGGGAGATTTTGGCATTATCCACTTTAAGAGACTCAGCTCTTCTGGTTTGCGATAGAATGGCATTCCTGTCTCTGTAGTTAGGATGCGAAATAGATAGGGTCTAGGAGCGGCTCCCTGCAGTGGCGATCGCACAGGGACCCAATGTGCTCTTTCCACTGAAAACATATTTGGGAAAGTGTCTCAATCAAAGCAACAGGGTTCTTGCCCTCTGCTCTTTCTGGGATGCCTACTGCACGCACATTATTGCGACGGAGACGGCTCTCCATATCTTCCAATTGCGCATCGGATGCAGATGCCATGGAGTGGACGTATTTCACATCTCTTTGCAGGGGCTGCTATTCATCCTCCAATGTGCTTACCATAGCTTCTGCATGTCCTGTCTCACCAGAGCTATTTCTATGTTCATGCCCTTTACTTCCCCTGTAAGATCAGCTATAGAGGTGTTACATGTAGTGACTGCTGCAAATATGTCTCTGAGTGTAGGCTCAGGATCTGTGCCAGCCTGATGTTCAACCGCCTCCATATTAGAGGCCTGGGATTGTATGTTAAGGGTACTCATATGAGTAGAGGCCGCAGATGCTGCAAACACACGTGGAGTGTCATCCAAGTCTCCCCAATCCCTTGGTGGTTCTGGTTCCCCCAGATCCATCAGCGGGGGTATCGGAGGATTCTTGAGACCCTTAGAGAATAGCCTTTGTTTGGCCTCTTTGGCCGAGCATGGCGGGAGGCCAATATCTTGTCCCGGGATGTCGGGCTGGAAGTGCAGGCCCTGTGTCTGCTTAGCCATGGCGGATTCGGCGATATAGGTAGCAGAGAGGGGGGGGAGAGAACCTTAGCTGCAAGAATTGTGAGTCCTGGGCTGCTTATTCCAGAGTCTCCATTGAGACTCTGCAGGGCTGCCTCATGGTCATTACAATATACCTTTCTGAGACATCACAAAGTGGATCCATGGATCTTGTCTACAGTGAATTTTGGGAGGAAAACCTCTGTCTTCTCCTTACAATAAAATGTTCTGTTTTGGCATCTATCCACTCTGTCAACTAGATTTTCATCACAGGTTTGCTGCCATGTTGGCATCTGAAAACAGAAAATTGTATCAAATACTTAATTTTCCTTTCCTGGTGCCAATCAATGGCAGCGTACAACCCCCCCCCCCTCCCCCTGGTATGTAGCTTATTACAGAGAGGGGGGTTAATTGTCTTTCATATCACTGGACCTTAGGGAGTGGTTAGAGCCAGAGCTCTAGCATAGGTGTGCTGCATTAATTGGTATGAGAAAAGGAAAATTATGGTAAGTATTTGATACAATTTTTCCTTTTATTTCCACTTTTGGGTGAAGTAAAGAAGAGTTAGAACCCCATTTAAGGTTTGTATTGCTGTCTGTGTTTCCATTGGGTTGATTTACCCTCAATTTATCCTAGAGACCTTAGTCACTGACTGAGACAAAAAGTTATGGAAAATCCAAATTCTCACAGTTGAAACATCAATAAGAAGTTGTGGGAAATGGGGACATCTGTTACAGGGAAACTGTCTACGAGGGGCACCCCCTCATTTCCTGTTGTATCACCTGAACATAAAGTGAAAGTAAATCTTCTCAATGGGACTCTGACAGCTAAATTAAACTGACAGAGGTTTATTTTTTTCCCCACGCTATCCAAAACAAGAGGGTTGAAAGAGATGTAAAGCAGAAATAAAGATGACACAATTTTTTTCATTTCAGATAGAGTAAGAGAATTTTATAACATTTGTGTCCCACTGGGGAAATTTTCCTTCACTTAATGTCCACAAACAGGAAGTGGGAGGAAAGTCCTCCATAGTAAGGTATTTCCTGGTTGTAAACCAGGGTCACCAGAACTAGTGTCCCCATTGGAAGATTTTCCCTCTATTGCTTGTCTGGGGACAACATAAATTTGGGATTTTGTTTTATTTTCATTTTCGATGATAACGATAAAGTTGACAATTAGAGGGCATGAATCTCCCTATAAGGACACAAACAATAATACAAATCTTACAGGTGTTCTAATCCCTCTCTACTATATCCAAAACTAATAAAACGTTTAGTCTTTAGTTATACTTTAAGCATTGGGCCCTGAACCTGGGGAGAGCAAAAGGGATTTTCCTATGTGCTAAAAGCTTTTGCCAACGTTTAAAAAAAAAGAAAAAAGTAAGAGTAAAAATCAGTTGCAAATGGTAAGCAGATCTTGTAGTCACCTGTACAAACTTATCCATATATGTAGGCCTAAAGCCTAGTACACACTGCTAGTTCTTTTATCGTTCTACCCAGTGGGCTGAATGAAAATAACTGACAACTCAGGTCGGATCAGCTGTACTAATAATCCAATGTTAGTACAGCAAGCTCCCCTGCTGTTCTATCGTGTTTTGACACCACCCCCCGCAAGAACACTCCAGTCAGCTATCTCAGCCATTGGCTTAAAGCTCTGATCGGGAGCCGGTTGACAGACCTTTTTTGGTCTTGCCCTCTCGTCAAAGCCGGCCAAATGGTCGACTTCTGTTGGACTGGTTGCAATACACACGGTCCGATGCCACCCTTAGGCTAGGGTGACCAGATGTCCCCGGTTTCTGGGGACAGTCCCCGGATTGAGGACACTGTCCCCGGACCAAGTCTGTCCCCGGTTTTGTCCCCGGATTTGACTTCAACAAGAGCTGGGGCAATTTTCAAAGACAGTCAGTGCAGAATAAAAAAAAAAAAATCTGAATTACACACCCCCGCTCCTACTAGCTTAGGGGGGTGTATTTTTTTCCATTATCTGTGTCTCTTTCTGAGGATGATGAGCTGGTCAGTGCGAATGGACTATTTCTTCAGTTTCCAGGACATGCCCATTCAGCTCCACTCACATGTTCTTCTGCCTTGGCGCAAATCCCGGCCAGCTGCCTGCTCCTTGCCTTCCCCGGCAGAGTCATTTTCCTCCGCTCCCCACCCAGTAGTAGCCGGGGGCCGGAGAGTGAGACCTGAGAGGCTGTGAGGCAGGTGGTGGCGACGGGCAGAGAGAGGCAGCTGAGCTCAGCTGACGATGTCCAGCAGCAGGAACAGAGGGGAAGCCGATACAATCATGGGGCTGCCAGTGCCTTCAAAGCTTCAACACAGGTGTGCTTTGGGGGTGTCTGTGAATAGACTACATTTCACTGTGTCTGTCTCTCTGGCATAATGGAGGGTATCTGAACTCACAGGCAGCGGGCACTTATTGGTCATAAGTTAACAAAATCCGCACCCAGCAGCCATGTTATGTGACACACTGTGACAGAGCCAGCCAGAGCCATGATAGAGTGCCTGTTGCCTGTGAGTTATCATAATGTGATGATCTTAACCAGTTGCCGATCGCCTGATAGCAGATTTACTGCTACAGGGTGGTTGCGCTGCGCAGGATCACTTATATACGTGATCCTGCATTTCTGGGTATCAGATCCAATCAGCAGATCCGGCGGAATCGCCTAGTGGTCTGCCTATGTAAACAAGGCAGTTCACCATTCTGTCAGTGTGGAAGACATGTTCCTGCAAAGCAGGTACAGGGATCTATGTCTTCCCTTAGTAAAAGCACCTCCCCCACAGTGAGAAAACACTTGTTAGGCACACATTCAACCCATTGATTGCCCTAGATGTTATCCCCTTCCCAGCCAGTGTCATTAGTACAGCGACAGTACATATTTTTAGCACTGATCACTGTATTAGTGTCACTGGTTCCCACAAAGGGTCAAAAGTGTCACTAATGCCACGTACACACGAGCGGAATGTCCGACAGAAAAAGTCAGACCTAGAAATAGAACATGTTCTAAACATTTCCGAAAGAACCAATTCCTATTGGGAAAATCTCTCGTCTGTACGCTGTTCCAACTGACCAAAAACGACGCATGCTCTGAAACAAGTACATGACGGCAGCTATTGGCTACTGGCTATTGAACTTCCTTTTTTTTAGTCCCGTCGTACGTGTTGTATGTCACTGCATTCTAGACGTCGGACTTTGGTGTGATCGTGTGTAGGCAAGACAGTTTATGCGGAACTCTGTCGGAACTCCGTCGGAAAAACCTTCGGAGTTTATTCCGACGGGAAAACCGGTCATGTGTACACGGCATTAGTGTCCAATTTGTCCACCGCAATATCGCAGTCCCGCTATGAGTCGCTGATTGCTGCCATTACTAGTAAAAAAAAAAATATGTCCCCGGATTTTATTTTAAAAATCTGGTCACCTTAGGCTTAGGCCAAGCACTATAACTGCAAAGCAAAGATGCACATTTCCTCCCCAATGTCACTTTAGTCCTGTCTGTTTACTCTGTGATCTGTAGCTCTGTCATGTGTGCTAGATAGCCAAGCTTTGCAGATTTCAGACCACATCATTTGTGTTTCTAAACCCATTAGTATAGTATTAACTATGTAATGACATTATTTATGCATCAGCAAGTATTGTGAACCAGCAACAAATTATGTATGTGTTGAACAATGTTATTTTTTGAAAACAAGGCAATGTTGGGCTCAGCAGTTTACTGACCCTCAAACCAAACCAGATGTGGTCTGGCAAGTGTCCATCTTGTCTAATCTGAGGCCAAGAGCCTGGATATTGAAGTGTATTCTAAATCTAAAAATACTTTTGATTTATCATCTCTACTTTGACCTGTGTTTCACAAACTTGTGGGGCATCATGTAGTACCATAACCAGTGTAGTTTCTGAGAACCACCTGCATTAATATAAATGACTACAGGTACTTCTTGGTACACCATTAGAAAGCTTTGCAACAACTCTATGGTCCACCTTAGTTCTTTCTTCAAAACTTCCTTTTTCTTGAGCCATTGACTCAAGTTATTGGCTGGCATTTATGGATAATTAAATTATCGCACAGGAGTATTATTAAAGCTATGACCCAGGGAGAAGTTCATATAGGTTTTCCAAAGGTAGATTCTTGCAGGGTTTAGGAACACTTTGGTGCAGCACATCTTTAGAGACCAAAGGTTTCTCTGAAGTGATAGATAAGGATAGCAGAGGGAGTGTAGCAGTTAAAACATATTAATTGGAAAAAAACAATTGATTGCATATATTATATATATATATATATATATACACACACATACACATACACATATATATATATATATATATATATATATATGTGTGTATATACATACATATATATATATATATATATATAGGAAGGCCAGTATGGTGGCCTGCAATTATGGGAGGAGCCCGGAGGGTATATACACCAGACCTCTCCAAGAGGCCGGTGTCGGTTCCAGCGCGCCGTATTACACGTCACCAGGCCGACAAGCAACTCAGTACACGTTCCTGAGTTGTCCGACGCTCCTCGTTCCAGGTTACGGATTCGATTCCCGGTCGCACCCCCAGTTCGTTCCGCTTCAGCGTCGCAGGTAGGATTTATGCTTTTTTCGTCGCTACGTCGAAACCCCTGTTTTTTCCACTGAGTCATTTCAACTGCCATGCTATTGTTTGTTTGCTTTCCACCCCACAATTCACCCCACTTCCACTGGTTGTTACGCCCGCTACCCAGTGCAAGCATCCCCTCACTCACACGTCCCCCACCACCCCCCCCCCAAACCCCCCCCCCCCCCCCCCCCCAAAAAAAAAAAAAAAAACGCACACACACTCACCTGAGCATCTGTCACCGCACTCCCCACGCACTTCTTGCAGGCACCGCAAGTTCGTGTAAACGGGCCCCCACACCTTGCAAACCTCAGCAAGACAGTCCACTCCTTGCCTTCCACGGCAACCCAGCCAATGTGAGGCACAGCCGCCCCCCGCACATCTTGCCTCACCGCAGGTTTGTGTCACGGCTCCCACATCCACCCTCCCACATACCTCTGCAATCGTTGCAGCTCGACCTCCATTGGCCTCGCAGCCACAACCTCCCCAGTAGCAAACTTCAGCTACTCACGCCTTTCTCTATCCATTTTCACCTTTTCCTTAGGTCAGTAATCGCCCCTGGTCTCCTACACAACAGGACCAGACCATCCCGTTCCTTTTCAGGTAAAAAAAAAAAAAAAAATAAAATAAAAAATGTGTAATAACCCCCCCCTTTTTTTTTTTTTTTTCTTGAGGGCTTGCATCTCTTCACCAGGGGGTCAACTACGGCCCCAAATCAGCTCTTGCAACCCACCTCTCACTAATAATTTTACGTCACCCTACCGTAGGTACCAGGTCCACCAGGTTTTGACCCCAACAGTGACTCCATCACTAGGGCAGCAAGCAGGTGCGTAAATTATTGTTGGTTTCAGTTTCCATTCTCTTCACACCTTTTTCACCACATATCCCCCTCCCACATACTTATTTGGCTCAGCACCCTGGCGCTAGAAACTGTCACATACTTCTATGCATGTCACTCTGTTTTCGAAGCACAAGTCTTCACTACGCAGACAAGGTCACCTAGTCTCATGACTTGCTGGCAGTGCAAGTATTAGCTGACCGAACCCACGTCAAACTACTACAGATCGAAACATCCCTACTTAGCAACCAACCAGCAGCCACTCCCCCCAGTACCGCCCTGGTGGGGCTCTGGTTGAACTAGTCCGTGCCGAGCACAGACGGACACCCGAGCACCGATTACCTGGTCAGTCACCTCCTGGCTTACCTCGGTTGTCACGCATTCTCTGAGTTCCACAGGCCAAAGAAACAAACTCACCCAGCGCTCACGCGCACCCCCAATTGTTACCATACCGTCGAACGGTATCTTGCTTCGTTCACACATCTCCCCTCCCCACCCAAGCAGAACACCATAGTTTTGATTAAATCTCCAGGCGTTAGTAACTGTCACATACTTCTATGCATATCACTCTATTTTTCGAAGCACAAGCCTTCACTACGCAGACACGGTCACCTAGTCTCATGACTTGCTGGCAGTGCAAGTATTAGCTGACCAAACCTACGTCAAATGCTACAGATCGAAACATTCCTACTTAGCAAATCAACCAGTAGCCACTCCCCCCAGTTCCGCCCTGGGGGGGCTCTGGTTAACCAGTCCGTGCCGAGCACAGACGGACACCCGAGCATCAACCATCCGGCCAGTCACCTCCTGGCTCACCTCGGGTGTCACGCACCCCCTCCCCCGAGTTTTACATATAGGCCCATGGAACATCCCACTCAGCGCACGCGCGCAAAGACCTGTCACACAGGTTTCCCACCCTGCCCCCCCCCCCCCCCCCCCTTTTTTGCCACAGCCACATACATATATATATGCTCTCCTGCCCTTCAAATCAAAAAAAAAAAAAAAAAGAGAAACCCGAGACAAACATGCATCCCCCCCCCTCCCTTCCCCCCCCCTCTTTTATTCTAGCAGACGCCATGTCTCTGGCCAGCAGCGACGATTTCACCCCCGCCCCATCACCCCCCGAAGCGGGTCCGGCAGACAACTCCTCTCAAGCCTTCAGAGCTTGGACCATCCCCAGACTCTCAGCTGAGCTGAGGCGCAGGAACATCCCCTACCCCATCACGGCCAGGAAAGCCGAACTGTACAGACTACTGTTCCCCATCCCATCCCCACCAACCCCACCAGACACTCAGGCATCACTACAGACAATTGCCTCGGCAGTGTCCCAACTTCACACGCTGGTCTCCTCTCTATCTACTACCATCTCTGATGTCCAGGCCAGAGTGGGGACCTTGGAGTTCCAGCAAGGAACCCCCACTCCACCAGCTGCCGCCCCCGCCACCCCCGCATCATGCGTTACAGCTACGCCCCACGCCGGTTTTTCTGTTTACCCCGCACATCTTATCCCGGCAAACATCAGGAAGGAAATACTAGATGGCCGCGACGTCAACCTGGCATCCCTTCTGATCTCGGTACACAATGTCACAGAGAACAAGGCCTACGCTTGGGGCGACGTTTCCGTTATCTTGAAGGCAAAAGACCACAGGCTTACACGAAAGCTCACGGTGACGGAATTCGTACTTGCTTTCGGCATGTTTCGGGATGTCATCTGTTCCATCAAACCCGACAGGAGGGAAGAACTAGACCTCTACCTTCATGCTGTCACAGATTTAGGGTACAAGTACGGAGGCAGCGCCTTCTACGACTACCATCGCTCCTTTTCAGCAAAGGCAGCAGCCAAGCTCAGTCAGTTTCAGGCAACCACGGACTGGAGCGCCATCGACACCGAACTCTTCTGTCGCCATTTCGCCGGCCTCCGCTCCCCGCTGTGCGCTAACTGCCAATCCTCCACCCACACCGCCAATTGGTGTTCAGAACCCGATGGTAGACGCCTCCCCAACTTCCCCTCTGCCCCGCACACATCCCAGCATTCAGACGCAACCCCACCACACCCCCAGGAGGACAGACTCGGACGGCCCGTCCGAACATTAGGAGGGGCGCCGATATGCAACAATTTCAATTTGGGGATCTGCAACTTCTCACGTTGCAGACTCCTCCACGTCTGCCTCATTTGCCGCAAAGCCCACCCCAGGATCACCTGCGGGATCAATAAGCTTAGCTCAGCCTGACTAAGCCGTATTGATATCGGATGGCTGCAGTCCTACCTCACCTCACACCCATCACCCTCACTAGCAGCCTTTCTGGTACAAGGCTTCACCACAGGCTTTCACACGGGGCTTATCACACTCCCCGACACCACCCACGAGTGCAAAAACCTGCTGTCAGCAGCCACCGACGAGGAAGCCATCAGTACCCTACTACAAAACGAACTTGACCGAGGGTACATGATCGGCCCCTTCTCTCACCCACCGTTTTCCGTTTGGAGAGTTAGCCCTATCGGGCTTGTAAAAGGGAAATTTTCAAATAAACTCCGGTTAATTTATGATTTGTCCGCCCCTTATTCTTCTCACACACCTAGCTTAAATTCCCTTATACCCTCACAAGAATTTTCACTCAAATATTCTTCTGTCGACCTTGCTATCCAGGCCATCCTAGACACAGGCGAGGGCGCCTGGCTCTCCAAAGCAGACGTCGCAGACGCCTTCAAGCTGCTACCAATCCAGCCGTGTCTGTGGCGCTGGCACGGAGTCAGGTGGAAAGGTCAGTACTACTTCGCCACGAAACTGACCTTTGGATCCAAAAGCAGCCCATGGCTCTTTGACACGTTTGCACAGTCCCTGTCCTGGATTCTCTCGCACCACGCATCCTGTCAGAAAGTGATCCATTACTTGGACGACTTTCTGCTTATCGAAGACCCCAACCGTCCCCCGGTAGACCTCACGAGTCTAAGGGAGGTCTTCTCCAACCTCAATGTCCCCATAGCGGAGAAGAAGATAGAAGGCCCAGCACATCGCATCACCTTCTTAGGCGTCATACTCGACACTCAGGCCATGCAGGCCAGCCTACCACCAGACAAGTTGACTCGCATCAGGGAAGTCATTCATTCCTTCACGGCCACCCAGGGGTGCTCCAGGAGGCAACTTCAGTCCTTACTCGGGATGTTAAATTTCGCAGTGAGAGTCATCCCTCAGGGACGATCCTTTGTCTCCCGCCTCCTAGTTTTCCTCACAGGATGTCAAGACCCAGACCAGATCTTCAGACTTGATCAGGCAGCTATAGCCGACCTTTCCATGTGGGACCACTTCCTGGCTGACTGGAATGGCATTTCCATGTTCATTCCGGCAGCATCTCCCTCTTCTCCCCGGATTGTCACTGACGCCGCTGCCTCCACGGGCTTCGCAGCTATTTTTGGCCCCCACTGGTTTGCCGGTCCATGGCCGCCAGAAATCTTGGCAATCCCCGGTTTCAGCCAGTCCTCCTCCCTATTCGAACTATACCCAATAGTGGCAGCAGCACAAACCTGGGGAAGCAGTTGGGCAGGCCAGACGGTGGTTTTCTCCACTGACAATCAGGCCACAGCTGACATCATAAACAAAGGCCGGTCCAGGTCCTTGACCATTATGGCCTTCCTGCGCAGGCTGGTACAATTATCCCTGCTAAACCAGTTCAAGGTCCTCTGCATCCACATCCCGGGCAAGTGTAACACCTCAGCTGACGCGCTGTCCCGATTCAATTTCCCGTTGTTCTTTTCCCAGGAACCCGGAGTCGATTCGACCATGGCTGCCATCCCTCACTGGTCTCAACTAACCCTAGGCTGAGTCACCACCTTCACGGCACAACCAGTCTTACAATCTTTTGCCAAACAATAAATCATTACCTCCCTAAAAACAAGTCTTTGCGCCCTTTTTCTTAACTACTCTACTAGCAGAAAGGGCCTCACGGCGCAGCTCACCAGGGCTTACCTTACGGTAGACCAGGGCACACTTCAGGTCTAGTTTGTTGTCTGTCTTGTGGCGTGTTTATGTTTGCTCCTTCACATCGTTAAGGACCGAGGGCTCCGACCATAAATAGGAAGGCCAGTATGGTGGCCTGCAATTATGGGAGGAGCCCGGAGGGTATATACACCAGACCTCTCCAAGAGGCCGGTGTCGGTTCCAGCGCGCCGTACCCGCCCACCCATTCCCCTTCTCAGAACACTCCAACACGTTTCTCTACAGAAACAGCCATTACTCCTCAGGTAAGCGCCCTTTTTCTTAACTACTCTACTAGCAGAAAGGGCCTCACGGCGCAGCTCACCAGGGCTTACCTTACGGTAGACCAGGGCACACTTCAGGTCTAGTTTGTTGTCTGTCTTGTGGCGTGTTTATGTTTGCTCCTTCACATCGTTAAGGACCGAGGGCTCCGACCATAAATATATATATATATACACATATACATACACACACACAAGTCATCTAAGTCCAACAGTGAGTCTGATGGGCAAGCCTCATGGTGGGGGGGGGGGGGGGGGTGACTCAGGAAACCATAGAGGAACCTTGTTCCCCATGACTTCCTCACCCTCTGCTTTGCCGCTGTGGTTGAGCGCCACCTGCAGTGGAGACAGCAGACTGCACCTGCTACGGGCCTTTAGGCATTCTTTTTATAAGGCGCATGCAGAGCATCTAGACTCTGTGTTTGCAACCCTGGGCTCAAGGTATTCTGCGTTCCAAGCATTTGTTCCTGAATCCAAAGAACCCTATGCCTAGGTTCACACTGACAGCGGTAAAGAAATTGTGCGAGTTCAGCTGAACTCGCACAATTTCATTCCCACATGTCAGTCCCGACTTAGGGGGGCAATTTCAGAGACATCTGTGCAGGTTGCTGCACAGATGTCAATGGAAATCACACCCCAAAGTCACCAAAAGTAGTACAGAAACTACTTCTGGGAATCGTGCGGTGCCGCAAGTGCGGCGTTGCACAGATTCGGACGGTGCCGTTGCCGGCAATTGCAATACTGGGATTACATGCATAGGGGTTAGACTCCCTGTGTGCAAGGGGCCCTATTGTTTTATGTAAGTTACATAGTTACATAGTAGGGGAGGTTGCAAACAGACACAAGTCCATCAAGTCCAACCTATATGTGTGATTTTATGTCAGTATTACATTGTATATCAATGTATGTTGTGGTCGTTCGGGTGCTTATCTAATCGTTTTTTTGAAATTATTGATGCTCCCCGCTGAAAACACTGCCTGTGAAAGGGAATTCCACATCCTAACCCCAAAATTCGGGCTCAAATCGGACCTGAAATGGTGAATGGAGACGCGCCGGACTCCTGTTTTGAGCCGCTACGTGTTCCAGTGTGAACCCAGTGTCAAAGTGGTTGCAGATCCTTATATATACCCAGTGAAGTGACTGCCCACAGGTGATACACAGAGATGAAAAAAAATCCTCCTATATAAGTTGTTCCTGTTTATCTCCAGCCCTCTGTTCTCTGAATCTGTACTGAATTATAAAGCTTGTCTGAGGGTTCAAAAAAATCCAATCGTTTCCAAGCAAAATACTGTTTTACCTTGTACAGGGGGTCCCCGACTTACAAACATCCGACTTACAAACGACTCCTACTTACAAACGGAGGGAGACAACAGGACGTGAGAGGAAATCTACCCCTAGGAAGGGAAATTCACTCCTGTAAGAGTTAATATGGGAAAAAGGTGTCTCCACTGAAGCTTTATCACCAGTCCATGTTTCCCTAACAACCCAAAATTTTCAAATTCCAATTTTCGTTGGGACAGAAGGTGAGGTGAAATCTTCTGAACAGGGGCACAGATAGCAAAACAAATGTTACAGGGGTGATAACCCTTCCCAATGTTCTCCAAAAAGCTTAAAAAATAGATTTTTTGGCTGTAGCTACACTTAAAAAATGTACCTGTTCCGACTTACAAACAGATTCAACTTAAGAACAAACCTACAGTCCCTATCTTGTTTGTAACCCGGGGACCCCCCGTACTTGTTTGGCTATTCTTTGCAGAGTAAATTTTCACATTTACTAATCGAAGGGAAAATTCCTTTGGAAATTCAATTGGAAAACAAACAGCCTATTTGCCTTTAGTAAATCAACTCCAATATCTGGAACAGCATCATAACACGTGAAAAACCAAGATGAGTAAATGCTTGGGATTTAAACAGCTGATTTCTACCACCAAACCATCTGTCATCTTTTTGTCGTTCTCCTCTAAACAACTCATACCATCATGAATCATTTCCTCTCGTTTTATGGTGACCATTTCACTTTATTTTATGCTGGTTTATATTCAGTCTTGAGCTCAAATATGTGTTCTAGTGTTCAGTAGATAAAGAGCAGCTGGACAATGGAAGGAACTGCATGTGTCTCTATTAACATTGGAATGACCTTAGAATATCAGTATTCTGCATGTCCAACCAGAGAACGCCATACAAAAACATTCAAGTCAGAGACAAAATGCTTGTTTCCAAGAAGAGGAGTTGAAGGGGGGGGAAAAAAAAAAATCTCCAGTAACCACATGATGTTGTTGAGTCTCTTTTCCCTCCTCCTTTTGTCCCAAGAACATATGGGGCTCCTTTTTGCAATGTTTGTTAAGCAATCCTCTCACCACAGGTCAGACCAGAGTAAAAAACCGCCTGGATGTCTCCCAGATGTGAATTCTTTATAGGATGAGAGAGAACTCACCCCTCCCCAATTTCCTGTGTCTGTCAGATGGAGAAAGGCTGTGTTCACTCACATCACTGTACTTATATAAGACTTCACTATACCGCCTAAATGCCATGACAAACAAGGTGGGCAAGACCGTACAGCACCCTACGAAATGAAGAAGAAAGCAGCGGCGGAATACGACTAACGGGGCAAAGAATTGTATTGTGGTTCATGCAGCTGGTCCGCCACACTTAACTGAAGCTCAAGTTAATTACCAGCAGATGTGCATTATTCTGTGTGTTTCCTGATGATGCTGTTTTGTTTTCTGCCTTTATTTGTTTGCTCACATTTATCTATGCCTTTGTACAAGGTTGACATTACGGATCACGTGTATACATGGGCGTCCGCAGAACTTTTTTCAGGGGGGGGCATAATTTTAGGGTCACCCATGCACCGCCCCTTTTCGACAATGTGATTATCACATTATTATGGTCAGAGTCTGCAGACGTATTACAATCCCTAGGATGAGTAATGGGTAATGGCCAACAGGCCCTCTTACCAGACCCAGTGAAACTACAGCAGTGATCACTCCGGCTGGACGATCGTTCACTCTGGGTTCCCCGGGGACGTCTCTGGTCAGTAGTGTAGCATGTCTGTACCCTGGTAGTGGCTCAGTCTTTCTCTCTCTGGTGGTACTGGACAGCATGACTCTCTTTTGTGGCCCTGGCAGGCTCTCTCTCTGGCTTCCGCCCAGCACACTCCTCGTCCTGTAGCACTCTCTCCCTCAGGTTCTTTCCAGGCTGCAGTCTCTCAATCTCTCTCTTGATCGAGCTGTAGCCTCCTCCCTGTGGAAAATGGAGCCGCCAATCTTTTGGGACTACCTGTCCCATGAAGCTTGCCTCTCCTAGTCGCCTTTGATTGGCCCTCAGTTATGTCCAATAGGGAAGGAACGGAGCAGGGCAGGAAGCTGGGTGGGGAACCTGGTGAGAGCCGCTGTCTCTTCTCCCTGACAGAAGAATGGGTGGGGCGAGCGGGGGAAACCTCTGATAGCCCGCAGCTCGCCATTCTTCCGTCACAGCACCGCCAAGTTCTCTGCTGGACTGAGCAGGGAAAAGAGCCCAAAGTCACACTACACTTGACAGCACCTTAATGGTGTCACCCCACTGGTGGGTGGCACCTGGGTGCGGCACCTCGATAGAGACACAACTGTGCTGAATTTAAGATCTGATCAGGGGCGTACCTAGAGCATTTGGCACCCGGGGCGACTCCTATATCTGGCACCCCCCCCCCCCTTCAATTTAAAATGTAAAAACACCCCACTGTGTCCCCTGTATACCTCTTCATCCCCAATATCTGTTTGTCACTACTTTGTACACCCTCTCGACAACTGGACCCCTTTACATTACACAGCCCCCCGCAGCTCTGGACCCCTTTACATTACACAACCCTCTGCACCTCCTGGACTCCTTTACATTACACAACCCCCTGCACCTCCTGGACCCCTTTACATTACACAACCCTCTGCACCTCCTGGACCCCTTTACATTACACAACCCTCTGCACCTCCTGGACCCCTTTACATTACACAATCCTCTGCACCTCCTGGACTCCTTTAAATTACACAGCACCCTGCACCTCAGGACCCCTTTACATTACAAAACCCTCTGCACCTCCTGGACTCCTTTACATTACACAACCCCCTGGACCCCTTTACATTACACAACTCCCCTGCACCTCCTGGACCCCTTTACATTACACAACCCTCTGCACCTCCTGGACTCCTTTACATTACACAACCCCCTGCACCTCCTGGACCCCTTTACATTACACAGCCCTCTGCACCTCCTGGACCCCTTTAAATTACACAGCACCCTGCACCTCAGGACCCCTTTACATTACACAGCACCCTGCACCTCAGGACCCCTTTACATTACACAGCACCCTGCACCTCAGGACCCCTTTACATTACAAAACCCTCTGCACCTTCTGGACTCCTTTACATTACACAACCCCCCGAACCCCTTTACATTACACAACCCCCCTGCACCTCCTGGACCCCTTTACATTACACAACCTCCCTGCACCTCCTGGACCCCTTTACATTACACAACCCTCTGCACCTCCTGGACCCCTTTACATTACACAGCACCCTGCACTTCAGGACCCCTTTACATTACACAACCCCCTGCACCACCTGGACTCCTTTACATTACACAACCCCCTGCACCACCTGGACTCATTTACAATACACAGCACCCTGCACCTCTGGACTCCTTTACATTACACAACCCCCTGCACCACCTGGACTCCTTTACATTACACAGCACCTTTCACCTCAGGACCCCTTTACATTACAAAACCCTGTGCACCTCCTGGACCCCTTTACATTACAAAACCCTCTGCACATCCTGGACCCCTTTACATTACACAGCACCCTGCACCTCAGGACCCCTTTACATTACACAGAACCCTGCACCTCAGGACCCCTTTACACTACACAGCACCCTGCACCTCAGGACCCCTTTACATTACACAGCACCCTCGACCTCAGGACCCCTTTACATTACAAAACCCTCTGCACCTCTGGACCCCTTTACATTACACAACCCCCTGCACCTCAGGACCCCTTTACATTACACAACCCCCTGCACCTCAGGACCCCTTTACATTACACAACCCCCTGCACCTCAGGACCCCTTTACATTACACAGCACCCTGAAGCCTTTGGGTTCACACTGGTGTCCTGGAGTTTGTCGCAGTGCTGGGGTATACACAGTTTTTCTGCATTTTATCCCCATTTTTAGCTGCAGTCCCACAGACTTCTATTATTTTGTGTAATTTTACTGTGTTTTCTGAAAGCACATCAAAGATTCAGTATAGAGGACATTTGGTGCGCTTTCAGAAAATGTTGCAAAAATGTGTAACCTAATAGAAGTCTGTGGGACTGTAGTGAAAATTGAGGCAACTGAACCACAGCGCATCAGTGTGACCCCACTTGAGTCCTGGTTCACATATATGCGATGCAGAAATCAGCGCAATTCCAGTGCGGATTCCTGCATTGCATGTTGCTTGACGGCCGTTCACGCTGCCCTTTGCAAACTGCTACGGGTGTCAATGTAAAATTAATGACACCCCCAGATCGGTTTGCAGATTGCAGTGAGAACTGTGAAATGGTGCAGGAATCGGATTGCATAAGTGTAAACACCCATCCAATCCGATTCCAGTGCAGACCAAAAAAAGGGTCCTCTTTGCACAGACATAGCATGTGATTTGCACAGCAATGCGGTGCGAATCACATGCAATGTCTATGATCACACCCTGGTAAAGTAACATGATGGGGCCAACCAGTGGCGGTGCGTGCATAGAGGGCGCAGGAGCGCCGCCCCCCCCTCTCCGGCACCGCTCTATCACCAATAGATAGATTCATGCAATGCATGAATCTATCTATTGTCACCGCTGCCGCCCCCTATTCAGGTGTCCGGCCCCTGATCGGGCGCCGGGCATCTGAATTACAGTGGGGGGGGGTGTTGCTGGAAGCGCCCCTATTAGAGCTGTAAGCTCTAATAGGGGACCCTATTAGAGCGGTGTGCTCTAATAGGCTTCCCTAAGTGTAAACAGCGGGCGCACGGCTGTGCGTTCGCTGATTACACAGTATTGTGTTAGGGAAGCGAATACATCGCTTCCCTAACACAGACCCGCCTCTCAGCCAATCAGGTTGCCAGGTCTGTTACCTGTCACCTGATTGGCTGAAGTCACAGGCGCTGTGATTGGACGCTAGGCGTCCAATCACCTAGCGTCCAATCACAGCAGAAGAAGACAGGAGGAGCGCGGGAGAAGACATCCGACGGAGACACCGCTCGTCGCCTGACGCCGTCACCAGCTGCACACCGGGACAAGGTAAGTGCAGAGGGCAGGCAGGGGGCACAGTGGCAGCACTTGAGGGGCACAGTGGCAGCACTTTAGGGGCACAGTGGCAGCACTTTAGGGGTACAGTGGCAGCACTTTAGGGGCACAGTGGCAGCACTTAAGGGGCACAATGGCAGCACTTGGGGCACAATGGCAGAACTTGGGGCACAATGGCAGAACTTGGGCACAGTGGCAGCACTTAAGGGGCACAATGGCAGAACTTGGGGCACAATGGCAGCACTTAAGGGGCACAATGGCAGAACTTGGGGCACAATGGCAGCACTTAAGGGGCACAATGGCAGAACTTAAGGGGCACAATGGCAGAACTTAAGGGGCACAATGGCAGAACTTGGGGCACAATGGCAGCACTTAAGGGGCACAGTGGCAGCACTTGGGGCACAGTGGCAGCACTTGGGGCACAGTGGCAGAACTTGGGGCACAATGGCAGAACTTGGGGCACAATGGCAGAACTTGGGGCACAGTGGCAGAACTTGGGGCACAGTGGCAGCGTTTGGGCACAGTGGCAGCGTTTGATGGGCACAGTGGCAGCGTTTGATGGGCACAGTGGCAGCGTTTGATGGGCACAGTGGCAGCACGTGGGGCACAGTGGCAGCGTTTAATGGGCACAGTGGCAGCGTTTAATGGGCACAGTGGCAGCGTTTGATGGCACAGTGAGGCTGTTTGTTTGCGCCCCCCCAAAAATTTTGAGCACCAGCCGCCACTGGGGCCAACTATAAGCATAGAGTTAATGAAAGACTCTGGAGGACAACAGAGGAAAGAGGGGGAGTGAAAGAGATTTGGGAGAGAGAGGGCAGAGTCTGGACACAGTGACAGCGCTGATCACTCACTTGGATGTCTCCAGGTTGCTCACACTAGTTCCCTCAGCGGCTACTTGTTTAAATGTTCCCGCCCCCACATTCCTTCCAGACGCAGCACACGGGCTGCACGGAGCATGGACGGGACACAGAAACAGAGGGGAGGGAGGGGGCAGAGCCGATGCAGCCTCTTCCATCTCTGTGGAGGGGGGGGGATTTGTACTCGCTGGACTGTTAAAATTTAACAGAGAGCGAGATGCACAGCATTGTGACAGTGGGTCAGTCCGCCTGAGGTCTCCCTGCTCAGCATGTCACATCGCGGCTGCACTACCAAGCCCGTCCCGCTCTCACTGTTTCATACAGGGGAGGATGGGGGAGCCGCCTGACACCCCCCTAATGTGTGGCACCTGGGGCGGACCGCCCCCCCCCCCCGCAACATAGTACGCCCCTGGATCCGATCCCTGATTCCAGGGGGGGGGCACTTGACCCCCCTTGCCCCTACCTGCGGACGCCCATGCGTGTATACACTGCAGTTTCCAAAGAATGTTTCAGACAGTAGAAAAAAAAAATGGGAAAGAAACCACAGAGGGATACTTGCAAACTTCCTTTAAAGTTCTGTTGGGGGGGGGGGGGGGGGGTGGGACGATAAGTTTTGGAACAGGAGTACTATTTTACATATAAGGAATGTAGATTGCAAAATATGATTAGCCTGTCTTTGCATGGACTATACTAATTTAGTTCACTTTTCGGCAGGGTTCACATGGACTACACATGTGCTGCATTACATTTCCAGCTGTTTCAGATGTGTAAAGTATGGGTCGAGGGTGATGGGGTTTTTTCCTATTGTGTTCTCAGGTTCATGAAAATTCAAATGTTTCCGCTTCCTTATGGCCCGCACACACGATCCGAATAACGTCGTCCGAGGAAGAATCGTACAATTTTCGGATCGTGTGTACACTACTTTAGAGAGCATATCACGACAGTTCCTCCGATATTATTTAATCAGACAAGCACGAAAATTTTCCCCGTATGATACCAGATCGTACGATTTTCATTTAGATATTATAGCTGTCGTCTGAAAATACAATACAAATACATTACAACACATGACATCACTTCCGAATTTTTTTCTGTCATACGAGAATTTTCGTGACTTTATTTACCTATTCAATTTCTACTTGCGACTATTAAGCGAAAAATGTAGTACGATCTGTCATACGATATTCAAATCATGTGTATGGGCCACAAGGGAAACCAAAGGCATTGCTGGGGGGGGGGGGGATTACACTCTAATCTCAGGCATACAAGTAAACATACAGTGTATATATAACCTGGTCATAGATGAGCCTTAATAAAAGTTATGGGTGATATTTCCATAGACCAGGGAAGGATTAGGAGCTTTTGGCTTGGGAGGCATATGCCACCAACTGGAAGTTTCTTAGTAGGGCATGGGTAAAGAAAGAGAACTATAGCATATATATATATATATATATATATGTGTATATATATATATATATATAGCACAGATGTGAATGCTGTGTGCGTTGTGGTGTTGTGTTGGAAAAAATAGTGCAGGTGTGTGTTTAAAAATGTTGATAGCCCATTCAAAGGAAATGGGCTTCCTTTTTTTTTTTTTAACAAGAAAAGGAAATGGGCTTCCTTAAGCCCTTGACCTATGGAAGGTTTTACCTCCTTCATGACCAGGGCATTTTTTGCTATTTGGCACTGTACTACTGTGATACTAAAGTCTTGTCTTGTTTTTTTTTCATTTAAAAATAACAAACATGTTATACTTTCTTGATCTGTGCAGTGGTTTTGCACAAAGCAGCCCAGATCCCCCTTTTCTCGGGTCCCTCGCTGGCGCTCCTGGCCCTTCCCCCCTTCCAAGCTGCTTGCTCTGGGGCCACCTGAGCCAAGCCACTGCTCTGTGTGTCCATTCAGACACATAGCCGAGGCTCGGACCTGCCCCCTCTCTCTCTATTTATTGACTCATTGGGGGTTATTTACTAAAGGCAAATCCACGTTGTTGGCTGTCTTCCTTCTACACTGAAGCCGTCTCTGGGAATCAATCATGTGATCGGACCGGAGCTCACTCAGCTTAGGTAAGTATAGACATCTTTTTTTTACAGGGTAGTTAGAATAGGCTTTAAATGGGGTGGGAGCAGGTTTAAAGTGTTCACTTTTTTTTTTTTAAATAACAATGTATGAAGGTAAAAAAACTTCAACCTTTACAACCACTTTAAAGTGGTTGTAAACCCTTTACAACCACTTTAACCTACAGGTAAGCCTAGATTAAGGCTTACCTGCACGGTCTAGGAGATATTTGAAAATCGCCGTACAGCGATTTCTTCTGCGCATGCGCCATTGTTAGAAAGGGCATGCTGTGCCGTTTCTAGCTCGAGTCATGCCGTTAAAGGTGGCTCCGCGGGAGTGACGTCACACGGCATCACGCGACTCTGGCCAGTCACAGAGCCAGAGTTTGCGGCCCCGGAAGGAAGAGGGGTGAAGAATGGACACTCGCTACTAGCGAGGAAGACAGGGACATTGCGGACTTCTCCTGCAGGTAAGTGTCACATAATGGATGCATAGTAGCCCATTATGCTTTACCTTTGCAGGGAAACAAAGAGTAAGTAACACCCTTCAGGATTTACTACCTCTTTAAATATAGTTAGAATTTGTTTGGACTTCCACTTTAATATTCTAGGACTAATTTGGTCAGAAACCAGCTTACCTTATTTGTAGAAGGAATCAAGAACCCCTGGAGAAAACTCAACAGTAGTGACCTCCGTAACGGACCTATCCGTTATTTTTAAAGTAATGGTGATATGCAAAGTGCAGAAACCGAAAGCAAACATGAATAAATCCTTGTGCATCCGACGCATCGGAAGACAGTAAATCAAACTTTGTTACATTCCATTCAGTGGTAAATCAATCATCGTGAATGATGCTGAAAATCAGCCCGGCGTATCAGACTACTTTTTTTAATTAAATAACCAAAATTTGCCAGGGCTAAATTAGGAAACATCAGCTACACCCAAAGGAACATTAATTAAGTAGCTGCACGTGCCAGACAAGATGGCTTGCTAGTCTGGACCTGCTCAGAGATTTGCTGGCAGTTTTAAGATGTCCTCTTTTGGAGTTGGTGTGTCTAAACTGATTAATAATAATGAAATCATGTTTTATATATCCTTCATTAACGGCAACTAAAAAATTTAATGCATTTTAAGAAAAACGTTGTGCAAAAATGGCTTAAAGTGAACTGTGCCTATAATATGCATACTAAAGTGTTTACATATTCGGGACAGGCAGAAAGAGTATATTAAAACAAGCCCTCATTCATCTCATTGTATCATTTTATAATTTATTGTATCTAGAAGCATGCTAAAGAAATTAGTCAAAGTTCACAAAAAGGGCATTGGGGTGAATTAACAAAGCTTGGCCAAAAGACATGTGCTACAGCAGGGGTGTCAAACTCAATTTCATCTTGGGCTGCATCAGCATTATGATTGCCCTCAAAAGGGCCGGTTGTATCTGTAAGATTAGATGTCCAGCGCATCCCCTCCCCTTACATTAGATGTCAAGAGCCACCCCACCATCAGAAATTGAGTCCCCTACTCTCCCTAACATCACAGTGCACCCCCTTTCCTTATGCTGCTGCTGGGAAGAAGCTGAATGCATTGCTTGAAAGCAGAAAGTAGGGGTCTAGAGGAGGACCAGAGGAGGGCTGGAGCTCTCCTGCAGCTGCAGGAGAGATGTGAGGGCCACATGAAATGTCCTGAAGGTCCAGATTCGGCCTGCGGGCCTTGTGTTTGACATAGGGTTGCCACCTGTCTGGTTTTGACCCGGACAGTACGGGTTTAGGAGGCTGTGCCCGTGTTTCCCTCTGCCTCACACCCGGACACCATTTCCAGCTGACAGGGGGTACCATGGGGCCTCCTATTACAAGCCCCAGCACACAGGGGGACCCGGACAGCAGGGGGATTGGAGCTGCGGGCAGGGGGAGCAATTACAGAGCAATCAAAACATAAGGGAGAGAGAGGCGACAGGCAGCTGCTGGTGTGGAAGATTTTAATAAAATAAATGCTTAAACAATCCACTCCCTCTTCATGTCAGAGCTGTATATGTCAGTCTGTGAAGTCGGCTGTCTCATCCTCCCCTCCAATCCACGCTGCTGTTATCACTGAATCGCTGGAGGAAGCCAATAACACAGAGCTGCGGGGAGACTGCAGTGAGCTGTCAGCCTGGGATACTGTGACCAATCAGAGCGTTCCGGAGGCTTAACCACACCTCCATCATCAGAGGCTGACAGTTCACATGAGTTTCCCGTGGCTCTCTGTTTCCTCCAGTGATTCAGTGATAACAGCAGTGTGGATCGGAGGGGAGGATGGGACAGCCGACTTCACAGACTGACATATACAGCTCTGACATGGGGAGTGAGTGGATTGTTTTTAAGCATTTATTTTATTAAAAACTTCTGCACCAGCAGCTGCCTGTCGCCTCTCTCTTTGCCACCGCCTCCTCTGTATTTGCCACCTCCTCCTCTGTATTTGCCCCCCCTCCTCTGTATTTGCCTCCCCTCCTCTGTATTTGCCTCCCCCTCCTCTGTATTTGTCACCCTCTCCTCTGTATCTGCCACCCCTCCTCTGTATTTGTCACCCCCTCCTCTGTATTTGTCACCCCCTCCTCTGTATTTGTCACCCCCTCCTCTGTATTTGTCACCCCCTCCTCTGTATTTGCATCCCCCTCCTCTGTATTTGCATCCTCTTAATCTGTAATTGTCCCCCCCCTCCTCTGTAATTGCCCCCTTCTCTGTAATTGTCCCCCCATCTCTGTAATTGGCCCCCTTCTCTGTATTTGCACCCCCCTCCTCTGTAATTGTCCCCCCTCCTCTGTATTTCCCCCTCCTCTGTATTTGCCCCCTAGCTCTGTATTTGCACCCCTCCTCTGTATTTGCACCCCTCCTCTGTAATTGCCCCCTCCTCTGTATTTGCACCCCCTCCTCTGTAATTGCCCCCTCCTCTGTAATTGCCCCTGCTGCCCGGGCCCCTCTGTGTACTGGGGCCCCGTGATACCCCCTGTCGGCTGCCATGGGGGTATTGGAGGGAGGAGGATTTGTGCTGGTAGGGGAAGAAGATTTGTAATAGGAGAGAATCGGGATAATGGCACCCCAATCACAAAACTTCTTTTGGGTGACAGGGATCCCACAATTCTGTTTACGTGTTTTTCCCACGATTTGTCGGGTGACAATCGCACCGCGGTTGGGGTGCCATGCCGTGCGCTGCTAAAGTGTTCGGGTTTGGCTTGAAGAAAAGGGGGCAACCCTAGTTTGAGCCTCAATCACGCGGGCATTCTGATCTGTACACGTGTGCCAAGGTCCATCTTTATCCGTGTGGGATGCACAGGTGTTCCTTGCATCCACATGCTGACAGTCCCATATCTATTGGGATGCATGGACAGGGCTTCTGGTCCCAATTTGACAGCTGCACAGTTGAAATGTGCATAGGAATCTGGTGGGAAACTCAAGCAGTGCATGCTGGTGGCAGGGGAGCACATCACATACTTACCTGTGATGATGGATGTCCTGCATTTTGTAGGCATCTGAAGAAATCTTCACTGCAGGATTTTCTGTCCTTTTCCTGTCTCTGAACTTCCAGAGCTGCAGAACCACAGTACAGATGGTCCAATGGGGACCTAACCCTTCCTTCCTCCTTTGATTCCCTTCTAATCAATGAAAAAACTTTTCTCAATAGAGGACAAGGAAGGAGTGGGTGTCCCCATTGCACCATCTATACTGCTGTTCTGCCAGAAGACCCAGCTATTAACTATTGCAGGACCAGAAGTTCAGATATAGGAAGAAGACAGGTATCCCCGCAGTTAAGATTTCTCCAGGATCCAGCTGCCTACACAAAATAGGACATTTTTCATTACAGATAAGCAATGGGATTTAAGCTATGGAGTTTTTTTTTAGCCAAATTTTGTTGCTTTACATTGTATGAAAACCCAGTCACTAAAATACATATGTTTTAATATGATAATGTAGCCAGTGTAGCGGGGGTGTTCCCCTTTTAGGGAAAAGACGGTTTCTGCCAGCAGAAGCAGGGGATAAGACTACCATTCCCAGAACCCCCCTGGCTCCCGGGAGGTTGGATGTTCTCGCCCCAGAGGCTGATGGGAGAGGTGATGTAAGGGGGAGAGAAGGCCCGCCTCTTTCTCTTCTGACGCGGGGACGAGAGAGAGAGGAGACACCTGTGCGGACCGGGACTGAGGAGGGCCTGAAGCCTGGGCCTTGCAGCAGACTGAGGGAGAGCCTCGCACCTCACTGTCAGCCTGAGTGGCACGGAGACTTTCGTCTGGCGGCAGTCAGTCGGACCGGAGACCGGAACGCAGGGGTTGTGGTGGACGAGGCCGGACACAGCCAGTGGAGGTCCCAGAACCAAGGACGGTATCCGGAGTGGTGAGCGAGCAAAAGCTCATCTTATGCTGTTGCTTTACACTTTATGCCTATTAGACTTCCAAGGCTATTACTTCAGTCTGCAGAAGATTGTTTCTTCCTTTGTGGATTACAAATACCTTGCTTAAACCTGTATGTGCACCACCTCTACAGATCTTGTGCCGGTGAAGAATATTGTATTCCCTCAAGGACTGAGCTCCATAGTTAGGGATTAGGCCTGGTCCGTTAGGTAGTCGCAATTAGATTGTTGCACCTCAGGGGTGCTTAGTAAACGGTCGCTACACGTGGCGCTCCGTCCCCCCCATTGCGGTTCAGTTATATTATTGTAATACATACTGCAGGGACCTGTTTGTGTGCTGTAAGCCAAATGTTTGATGCATGTTACCACTTTTAAATTACCAGAAGTAAAGACAGTTATTTCAGCTAGAAGTTTGTCTGTGAGTTTGAGTCCATCACACTTAGAGCATAAGTTATTTCTTGTGTGCATATATATCTGTGTATTAACTGTGCCAGAGCGGGTAGAGCAGATTGCCGGGGGGGTTGGTGGAGCTGTACTCAGGGACCCAAATTAAACTTGCGGCCCTCTTAATTGGGGGTATCGCTACATGTGGGGGCTCGTACATCCGGGATTCTGAGACAGCGGGAAAACCCGACAGAAGGTACCGGCATGGACCCGATAGAAGAGGGACGGTGGTACACAATATGGGGCACTGATCCAGCCGCAGCAGCAGTTATTGAACTACCGGGGATATGGCAGGAAGAGGCAGTGAAACAGCTCATAATGTCCCTATCCCCACGCCACAAAGCACGGATAATGGACATGAGAAATGATGCCGGGTGTACATACGCTCTGATAGAGTGGAGAAGTGAGACCCCAGAGCAGTTTAGGAGTCAAAGCATACAAGCGCTGGATGGCCAGGCCTATCAATTGCTGCATGCGCTGCCGCGCAAGGGAGACTGTTTTCAAATGAAAACCATGCTATCCCCGAAGGCGGAAGAGCAGAAGGGCACAGAGAGTCCCGCACCTGTACAAACCACTCTTAGTGCAGAACTGTGCGCTGTCCTAGGGGAGATTGTGACTCAGTGCAGAAGAGATCCCGGGGATTACCCGATGTCGGGATACAGAAAACTCCGGATGTTTTCAGGGAGGAAACCTGTACCCTCGGGGGAAGAGGGATTTGAAGAGTGGCTAGATGGCGCCACACAGGCTTTGGAAGAATGGGAAGTCCCAGAAGGTAGAAAGAAGCAAAGGATTGTTGAGAGCTTGAAGGGGCCTGCCTTAGAGGCCATACGCAACTTGAAGACAAGCAAGAAAGATTGCACTGCACAGGATTACTTAGACATCCTGGAGAGTGTGTTTGGTGGGACAGAGAAAATCACGGAGCTTACCTATCAACTGGAACACTGTTACCAGAAGACAGGGGAGAAGCTATCGGAGTATATGGGACGTATAGACAAGATCCTGCATAGGATTATCCTGAAGAAGGGGATAGATCCGGATCCGAAAGTAGACGAAGCCCGTGCTCAGCAGGTGATGAGGGGAGCCCAACCCCTAGACCCTATTGTACTGGTACTACGCACCCGACAGGATGGGAAGAGCCTGGACTACCTCGATCTCATTCGGATGGTCAGGGAGGGAGAGGCCATGTTGGAAGAGAAACGGGAAAAACAAGTGATGGAGCCCACAAAACTTCCAGTGGCAACGGTCAGGTCGGCCTTAACCCCCGAAAGAGAGACAGAAGTAGATGCTCTGAAGTTACAGATGTCCCAGATGATGGAGATACTGACATCTCTGGTGGCGAAAGAGGCGCCCAGTCCAAAGAAAGAAGTAAGCAGGAGGGAACTATTTCCAGTTGTTTCAACACCAGCATCCCTACCAGACTGGGGAGAGATGATCTGTTTTAACTGTGGGAGAGTTGGCCATATTGCAGCTGTATGTTCCAGTCCCAAGAAAAAGAAAACAGATAGCCGCCAGCCGGCGGGAAACTCCAGAGGGCCCCGGTGAAGGAGTCAACCGGGTGCCCACCACCTTCAGTGAGCTCCAAGAAGAACAGGATGAAAAGAAAGAGAGGAGACCAAACTCCTCGGAGGGAACCCAGGGTTCCTCAACCAAGATACACCCCAGAGAGAGGGGACAAGACCCCTCCGAAGAGACACAGCACTCCTAAGCGAGAACCTTTAAAAAAGAGAAATAACAATATCCCTCAGCGGGTTCGTACTCCCACAAAGAGAGAGAAAGTCAATGCATGCCAGGCTCAGGAAAGAACAAAGTCCAAACACAGTTGGAAAGAGAAGAGTCCACAGAAGAAGGTAGCATCAACTCGGCCCTACCCAGAAGAGCTGGTTGGTCCATCTCCTACTGTACCCATCCAGGTGGAAGAAGTATACACACAGGCCCTCCTGGACACTGGAGCACAAGTGACCTTATTGTAAAGGGACTTCTATGATAGATACCTGAGTCATTTGCCTATCCAGAAGATAGAGGAGCTGGAGATATGCGGGCTGGGAACTCAGAGTTTCCCCTATGATGGCTACCTGCCCATAAAATTGACCTTTGACCCATCCGTGGCTGGGAAGGCTGAAGTGTTTGACACCTTGGCAGTTGTGTGCCCTCGCCCGCCTGGAGCCAGCAAGACTTCCCTGATTATAGGGACGAACACAGATCTAGTCCGAAGGCTTCTGACACCCCTGGTAAAGAAGCAGAATCACTCAGCTCCCAAGATCCATCCCATGCTGAAGACGGCCTATCAACGACTAGTCTTAGAGCAGAAGACCCCAAGTGAGGGGATAGGGAAGGTGTGGAGACTTGGGAGAGAAGGAGTGGTGCTACAGCCCGGAGAGGTAGCCTGCCTTAGGGCCACTGTGAAGCTTACCTGGGAGCAGCCTGGCCCCTTTGTCATGCTGGAATCCGACCCAATGGAGGGTCACTCAGGCCTGGAAGTGATACCGGAAGTAATCCCAATCAAGGCACTGAAGAAGGCCCGAGGGAGAGTCCCAGTGAGTGTGAGGAACCCCACGGAGCGGCCCGTAGAGATCCCTGCCAGGATGCTGTTGGGACAGGTGAGTCCTGCTGTCCCAGTTGGCTGGTCAGAAGTGAAAGGGACGGGTGAAGGAGAAGATGTTTGGAAGAAACTCTCCATGGAGAACCCGAACTTACCTGGAGCTTGGAAGGAGAGAGCCAAGGCCCAGCTGACCAGATGGGAGAAGATTTTCTCCAAAGATGAGTTCGATGTGGGGTGTGCGAGGAGTGCCACCCATCGAATCCGTATGCAAGAGGACAAGCCATTCAGGGAGAGAGTCAGGCGGGTTCGGCTGGCAGATCTGGAGGATCTCAGGGAACAACTTGCGGAACTAAAGAAAACTGGAGTGATTCGGGAGTCCAGAAGCCCCTATGCCTCCCCAATAGTGGTGGTCCGGAAGAAGAATGGGTCGTTGAGGCTCTGCATTGACTACAGAACTCTCAACAGGAGGACCATTCCTGATCAGTACACCACGCCAAGGATAGAGGATGCCTTACAGAGTTTGTCTGGAGCCAAGTGGTTCAGCGTGATGGATCTCAAGAGTGGGTACTATCAAATCCCCATGCATCCAGAAGATAGAGAAAAGACCGCCTTCATAACCCCAGTAGGGTTCTTTGAGTTTAACAGGATGCCTCAGGGCCTGTCTGGAGCTCCTGCTACCTTTCAACGCCTCATGGAAAGGACTGTTGGAGACATGAACCTTATAGAATTCCTTGTGTACCTGGACGATGTTATTGTCTTCGGAAAAACTTTGGAAGAACATGAAGCCAGATTGGAGAAAGTGTTGAGGAGGCTCAGTGAGGAGGGACTCAAACTTTCCCCCAAGAAGTGCCGGTTCTACCAGTCTTCTGTGAACTATCTGGGACACATAGTGTCTGAAAAGGGAGTGGCTACAGACCCTGAGAAGTTGGAGGCAGTTACTTCATGGCCAAGACCCACAACAGTCACCGAACTCAGATCTTTCCTGGGGTTCTGCTCCTACTATCGAAGGTTTGTGGATGGGTTTGCCCGTATTGCCAAACCCCTAAACGAACTACTCAAGACCGAAGGGGAGGAAGATGGCTTGGGACCCAGGAGGCCCGGTGAGTCGGTTCAAGACCAGTGGAACCCAAGGTGTAAAGAGGCTTTCAGAACCCTGAAGAGAAGTCTCACCACGGCCCCAGTCTTGGCTTATGCTGACCCCACCAGACCATATGAGCTACATGTTGATGCCAGCCATGAGGGCCTAGGTGGAGTGCTCTACCAAGAGTATGAAGATCAGCTGCGACCAGTGGCCTATGTGAGCCGGAGCCTGACCCCCTCGGAGAAGAACTACCCCACCCATAAGTTGGAGTTCTTAGCCCTCAAATGGGCAGTAGTCGACAAACCAAAAGACTACCTTTATGGGGCCGAATTTACTGTAAAAACAGATAACAACCCCTTGACCTACCTATTCACCACCGCCAAGCTGGATGCAACTGGACACAGATGGTTGGCGGCGTTATCTGGATTCAACTTTAGCCTCAAGTACAGGCCAGGGGCTGGAAATAGGGATGCAGATGCCCTGTCCCGAAGATCTCATGTCATGGCCGATGATTGGGAAGACTGGACCCAAGTGGCACCAGAAGGAGTGCGAGCCCTTTGTCAGGGGGCTGAACTCCAAGCCAGAGGAGGATCCAGAGCCGAAGAGATAGGAGTCACCACAGTGGGAGTCCCTAAACATTACTGTGGGGTAACTCAACTAGAAGAAGAGTGCCTACCGAAGCTGTCCAAGAAGGAGTTAAGGTGTGACCAATTGGAAGACCCCATGGGGAAATTGGTCCTGGAAGCATTGGAAAACAAGAGTCCAGAGGGACTTCGACATCACCCTTCCAAAGAGGCTCGCCTGCTGAGTAAAGAGTTGGATAAACTACAGGTGCATCAGGGGGTGGTCTACCGAAGGGGCCCCTCTGATAGCTCAGAAGATAAGTGGCAGTTGTTTCTCCCAGAAAAGCATCGAGAGACTGTGCTGATTGCCTTACATGACCAGCATGGTCACCTGGGAGCAGAGAGAACCTTCCAACTTGTCAGGGACCGGTTCTATTGGCCCTGTATGAGGGCTGAAGTGGAGGAATATTGCCATTCCTGTGCACGATGCATTCAGAGGAAGACTTTACCTCATCAAGCTGCCCCAATGGATTGGGAAATGTTCTGGTGATAACCGATCATTTCACCCGTTATGCCCAGGCTTTCCCAACCAAAGACCAGAAGGCTTCTACCGTGGCCAAGGTGCTCCTAGAAAAATACTTTGTTCATTATGGCCTACCACAGAGAATCCACTCAGACCAAGGAAGGGACTTTGAGAGTCGCCTGATCCGGAAGTTACTGGACTCTTTGGGAGTAGAGAAGACCAGAACTACTCCATACCACCCTCAAGGAGACGCCCAGCCTGAGGGGTTTAACAGGACCCTATTAAACATGCTTGAAACTCTAGAGACAGAAAAGAAGCAGCATTGGAGCCAACACATATCAGCTCTGGTGCATGCCTACAACTGCACCACAAGTGATATGACGGGTTTCTCCCCCTACCGGCTTATGTTTGGGAGAGAAGCAAGACTGCCAGTGGATCTGGCCTTCGGCATTTCCCTAGACCATGCCTCTGCTGCCTCCCACAAAGGATATGTGGACCGACTGAGGCACAGTTTGAAAATAGCTTACGAAAAAGCTCAGGCGGCCTCCGACCAGAGGGGGCCCGAAACAAGCGGAACTTTGATCTGAAGGTTCGAGTACAAGACCTGCAGCCTGGGGACCGTGTACTGTTACGCAATCTAGGGATCCCTGGAAAGCACAAGCTTGCTGATAGGTGGAGATCAGAGCCCTATGTCATCTGCAGAAAGTTACCTGGATTGCCTGTGTATAAGTTAAAGCCAGAAGGGAGAGTGGGTGCCCTTGAAGACCTGGCATAGGAATCACTTACTCCCACTCACTGAAGCAGTCAGAATACCTCCAGTGAGAGACTTACCTGAATCTGTTCTCATTCTGGATACCCCCAGACCCAACACTCGGTCTCAGACCTCCCAAACTAGGGATGGACAAGACCCCCAACCGGCTGAAGAAGAGAAATGAGAATTTGAATGGCTATGGCCTTCCTCAACTTCAGGAAATTCTGCCATAGATCTTCCACTTACTGAGGATGTGGAAGATGGAACGTTGAACCCAGAAGCCACAGAGTTCGTTCCATCCAGTGTTGTGCCCGAGTGCTGGGAGGATATCCCTGGCCTCTACTCAGAAGAGGAGGTAGATGTTCCAGAACCAGTGATACTGCCAGAGTGTGTTCCTGAAGAAGAGCCTGTGGCGCCAGAGCCTGAAGTCCCAAGAGAACAGAGAGCTCGCAGAGTTGTGAGGCCTCCCAAGAAGCTAACTTACCCCCAAATGGGGAAAAGCTCAGAGGACTCTGTTATGACGGCTAGGAGAAGTGCTGAATGCTCTGACCCTCCCACTGTTCATTTAGTGGGGGACAACCCCAGCTCACTCTCTGGCACAGTTAGACAGGTTGCCCTCACTGAAGCGACCTGTGGACAGGACAGCTCCCCACCCTATGATAATTGGTGGGAGGCTCCTCTTTCTATCTTATGTGAATGCATTGATCAAAAAAGGGCCGTTAGATCGAACAATGTCTTTGGGGACCAAAGATTCAAAGTGGGGGGAGTGTGTAGCGGGGGTGTTCCCCTTTTAGGGAAAAGACGGTTTCTGTCAGCAGAAGCAGGGGATAAGACTACCATTCCCAGAACCCCCCTGGCTCCCGGGAGGTTGGATGTTCTCGCCCCAGAGGCTGATGGGAGAGGTGATGTAAGGGGGAGAGAAGGCCCGCCTCTTTCTCTTCTGACGCGGGGACGAGAGAGAGAGGAGACACCTGTGCGGACCGGGACTGAGGAGGGCCTGAAGCCTGGGCCTTGCAGCAGACTGAGGGAGAGCCTCGCACCTCACTGTCAGCCTGAGTGGCACGGAGACTTTCGTCTGGCGGCAGTCAGTCGGACCGGAGACCGGAACGCAGGGGTTGTGGTGGACGAGGCCGGACACAGCCAGTGGAGGTCCCAGAACCAAGGACGGTATCCGGAGTGGTGAGCGAGCGAAAGCTCATCTTATGCTGTTGCTTTACACTTTATGCCTATTAGACTTCCAAGGCTATTACTTCAGTCTGCAGAAGATTGTTTCTTCCTTTGTGGATTACAAATACCTTGCTTAAACCTGTATGTGCACCACCTCTACAGATCTTGTGCCGGTGAAGAATATTGTATTCCCTCAAGGACTGAGCTCCATAGTTAGGGATTAGGCCTGGTCCGTTAGGTAGTCGCAATTAGATTGTTGCACCTCAGGGGTGCTTAGTAAACGGTCGCTACACGTGACGCTCCGTCCCCCCCATTGCGATTCAGTTATATTATTGTAATACATACTGCAGGGACCTGTTTGTGTGCTGTAAGCCAAATGTTTGATGCATGTTACCACTTTTAAATTACCAGAAGTAAAGACAGTTATTTCAGCTAGAAGTTTGTCTGTGAGTTTGAGTCCATCACACTTAGAGCATAAGTTATTTCTTGTGTGCATATATATCTGTGTATTAACTGTGCCAGAGCGGGTAGAGCAGATTGCCGGGGGGGTTGGTGGAGCTGTACTCAGGGACCCAAATTAAACTCGCGGCCCTCTTAATTGGGGGTATCGCTACAACAGTATTAGGTAATCATAATTAATTTGATTTTTCTATAATGTTGAAGATGTTTTGTTCCTTTTTTTAGAACTGAGAAAGTTACTTGGATAAGCAGTGAAATGTCCAGGTGTACATGACTAAGTACTACAAGCTATATGACCTGAATAAATAAGCCTTTTTAGAAACATGTTAAAGCGGTAGTAAAAACAAAATGGGCACCAGGCAGTTTAGGTCATGATGTGCTAGTATGCATCGCATACTAGCACATTATGACCGACTTACCTGAAAATGAAGCCCCCCAGTGGCGCACTGTCACCGCTGAAGGTGCTTCCATCTTCACCCGTTCTTCCTTCCGGGTTTGCGGGCTTCGGCGATGACGTCACATGCGCGTGGAAGTCACAGTTTACGGCACGGTTCTGAAGGAATGTCACAGGTATGACGTCACTGGCTGCATCTAAAGTAAATATTTCCTAAACGGTGCATGGTTAGGAGATATTTACTGTACCTATAGGTAAGCCTTATTATAGGCTTACCTGTAGGTAAAAATCATACAAGAGAGTTTACTCCCAATTTAATGTCATTTAAAAAGTTATTTTTGGTATTTTTAAATCTGCAGCTTTGATAAAACTATTACCTGGTGGTTGTTGTTCGAGAAAATCCAATTTTGGTCTAACAATGTTTTGTCTTCCAACTCTGCGCCTGTGTTGCCACACTGTCACGTGGATTCCCAATGAAGACTGTAAGGAAACTGTAACCCGTGGCAAAGGCATGGTCCATTGTGGTCACCATTAGGAAATCTGCCGTGGTACATGTCAAAAAGAGGAAGTGGCTGAAAAGAGACCGCAGGAGATCAGCAGCTCAGAGATACAATAGAGGATGAAAAAAAGGTCAAAACAAGTTTTTAATTTTAAGAATAGTGATTATTATTAGAATACAGGATTTATATAGGGCCAACAGTTTGCGTAGTTCTTTTCAAAATAAAGGCATATAGTACAGTTACAATACAATGTAAGCCAAGAGAGCAAGTGTACTAAACCCACATCATAAAAAATTATCAATAAATGCTGTATTACATGCTGTTAATACTCACTCAGTCACTATGAGATTTGTTTTCTGTATTCTGCAAAAAAACTGGTTGATCCTACCAGGGGCGTACTAAGTGGGGGGCGGGGTGTCAGGCCAGGGCACCCCCCCCAAGCGGAGACATCGGACGGGTTTAAGCAGCCGTGGTAACTGCATCACCGCGGCCACGGTGACAGGCAGGTAACTGCTTTGCAACGGAAGGGGGCCGGGGGGGGTGTGCGAGCCGCACCCGAGTGACACCCGTCGGCACACTCGGGACGGGACTTGCAACAATCCCCTTCCCTTGTGGCCGCTGCGGCTGCTCTGATCAGTCTTGGCTGTCTCGCACAGCCGAGCAGAGTGAAGCCGCCTCCCCCTCCTCCTTTATGTCTACACAGGGGGAGGGGACCCGACCAGTGCTGTGCAGGTCCCGCGATGATCCGAGTTACAATTATGGGTCTGCAATGAAGGGGGGTCTGAAGGTGGGGGTCTGCACTGTAGGGGGGGTGGGGTCTGAAGGTGGGGTCTGCACTGTAGGGGGGTCTGCACTGTAGGGGGGGTCTGAAGGTGGGGTCTGCACTGTAGGGGGGGGGGTCTGAAGGTGGGGGTCCGCACTGTAGTGGGGGTCTGCACTGTAGGGGGGGTCTGAAGGTGGGGGTCTGCACTGTAGGGGGGTCTGAAGGTGGGGGTCTGCACTGTAGGGGGGTCTGCACTGTAGTGGGGGTCTGCACTGTAGTGGAGGTCTGCACTGTAGGGGGTCTGCGCTGTAGAGGGGGTCTGTGTAACATGCAGGGGGTCCAGAACTGTTAGGGGGTGTGTGTGTAATGTAAAGGGGTCCAGAGCTGCGGGGGGCTGTGTAATGTAAAGGGGTCCAGAAGTGCAGTGCTGTGTAATGTAAAGGGGTCCAGAGGTGCAGGGTGCTGTGTAATGTAAAGGGGCCCAGAGGTGCAGGGTGCTGTGTAATGTAAAGTGGTGCAGGGTGCTGTGTAATGTAAAGGGGTCCAGAGATGCAGGGTGCTGTGTAATGTAAAGGGGTCCAGAGTGCTTTGTGATGTTAAGGGGTCCAGAGGTACAAGGGCTGTGTAATGTAAAGGGGTCCAGAGGTGCAGGGTTCTGTATAATGTAAAGGGGTGCAGAGTGCTGTGTAATGTAAAGGGGTCCAGAGGTGCATGGTGCTGTGTAATGTAAAGGGGTCCAGAGGTGCAGGGTGCTGTGTAATGTAAAGGGGTCCAGAGGTGCAGGGTGATGTGTAATCTAAAGGGGTCCAGAGGTGCATGGTGCTGTGTAATGTAAAGGGGTCCAGAGGTGCATGGTGCTGTGTAATGTAAAGGGGTCCAGAAGTGCAGAGTGCTGTGTAATATAAAGGGGTCCAGAGGTGCATGGTGCTGTGTAATGTAAAGGGGTCCAGAGGTGCAGGGTGCTGTGTAATGTATAGGGGTCCAGAGGTGCATGGTGCTGTGTAATGTAAAGGGGTCCAGAGGTGCATGGTGCTGTGTAATGTAAAGGGGTCCAGAGGTGCATGGTGCTGTGCAATGTAAAGGGGTCCAGAGGTGCAGGGTGCTGTGCAATGTAAAGGGGTCCAGAGGTGCAGGGTGCTGTGCAATGTAAAGGGGTCCAGAGGTGCAGGGTGCTGTGTAATTTAAAGGGGTCCAGAGTTGAAGTTGTAGAGAGAGGAGGTACACAGTATTGACAAAGATATTTAAGGATGCAAATGTATGCAGGGGGCAAAGTGGGGTGTTTTTACATTTTAAGGGGGGGGTGCCAGATATAGGATCCGCCCCCGGGTGCCAAATGCTCTAGGTACGCCCCTGGATCCTACTGTTCTCTATCTCCACCTTCTGTTCATGTCCCCAATTTGGCTGAGGATTTTGCAGAGCAGTGTTGGCAGATCTGCACATGCTCAGTTTTTAATGAGTTTCTATGCTAAGCATTTCCTCCATATCACATCCGAGCAGCCCATGTGACTATAGAGTCAACGGTGTGGGCGTATACACAGTGGTACATGACAGCCCACCCCCTCCCTCCTCCTCCATACCCACTAAGCAGCTAAACACAATGGGGTGGGCTATTACTATATATTGGCTATATGTAGATGGATGAAGGCTTCACCTCCCTTTTATTCTAATGCCCCGTACACGCGGTCGGAAATTCCGACGGAAAATGTCCGATCGGACCATGTTGTTGGAAAATCCGCCCGCGTGTGGGCTCCATCTGACTTTTCCCGTCGGAATTTGCGACGGAAAAAATTTGAGAGCAGGATCTCAAATTTTCCGACAACAATATCCGATTCGACATTTCCAATCGTGTGTCGAGAATTCCGACGGACAAAGTGTCACGCATGCTCAGATCAAATTACGAGACCAAAGCTATTGGCTACTAGCCTCTACGTAGTTCCGTCGTATGCAACGAACGTCACCACGTGATCGAATTTTCCCACAACTTTGTGACCGTGTGTATGCAACACCAGTGCCGGACAAAATCCGTCTGAAAAAATCAGACGGATTTTGTGGTCGGAATTTCCGACCGTGTGTACGGGGGCTAAGACACAGGCTGGAGGTGCGTGACAAAGCCTGTGACTACCAGAAATCCACCCACACCATGGTATTGCCAAAAAAGAATAAAGATTTGATTTAAAATATATATTTGTATGACAATTTAAAACAGTTTATTGATTTTACTTACTTATTATTACTCTGTATTCCAAAGGCAGTTTTTTTATTATGAACATGTGACCAGCAGCCGAGGACTAGAAGCTCCTCCTGCTTATGTTTCCCTGCAGACAGGCTGGGAAAGAGCTGGGTCATGTGACATCTGTATATCAATTAGGAAAAGGGTACTGTTTTAAATGTTTTTTTTTTTGTTTTTATTAACTACTTCCCACCCGGCCATTGTATATATACGGCCAGGTGGGAGCCGCCTACTTCTGATCGGATGTTCCCGAACGTCCTTCAGAAGTAGGGGGATCGCACGCGCGCGTGCCAGCGCAGCAGCGCGATCCCCATGCGCTTGTGTCACCCGGACACGGCGCATCTCGGATCGACAGGAGGGCTCTGTGATTGGCCCTCCTGATCACATGACGGCCGTGTCCAATCACAGCCGTCATGTGATGTAAGCAAACAGCCGGTTGCTAGGCAATCGGCTCTCCTCACACGGAAGTCGTCGCTGAGGAGAGGAGAGCGGATCGCTGCAGCCGGCTGGTGATCAGTGAGTATTAGCTGTTTTTTTACTCACTGATCACCAGTCTAAACAGTAAACACCAGTAAACACACATGTCCCTCACACATGTCCCCAAAACATACATGTCCCCAAATAATAAAAACACATGTCCACCATATATGTCCCAGTAAAATCACATGTGCCAATGATTATCTGCACACATATGTCCGTGATCACCTGCACACATCTGTACATGATCATTTGCGTACATATGTCCGTGATCACGCGAACCAATTATTATACACTTAACGGAATTATTTTTACTAAAAACATGTAGCAGAATACATTTTGGCTTAAATTTATGACAAAATTTGATTTTATTGGATTTCGTTTAAAAAAGAAAGGAGAAAATATTGTTTTTTTTTCAAAATTTTCGCTATTTTTTCGCTTATATCGCAAAAAATAAAAAACGGAGTGGTGAATAAATACCACCAAACTAAAGCTCTATTTGTGCGAACAAAATGATAAAAATTTCATTTGGGTACAGCATTGCATGACCGCGCAATTGTCATTGAAAGTGTGAGAGCGCTGAAAGCTGAAAATTGGTCTAGGAAGGAAGGGGGCGAAAGTGCCCAGTATTGTAGTGGTTAAAATAATTACAGTGCCATCATCCACATACAGAAAGAGAAGGGCCAATGTAAATGAAACAGTGTGTGTGGTAGTATCACTAACAAATTATAGATATTGAGGGTTTATGTAAAAACATCACATTCTTGACTTTTAGTTAAAGTGCCATTTTCCTTTATCTTTATATTTAAAAGAATTGTTGTAGCCTTATTGGTATAAGGAGAATTTTGTGACATAGCTGAAATATTTTTTATACATGTTTAATGTATCAGTACGGGACATCTGCTGTCTTCCCAACCCCGGATGGTCACCCTCACCCTAGGAGACTGGGAAATGGATGACATTTTTCTTCCTGCATTAGGGACCTCAAAGGCAGTTGTAGGATATTTATAGGCAGCAGTGACCTGCAGTGTTGTTTTATCCCCAGTAACTGCAGCTGCAGCCAGACATGCTGTCTTTATCATCTTCATTCTTAAGTTTAATAAAACTTTTGCAAGCAGTTATCCACTGATGTTCTAGAACATCTGGAGTTCTTTGCTGATAACGCCTTGTTGAACCCTCAATTATCACACATTCTGGGATTTGTGATACAACTAGAGACAGTTCATCAAAAAAAAAAAAAAAAACCCTTATCCTTTCAAGTGACTATTATGAAGAGCTGTCAGATTACACTGAAAAGAAAGCCTGCAGCACTGAGTCAGATTTGCAAACTGTTTACTAAAAGCCCTTTTTCTTTTTAAACATTGCTTTTTAACTTTTATTTCTTGGCGCAAATTGTTTAAAATTGTAAAAAAAAACCTCTGCAGAAATTCTACAGAAGTCATGTATGTTTGATCTTAAAGTGTGCAACTATGAACAGAATATGTAGTCATGGATTTTGTGTGGAAAAATAGAAAAGAAACTTAAATACCATAAAAACAACTTTATTATATACGTGCCATTGAAAATCTATTACACAACACTAAAAATGACTCTGCGCATAGGGGTTCACAACGTGCAAGGAGTGAGGTTTCACTTTAATGTTTGAAGATCACTGCTTTATTCTGAGTATGTTTTTGGACCCTTTATCATTACCCATTATTTGTTTCATTCAGAGTGTGAAGCTATCACTACGGTATGTAGCGGTGTGTTGCCACTAGTTACTAACATCCACGCATATTCACCCAGACATCCATACGTCACACTTGTAGACAATGAAAAGTCTTTTGCTTTGCTTTGTTTTGTTTTTGTTTATTGGGGAATATAACTTGGTTGGGGGTAAGGATATAGATAGGATGCCCATAGATCAAATTATTTTGCCATCATATTTATAAATTAGAACTTCACTTGAGCCTTGAGGAAATGATGAACATATATAACATCTACAGTCTTTTCCCTGCATCACCATGCAGATTATTGCTCCTCCTCTGTGTAACTCCTGCAGAATATTGCTCCCAGGAATCCTTCCCTCCTGCGCAAACTTATTCTGTAGCACATTATGTTCCTTGTCACATCCTCTTCTACAGGCATACCCCTTCAAAATCAGGCTCACTTCTGCATAGAAACCAATGAGCTTCCAGGTTTTATTACCAAAGCTTAATTGAACAAGCTGGGGTTAGACGCTCATTGGCTTCTATGCAGAAGTGAGCCTGATTTTGCACTTTCCAGCTTTAGTAAATAAACCCCATTGTGTACTTAAAGCGGTTCTGCACTCTTTTTTTTTTTTTTTGGGCTATATGCCAAGGGCATATAGCTCAATTGGGGGACTTACCTGTTCCATCTTCCATCTCGATCGCCGCCGGTTTTCATCTTCATCTTCTTCTTGTCTTCTTCTTGTCTGCTGGGGTCCATCTTGCCTGTGGGCATGTGAAACCCCACAGGCACTGTAGATGGGCCAGCATGCACCGCCGTTACTCGCGCGTGCGCAGTAACGGCACATCTGCCGACATCTCACGAGATGTCGGCAGATGTGGCCGAAATCTCGGGAGATTTCGGAAGATGTGGCCGAAATCTCGCGAGATTTCGGAAGATGCCCGCACTGACTCCTGGGATCAATGACACCAGATCCCAGGAGACAGTGCGGCGTGACGACGATCGACGCAGAGACCCCGCCCGCCGCCGAAGAGAGAGAAGACCGGAAGTCATCAATTACAAGGTAAGTAAAAAAAAAAAAAAACATTTCATTTAGTACTCTATGCCTGATTTGGAAGGCAAAGAGATTTACTAAATGAAATGGGTGCAGAACCGCTTTAAAAGAGGGGTATGCCTCCCTGTATATGCAAAAGATCCCACTCTGAATAGTCTCTAATGCTGACTCTGATTAGTTGCTGCTACTAGGCTAGAAGCCTGCAGTACCTCTCCCCAGAGGACTAGTAGTTTAGTAGCATGTGCTGAACGGTGGACTACTGTTCCCAGCTAGTCCAGCTTGCAAATCCTGCGCATTCGGGCCGCATCGGTTTGACACTATTCCCCACAGTCTCTCCTCTGCTCCAGGACTCCTCATCAATGACCGTGTAAAGATGAGGACTTCATCCATGACCGTGTAAGGATGAAGTTCCCTCCCAGACTTCCTGGCATGTCTTCACATCTAGCTCTCCACTGTGGTACACTCACCGACCTTTCTCTGCCTCGAGTCCATGATGGAGAACTTAACCGGACCGTACGTTCCAACAGCTTCTCCTGCCCCTCTGCTCCAGGAACTCCTCATCAATGACCGTATAAAGATGAGTACTTCAGCCATGACCGTGTAAGGGTGAGGCTCCCTCACAGCTCTCCTGGGCCTCCTCCCGCGATTGGTGCTGCCGATGGGGGTGCCCTCCTGCTGCTGTCTAGTACTCCATTCTCCACTTCCCCGGCCGACAACTCCCACGGTGGCCTGTTACCTCAGCTTATATGGGAGGCCTGCCCCCTGCCAATTCCAGTTGGGGATTGGTCAGGGCTCCTCACATGAGCTGCCTGCTACTCCAGTTCTAGGTCCTGCCCCTCTTCCAGAACATTCTCACTGGAAGCAGGGGATGCGCCTCAGAACTAAAGTACAGGTGGTCACACCCACTGCTAGACTAACCCCTCCCTGCCCCAGATCAAAAACAAACAGGCCTAGCTTGCAGCATAGGCCTGCTTAAATTTACCTGTACTGACAGAACCTTAAACACTATACCCTAGCAGCCACCTATGGTAGAGGGTGTTACAGGTATATTGATTTATGTTGCTGATTCACTATGTATATACACTATATTACCAAAAGTATTGGGAAGCCTGCCTTTACACGCACATGAACTTTAATGGCATCCCAGTCTTAGTCCGTAGGGTTCAATATTGAGTTGGCCCACCCTTTGCAGCTATAACAGCTTCAACTCTTCTGGGAAGGCTGTCCACAAGGTTTAGGAGTGTATCTATGGGAATGTTTGACCATTCTTCCAGAAGCGCATTTGTGAGGTCCGGCACTGATGTTGAACGAGGAGGCCTGGCTCGCAGTCTCCGCTCTAATCAAAGGTGTTCTATCAGGTTAAGGTCAGGACTTTGTGCAGGCCAGTCAAGTTTCTCCCCCCCCAGACTTGCTCATCTATGTCTTTATGGACCTTGCTTTGTGCACTGGTCTAAATCATTTGATGGAGGGGGGAGGGGGGGGTAAGGGTTGTTTTTGAGGGGCTGGGCTTGGCCTCTTTTTTTTTAGTGAAGGGAACTCTTAAGGCGTCAGCATATCAAGACATTTTGGACAATTTCATGCTCCCAACTTTGTGGGAACAGTTTGGGGATGGCCCCTTGCTGTTCCAACATGACTGCGCACCAGTTCACAAAGCAAGGTCCATAAAGACATGGATGAGTGAGTTTGGGGTGGAGGAACTTGACTGGCCTGCACAAAATCCTGACCTTAACCCGATAGAACATCTTTGGGATGAATTAGAGCAAAGACTGTGAGCCAGGCCTTCTTGTCCAACATCAGTGCCTGACCTCACAAATGCACTTCGGGAAGAATGGTCAAACATTCCCATAGACACACTCCTAAACCTTGTGGACAGCCTTCCCAGAAGAGTTGAAACTGTTATAGCTGCAAAATGTGGGCCAACTCAGTATTGAACCCTACGTACTAAGCCTGGGATGCCATTAAAATTCATGTGCATGTAAAGGCAAAGTGCAGAGAAGGGCAACCAAACTAAGAGGCATGGAGGAGCTCAGCTTTGAGGAGAGATTAGAGGAACTGAATTTATTCTTTCTTGAGAAGAGGAAATTAGGGAGGATCACCATGTATAAGTAATATATAGGTTAATTATAGGTACATTTTTTTAATGGTGTAATTTTATTGTACACAAACAACACGTACACACAAACATAAATACTGATAGTGGAGCAAACAGTGCTCAATCAGCAATAGGTTGCATCTATAAAATATCCAGTCAAGATACATATCTCAATGTAGAAGTTACGATTTTACATCAGTAACTCAAGTGAGAAAAGATAAAACAAACATACAGGATCCTGATATTCGGTTAAAAAAGAGGAAAAATAACAGCAATTGTGGTCTGAATTTGCATTCCTATCCTAGTAGGCGGTATAGTACGATTTGAATTGACCCATGAGTCCCAGATTTTATTAAACTTTTGAGGGCATCCCCTGGTCCCATGTGTCAATTTGTACAGTGGGGGTGCTTGATTAATGATAGTAAGCCAGAAAGTTATAGTGGGTGAGGACTGTGACTTCCAGTGCATAGTTATGGATTTCTTTGCATAAAACAAGACTATACGTAAAAAGGTTTGTACATTTTTAGATAGACATTATCATCAATGTAGCCGAGTAGGGATCTCAAGGGGTTGCAGATGTTGGGTATTTGAGTAATTGAACTAATAAAAGCAATAATTTCTGACCAAAACCTCCTAATCAGTGGACACTCCCACATGTTATGGTCAAATGTGCCATCAGCCGTGTTACCTCTAGAACAGATTGCAGAGGACAGTCTATTCAAGCAATAGAGTAAACTGGGAGTATAGTAGGACCTGTATAATAATTTGGTCTGTATGACCTTGTCATGAGAAGAGATAACAGTAGAGACCTGGGGAGGAAGGACCTCCTGCCAGATATCCTCTGTCAACTCGAGTCCTACTAGTGGCTGAGTGAAGGAGAGACTTGTAATATTTGGAAACAAGTTTTGTGTGGAAAGGGTCGGTAAATAAATGCTCGAGTATCTATGTTACAGAGGCCAAACTGTGCCGCAGCGGTGTGGTGTATCTGCATATATCGAAAGTAAGCCTTGGAAGGGAGACCAAAGTCCCTGAAAGGATCGAAAAGTATTCTCTAGAAACAAGTGTGAGATTAGTCTCACCCCATGGCTGAACCAAAATCCACCGTCCATTCTACAGAAAAACTCCCGCAGACATGGGTTGCCCCATAAGGGGGCGTTAGATGAGTATATAGTAGGAGTATCCAACAACATCAATTTTGAGAGTTTAAATGAATTATAGGTAAAGTTTATTCAGGGAATATCCGATTGCCTCTCAGGGGATCAGGAAGTAATTCTTGCTGGAGCAAATGGTTTCAGGCTTTGCTGTTTTTTTTTACCTTCCTCTGGATCAACTGTGGGTATAGGATTGTGTATATGGGATTGTATGATTTTTTCCCCCTTTTATTGGTTGAACTGGATGGGCTTGTGTCTTTTTTCAACCTGACTAATGATGTACTGTAACTATGTAACTATATTTTTATTATCACAGAAGATACTGTATACAGTACATGGAACACAGCTTTCACGTTTTCTGAACTACCGTATATACTCGAGTATAAGCCGACCCGAATATAAGCCGAGGCACCTAATTTTACCACAAAAAAACTGGGAAAACGTATTGACTCGAGTATAAGCCTAGGGTGAGAAATGCTCATCTACTGTAAGTGAAAAGAGGGTCAACAATGCCCATTTGAAGCCTCACTGTGCCCATTTGCATGCCTCACTGTGCCCATTTGCATGCCTCACTGTGCCCATTTGCAGCCATAGGTCTCCTGAACTTCAAAGTCTGTAGTTAAGGGTTCATAGATGCTCCCTAGCTGCAGGGGTTTCTGGACCCAAAGGGTCCCAAAATGACATTGCTGCAGATGGACACAATTGACCGACTTTGGGGCCCTGTATCTCAGGGCCACTTGGTGCTAGGAACCCAAACCCAGTGGAACCTGCACTACAACATATCCAAAGCTGGGGTTCCTAGCACTAAGTGGCCCCAAGATACGGGGGGCCCCAAAGTCAGTTCTGAAAATGTCAAGCACTTTTCTGCAGCAGAGAATGACATTTTCCGAACCGAATTTGGGGCCCTGTATCTCAGGGCCACTTGGTGCTAGGAACCCCAGCTTTGGATATGTTGTAGTGCTGGTTCCACTGGGTTTGCACACCAAGTTTGCACACAATTTTGGGTTCCAAGCGCCAAGTGGCCCCAAGATACGGGGCCATAAATCGGTTCGGAAAATGTAATTTTCTGCTGCAGAAAAGTGCTTGACTTGAGTATAAGCCGAGGGGGGCACAATAAAATGTGCTGAAAAACTCGGCTTATACTCGAATATATACGGTATATACGTTTTAGCACAGGACTTTTTTTAATTCAAATGTATTTATTGCACTGATGTGATATTCATTATTCACTATTGTTTACACAATTTATGGATACTTTTGCAGCGCTGAATCAGTTTTTGGGTTCTGTATGAAGTCGGATGTGTGAAACACTGTTAGATTCTGGCAGCAGCATATAGATTTTTTATTTCTATTTATTTATTTATTTGTTCACATGTGTTATAGCAAACTCAGAGTCATCATTGACACCCCATAGTATTCCCCTTTTTCTATACTTTTTCCTGCCATTTAAAAAAATATATATATTTTTATTTGAAGATTTACATATGTCAAACCAAATGTTGGCTCGATATTCTCTAAAGAAATAGAACAAGACAATTCCAACAATTGTAAGAAGAATTTGTCATGAATGTATAAACAGAAGGCAAGTATTATAGACACATTATGTGTGGTGTACAAAGTTGAGGTTTCATAGTCAAATAAATCGTCCAATCTAAACATATAAATCCTAAGACAGGCACAAACAACGAGAAGAGCAAACATTATCCCTAGTAGATAAAAGTAAGAACATACAGGGTTGGAGGTGGGGGTTTAGGGGAAATGGGAGGGAACCCAGCTATCAGCCCAAAACAACTTCTAAAAATAGTATCTTAAAACAAAACTTCACCCAAAAGGGAAAGTTCCACTCCCCCCCCCCCACCTCCTCATTCAGTTTTGGCACTTCATATATTTTTTTTTTGGGGGGGGGGGGGGGGAGAGGGTACCTGTTTTTGACAGGTACCCGCTCCTCCAGTTCTAATCAGATCACCATGGCTATCCAAGCGGAAGTTCGGCCCCCCTCCTCCGCCAGGTCCCAGAAAGCTGCAGGACCAATCAGATAGCAGAGCGTGGCTCCCGCATGTGCAGTGAGCAGCCGGCTTTGAAGCTGGAAGCTGTCACTGCCGGCTGCCCACAGTTTGTATGCTTGCCCTGGGGACTAGAGTTGCCACCTATTCGGGATTCACCTGGACAGTCTGGGTTTTAAATCATGTGTCCAGGTTTCAGGACTGAAACCCAGACACATTATTCAGACAGGAATGTGGCTCGGAACAGAGCTTGACAGAAGGGTAAGGGGGGCACTATGTGCGCTGTATTACTATCCTCCTTAGAGTGCCCAAAGGTGTCCCAGGTCTGTTACAATCCTATAGTATATACTAAAAAAAATTAAATATTGTGCACTGCTAAAGTGTTAGGGTTTGTCTTGAAGAAAAAGTGGCCACCCTACTGGGGACCGAAGCCTGGTGAAGAAACCGGCCAGGTGAGGACACTGCTGAACCATGGGAAAGGTGAGTGTCTAATTATTGAGGCTGCTTTCACACTGAAAGCGCCGGCCATTAGCGATAAAGGGCCACTTGTTTTAGCAGCACTTTAGCGCTGTTTAATTGGTGCTTTTGCAATGCTTTTCACTCACTAGCGGGATGCTTTTTACCCCAAAAATAGGGTAAAAAGTCCTGTTTTGTGGTGCTTTTCAGGTGGTTTGAAAGCACTGCCCATTCATTCCAATGGGCAGGGCATTTTGGGAGCTCTCAATACAGCACTCCTAACCCCCCCAAAGATGTTGCTTGCAGGACCTTTTGGAATGTCCCGTAAGCACACCACCCCAGTGTGAAAACATAGCTCCCAGCTGTCCCTGATTTCGAGGGACTGTTCCTGATTGGGAGTAATGTCCCTCTTTCCCCTCATTTGTCCCTAATTTTGGTCTGATCCATATAGTTGTATATAAAATGCACTTTTTATCTTTCTAAAAGTATTTCCCAGTGCTAAACCTTTCATCCAATTTCTAAATTGCTGCATTTGTACATTTTAAAAGGCAATATAAAGGAAAAGTAGTGGTAAAAAAAAAAGTCCTTGTGGATTTAATTAACCTTTTTTTTGTTAATTCTCCTTTGGCAAGGGGCGTGTCCTATGCCTACATACGTTTGTTAGTAGGTGTCCCTCATTCCCATCTCAAAATGTTGGGCGGTATGGTGAAAAGTCACACAGGAATGAATGGGAGGCGGTTTTCAGGCACTTAGCAGAGGCTATTTCTGTTTACAATAGTTTTTATTGTTTTCAATATACAAATAGTATAACAAATATTGTACAAAAAAAAATATATAAATAAAAAGAAAATATTGCAAAATAAGGGTACATGGGTTTGCCAAACAAAAAGAGAATATTATGAAAACCATAGTGGTATATTGTATAATAAATCCACGGTGATCATATAGTTCTAACCTAGTTCAGCTAAACATACCCCATAAACAATTCAAAGAGAAAGAGAAAGAAAGGTTAAGAGAAGGAAAGAAAGAAGGAAGACAAGGAGGAAAGGAGGAGTGGGGGATTGGGTGGGGGAGTGCACCCCTGATGTTCTGTATATATGTACACTAATATTTCATAAACCTTCAGATAAATACTTCAACCAAGGATCCCAAATCATTTCAAACATTAATAATTTGTCTTGTAGAATTGCTGAGAGGCGTTCGTTAATCATGATCCAAGACAACTTAGCTCTCACTAAGTCGAATGGGATCACAGGTGATCTCCAGGACCTAGCCACTGCAATTCTGGAAGCCGTAAATATAAATGATATGAACTTTTTTGTGTGTCTTGGCATTTTTTCTAGCTTATCTCCCAATAGTGCCTGTTGTGGTGATTTCATAAGGTTCACCTGGGTTAGTGAGTATATAAAGTTATAAACTCGTATCCAAAAACGGCAGACTTTAGGGCAAGTCCACCATGTATGATATACTGTGCCTTCCCTACCACAACCTCTAAAACATAATGGAGAGACGTCATGAACAAATGTAGCCACTCTTGCTGGTACCATATACCATCTCATTAAAACCTTGTGATTCGCCTCTATCAGAGAAGTATTGATAAATGTTTTTGAGGCGGTTTGTGCCATCCTAATCCATTTATCTAGTTCCATTGATGTCTCTAAATCCTGTTCCCACTTAATCATGTAAAACAGTTTTTCAGATTTTGAGGACAAGATACCGTAAATTTCCGAGATGTGGCCCGTATACTTATCGAAGGATCTGCATAGACTTTCCATTGAGGTGGAGGTTGAGAGAATATTAGCACCCTGTAAAGCCTTAATATAATTCACAATCTGAAGATAGTGGTATAATTCCGTGTCAGGGAGCTGATATTTTTCTGTCATAGTATGTTTCGATAAGATACCCTTATGGTTATGCATGTCGGCAATACGTATCAAGCCCTTATTAGTCCACCAATTAAACTCTTGAGGATTAAGACCCGGGGTGAAGTCAGGGTTGCCAAGAAATGGGACTAGAGGTGTATGGGTAGATCGGAACTTAAAACATTTCAACAATCTGTCCCATAGGCTCAAAGCATAAGACAGGGTAGGGCACATTATGATTGGTCTGTCTCTCATATTCAGCCACATCATGTGACTAATTGGAATAGAAGGGTTGAGGGACGATTCAATTTGCATCCAGGATGGCTGAGTTTGTGAGGAGTGGGAACGAATCAATTGAGCTAGCTGTGCTGCTTCGAAGTATTTTGTCAGATCCGGAACCCCTAAGCCCCCTCTCGTTCTGGGAGTATAGAGGGTACGCTTATTCACCCTGGGTCTTTTGTCCACCCAAATAAACTTCAGAATCTTATTCTGCATAACATTAATATCTGGTTTGTGAATTGCAATAGGAAGTGTTCTGAACACATACAACAAGCGAGGCAAAAGATTCATCTTTATCGTGTACAGTCTGCCGAACCACGACGGTGGATTGCGGGCCCATCTTAAAAGATCTTCCGACAGTTTTCTATATAAGGGAGGGTAATTGGCCTGGTACAGAGTTTGTAGTGAGGGGGTTAGAAAAATCCCTAGGTAAGGGAGGGCTTCTTTTTGCCATTTAAATTGAAATGATCTCTGAATATGATGCACCACTTGAGAGTCAAGTGTAAGATAAAGTGCTTCAGATTTATTATGATTTATTTGGAGACCAGATATGATTGTGAAATGGTGTAAGGTTTGGTACAAGTTCGGCAATGATGTTACTGGTGAAGAAAGAAACATTAAAATATCGTCTGCGAAGAGGGCACATTTGTGTTCCCTATCTCCACAGTAAATGCCCTTTATATCTGGATGGTTCCTTAATTTTATTGCTAAGGGTTCCAGATCTAAAATAAACAAGATAGGGGATAGAGGGCAACCTTTTCTCGTCCCCCTGTGGATATCTATGGTGTGTGACCTAAAACCTGTCTGCATGAGTTTAGCAGTAGGTGAGGTATATAATGTTCGCAGTATAGATAAAAAACCAGGTCCGAATCCATAGCATTTCAAGGCATAATGAATGTAATCCCACGTCACGGAATCGAATGCTTTGCAAAGATCCAATGCTAATAGCATCCCCTTGCGTTCACCGTGATTGTCCCAATTTGAACGGAGCGCTGTAATAATATCTATCACCCTTCTAGTTTGGTCGGGAGCCTGACGATTAGGGACAAAACCTACTTGATCTGGATGTATGTACCTAGAAAGGAATGTATTAATTCTAGTTGCTAAGATCTTGGTCATCGGTTTAAGGTCGACGTTAATGAGTGATATAGGGCGATAATTGGCTGGATCCCCATGATCCTTTCCCGGCTTAGGAATTGCATGAATGAAGGCATTATTCTCTAGTATGTTAATCGGGTTACCTCTTTTTATTGCATTGAAAAAGGAGCATAAATGAGGCGTCAAGATGTGAGCAAACTTCCTATAATAGTGGCTAGAAAAGCCATCTGGGCCAGGAGCTTTGGTAGGGTTTAAACTCTTAATTGCTATCGCTATTTCACTCTCAGTGAAGTCTTCCTCCATTAATTCCATATGTTCCTGCGCTATCTGCGGGAGGGGGATGTCTTGAAAGAATTTATCTGCCTGAAATATTGGAAACGGATCCGGCTTTTTATACAGTTTAGAGAAAAAATTAGAAAATTCTACTATAATAGATTCGGGATTTTGAGTCAATTTCCCTTCCTGTGTCCGTATTTTTGGCATAGCAGGTTGTAAGGTCTAGGGGTAAGTTTCCTGGCCAGAAGCGTAGTAGGTTTATCCCCTAATGTATAGAAACGATGTCTAGACCAACGTAAATATTTTTGTGCTCTAGTAGTGAGACTAATAATTAATGTTGTACGCGCCACTTCAATCTTATGTCTCAAGACTTGTTTAGGATTATGCCGCGTACACACGATCAGAATTCTTGTCGGAAAAAACTCTGACGGTTTTTCCAACGGAATTCCGCTCAAACTGTCTTGCCTACACACGATCACACCAAATTCCAACGGTCTGTAACACAGCGGCATAAAACACATTCGACAGCACTATAAAAGGGAAGTGTAATGCTTCCGAGCATGCGTCGAATTGTTTCCGAGCATGCGTCGGAATTTTGCGTGTCGGAATTGCATACACACGATCGGAAAATCCGATAGAAGGGTTTTCCGTCGGAAAAATTGAGAACAGGTTCTCAATTCAAAGTCCGTCGGAAATTCCGACAGAAAAAGACCGTTGGGCATACACACGGTTAGAAAATCCGATGAAAAGCTCCTATCGGACTGTTTCCATCGGAAATTCCGACCGTGTGTACGCCGCATTAGACTTTTGTTCCTGGACTATACGTTGCAGCTCATTCTCATGTAGTTGTATTTGTTGAGCGTAATTTTGTTTGGTTCTGGAGGCTATTTGAATTAATTTGCCACGAATTGTGGCTTTATGAGCTGCCCAGTTAACAGTTGGGGAGGTATAAATTGCTTGATTATCAGTAAAATAATGTCGTAATGCTGTCTCCACTTCAGTAAATATAATAGGGTCATTAAGTAGTGAAACATTCAAACGCCACGCTGAAGGTTTTGGCCTGGTCCATATGTCAGCAAGTGAGATTTCTATCGGAGAGTGGTCCGACCATGAAGTGGACAATATTTTGGCTGTGACCACCGAGGGAAGAAGTGATGAAGGTGTAAATATATGGTCTATACGCGAATACGTTTTGTGAACTTGGGAAAAGTGAGTGTAATCTCTGGTTGAGGGATTGAGGTCTCTCCAGATGTCTATAAGATCATAATGGTGTAACATCCGAGCCAATTTACAACCTTGCTTGGGGGTATGTTTCAGAATTGGTTTATGGGAATTGGATCTATCTAGGGTCTGGTCTAGAGACACATTACTATCTCCCCCTAATAAAACATGGCCCTGCATATGTGGCATTATCACTTTAAGCATTTTCTCAAAAAATTGTATTTGGCCTGTATTAGGGGCATAATAAGAGACCAGGGTCATTATATGTTCGTTTATATTCCCCACCACCATGATATATCTCCCCTCTTTATCCTTAATAACTATGGACGGTGTAAATGGGACTTTCTTTGCAATACAAATCGCCACTCCCCCTTTTTTCTCCGGGCCATTAGATAGGTAGAATGTGGGATATCTGGCATTCAAATATTTGGGAGTTGAGATGTGAGAGAAGTGTGTTTCCTGAAGGAGCAGGATATCTATACCCAATTTGTGATATGATTGAAAGGCCATAGTTCGTTTTGTAGGGGAATTAAGGCCCTGAACATTATGGGTTAGTATCTGAGTATGAGAGTGATGGGTTGTCAACATTGTGAATCGGCAGACAGTACTCGCCTGTTGTAGTAGACCAGCTTCACCACTTTCGTTCTTGCAATACGGTTCAGAACTGAAGACATCAGGTTCAGGGGTGCACTCGAGGGGAGGGATAAGATAGAGAAAAGAAAGAAAAGAAAAAAACTAAAGTTAATACAAGGATGAAGTATATTGGACCAACATATACCTTCAACCCTAAAACTTAGAGACTTAGACTGCATACGTAACAGTAATAATAACCAGGAGGTCTGGGAAATTAGGATTCCCATTAAGTAGTATGAGGTTGATGCCACCTATCAGGTAACAACAAACTCACTAACTAGTGGCATGCGGTTCCGCTTCCAGTTATTTCCATCTAAAATATTATATAGGGGACAAGGGGACACCGGCAACTTTGCCGGCAAAAGTTGCCGGAGTAATGTAAATAAACCTGGGGGAGGGAGGTCATCACCAGATAAACTGGTATAATCTATGATCCTAAGTTATCTCATTAGGCATCACTTACTCCCTAAACGGGAGGGACCCCCCCCAAAAAACTGGATGAACATAAAAAATTAAATATTGTTAATGCATTATAACCATGTGCAACTGCACAACTTTCAAACAATTCCGGGGAAGTCTCTTCCATGTGGTCGGTGAGACCGATCAACATCACATGGGTACCATTCTCGTGAAGAAGTCGTCAAAGTTGTCCTATGGTTCCCAAGGGGGGATGAAGATTCTTGGAAGGAGATCGCTGATGTTGATTCCACAATGGGGATAGTGGACGGACATCCGATTGATGAGCTGAAGGAGAGATGGGCTCTGTAGAGAGTAGTCCCAGGCTCGTGAGGACATTTTCTCCATCTTGAAAATTGGCAAAGGAGTGTACTTTACTCTTGTAAGTGAAGGAAAAACTAAAAGGAAATGACCAGCAATATCTAATTTGGCGATTAGTGAGATGGGCCAAAAGTGGTTTCAATGCACGTCTCTTTTGTATAGTTACTGGAGATATGTCAGCAAAAATTTGTATAGGATGGCCCAAAAGGGTGATGTTGCCCCTGACACGAGCCATGGACATCATTTTCTCCTTAATGTTGTAGAAATGTGGATTCACTAAGACGTCTCTAGGCAGGCCATCTTGTCTAGGGGCAGTCAGAGCTCGATGTACATGATCAATTTCCATGTGATGCGATGCGATATCTGGGATCAAGTCCTGCAACAGGGCTTGCACAGCTTTTTCAAGATCAGTCACTGTTTCTGGCAGGCCACGCATTCTAAAATTATATCGCGTGGACCTATTCTCTTGGTCTTCAATTTTAGCGTTTGTCTGGTCCAGTTGATATTGAAGCGAAGAAATCATGTTAGAATTCTGGTTAACCCTTCTTACTGTACCATCCATTTTAGATTCAATAGTGTCTAGCCCCATTTCAATGCTATTAAAATCACGTTTCATTTCAGCAGTGATAGAATGGCAGGCTTCAGTCAGCTCCTGTTGTAGTAAAGTTGAAAAACGTACTAACAGGACAGAGTCACCTGAATATGCTGCTGGGAGTGGAGGTGGATTATTACCCCCCGTGCAGTTCTGGCTTATGGCTAAGTTAGCTATCTCCGCCATATTGCTGTTCATGGATGAGTCAGGAGAATCAGGACTGCTTAAATCCTTATCCATATAAGCATGGGATGGAGAAATCAAAAAGCTGGGGGATTCAGCTTTCTGTGACACGTCTAAATCGTCCTGAGACTGTGAAGAGAAGGGATCCCTGCTATGGCTCATTCGTGAGGCATCTGGGTTATGAGGTGAGGTAAACCTCTGTGTGAGGAGGGCTGAGTCTGTCAGCGTTCCGCTCACCTTTATTGCTGCGCACTTCTCGTAGTGGCTGGCCGATGCCATCTTGTCTGAGGGAGCCGTAATAGGCCCCTGTGCTGTGTCTCCCGAACGGGAGGAATGTGCGAGTGACGGAGGTTTTCTTTTAGTCCGCCCCCCTCCTTGTCTCCTCATGATGTGAACCACACCAAGCAGAACGAATTGCCGGTTCCCCTAAGGCTATCCGAGACTCGGAAATCCCGGCGGCGTGCGGAGCAGGTCAGAACATGTCCGCTCCTGTGCCCGTGCGCATGCGCACTTTAGCAGAGGCTATTTCTAGCGCTAAAGTGCTTAAAAACCGCCCCAGTGTGAAGCTGGTTTGAAAGTCAGCAGCTATAGTTTTGTAGCTGCTGACTTTTCATTTGTTAATATATGACTGAAGAACCTCTTTAAAGATATACACTAAAGAGGCAGATCCAGGGATTCCATACCCGTTCAAAGATAGTAAAAGTGTGGTTCAATCTTGCAGTAAGAGCCTCCTTTTATTTTAGTGGACAACAGGATATTTTTAATAACACTTCTTTATTGTACAGGTGCAATTTGGTTCATAAATATACTCTTTTCCCAGAAGAGGGCAGTAACTGCTCTTTACAAAACAGCCATATACATCGTGACTGTGTGATATTTCCTGCTGTAGAAAGATGGATTAGACTTTTTTTTTCAAGTTGAAAAATACATGTGCTCTGGGCTTTACATTGGGTTATAAAAACAAGCCTGAGTCACCGTATAAGTAAGCACCAAAACTGTGAAAAACAGTAGGTTAGCCACGTAAAGTTTCCTTTTATAGCTGCTGTTAATAAAGTGTTCCACTCCCATCCTAATGTTTTACCTTGCATGAACTGAAGAGCCTGTTGCAGCTGAAATATGAGAAGCAAGCCTTAAAAATACGGAAATTCTTCATTTTCGACAATTTGGCAGTAGATGTAGCTAAAAACAAAGGCTGGCAATTATCATTTGTATGATGCATTTTACAGATGTCCCTGATTCAGTTAAATGGCAGACATACCCTAGTTATACACACTCAATTAAAGATTCTATTATTTCATGTAAAGATCAGAAGTTAGGGTGTTACTGAATGTATTATTAACCACTTCAGCCCCGGAAGGGTTTACCCCTTCCTGACCAGAGCATTTTTTACAATTTGGCACTGAGTCGCTTTAACTGGTAATTGCGTGGTCATGCAATGCTGTACCCAAACGTCCTTTTTCCCCCCACAAATAGAGCTTTCTTTTGGTGGTATTTGATCATCTCTGCGGTTTTTATTTGCGCTATACACAAAAAAAGAGCGACAATTTTGAAAAAAAAAAAATTATATTTTTTACTTTGTGCTATAATAAATTTCCCCAAAATTGTTTTTAAAAAACAAAATTTCTTCATCAGTTTAGGCCAATATATATTCTTCTACATATTTTTGGTAACAAAAAAATCGCAATAAGCGTATATTGATTGGTTTGCGCAAATGTTATAGCGTCTACAAACTATGGGAAAGATTTATGGCATTTTTATGGCATTTTTATTATTATTATTTTTTTTTACTAGTAATGGCAGTGATTTGCGATTTTTAGCAGTATTGCGGCGGACACTTCTGACACATTTTTGGGACCATTGACATTTATACAGCGATCAGTGCTATAAAAATGCACGGATTACTGTGTGTAAATGCCACTGGTAGGGAAGGGCGATCAAGAGGTTAAATGTGTGTTCCCAGGTGTGTTCTAACTGTATGGGTATAGGACTGAGTAGGAGAGGAGACATTTTGCTGTTCCTAGGAACAAACAATATGTCTCTACTCCTCTGACAGCACAGGGATTTGTGTGTTTACATACACAAATTTCTGTGCTGGCACTAGTGCACTCGATTGCGTGTGGCCGGCGGCGAGCGCGACCGCCAGCCACGCGCTTTGGGTACCACGCCGTGCAGCTGGCATGCGCACGCCCTCTGGCGGCTCTTAAAGGAACCCCGTATACATACGGGGTTTCGCTCAGCGGTGCCATTGTGCTGCAGCAAATGTACGCAAGATGGTCGGGAACAGGTTAAAGCTGAACTCTGTGTACAAACACTTTCATTTAAATATAGTCCTTAATAGTCACCAAAAGAAATCAAATCAAATTTTTATGCACCAAATGCCATTTACAAACCAAGACATTACCTGGTAAAGGTAGCAGTGACATCATCATTGTGCTGTACATAGCCTAAAGTCTGAAGGACAGTGAACCAGCCCTTAGAACATTTGGAGACCCCTTCTACCCCAGTACATGTTACATGAGTGGCACTCCCCAAAGAACGATCTGCAATAGAGTAGAAAAGAAACTGCCAGGCATGCAAGAAAAAGCTTCCACCTCCCGAAGGCCTTTTTTTTGCAGCCAAATGGGGATTTAGAATGGTATATCTACTGCCTGCCATATGTAACCTGTTTCAGAAAATGTTTCTACACTGCACGGTGACTGTAGCAGTGTGTACTAACATGGCAAAGCCAATGTCTATGCTAACTTGCAGGCTGGGTAGTCCTGGTGGGGGATGGCGGGCAGTAAAAACCCAGCTTAACAACCTATATTTTTGCCACCCATGCAAAGGAGGTCTAACAGTGCTGACTGGTCAAGCACTGCCAAATGGTGGGAGTCACATTATGCGCCGCCATACCCAGTACAGGGTATCTCAGTTGGCTCCCAAAGTTCCCAGGTTTGCTATGGAACTGCCCTTTAAATACTTCTTTAATACCAATCAGTATAGTCAATTCCAGTCTTTTGCCATGTTATTGCAATTTGCCAATAGAATTAAGAGGAAAATAATCACTGTCCCAGTGGGCACAGTTTATATGCTTATCTAAAGTAGAGAATGCTGACTTCTGTGAATTTTGTATGCCGTAACTTTTATTAAAGAGAACCTCATTAGCTTTATACTGACAGAGATGTCTAATTAGACTTTAGTTATAGTGCTAAACTAAAGCAAACAAGAAACTCAAAATCCGGCAACAAAATATTTGTTTCCCCTTTGTCATAGAAATACCGAACAGCTATTAATATATAAAGTACATGTAGTGCAGGGAATAGTGGATTTGTGTGAACACATAGCTCCAGACCCAGATTTCAAGGGACTGTCCCTGATTTGGAACAAAGTCCCTCTGTACCTCTAAAAATGTAAAAGCACTTGTGGGTTTTACCTTCCCTCCAATCAGCTCTTCTCACTGAGCTCTGCACTGTGTAATTTCAGCTCTCCGCCCCCATTTTTTTCTGACGGATCAGAACATATATTCTAAATTCTAACAGAACGTTATAAATTCTGGACATTGAATGGTTGTAGAGGAGAGAGGAATGCATATGAACAGGTACAACTTACGCAGGAGGATTTGTTTCATCTCTGTGTATAACCTGAGGCCAGTCATTTCACTGGGTATATGTGAGGATTTACAATCAATTTCATGACCAATCTGAGCCTGGGGTGGGTCCTGGACCAGGCTGCTACTATGTTAACCACTTCAGCCCCGGAAGGTTTTACCCCCTTCCTGACCAGAGCACTTTTTACAATTTGGCACTGCGTTGATTTAACTGGTAATTGCGCGGTCATGCAATGCTGTACCCAAAGGAAATTTGCGTCCTTTTTTCCCCACAAATAGAGCTTTCTTTTGGTGCTATTTGATCACCTCTGTAATTTTTATTTTTTGCGCTATAAAAAAAAAAGAGAGACAATTTTGAAAAAAAAAAAACAATTTTTATTTTTGCTATAATAAATATACCCAAAAAACAAATTTCTTCATCAGTTTAGGCCAATATATATTCTTCTACATATTTTTGGTAAAAAATAATCTCAATAAGTGTATATTGAGTGGTTTGTGCAAAAGTTATATCGTCTACAAACTATGGGAAAGTATTATGGCATTTATATGATTTATTTTTTTACTAGTAATGGCGGTGATCTGCGATTTTTAGCGGTATTGTGACAGGCCGACGGACAGATCGGAACACTTTTGACACATTTTTGGGGACCATTGACATTTATACAGCGATTAGTGCTATTAAAATGCACTGATTACTTTGTAAATGTCACTGGTAGGGAAGGGGTTAACACTACGGGGCGATCAAGGGGTTAAATGTGTTCCCTCAGTGTGTTCTAACTGTATGGGGATAGGACTGAGTAGGAGAGGAGACATATCGCTGTTCCTACTTACTAGGAACAAACACCATGTCTCCTCTCCTCTGACATCACAGGGATTTGTGTGTTTACATACACAAATCCCCATGCTGGAGCTTGTGCATGTGCATCAGGCCCCCCCCCCCTGTGTAGACGGACATCCCCCAAAAGTGAAGGACTACAAGTCCCAGCATGAACCCCTGATATTTAAAGATGTGACTCCCCTCCCCAAAAAATGTAGCATTGAATGTGTAATGGAGAAAGGCAGAGCTAGGATTTTCACTAAGGCTGACCATAAATTATACAATTTTCTTATGCAACTTTTCTTTAGATTTACCAAAACCATATAATATGAGCTCAAACCTAAACACTTTCAATTTGTATGCAGTCAGGCAGGTCCTGTTACTACATAGTTGAAGGTAAATCTAAAGGAAATTGTACAATGTATGGCCAGCTTTAGAGTAATGGAAGTCTTCCACATATAATACTGCCTGTACAGTGACTAATCAGCTCTTCGGTGCCATTTGTTCTCAGTCCTGGCCCACACAGGAATACAGCAGATTGAGCTATGTGCTTGATATAGACTATGACAACCACGGTTTCCAGAACCTGCATTGTATTTATATGTGATTGTGCAAGAAGCAATAGCATGGCAGTTTATGGGAATCTGCATTTACCCTTAGGCCCCATTTGATATGGGCAGTGATGGCACTAACGCCGTTAAAGTAAACGGCGTTACGTAACACCGTTACTTTAGAGGGTAACGAGTAATCTAACTTTTTACTCTTCCCCTTGCGGTAACGCCGTTACCATTACTGGGGCGGCGTTACCGCAATTACCCGCCGCGATCGCGGAGCCGTCCGCGGCCTCGGCCTTAGGAAAGGCCGCAGCTTCGGCCTAGCTCCGGAGCGGCGGCCATCTTGGTACACCCGATGGCCGCAGCTCCGGCCTAGCTCCGGAGCGGCGGCCATCTTGGTGCACCCGTCGGCCGTTTACAATGTGATTGCTCCGTCAAATGACGGAGCGATCACTTTGTAAACAAACCGGCGTCAAGATGACGCTGGTCTCCCCTCTGTGTACAGATCTGTACAGTGGAGGGGAGAGATCGGATGGCAGCAGCCATCCCTCCAGTCCATACCCTGCCACTACTCTGCAACACCCTGCCAATACTGCGCAATACTCTGCAACACCCTGACAATACTGCGCAATACTCTGCAACACCCTGCCAATACTGCGCAATACTCTGCAACACCCTGCCAATACTGCGCAATACTCTGCAACACCCTGCCAATACTGCGCAATACTCTGCAACACTCTGCCAATACTGCGCAATACTCTGCAACACCCTGCCAATACTGCGCAATACTCTGCAACACCCTGCCAATACTGCGCAATACTCTGCAACACCCTGCCAATACTGCGCAATACTCTGCAACACCCTGCCAATACTGCGCAATACTCTGCAACACCCTGCCAATACTGCGCAATACTCTGAAACACCCTGCCAATACTGCGCAATACTCTGCAACACCCTGCCAATACTGCGCAATACTCTGCAACACCCTGCCAATACTGCGCAATACTCTGCAACACCCTGCCATACCCTGAAACACCCCGCCATACCCTGCAACACCCCGCCATACCCTGCAACACCACGCCACACCCCGCAATACGCGGTAATACCCAACCATGCTCGGCGATACCAATCATGCTCGGCGATACCCAGCCATACTCGGCGATACCCAGCCGTACCCAGCTATACTCACACAATATTACAGTTGGGGAGATGACGTGGATATTACAGTGGGGGAGATTGTGGATATTACAGTGGGGGCTTTATGGTGGTGGAATTTTCAAAGGTTTTTGCAAATTCAATTATTATTTGCTGATCCGAAAAATTATCCAATCCGTGACTCTGATCCGAGCAACGATCCGATCCGTGAGTTTGGGGGGGACAGATGTACAGAGGGGGAACAGATATATGTGTGTGGGGGGGGGACAGACGTGTAGTGGGGTACAGAGGGGGAACAGATATATGTGTGTGTGTGTGGGGGGGACAGATGTGTAGCGGGGTACAGAGGGGGAAACAGATATATGTGTTGGGGGGGAAATAGACGTGCAGGGGGGAATGCGCCCCTTGCTTACAGTAATACTAGACCCGCCCCTAAGAATATTAAAAAAAAAAGTCAGTTAATTGTAAGTCAGTTACAATTACTTTTCCAATGTAGTAACTGAGTTACTAACTCAATTACTTTTTTGGGAGAAGTAATTTGTAATGTAACTAATTACTTTTTTAAAGTAAGATGACCAACACTGGATATGGGCCATGTCCATTCCAGTCAACAGGACATCCATGAACACATCTGCTAAGTCAGAGCTGGTTGGCTACTACTGTTGCTTTTGTACATCATCAATTTCTGTTCAGGTTTTTCTGCCGTACCTTAACGGACCCAAGTTAGGTATATGGGAAAGCAGGCATGTATCTGCAGAGGAGACATACACTATATTGCCAAAAGTATTGGGACACCTGCCTTTACACGCACATGAAATGGGTTGTTAAAAGAGAAGTATGGGTTTTATTTATTTTTTGCTAATCATACTTACCTCGGTAGATGGAGCATCAGACCGATGCTGCAGCTGTCCCCTGCCGTCTCTGTACTGAGAACCGAGGCACTGAACACCGCAGATAGCTCGGTTCTCACTCCTCCCCAAGCAGAACGATGCTGACTGTCATTTAGCATTGCTCCTGGTCTGCTTCTCCACGCTCATTGGAGCGATGAGCTGTGGAGGGGTGAGGAGAGGCCTTCTCAGTGGCTCGCTGAGACTGCCATCAATCAAGGCAGCTGGCAGATCCAGACTTAGGAAGTCGGGATGTTGCGGTGCCTCGACCAATGGCAGTAACATCAGCTGAGAGCGGATTTCAGACCGATCACCGCTGAAAACGGGTCACAGGAGTGAAAAACGAATTGCACACCATAGGGGAAGCCCAGGCTGGACTTCTCAATTAAGGCAGAAGGTTTTTATCTTAATGCATTCTATGCATTAAAAATAAAAAATAAACTTCTGTGTGCAGCAGCCCCCCTAACACTTACCTGAGCCCCATCTTTGTCCAGCAATGTCCTCAAGTGTCTCAGCCGTCCGAGATTCTCCTCCTGATTGGCTGAGACAAAGCAACAGTGCCATTGGCTCCCACTGCTCTCAATCAAAGTCAGACAGCCAATCAGGGAGAGGGGACGGGGCTGGGTCAAGGCTCCATTTCTGAATGGACACAGGCAGCTGTGACTCGGCTTGGGTGCCCCCATAGCAAGCTGCTTGCTGTGGGGGCACTGAACAGGAGGAAGGGGCCAGGATCACAGAAGAGGGACCCGAGAAGAGGAGGATCCAGGCTGTCCTGTGCAAATCCACTGCAACAGAGCAGGTAAGTATATTTTATAGGGGAAAAAACAAGCCTTTACAATCACATGAAATTTAATGGCATCCCGGTCTTAGCCTGTAGGGTTAAATTTTGAGTTGGCCCACCCTTTGCAGCTATAAAAGCTTAAACTCTTCTGGGAAGGCTGTCCACAAGGTTTAAGAGTGTGTCTATGGGAATGTTTGGCCATTTTTCCCGAAGCGCATTTGTGAGGTCAGGCACTGATGTGGCTGAGAAGGCCTGGCTCGCAGTCTCCACTCGAATTCATCCCAAAGGTGTTCTATTGGGTTGAGGTCTGTGCAGGCCAGTCAAGTTTCTCCACCTCAAACTTGCTCATCCATGTCTTTATGTACCTTGCTTTGTGCACTGGTGTGTAGTCATGTTACAACAGGAAAGGGCCATCCCCAAACTGTTCCCACAAAGTTGGGAGCATGAAATTGTCCAAAATGTCTTGGTCTGCTGACGCCTTAAGAGTTCCCTTCACTGGAACTAAAGGGACAAGCACAACTCCTAAAAACAAGCCCACACCATAATTCCCCCTCCACCAAATGATTTGGACCAGTGCACAAAGCAAGGTCCATAAGACATGGATGAGCGAGTTTGGGGTGGAGGAAGTGATGGACACCGGGAGATTGGCCCTGACACAGAGCAGGGGCGGACTGAGTGTATTGTGTTTGCACTCCTATCTTCCGCTCTGTGCCTAAATTATGCACTGTACTGGCCAGAATAGATACCGCCCCTTTTTCTGCCCACCTTGTTCTCATAGCTGGGTGCACACGGTACCTGGGCTGTGGGTGCTGCTGGGTTAGGATACCCTTGGATGAGAATCACAGAGATTTTCACTGCTATTGGACAGTCTCTGCTATCTCCCCACTTATGCTCTGCACTGTCTTATTTGTTTATCGGTCTCCCCGGCCCAAGGGCCTGATGGTGACCCCCAGAGCCAGGGAGAACTGACATTCCTCCTCAGGGTGCAGGTTACTAGGCATAGTGGGTGTGGTGCAATGTGGAAAGATTGTGCACCAGTCACTTTTTGTAAAAATGATCAAAGAGATTTTATTTCTCTTAACAGGAATGGTGGTAGAGAGGGTTAGGGCACAGGACACCCTTAAGCAAATGCAATAGCAATTTAGGCAAACTCCACAGGCAAAAATAAAACTAGGCAGACAGCAATACAGAAAAATGGCCTTTAAGCTGAATGCAGCAATCTGTATCCTGTAGCAACTGCTGTCTCCTATAGCAACCACTTCTCTCTCAGTAATCCCACTGTAGATCATCCAGTTTAACTCACAGTATCCCACTGTAGATCCTCAAGCTTTACTTACAGCTACCCACCGTACTCCTACAAGCTTTACTCACAGCTATCCGCTGTATTCCTGGATGAGTCTCCACTGAAGCTTTCTCACTTACGTCACCATCCCCAGCTAGTGAAGCGTCTGCTCTGGTACTCCTTCAGAACTTCATCCCTTCCAAACTGGCCTCTGGTAACAGGAGCGGTCGTCCCTCCGGCAACTGCTTCTCCTTTACCTCTGGCAACAAACAGGCTCCCCAGGGGCTGAGCCTCTAACACACGTTGTTCTGCTCCAGGCTTTGGGCTTAACCTCTGCTGCTTATCCTTTGTGGACCCTTGTATTACTAGATAGGCCTCATGTAGACCTAGCAGCCAGTAGGACTCCTGGATAGGCCAGGAGCTGTTTGACACACATCCACCCAGGCCGCAGCCCCCCGGGCGGGAAGAACCTTGATCACCTGACTCCTCCCAAATAAATAGCCTATCCCAGCATGCAAAGCGGCCAAAAGAAGCTTCCGCTACAACATATTTACTCATCACCTGAATTCACTGTAATCCATTATTCTAATGCCAAAAGCAACAGTGCCACCTATGGACAGAAGAGAGAGACCACAAATTGAACTCAGACTTCGGACAGAAATCAGTGGATCAAAGACTACCAATTAGACAGGCTAGTTACCATCTAGCACAACTAGATTTATTAGCAGCCCTGTTTAGGACCAGGGTGCTACATTTGCATGACTTCGGATCACAGGTGTGTGAGCACCACACCACAGTGCTGGAGGGGGACACACAACTTCAGTTACACTGCATCTGTACTGGGGGTGAAGGGGGGAGCTTCTACTACTGAGGGGTCTGCACTGGGTGGGGGGGAAGGGGGGCTTCTACTACTGAGGGGTCTGTACTGGGAGGAGGGGGGGCTTCTACTACTGAGGGGTCTGTACTGGGAGGAGGGGGGGGCTTCTATTACTGAGGGGTCTGTACTGAGCGTAAGTTGGAAAAATATAAAAAAATATTAAAATAAAATTAATTAGAAATTAAACAAAAAATACTAATGGATGTTAACTAATGGCTGTGATAGTGGCCTTTTTAAAATATAACCGTCTTTCCTTGGAACAGGGGGAGAGGAAGTGGTGGTGGGTGGCCTGTATGGCAACTAATGGCTGATGGGGGGCCTTTTTTTGTTTGCTTTTTGGCCGGGGGAGGGGGGGGTAGTTGCGACGGTGGGTAGTCTGTATGGGAACTAAGGCCTGATGTGGGCTTTTTTTATTTTTCTGTGCTTTACACTTATCCCTTGCTTTCCCTCAGGTCTCAGTAAGGCTCAAACGAAGCACAGAATTTCAAGGGTCATTGGGAGACTCATAGAGAACTATTTTGTTCCTGTATCAGCCAGGTCATGCAAGCTACAGTTTGCCCAAATTAAGGTATGTATTAAGGTATGTAGTTATAAATATATATGGATCAGGGCCGTTTTTAACACAGGGGGAATATGGGGCAGCCGCCCTGGGCCCAAAGCAGCTGCCCCTCTCACCTGCAGTCTCTTCCCCTCTTTTGTAGTATGCCTGCAGCCCCTGACCCTCTCCTCTACTACGCCTGGTTCATCTGACCCTCTCCTCTACTACGCTTGCAGTCTCTGACCCAGTCTTGCAGTTCGCCTGCAGTCTCTGACCCTCTCCTTTAGTACGCATGCAGTCTCTGACCATCTCTTGTACTAACTGCATTAATCTTTAGCAACCAATCAGTGAGCGGTAATGATGTGCTGTGATCCTTAGCAACCAATCAGTGAGTGTAGAGACCTGGTGTTATAAAGTGCATGAGGTGAGGAGTAAGTAAAACACAGGTACATACATTTGGCACATCTTCACCACTTTTAGAATGCATGAGAGGCACTTTTGCAAAATCTGTCTGCGCCCGTCTTTATTTCCAAGGAGGGTGCAGGGGTCAGGGTTAGGTAAAGCACGAAGTGCAAGGGTCGGGAATAAAAAAATGCACAGAAAAGTACAAAATGCTGGTGGTAAGCAATTTTTTGCGGGCAAAGGCTGGTGTTGGCATTTCAATCATCATGGCACCATGGTTGATATGATGTCAGGGTGATCAAAGCACATTGTTTCTATTGTTACATTCTAATATATATAGAAGTGGTTCAATTCACCATAATGTAAAATCAGTCCTGGCCGTGTCACTTGCCACATCTCCTGCCACCATATGCAACATGCATGTCACTTGCCACCGCGCTGTGAGGGCGGAAGAGCTGCTGATGTGTGGCGGGCAGTGAGAGATGATGTCATCTCTCTGCTCCCTGCCGCACTTTGGTGGTTATTGGTAGTGAAACAGCCCCCCTTCCCCCAGACTTTGCTGGTCTGTGACAATATAAAGAAGTCCTCCCTGTATTGGTGGTTAGTGCTTGCAAACATTGTCCCCCTCCTGCTCAGAATGTCATGTGTTTTTTAGCTGCCACGCTATATCACGCTATTTGAGCAGGAAATCCCCCCTCCCAGAAGTATGTGTATAGTGTTTTGGCATTAGGATGTAAAACACAGCCCGGATCTGCAGGACTTCAGAATTTAGTTTAAGTCCCAGGACAGTGCAGCCGGATGCGGGATTGTTGAGCTGTATGTTATGCCTCTGCAGTAGTGATCAAGAGATGCCTGAACCTTCACAGTGAGTAGGGGGACGCCAGTATGATTAGTGTATCATAAACACATTCTTTGTAGTGATAGATAAATCATAATAAATATTTTTTAGTCTGGGTTTATGTCTATGAATTGCAAATGTCGCAAAATCACTTGATTTGCAAACAGCGCCCTGCCTGCAAACTGTGAACCAATAACTCTGGACAAAAGCATGTGACTGCATGCCATTGACATTTGACATCTTAGTATGGCAACATTAGGCGCTGCTATTTCTGAGTTTTTGCTTCTGGTAGCCAGATGTCAATGTTCTGAAATATGTGTTCCATTACTGCCCTCCTGTGGATCATTGTATAATTACAGCAATACATAACCTTTTCTGTAATAAAGACAAAGCTAATTCACTTATAAGATTTTAGAATTTATCAGCTCCTAGTTTGCCCTTAAAACGTGATAATGTCATAGAGAACAAATATAATATTCATCCTGTTATAAATATGCCAATTGTAAGGTTGGCTGAGATTTTAAAAATAAAGATTAGGAAAATGAATAAGCTACATAAATCTGGCAAATGTAGCTTGATTTAGTGAAATATGTGGGTGAATCTGGACTGTACATTCAATTAATAAATGTGGCAAAGGATACAACATACTGTACATGTGTTGGTGACATAAAATTCAGCAATTGTTGAATAGTAACCTTTTTTAAATAAGCCCCTAAACATTAGTATTTCATGCCTTGTTCTCACTTTATCAAAATTCTTTCGTAACTTGCATAAAGATACTATTTTTAAGTCACATTTTTATTTTTATCGTGTATTTTTCATAGGTCATGTGATTCAAATAATCCTTTAAAAAGGCATCCCGGGTGCATTTTTTATGCATTTCAATAGGGAGGTGTGTTTTTGGTGCAGTTTACCAAATATGCGCCAAAAATGCAGCAAGCAGGATTTTTAACACCGCCTCAAAAGGTGCTGATAATGGCCTACAATAAATTCATATTCATTTAAATTTATTATGATATTAATTAAAAAGTCGAATATAATACAATTATTTATATATATATATATATATATATATATATATATATATAGTCTGTTCCTAAAACACGTTGGGCATAATGAGAAGAGACTATCACTACAACATCTAGCTCCACAACCAGTCACACTTTATTGTGTTTTGTTATGTTTTCTAATGGTGATGTATGCACCAATTTTTTATCTTTGTAAATTAATAAACCTTTATATTTTATTTGTGGCTCTGTGTGTGAATGATCACGCAGATCAGCTGGGAGTGAGCCTGGCTAGGTGCCCCCATAACAAGCTGCTTGAGCTGGGGGACTTGGACAGGAGGGAGGGGCCAGGAGCACCAGCTAGGGACCCGAGGAGAGGAGGATCGGGCTGCTCTGTGCAAAACCACTGCACTGACCAGGTAAGTATAACATGTTTGTTATTTTAATGTAAAAAATGCACTTTAACCTGTGCTGTGCATTACATGTGTATTTGTTATGTCTGTTTATTGCCTCAACAGCTATTTTGCCAAGTTGCCATCGGTGATCCCCAAACACCAACTTTTTTAAAGAGGTTCTGCTTCAAAGTGTTATTTCACTGTTAATGGTTATTTTACAAAAAAGCCCCCATGCATTCCAGCATCCTCTGCACATTACATACCGCTCCATTAGTATTGTTACTCCTATTCCCCTACATACATGTAGTCTGTGTGCAGCCTGCCAAAAAAAAAACCTTAGTAGCTCACCCCCAACATTGTGCATTGCCAGCAGAAGGGGCTGGACATTAGGAATGCGCCTGCTCTGGCTGCAGCAGGCAAAGAAACATTTTTTCTCCCAAATGTTTCTGTATTCAGAAGCTTGGCCATACATAGTCGAATTTCGAAAGAATTTATGCATTTTGTTATTCCAATGGTGCCACCATTGATTTCGAAATTCGACCAACCAAGCCTTCAATTTCACCTCATGTTGTTACAGAAAATAATTTTCGTGGCTGGGAATCTTCTTTTCTTTCTGGGAATTTTCTTTCCTTGCACATGCGCGTTCCTTTTTCGATTACATCTCTCGCACGATTCTCCCATCATTGATTAAAAAATAGTTAATTTTTCAAAAAATTTCCAACACGTCCGATTACTGAAATTCAATGGCCGCACGAAAATCGGCTGTTGCTTCAGCCCACTAATAGTGCGAAATACGAACGAAAATTCTTAGATAAGATTTTCCAAAGAAAATTCTTTCGAAATTCGACCCATGTATGGCCTGCCTTAGGAACTGCTGCAGCACATGTGGCCCTGATGTTAGCCACAGCCAAGGTCTTGTTAGATAAAGCCAAGATGGCTAGTACTTTTTGAGTATACGTTAAGATGTACTAAAACTTTAAAAACATTGTTGAATTCCTACCCTACCCTATACTATTCAAAATGCTACATAAAGTTTTAGCTAGAGTCTAACCTTCCGTTTCCTTTTTTTTTATTACAGGATAACATTGCACTATGCACTGAAGGATTTTGTTCCCCGTATATAGTATACTGGTATTGAACATTTTTTAGCCAAACAGCATTGGGCACATTTTGTGCCCACTGAAATGGAAAATGAAAAGTCATGGCACCAGCTCCAGTTTAATTTGAGGAAGGAGATGACATCTGCTCAGAAATTGAAATAACCGAACTTAAAAATTGTATCTATCCTACAAGGAATCATGAACAAGTTGAGGATGACAGTGAGTGTTTCAGAAAGCACTAAAATCAGCACAGAGAGGAATGCCCATGCCAGCTAGTGCATCAAAACTACCCTACAGAAAAGTTTGAATCCCACAACAGAAGCTTTCATTGAAGTTGTTTCAACATATTTTCATGACTTGAATATCCCCTTAATGATGCTGCATTCTTTTAGGCATTTTTTCAAAAGGTGCTCACAAGTTTCATGTCAAGCTTGCATTTTTATTGATTGGATTCTGCAGCTGCAACCATGGAATCTTTTAAGAGGCCATAATGTACAGTATGTAGATGTCATAAAATTGCTATGGAGGCATAGAACAAGTTAAAGTTAAAAAGAAAACATGTCTCAAAAATAAGAAATGTGCTAGCTAAAGGACATGTAAAGAAAGTTGAAGATAAAGAGAATGTAAAAACTGTTGTTTAAAGTTTGAGTTACAATGCTTGTCAGGGTCTTGCACAGAGAGGTTACGTATATTGCAACTCTTCTACTAGAGGAAACTTTATTAAAACACTCAATGATGTTGCCATGTATAACAAAACATTTGCTAAAAAGATAGATGACACTCTTTTAAATACAAAATACACACACCATGATATTCAGAATGAGATTTTCTCCATCATGGCAAGGAGCTACATAAGTGCAAAAATGTAGGAGACTATGCAATCTGCAGTCATGATTGATAAAACAAAGGCCATAATAAGCCCCCGTCCACACGGTCGGAAATTGTCCGATCGGACCATGTTGTCGGAAAATCCGCCCGGGTGTGGGCTCCATCTGACTTTTTCCGTAGGAATTTCCGTCTGAAAAAATCTGAGATCCTGCTCTCAAATTTTCCGACAACAAAATTCGATCTGACTTTTTCCGATCGTGTGTAGAGAATTCCGACGGACAAAGTGCCACGCATGCTCAGAACAAATTATGAGACCAAATCTATTGGCTATTAGCCTCTACATAGTTCCATCGTACGCAACGTCACCACGTTCAGAATGATCGGATTTTCCGACAACTTTGTCCGACCGTGTGTATGCAACACCAGTGTCGGACAAAATCCGTCAGAAAAAATCCGACGGATTTTGTGGTCGGAATTTCCGACCGTGTGTACGGGGGCTTAGACAGCTAGTTTCAGTGACAGTGGACTATTTACACAAAGAAGTCATGCATGATACATTTTTACATTTTGCAAGTCTAAATGTGGTTTTGATGAAGAATCTCTGCTAAAAATAATCAAACTAACACTCAGTAGTTTTCACTATCGACATGCCAATGTGTGGCATGTGTTGGTTGGTGTTGGTGCACAACAGCTTAGCCTTGTACTACTGGACTATATAAGTATTCTCCGTATTCTCTGGATCCGTTGCATATGATCACTTTAAAAAAAAAAAGAAGAATTGGAACCCTTAGAACAGCCCATTGAGTTGAAAAGGTATCTGATACACGTAGGGCATGCCAATATTTGGCATTGTGTGCTATCAGGAAAACATTTACAGCCAGCTGTGCAACTCTAAAGCCGGGTACACATGAAACTGTCAGCTCTAGTCGGAGCCACTGTACTAACCATGCAAGGTTAGTTAAGCGATCTCCCCTGCTGAGCTGTAGTGTTTTGACGGGGACGCCCCCCCCTGCCAGAACACTCTGATGAGTGCTCTTTGCCATTGGTTGAGAGCGCTGATCGGGAGTTGGTCAGCTGCTTGTTTTTGTCTGTTGGACAGGCCAACATACACATGGGCTGTTTTTTTTTTAACCTGCGGGTGTGTCTCTCGACATTCGGCTCGTGTGTACAGGGCTTAAAAGTTATCAGCACCCAACCATTCTATGAAGAAAAACAGAATCAAGAGCTATTAGTGGTCTAATCATTAAAAAAGTTGTTATATGCCTCGCTTTGTTTGATGATCTATTCTAGGTCTTGAAATTTATGTCAGGGATTTCCGCTACAAATGAGCTACCACACTCCACAATTTGGACCATATCACAAAAACATTCAGAAGATTCCTGGAATGACATAATGAAAAGATCAGAGGGCCTATGTGCCAAATCTGGAATTAGTAGCTCCAAACAAGAAAAGAGACCAATACACCAATCTTGCCATCTACAGGAATATTTTGTTCAGGCTTGTACAGAAAGAACATGTATGAAAACAAGTTGTTTACAGACCAGTAAATTAAGTGAGCAGACCTTTCTCTACTGAGACAGGTGATGTGGTGAAAGGGTTGTCAGCACTTAACCACAAATATAAGTTTTTCTCACAAAAAGTGCCTGCTGCCAAGGACACAATAATATGGAATCTCTATGGACAACTTTTCAGCAGAAATGCATCATCTGTGTAATGGACAGGAAATACACGTGGCAAAAAGACTTAGGAGATATTATCTCTGATGACACAATACAAAGTTGCCTTTATGGATTTTAACAAATGTATATGCATGTGTATCTATGAACCTGCCTGTCACCTCTGCAGCATTCGAGTATAGTTTTTCCTGCCTTCATCTTATTAAAAAAACTACCTTAGAAACAGCAGCAGTGATCTTTGCATTAGCAACCTATTTCTTGCCATTAACAATCAGAGATCTAGAGCTATTGATATTCAACATGTTCTTAATGGCTTCTATAGAAATTGTACTGGTAAGTGATTACATTTTTCACATTAATGTTGGTTGAAGTAATTGAACTGACCCTTGATAAGTTTAACTTTTTAGACACTAATTGTTTACTTTTGTCATCTGCTTTGCTTACTTTGTAACCAATTTATACAAAATGTAATCACTATTCCTTACAAGTTTTGCTAAGAATTAGGGCAAGGTTCACACTATTCTGGTTTCCTTGTGGTTTGCAGTGCATGGGGGTCCATTAGCTGCCTCCTGCTCAGCTGTACCTCGCTTCCCTGCTTCCCAGCTTCCCAGCTCTGATTTTACCATCTCCAGCTCAGCTGTACTTCTCTCTCCTTCCTAGTCCTGATTTTACTGGCTCCTGCTCAGCTGTACCTCACCTCACTACTTCCTAGTCCTAATGCTACTGTCTCTAGCTCAGCTGTACTTCTTCCTACTTCTTAGCTTAGTTTCAACTGCTTCCTGCTCTGCTGTACATCACATCCCTGCCTCCAAGCTCTGCATCTACTGCCTCCTGCTCAAATTGTAGTCAGGTGCAACCTGGCCTCCATCCAGTAGGTGGCACTGTGCCACTGTACAGATAGGGGGGAGTTTAATGAGGAAAATTGTTCCTTTGCAGACTCTACAATTGTTTCAGAAACCATGAATCAGACCGAGACAGAAGTACAGTTAAATCACACTTGTTTAATAACAAAAGTAAATGGAACAAAAGTAGTCAAAACATAGCCAAAGTTCGGTAACCGGAACGAATATTCAGACAAGCCAGAAAGTCAGGAAGCCAGGGAACAGCGTAGTGGAACAGCAAGCAGGATCTGGAGCCAGAAGGAATGTCAGCCAAGCAAGTCTTTAACAGGAATGCAGGAGTCCTGCAGTCTCTGTGATGTTGACCAAGGCGAAGGCAGAGATCATCTGGGCTGGACGGTATAAGTAGGCAGGACTGACAAGCAGGATATCATCAACAGGTGAGTCACTGTGGAGAGATAGGAGCTGGCAATTAGCCGACAGCTGAGCTGCCAGCTCAAAGAAGGAAGGGCTGAGCCCATCCTTGACAGTACCCCCTCCTCAATGACCCCTCCCCCTCGGAGGACCACCAGGCTTGAGGGGAAAACGTCTATGGAAATCATGGAGGAGGACAAAGGCATGTACGTCCAAGGATGAGACCCAAGAGCGTTCCTCTGGACTGTACCCTTTCCAATGCACCAGGTACTGTATGCGCCAATGGAACCTACGGGAGTCAACAATGGACTGTACTTCATACTCCTCATGGTTCTCAACCTGTACAGGGTGAGGACGAGGCACAGAGGTGGTAAAGCAGTTGCAGAATTTTTTTTTAATAAGGAGTCATGAAATACATTTGAGATACGCATATTAGAAGGAAGGTCTAATGCATAAGCCACTGGGTTAATCCTGCGAAGAATACAGAAAGGCCCAATAAACCGAGGTGCGAACTTCAGAGAGGGAACACGAAGTCGGAGGTTACGAGATCCAGCCAGACCCTGTCCCCAACCTGGTAGGAAGACGCAGGCAGGCGTCTGCGTTCAGTTTCTCTGGGTCCATCGAAAACCAGCAGTGGAAATTACATAACCCTGGAATTTAACCTGTTTACAATGGAATTCGCACTTCTCCAATATACAATAGAGATGGTTATCTCTTAGTTTCTGAAGCACAAGATAGACATCTGTGTGGTGGCTTACCAGGGACTTGGAAAATATGAGGATATCGTTGAGATAGACCACCACACATAACTGCAACAAATCTCAGAGGACATTGTTAATAAATACCTGGAAAACTGCTGGGGCATTACAATAGCCAAAAGGCATTATGAGGTACTCATAATGGCCTGTTCTGGTATTAAATGCAGTTCTTCACTCGTCGCCCTCCTTAATCCTCACAAGATTGTATGTCCCTCTCAAATCAAGCTTTGTGAAAACTGTTGCTCCCTTAAGGTGGTCAAATAACTCAGTAATCAATGGAATCGGATAGGCATTCTTAATCGTGAAACAATTGAGACCCCTATAATCAATACAAGGAAGGATACAAAGAAGAAACCAGCACCAGCATGAGATGAGGATTTTTGGATGAAACCTTGAGAAAGTGCATCTGCAACATACTCCTCCATGGCCTTATCCTCCAAGACCGACAAAGGGTAAACCCAGCCACGAGGGGGTAAGGCACCAGGATGAAGGTCAATTGCACAATCATATGTCCGGTGTGGAGGCAAACTACCGGCTTAACCTTTGTCAAAGACATTGCTAAAATCGCGGTACTCCTCCGGCAGGGAGGAGAGTAAAGAGGTGCACAGGACCTTGGCTACCTTCTGGAAGCATGTCTTACTGCATTGTGGCGACCAGGAGAGAACCTCAGCACGGAACCACTCAAAAGAGGGGTTGTCTCTCTGTAACCAAGGATAACCAATAACCAGCCCAGTCTCATGAGTCACATGGGCAGGCTGTAGAGGTCTCCTGTCAAGAGCCTCAATTTCAAGTGGAGTGTCACGCAGCTTCAGCGGAATCATATGCTTCGATACAAAGACAGTATCAATGAACAGGCCTGCAGCCCCAGAGTCGATTAGAGCCTGTATCTCGACGGACGACTCAGCCCAAGAAAGGGTAACCGAAAGCAGGGGCTTATCCTTCTGGATAACAGGGGATGAAACAACGCCACCTAAGGTCTGTCTGTGACAGGACCTCAAGGTTCGGGCGTTCCCTGGACGGGTAGGACAAGGCTTCAAAAAGTGACCTGCCTGGCCACAATAAAGGCACAATTTCTCACTCCTCCTAAGTGTTCTCTCATCCGCAGAGAGACGCGTGAAGCCCAAGTGCATGGGTTCATCTTCACTGACCAACTCGGTACCAGGAGGCATGGGAGGTGAGGGAGGCAAGGGTGGGACTGCAAAGCTCAGAGATAAATGTACAGGAGGCTTCCCCAAGCGCTCCTTGATAGAGAGTCTTTCTCTGAGTCTGGAGTCAATGAGAATGGCAAATGTGATCAACTTCTCCAGCTCAGTGGGTATATCTCAGGCTGCTATGTCATCCTTGATGGTATCCGAGAGACCATGAGAAAAAGCAGCCACGAAGGCCTCATTGTTCCAAGCAACCTTTATGGCGTAATTGTCAACAGTCCTTGTACTCTGTTTGATGGACATGAGGCACTGGGCAGCAGAAGTGGAGCGTGCGGCAACGTCAAATACCCTTTTAAAAGAAGCCACAAACTCAGGGTAACTCAAGACAACAGGTTGTACTGGAGCAGCCACAGTGGGAGACTCCAGGTAAACCGTGCGACTCAGGAGCGTTTTGTAGCACCATGGCAAACTGATCCATGCGGTGATCCTGCTCATCCACTCTGGAAAAAATATTACCAACAAGTGGATTGACTGCATCTTCTGAATTCATGGTCTTCACCTACTGTCAGAAACCATGAATCAGACCGAGACAGAAGTACAGTTAAATCACACTTATTTAATAACAAAAGTAAATAGAACAAATGTAGTCAATACATAGCCAAAGTTCGGTAACCAGAATGGATAGTCAGGAAGCCAGGAAACAGCGTAGTGGAACAGCAAGCAGGATCTGGAGCCAGAAGGAATGTCAGCCAAATCAAGTTTTCAACAGTCGCGCAGGAGATAGTCTCTGTGATTTTACTGCCTCTTGCTCAGCTGTACCTTGCCTCACTACTTCCTAGACCTGATGCTACTGTCTCTAGCGCAGTAGTAAACCTCTCAGAGCGGGATTTTTAAGGCAACAATAATAGAAAAAATAAAATTATATAAAGTTTGTAGATTTATTGTACAAAAGACACAAAATATTCATAGCAAAAATACATTTTCACATCAAGGATAAAAGCAAAGCAGATGTTTCGAGGTGCTGTACAGGAAGGTAGGTGAAAATTCCGACGCGTTTCCAAACGGCTAATGATTTGCCTATCTTCCTCAGGGAATTAAAATCACCATCTACAGGATATCAAAACATACTGATTACAAGGTTATTAAATAAAAAAACAGAAAATGCCAAACTAATCATAGAATGGAATTTGTACAAAGAAAACTAATTTTGAAAGTGCTGTCTATAACACACTTACATCATAATACAGAAAATCCTATATGGTATTGCTTCCCATTCACTTCCAAAAGACCTGGGTGGATGCCAGCCAAAGAGGGGAACGCACAATTCCAAACCTCCCTACAAGACGGCGTATAAACGATATTTTATAGCTCAACAAGGCGTTTGAAACCAAATATACCGCAGCTGGGAAAACAAGAAAAAGGAGGAGATAATAATGGACCAACCAAAGAGAAAACTAGGTAGGAAAAAAAAACCCACCAAGCAAAGTGGTATCCTGAACTCACCCAAAATCGTTGTATAGAAAAGTTCCCAGGAGGGATAATGGCAACTCAGTATGTCATGTGATTTGAGTTCAATTTATTAACTGTCTCTAGCTCAGCTGTACTTCTTCCTACTTCTCAGCTCAAATTCAACTGCTTTCTGCTTTGCTGTACATCACCTTCCTGCCTCCAAGCTCTGCATCTACTGACTCCTGCTCATCTTGTATTCAGGTGCCATCTGGCCTCCATCCAGTAGGTGGCACTGTGCCACTGTATAGATAGGGAGGAGAATTATATCAGAAAACATGAATTAGACTGAGACAGAAGTACAGTTAAATCACTCTTGTTTAATAACAAAAGTAAATGGAACAAACGTAGTCAAAACATATGTAAAACAAAGATACACTCACTCTTTCCCTATCTACTGTGTATCACCACTGCGCTGAGCACAAACTTTAAACTAAGCCGCCACTTTATAAAAACAAAATGTGTACAATAATCCTTATCCAAATGATAGAATAAGCAGCGCTGAATATAATATAAATCCACACCAGTGAATTTAGAAATGCTAAATACTATAGATCCACTCCAGTGAACATGAATTACTAAATGATACTTCACTGTGCAAACCCTGCCTTGTGCATACAAAAATAATAAAATAAAAATAATTAAAAATAACTTGTATCAAAATCAATTAGCACAAATTATTATACAGTGCATATCACCAGATGAGTAGTGATGGCAAATACATACAATCTTTTGAAACAGATTACCCTGTGACTAAATAATTGTTCAACACTGAAAATAAATAAACAAAAAATGGGAATTAAGTGAATTGTTTCAAGTTCTATCAGACAGTGTCCACTTCCTAAAAAAAATTGTTACAATCACCACTGTGAAACTTCCTGAGAAAGTAATATAATGTAACAAAGTGAAATCATAGTCCATACGTTGAATCTTCAAATCATAATCCAAAAAATGAAGCAATGCAGAAACTGTGAAAAAAACTTTAACCAGTGTCTCTTGAATAAAAAGCAGATTACATGTGTACCTCTCTCATTCGCCTAGTAGCCAAAATCAGACATGTTTCATCATACAATTGACTTAATCATGGAACTGTTCCATGATTAAGTCAATTGTATGACGAAACATGTCGGATTTTGGCTACTAGGCAAATGAGAGAGGTACACACAGGACGCTGAGCATCTTACATCGATCCCTGTAAAGCGTAGACATGGGAACCATCAAAAAATTAGTTGTGTTTCGTTTCGTAAAAAAAAAATTCGTAATTCGTGTACGAAATTCCCTTCGAATTCGTCCGAAATACGAAGTTCGCACGAATCGTTAAAAAATTTTGAATCGTTACGAATCGTTATGAATCGTTACGAATCAGTAATTATCACTTGTGGCTAATGAATTGCCGGTTCCGTAACACAGAGAACAATTCGAATCCAACTACCAAATATCGAATTTCAACTAAAACGAAAGAAATTATTATAGCGGATATAACAAATGATTCGAATGAATTCGAGATTCAGTATATCTAATATCGAGAACTGTCCTTGCAAAAAGTGTAATTTTTGCAGGAAAAAAAGCTATTTAAAATCACTTGCGGCTAATGAATTGTCGGCTCCCGTAACACAGAAAACAGTCATTCATTGAAAGTCATTGATAAAAAATAAATAAAAAAAAAGCGTGGGGGTCCCCCCAAATTCAATAACCAGGCCCTTCAGGTCTGCTATGGATATTAAGGGGAACCCCACTTCTAATTAAAAAAAAAAGGATGTGGGGTCCCCCCTAAATATCCATACCAGACCCTTCAGGTCTGGGATGGATTTTAAGGGGAACCCCGGCCAAAAAAAATGGCGTGGGGTCCCCCTCAAAATCCACACCAGACCCTTTATCTGAGCAGGCAACCTGGCAGGCCGCAGGAAAAGAGGGGGGGGACGAGAGCGCCCCCCCCCCTCCTGAACCGTACCAGGCCACATGCCCTCAAAATTGGGAGTGTGCTTTGGGGTCCCCCCCAAAGCACCTTGTCCCCATGTTTATGAGTACAAGGGCCTCATCCCCACAATCCTGGCCATTGGTTGTGGGGGTCTGCGGGCGGGGGGCTTATCGGAATCTGGAAGCCCCCTTTAACAAGGGGACCCCCAGATACCGCCCCCCCTGTGTGAAATGGTATGGGGGTACAAAAGTACCCCTACCATTTCACCAAAAAAGTGACAAAAATTGTAAAAATGACAGGAGACGGTCTTTGACAATTCCTTTATTAAAATCTTCTTTCTTATGGTCTTCCTTCTTCCTTTCTTCATCCTTCGTTTCTTCATCTTCTCCTTCCGGCATCTTCTTCCATCTTCTTCTTCCATCTTCTTCTTCCATCTTCTTCTTCCTCCGATCCGCTTCTTCTTGCTCTGGTCTTCTCGTCCGGCATCTTCTTCCATGGCGTTGGCGTCTCTTCTTGGGCCGCTCCTCGCAATGGGAGGCTACCGCTGTGTGAGGCTTCGCTGCGTCTGACAGGTCTTTTATAATGGAGGGCGGGGCCACCTGGTGACCCCGCCCCCCTCTGACGCACGGGGACGTCATGGGGACTTCCCTATGGCTTTCCCCATGACGTCAGAGGGGGGCGGGGGCCCCGCTCGGGGGCCCCGCCCTCCGTTATAAAAGACCTGTCAGACGCAGTGTGCCGCGAGTGATTTTAAATAGCTTTTTTTCCTGCAAAAATGACACTTTGTCTTTCGAACCATTCGAATCATTTGAATCATTTGTTATATCCGCTATAATAATTTCTTTCGTATTAGTTGAAATTCGATATTTGGGAGTTGGATTTGAATAATTCGGAGCCGAAATTCGTAAACGGAATTTCGTATTTCGTACAGAATTCGTATTCGAAAAAATTCGTACTACGAATTACTACGAATGTACGAATTTCGAAAAATTTGTACGAAACTAATCGCACATGTCTAGTAAAGCGGCGGTACAGTTAAGGAGCGGTGCGAGACCACCCATCATTCCCGCATATACTGGGTCCGCCGTGACCACCTATGCTTCAGCATTAGCTATTCAAGAGTGCTGTGACTTTTTATATTTGGCGTGTCTATTCATCTTTTGATGTGAGTGTAATATGAGAGGTTTTTTATGTGTGATTAAAAAGTTTTATACTGTATCACGCTATGGAAGCAAATCTTTTCTTTGTTGCATGAGAGCATCTATAAGAACAGCCGTGGCACCAGCCCTTTATTCTGAATTGGAAATTTGGATATCCCATTTAAACCCTGCAAAGGGGAAAAGCGTGTCCAGCCAAACACGAAAGTGTGAGGCATATACAGCTGGTGAGTGTAATCACATAAGGGGGGAGGAGTCACAGCTAGAGCGGTGTGGTGGAGGAGTGTAGATGTAATCTGCTTTTTATTCAAGAGGCACTGGTTAATGTTTTTTTCACAGTTTTTTTCACAGTTTTTTTCACCGTTTCAACATTGCTTCAATATTTGGATTATGATTTGAAGATTCAACGTATGGACTATGATTTCACTTTGTTACATTATATTACTTTCTCAGGAAGTTTCACAATGATGATTGTAACAATTTTTTTTAAGAAGTGGACACTGTCTGATAGAACTTGAAACAATTCACTTGATTCCTATTTTTTGTTTATTTATTTTAAGTGTTGAACAATTATTTAGTCACAGGGTGATCTGTTTCAAAAGATTGTATGTATTTGCCATCACTAATCATCTGGTGATATGCACTATATAATAATTTGTGCTAATTGATTTTGACTTTTAATATATGGACATTTACTTGTCCATGGTGCCCGTGATGATCTTCGGATCGGCTGTTGGGTGCAGCCGCCGCATTTCTTGGTAAGGGAACCCAGAAGTGAAGCCTTTCGACTCCACAGCTGGTTCCCTACTGCGCATGTGCGAAGAGCGCTGCGCTTTCTAATTGGTCCGGTGGCAGAGAAAGAAGGAGGGGACCGAACTTCCAGGAGATGGCGCAGCGGGGAACAGAAGTGGGGAACATTTCCTGTAAAAAACAGGTACCTGTTTGCCATTCCCCCCTGAAAGGTGCCAAATGTGGCACCAGAGGGGGGAGGAGACGGATAAGCGGAAGTTCCACTTTTGAATGGAACTCCGCTTTAACATGGCTGTATACTAAGTCTAGGGGGCAAAGATGAGTGGGTGCTGCGGCTGCACATAGAGGTACAGGATCTGTAGGAGCTCTGTCCTCCTCTCTGCTGCCAACTGCAGAGACAGAGGGGGCAGAGACGAGCCTCACCGCAGCTGCACAAAGAAACACAGGAATTGGAGGAGGAGTTCCGTCTCCCCCTCTGCTGCTGAATGCTGAGACAAGGTGGGGGTGGAGATGAGGGGAGTGCCCCAGCTGCAGGAGAAATGCGAGGTTGATTGAAATGGCCTGGGGTGCTGCATTTGGTCCACAGGCCTTGTGTTTGACACATATGCTTTAGGGTCTTGACCTAAAATCCCTATTGGTAAAGTCCAAAAGAGGTATAAAATTCTAGGCAGGATCTTTATTTTCGACTACAACTATGCGACGGTGCGCTTCCCTATGCACCAAAAGGACCACTTAAGTAAAACTTAACCTTTATTGTAAATCATAAAAAGTATGTAAATTACCATAACAGGTATACCTATAGGATGAGGTCAATGCTATTGTATATAAAAATCAACGTTCTAATATTATAATATATTAACATCTACCAAGTTTAAATGGTGAAAACCTCTCTTGAATATATACACATAGACAATATGAGGGTTATAATTTCCTCCTATATTCAATATAAAGGATCCAGCCTGTATTAGAGGATATGTAAATTAAAGGCCTACTCACCAACACCATCTGGTATCAAGAGATGGGGGTATATCTGTCTCTCGCCCCATCTATTAGCCACATATAAAAATGAGATGAGAGGTCGCCCTGTATGCAGACGACCTCCTACTTTTCCTCAATGATGCGGGTCCATCACTTGAGGGCACCCTGCATATCCTCAACTCCTTTTCCTCTGTCACGGGCCTCAAAGTCAACTGGACAAAGTCTCTTTTGTTTCCCATAGACTCAGCGGCCCGTGACACAGCTCCCACTAACATTCCCCTTCAATGGGTAGAGACTTTCAAATACCTGGGGGTGGTGGTCTCCAGACAGGTCTCTGACTACTTACCCCTAAATCTATCTCCGGTAGTTCAGGAGACTCAGCAACGGCTGAAGACATGGGAATCACTGCCCCTATCACTGATGGGACGTATAAATTTGTTCAAAATGAAAATATTACCCAAATTCACCTATTTATTCCGCCACTCCTCACAATGGGTACCTAAATACTTTTTCATACGCTTGCATCGTCTCCTTGCCTCTTTTCTATGGGGATCCCAGTTTCCCAGGTATAGCTGGACTACGCTGATACGCCCGACCTCTCAGGGTGGCTTGGCGTGTCCGGATCTATACAAATACTATTTAGCCACCCAACTAGTATCAGCAGCTTGGTGGCTCAATCCGGACATGTTCAATCCAGCTACCCAGCTTGAGATGACAGTGCTGGGATCCCTTGAGGCGCTCAAATTCTTACTTTTTCGCGGCCCCCGGGCCCCATATCAGTTAACACCCTTCATGCGCACCACACTGCATGCATTGCCTAAACAGGCAATATCACCCAATGCCCCCCTCTGGCTAAACCCAACCTTAGAACACATCTACAAATTGCCTGAACCTCATGCCTGGACAAAATTCAATATAAAGCTGGTGTCACAGATCATACCCAACCAATCCCTAGTCCCGCTTTCCAAACTGAACTCAGATTTTAACATACCACTGACCTATTTTTTTCGTTACATTCAACTACCCCATGCCTTCGGTTGCCAATTCTCTAATTCCCCACCTCAACTGATCCAATCTTCACTAGAGGACCTCCTTAGGTCAGACTGTGCAAAAAAAAACACCTCGCAATTGTACTCACATCTGATTATCACCTCTCTTCCAACTCTGGAAAAGCTAAGGTCTAAATGGCTGCATGACATCCCGGAGTTCGATAATGACGACTGGGACGACATGTGGGATTTCCCTTTCAAATCCCTGGTCTCTCTAAGAGACCGCCTGATCCAATTCAAAATAGCTCACCGGGCTTATTTCACCCCTAATAGACAAAACAAACCCTGACTCACCTCCCGGGTGTTGGAGATGTGGTGGGATTCCTGGTGACTACACCCATATTTTCTGGACCTGCCCGGCAATAGTCAGTTACTGGAGGGAGGTATTGGATTATATCATGCAAACTACATCTGCATATAAGGTCTGGTGGAACAACTAATCCCTACAGCACGGTAATGGGACTCCTACTGTTTTATGCCTGCAAAGCCATAACCCTTAGCTGGCGCAAGCCAACCCCCCCCTACTCTTTCCCTATGGAAACACCTCATCAACAACAGCCTTCCTCTCTATAAAGACACGTACGCAAATAGAGGTTGCCCCAACAAATATGACAAAATCTGGTCTAAATGGCTAGCGGATCCCTCCTCTGCCTCAGAGGTCTCCTAAGGGAATCTGCCCATGGTGGCTCTCAAGTGGGTGTGGAACATGCACAACAAATATATCAGGTGTAATCCTATTATATACACAAGTGTGAAATATATTACCTAATGACCCATTGACTGTTGCTATTGGACATGGTATCATGATTTGTGCTACATATGTGCCATTTCTGTTTAACAGAACAAATAATGCTCAGGTGTGAGCAGAGCATTAACTTTCCAGGCTCTCTCTCATTCTTCAGCTTGTAAAGTGTGATGTATACAGATCTCAATAGCTCAAACTGAAATTTCCACAGGATTGCTGCCGCTGGAAAATCAGGGGTGTGCGAACAGCTTGTGCAAACCAATGACAGGCTGACAGCAGCCATGGCTAGGGACAGATGACCTGCCCTGGATGCAATCTGTCTGTTAGTTGCAGGTAAACGTAAAATTATACTTTAACCCTCTCAATACAGTGCACTTTCACCCCCTTCCTGCCCAAGCAATTTTTCAGCTTTCAGCACTGTCACACTTTGCAACACTGTACCCAAATGAATTTTTTTTCCCACAAATAGAGCTTCCTTTTGGTGGTATTTGATCACCTCTGCGGTTTTTATTTTTTGCGCTATAAACAAAAGAGTGACAAGTTTGAAAAAAAAACACTAGTTACTAGTAATGGCGGCGATCTGCGATTTTTATCGTGACTGTGATATTGTGGCGGACATATCGGACACTTTTGATACATTTTTGGGACCATTCACATTTATACAGCGATCCATGCTATAAAAATGCATTGATTATTGTATAAATGTGACTGGCAGGGAAGGGGTTAACACTAGGGGTGATCGAGGGATTAATTATGTTTCCTAGGGAGTGATTCTAACTGTAGGGGGAGGGGACTCACAAGGGCAGGAGACCGATTGGTGTTCCTCTGTACTGGGAACACACCATCGGTCTCCTCTCCTCTGACAGGACGTGGATCTGTGTGTTTACACACAAGGATCCATGGTCCTGCTGTGTTACCGGGCAATCACGGGTGCCAGGCGGACATCGAGGATATAACTCATCTGCTATCAGCAGGTTTCTCAGCTGACAGCAGAATGCAAACAAAAGAAGAGAAGGCATTAGAAAGTTTTTAAAAAAATAGCGATCTTGATTTTGATTTGGGATTTTAAGGGGGGCCACATACTAAAAAAAAAAAAAAAGGCGTGGGGTCCCCCCAAAATCCATACCAGGCCCTTAGGTACCGATCGTTCAGAACGTGGTGACGTTCGTTGCGTACTACGGAACTACGTAGAGGCTAGTAGCCAATAGTTTTGGTCTCGTAATTTGATCTGAGCATGCGTGGCACTTTGTCCGTCGGAATTCCCTACACACGATCGGAAAAAGTCTGATCGGATTTTGTTGTCGGAAAATTTGAGATCCTGCTCTCAAATTTTTTCCATCGGAAGTTACGACGGAAAAAGACCACTAGAGCCCACACACGATTGGATTTTCCAACAACATAATCTGATCTGACTTTTTCCATCGGAATATCCGACTTCACACCAAAAAACAATTAGCTTATCAGAATCTGGAAGCCCCTAGATCCCAGTCCCTTCTATGTGAATGAGTAGGGTTTACATAGTACCCCTACTCATGCACAAAAAAAAATTGAAAAGTAAATAAAAACACAAAGACAGTTTTTGACAAGTCCTTTAATAAAATAAATAAATAGACCTGTCCACTAATGTAAATCCAGTGTCAATCACAATGAACGCCAGTGTTCTGCCAATAGAGCCAACTCGTCAATATCTCCAACCACATCATATCCTGTGATTCTCCAGCAGCTGTAATTGGGAATTTCAATGAATTGGCTGTTTTCACAGAACACCGGAAGCGTATACATTATGGTACACAACGAGTTGGCTGTTTTGCCAGAACAACGGGTAAGGAGGAAAAAAGTTGTCGCCACCTTGGAGGCAGCCATGTTGGTTATTAGCAGAAGCGGACTAACAATGTTTACTCATTATATCGTCTACCGTACGCTGCCGGTGTTCTGTCAAAACAGGCAAGTAGTTGAGATCTGCAATTACTGTTGATGAAGAGTCAACGGAAGTAATGTAATTGGAGATTTAAACGAGTTGGCTCTTTTGACAGAACACCGACCACTGACCCACAGAAAAAAAAATCCAGTCGAACAGCTGCTTCTCCCCTGCAGGTAAGTAAACATGGGGCAGGGGTCACTGGGTAACCACATCCCCATGGGAGACCCCAGTTCATGACATCATAGGGGGCATGATGCACTGGGGTCTCCGAGTGGTGTCTGCTAGTGTCTCTGGACAAGACCGGTCGTGGGAGGCAGGATTTTTTTTTCATGCGGGTCAGCGGCCAAGGTTCATTGCAGTTGATACTGGATTTACATTGGGGTACATGTTTATTTAATTTTTAATAAAGGACTTGTCAAAAACTGTCTTTGCATTTTTATTTACTTTTCAAAAATTTTTGGTGCATGGGTAGGGGTACCCCATATTTGTTCACATAGGTGGGGGGCCAGGATCTGTTCCCCCTTTGTTTTATAAAGGGGGCTTCCAGATAAGCTACCCCCCTCACCCACACAACATCTGGGCCAGGGTTGTGGGGAAGAGGCCCCTATCCTTATCAACATGGAGACAAGATGCTTTGGGGGGAAAGCCCCCTTTTTCCAAAGTACCTCCCTATGTTGAGTGCATGTGTCCTGGTATGGTTTGGGGGGGGGGGGGGGGCACACGCTGCCGGTGTTCTGTCAAAACAGGCAATTAGTCGAGATCTGCATATAATGCTGATGGAGAGTCTACGGTAGTAACGTAATGGGAGATTTACATGAGTTGGCTCTTTTGACAGAACACCAAACACTAACCACTGTCCTGGCCTGCTGGAATGCATGCTAAGGTAAAAGTGTGGTATGGATTTATGGGGGGACCGCACATCATTTTTTTGGCATGGAGTTCCTAAGGATTTTAGGGAGACCCTATGCATTTTTTTTGATGTGGGGTCCCCCTTAAAATCCATACCAGACCCAAAGGGCCTGGTATGGATTGGGGGGGACCCCCACACTGTTTTCTTCATTTTTTTTTTGTCGGCTATTCTTTTGTTTACATTCAGCTGTTAGCAGAGAACCCCACTGGCAGCAGATAAGTCGTGGTTTTTAAGTGTAGCGATACCCCCAGTTAAGAGAGCCGCTGGTTTGTTTTGGGTCCCTGAGTACAGCTCCACCAACCCCCGGCAATTTGCTCTACCCGCTCTGGCACAGTTAGTAAAGGGGTATGTATCTATGCACATAAAAATATCACTTATACTCTAAGTGTAATGGGTATGAACTCACAAGCAGACTGCTGAGATAAGAATAACTGGCTTTACTTTGGCAGTAAGGAAAAGAAATAGTAACATGCATTTAAACATATGACTTACAATACTTTTAGCAGGTCCCTGCAATATGCACTTTAACATGTACACATGTATGTAACGAACTAGCAATGGGGAACGGAGCGCCAAGTGTGGCGACCGTCTGCTATGCACCCCTGAGGTGCAATAAATCTATCTGCGCCTACCTAACGGACCAGGCCTGATCCCTAGTATTAGAGCTCAGTCCTTGTACAAGTACAGTGTTCTTCACCGGCAATCAATCTGTAGAGGTGGTGCACATGTAGCTTTAAATGGTGTATTTGTAATCCACAGAAAGTAACATTTGCTGCTCTGAGGTGAATTGTGCCTTGGCAGTTCAATAGGCATAAACGTGTGTATAGCAATGCAGGATGAGCCTTTCAGCTCTCTCACCAATCCTGGGGTACCGTCCTCAGCTCCGGTCCCTCTAATGGCGGCGTCCGGTCTCCTCCGTCACAGCCCCTGCGCTCCGGTCCTCAGCTCCGACCGACCGACTGTAGGGAAGAGTCTCCGCTCCGCTGCTGCTGACTCTGAGGGATGAGAGTCTCTCTCCACCTGCTACAAGGCCCAGGCTTCAGGCCTTCAGCAGTCCCGGTCCGCACAGGTGTCTCCTCAGGAACCAGTCTCCGCGTCACAAGCTCAGTCATAAGAGGGAGACCAGTCAGATGAGGCATTAGAAGAGGAAGTGTCAGAAGAGGAAGAGGCGGTCTCTCCTCCCCCCTTTTATCATCTCCCCCAGCAGCCTCTCGGGCGGAAACAAGCAGCCCGGGAGCCTGGGGAATTATGGGGAATGTAGTCTTTTCCCCTAAAAGGGGTATGACCCCGCTACACACTCCCCCCACTTTGAATCTTTGGTCCCCAAAGACATTGTTCAAATTACAAGCTTTCTCAGGAACAACACTTTCACATAATTTAGACAGGGGAGCTTCCCACCAACTAGCATAAGATGGGGAGCTGTCCTGTCTACAGGTCACTTCAGTGTGGGCGACCTGTTTAACTGTGCCAGAGAGTGAGCTGGGGTTGCCCTCCACCAAATGAACAGTGGATGGGTCAGGGCGTTCAGCACTTCTCCTTGCTGTGGTAACAGAGTCCTCTGAACTTTCTCCCATTTGAGGGTAAGTCAACCTCCTGGGAGGCTTCACAACTCTGCGAGCTCTCTGTTCTCTTGGGACTTCTTCAGGAACACATTCTGACAACATCTCTGGTTCTGGAACATCTACTTCTTCTTCTTCTGAGTAGAGACCAGGGATATCTTCCCAGCACTCAGGCACAACACTGAATGGCACAAACTCTGTGGCTTCTGGGTTCAATGTGTTATCTTCCACATCTTCAGTAGGTGGAAGATCTATGGCAGAATTTCCTGGGGTTGAGGAAGGCCATAGCCATTCAAGTTCTCCTCTTTCTTCCTCTGGTTGGGGGTCCTGTCCACCCCTAGCTTGGGATGTTTGAGACCTAGTGTTAGGCCTGGGGGTATCCAGAATGGAAACAGTTTCAGGTACGTCTCTTGCTGGAGGAATTCTGACTGCTTCAGTGAGTGGAAGCAAGTGATTCCTATGCCAGGTCTTCAGAGGCCCCACTCTTCCTTCTGGCTTTAACTTGTAGACAGGCAATCCAGATGACATATGGCTCTGATCTCCATCTATCAGCAATCTTGTGTTTTCCAGGGATCCCTAGGTTGCGTAACAGTACACGGTCCCCAGGCTGTAGGTCCTGTACTCTAACTTTCAAATCAAAGTTCCTCTTATTTCGGGCCCCCCTCTGGTCAGAGGCCGCTTGAGCTTTCTCATAAGCTATCTTCAGACTGCGCCTCAGTCTGTCCACATATCCTTTGTGGGAGGCAGCAGAGGCATGGTCTAAGGAAATGCCAAAGGCCAAATCCACTGGCAATCTTGCTTCTCTCCCAAACATAAGCCGGTAGGGGGAAAAACCTGTCACATCACTTGTGGTACAATTGTAAGCATGCACTAGAGCTGAAATGTGTTGGCTCCAATGTTGCTTCTTCTCTGTTTCCAAAGTTCCCAACATGTTCAATAGGGTCCTGTTGAACCTTTCAGGCTGGGCATCACCTTGAGGGTGATATGGTGTGGTTCTAGTCTTCTCTACTCCCAGAGAATCTAGTAGCTTCCTGATCAGGCGACTCTCAAAGTCCCTTCCTTGGTCTGAATTGATTCTCTGTGGTAGTCCATAGTGAACAAAGTACTTCTCCAATAGTACCTTGGCTACTGTAGAGGCCTTCTGGTCCTTGGTTGGGAAAGCCTGAGCATAACGGGTGAAATGGTCGGTTATCACCAGAACATTTCCCAATCCACTCAAATCGGGTTCAAGGCAGAGAAAATCAATGCATACCAGATCCATTGGGCCTTGACTCTGTAGATGGCCCATTGGGGCAGCTTGATGGGGTAAAGTCTTTCTCTGAATGCATCTTGCACAGGAATGGCAATACTCCTCCACTTCGGCCCTCATGCAGGGCCAATAAAACCGGTCTCTGACAAGTTGGAAGGTTCTCTCTGCTCCCAAGTGACCATGCTGGTCATGTAGGGCAATCAGCACAGTCTCTCGATGCTTTTCTGGGAGAAACAACTGCCACTTGTCTTCTGAGCTATCAGAGGGGCCCCTTCGGTAGACTACCCCCTGATGCACCTGTAACTTGTCCAACTCTCTCCTCAGTAGGCGAGCTTCTTTGGAAGGGTGAAGTCGAAGTCCCTCTGGACTCTTGTCTTCCAGGGCTTCCAGGACCAATCTCCCCATGGGGTCTTCCAATTGGTCACACCTTAACTCCTTCTTGGACAGCTTCGGTAGGCACTCTTCTTCTAGCTGAGTTACCCCACAGTAACACTTTGGGACTCCCACTGTGGTAACTCCTATTTCTTCAGCTCTGGATCCTCCTCTGGCTTGGAGTTCAGCCCCTTGACAAAGGGCTCGCACTCCTTCTGGTGCCACTTGGGTCCAGTCTTCCCAGTCATCGACCATGACATGGGATCTTCGGGACAGGGCATCTGCGTCCCTATTTCCAGCCCCTGGTCTGTACTTGAGGCTGAAATTGAATCCAGACAACGCCGCCAACCATCTGTGTCCAGTTGCATCCAGCTTGGCGGTGGTTAATAGATAGGTCAAGGGGTTGTTATCTGTCTTTACAGTAAACTCGGCCCCATACAAATAGTCTCTCAGTTTGTCAACAACTGCCCATTTGAGGGCTAAGAACTCCAACTTGTGGGTGGGATAGTTCTTCTCGGAGGGGGTCAGGCTCCGGCTCACATAGGCCACTGGTCGTAGCTGATCTTCATACTCCTGGTAGAGTACTCCACCTAGGCCCTCATGGCTGGCATCAACATGTAGCTCATATGGTCTAGTGGGGTCAGCGTAGGCCAAAACTGGGGCTGTGGTGAGACTTCTCTTCAAGGTTCTGAAAGCCTCTTCACACCTTGAGTTCCATTGGTCTTGGACCGACTCACCGGACCTCCTAGGCCCCATTCCATCTTCCTCTCCTTCTGTCTTGAGCAGTTCGTTTAGGGGTTTTGCAATGCGGGCAAACCCATCCACAAACCTGCGGTAGTAGGAGCAGAACCCCAAGAAAGACCGAAGTTCTGTAACTGTTGTGGGTCTTGGCCACAAAGTAACTGCCTCCAGCTTCTCAGGGTCTGTAGCCACTCCTTTTTCAGACACTATGTGTCCCAGATAGTTCACAGAAGACTGATAGAACCGGCACTTCTCGGGAGAAAGTTTGAGTCCCTCTTCACTGAGCCTCTTCAGTACTTTCTCCAATCTGGCTTCATGTTCTTCCAAAGTCTTTCCAAAGACAATGACATCGTCCAGGTACACAAGGACTTCTATGAGGTTCATGTCTCCAACTGTCCTTTCCATTAGGCGTTGAAACGTAGCAGGAGCTCCAGATAGGCCCTGAGGCATCCTGTTGAACTCAAAGAATCCCACTGGGGTTATGAAAGCAGTCTTTTCTCTGTCTTCTGGATGCATGGGGATTTGGTAATACCCACTCTTGAGGTCCATCACACTGAACCACTTAGCTCCAGATAAACTCTGTAAGGCATCTTCTATCCTTGGCGTGGTGTACTGGTCAGGAATGGTCCTCCTGTTGAGAGTTCTGTAGTCAATGCAGAGCCTCAATGACCCATTCTTCTTCCTGACTACCACTATTGGGGAGGCATAGGGGCTTCTGGATTCCCTAATCACTCCCGTCTTCTTCAATTCCGCAAGCTGCTCTCTCAGATCCTCCAGATCTGCTAGCGGGACTCGCCTGACTCTCTCTCTGAATGGCTTGTCCTCTTGCATGCGGATTCGATGGGTGGCACTCCTCGCACACCCCACATCAAACTCATCTTTAGAGAAAATCTTCTCCCATCTGGTCAGCTGGGCCTTGGCTCTCTCTTTCCAAGCTCCAGGTAGGTTTGGGTTTTAAAAAAGTAAAAGTGACTCAGCGCATAGTATAAATATAACATCAAGTGTCCATAATCAATCCTAAATAGTGGTAAAAAACAAAGTGGAAAAAATATCTAAAGTGAAAAATAAGACAAAAGACTAAAAACACCAAAAATATGTTCAAGAAAAAAGTGTCCAAATAATCTAATTAATCCGTGCCAGGAATGCCGGTATAGATAAATAGACTGGGGCTCCGGTGCTTATCTTCTAGTCTCTAATTGTATAACACAAAAGTACATGGAAATCTGCCGCACCTATCCTCAAATAGGCTCACAGGACTCTCACCTCCAGATTTCTTTGAATACTGCAAAAAGCCACTTTCTTTTGCTGCTGATTAAACTCCTCCACACGCTGAACTGTGTCCTTGTATTGCCCCAATCTGTTGGTCCAATCCGCTAAAACCTCATCAAACAAAGAGATAAGGGGGAAGGAGGGCAAAGAGGACTTCCATAGTGTAGTAGTTTAAAAGTAAAGTGTTTATTTGTAAGTAAAAATTGCGCCCTTACATCTAAAATAATAACAACAGGCAAGGAATCAAGCAAAGCGCTGTTACACGCTGTTCTCACTGCACTTCCGGTTGCGTCCGTCCAGACCACTCCCTACGCGTTACGTCACACGTGACTTCTTCAGGGGATACTGATTGGTCGTAGTGTGGACGTTTAAATAGTGTTTCAGAGCGGAAGTAGACCGGCGGCCATTTTAATGCCTATACTTGTAATGGTGACCATTTACAACTAATTCTGTATGTCAGGCAATAGTGGCCATTTTAAGAGAGAAATTTATTGACTTCCGGATTAAGTCCCCGGAAGGTTGTGTGCGGACATTTTAATTAATTAACCTCTCCGGTTACTAATGTGTACTCATTGGGCTATCAGGAATCAAAAGTTTGATAACTGAATTCAATTACTAATATGGACTATCGGTTAGTTAATCCCAACCTTCTAGACTTTTAACCCTAACATCGGCTAATAAAGTCAGCCATATGTAGTATGTTTTCCTTATGGGTACCTTAATAACATCATAGTGTACAAGCTACATTATTGACTGCATAGACTGTGCGCCATTTGCTGGTGGCGTCATTCTAGATGTAGTGCTTAACTCTTCACATTAGATAATTCTAACTGCGCATGTCTAATGCAAAAACCTACTCTGCTGACAGTCACAACCAACTCATTGGTTAGAGTTGATAGACTCTGGTCCGTGGACCGGGACTGCCAGAGAATAAGTCTCCAGAAAACAGATATTGGAAGACAATACGGTGTGTTTACACTGGTACTACATTGGTATTTGGCCCCGAATAGCCAATAAAGAACAGGCTATTTAAGCGGAATGGAAAAGAGGTTTGAATATTCTATCCCATATGGGTATGACTATCATACCTTATATAAAATATATGGTATAAATAGTATGAACACCTATTCTATTAAAATATATTAAAATATATTAAAATATGTTAAATATTAATTAGTTTAAATATGATCAAGATTGTGTAAATCTGATTATTGGTCTATAGAAATAAATATAATTATAATTATAAAATCCATAGACATACCTTACATTTGAACCACAGAGTGGATAAAAATCAATAAAATAGATATATATAACCAAGCATCCCGGAAATGCAGTAGTCAAATAATACCTACATCTTATTATACAACATGATTAAAAATTACTTAAAAAACAATTCAAATCAAAATCAACATTAAGCCCTTCAGGAGTTAATGTACGCATCCTATGTATCCAGAGGGATTCTCTTTGACTAATGGTTCTGGTTAGGTGGCTGCCTCTCCATGAGGGGCTGTACCTCTCTATGCCCCAGAACTGTAGTTGTGTGGGATCCCTATTATGTTTTCTATCAAAATGTCTAGATACATTATGCTTAGGGGACCCCTTAATGATGTTACGAACATGTTCTGCTATTCTGATCTTCAACTGTCTTTTTGTTCTCCCAACATATTGCAAATTGCAACTACATTGCAGTACATACACCACCCCCTCTGTATGACAGCTAATAAAATCCTTTATGGGATATGTTTGTCCTGTAGTAGTGGCTGTGAAGTCTGCCCTTTTAGATTGAAATTTACGTGCTTTTCGGCAGGCATTGCAGTTTTTACAGGGATAAAACCCTTTCCCATTAAAAAAGGTAAAACCCTTTTTAGGCGGTGGTTCAACAACTGATTTCACAACCATATCCCTCACCGTGGGAGCTCTTTTGTAGATAATCTTTGGTAATACAGGTAAAATAGGTTTGAGGTCTTTATCGCTTCTCAATACCATGGAGAGTTTCTTCCAAACATCTTCTCCTTCACCCGTCCCCTTCACTTCTGACCAGCCAACTGGGACAGCAGGACTCACCTGTCCCAGAAGCATCCTGGCAGGGATCTCCACGGGCCTCTCCGTGGGGTTCCTCACACTGACAGGGACTCTTCCTCTTGCCTTCTTCAGGTCCTTCAATGAGATTACTTCTGGTATCACTTCCAGACCTGAGTGACCCTCCATTGGGTCGGGTTCCAACATTACAAAGGGGCCAGGCTGCTCCCAATAAGGTTCCCGTGGCTCTCATGCAGGTCACCTCTCCAGGCTGTAACACCGCTCCTTCTTTTCCAAGCCTCCATACCCTTCCTATCCCCTCACTTGGGGTCTTCTGCTCTAGGACCAACCGCTGATAGGCTGCCTTCAGCATGGGATGGATCTTGGGAGCTGAAAGATTCTCTTTCTTCACCAGGGGGGTCAGAAGCCTTCTGACTAGATCCGTGTTTGTCCCTATGATCAGGGAGGTCTTGCTGGTTCCAGGCGGGCGAGGGCACACCACTGCCAGGGTGTCGAACACTTCAGCCTTTCCAGCCACGGATGGGTCAAAGGTCAACCGTATGGGTAGGTATCCATCATAGGGGAAACTCTGAGTTCCCAGTCCCCTTATCTCCAACTCTTCTATCTTCTGTATGGGCAGATGACTCAGGTATCTGTCATAGAAGTCCCTGTACAATAGGGTCACTTGGGCTCCAGTGTCCAGGAGGGCCTTCGTGTACACTCCTTCCACTTGGATAGGTACAGTAGGAGATGGGCCAACCAGCTCTTCTGGGTAGGGCCGAGTTGACTCTGTCCTCTTCTTTGGACTCTTTCCTTTCTCACTTGATTTGCGCTTGATCCTTTCTTGAGCCTGGTATGCATTAATTTTCTCCCTCTTAGTGGGAGTGTGAACCCGTTGAGGGATATTGTTATCTCTCATTTTTAAGGGTTCTCGCTTGGGAGTGCTGTATTTCTTCGGAGGGGTCTTGCCCCCTTTCTCTGGAGTGCACCTTGGTTGAGGATCCCTGGGCCCCTTTTGAGGGGTTTGATCTCCTCGCTTTCTCTTCCTGTTGTGCTTCTTGGAGCTCACTGAAGGTGATGGGCACCCGGTTGACTCCTTCACCGGGGCCCTTTGGCGTTTCCCGCCGGCTGGCGACTTTCTGTTTTCTTCTTCTTGGGACTGGAACATACAGCTGCAATATGACCAATTCCTCCACAATTAAAACAGATCATCTCACCGTAGTCAGGTGGGGATGCTGGTGCTGAAACAGCTGGAAACAATTCCCTCCTGCTTGTCTCTTTCTTGGGACTTGGCGTCTCTCTTGCCACTAGAGATGTCAGTATCTCCATCATCTGGGACATCTGCAACTTCAGGGCATCTACTTCTGTCTCTCTTTCAGGGGTTAAGGCCGACCTGACCGTGGCCACTGGAAGTTTTGTAGACCCCATTACTTGCTTTTCCCGTTTCTCCTCCAACATGGCCTCTTCTTCTCTGACCATTCGGATGAGGTCAGGGTAGTCCAGGCTCTTCCCATCCTGCCGGGTGCGTAGTATTAGTGCGACAGGGTCCAAGGGTTGGGCTCCCCTCATCACCTGCTGGGCACGGGCTTCATCTACCTTCCTGGATCTATCCCCTTCTTCAGGATAATCCTATGCAGAATCTTGTCTATACGTCCCATGTATTCCGACAGCTTCTCCCCTGTCTTCTGGTAACAGTGTTCCAGTTGATAGGTAAGTTCTGTGACTTTTTCTGTCCCACCAAACACACTTTCCAGGATGTCTATGTAATCCTGTGCAGTGCAATCCTTTTTGCTTGTCTTCAGATTGCGTATGGCCTCCAAGGCAGGCCCTTTTAGGCTCTCAACAATCCTTTGCTTCTTTCTGCCTTCTGAGACCTCCCATTCTTCTAAGGCCTGTGTGGCACCATCTAACCACTCTTCAAATCTCTCTTCTCCCGAGGGTACAGGTGTCCTCCCTGAAAACATCCGGAGTTTCCTGTATCCCGACATTGGGTAATCCCCGGGGTCTCTTCTGCACTGAGTCACAATCTCCCCTAGGACAGCACACAGTTCTGCACTAAGAGTAGTTTGTGCGGGACTTTCCGCGCCCTTCTGCTCTTCCTTCTTTGGGGATAGCATGGTTTTCATAGGAGAACAGTCTCCCTTGCGCGGCAGCGCATGCAGCACTTGATAGGCCTGACCATTCGGTGCTTGTATGCTTTGGCTCCTGAACTGCTCTGGAGTCTCTTCCTGCCATTCTATTAAGGCATATGTATACCCAGCATCATTTCTCATGTCCATTATCCATGACTTTTGGCATGGGGATAGGGACATTATGAGCTGCTTGACTGCCTCTCTCTGCCATATCCCTGGCAGTTCAATGACTGCTGCTGCGGCTGGATCAGTGGCCCATGTTGCGGACCACCGTCCCACTTCTATTGGGTCCATGCCGGTATCTTCTGGCGGCTTTTCCCGCTTACTCAGGATCCCGGATTACGAGCCCCCACGTGTAGCGATACCCCCAGTTAAGAGAGCCGCTGGTTTGTTTTGGGTCCCTGAGTACAGCTCCACCAACCCCCGGCAATTTGCTCTACCCGCTCTGGCACAGTTAGTAAAGGGGTATGTATCTATGCACATAAAAATATCACTTATACTCTAAGTGTAATGGGTATGAACTCACAAGCAGACTGCTGAGATAAGAATAACTGGCTTTACTTTGGCAGTAAGGAAAAGAAATAGTAACATGCATTTAAACATTTGACTTACAATACTTTAGCAGGTCCCTGCAATATGCACTTTAACATGTACACATGTATGTAACGAACTAGCAATGGGGAACGGAGCGCCAAGTGTGGCGACCGTCTGCTATGCACCCCTGAGGTGCAATAAATCTATCTGCGCCTACCTAACGGACCAGGCCTGATCCCTAGTATTAGAGCTCAGTCCTTGTACAAGTACAGTGTTCTTCACCGGCAATCAATCTGTAGAGGTGGTGCACATGTAGCTTTAAATGGTGTATTTGTAATCCACAGAAAGTAACATTTGCTGCTCTGAGGTGAATTGTGCCTTGGCAGTTCAATAGGCATAAACGTGTGTATAGCAATGCAGGATGAGCCTTTCAGCTCTCTCACCAATCCTGGGGTACCGTCCTCAGCTCAGGTCCCTCTAATGGCGGCGTCCGGTCTCCTCCGTCACAGCCCCTGCGCTCCGGTCCTCAGCTCCGACCGACCGACTGTAGGGAAGAGTCTCCGCTCCGCTGCTGCTGACTCTGAGGGATGAGAGTCTCTCTCCACCTGCTGCAAGGCCCAGGCTTCAGGCCTTCAGCAGTCCCGGTCCGCACAGGTGTCTCCTCAGGAACCAGTCTCCGCGTCACAAGCTCAGTCATAAGAGGGAGACCAGTCAGATGAGGCATCAGAAGAGGAAGTGTCAGAAGAGGAAGAGGCGGTCTCTCCTCCCCCCTTTTATCATCTCCCCCAGCAGCCTCTCGGGCGGAAACAAGCAGCCCGGGAGCCTGGGGAATTATGGGGAATGTAGTCTTTTCCCCTAAAAGGGGTATGACCCCGCTACATAAGGATGTGGCAGCTGCCCACTCCTTAACAACCAGCTATTCACACATCAATTCAGGTAATTTGTTACTTATGCTCTAAACATTCTAAATGAAATGCATAAATGTTTTTTCGTTACAATTTATTTTGGATCCATAATTATTGTTATTCAGAGATTCGGATACACCTGAATGTTTGAATAACGAAAATTTTGTGCGAAATAAACCGCTCATGTCTCTCCTTGACAGTCTCAAGTAACATGCACCCATGCCTCCCAATTTTTTAAGATGGGAATGAGGGACACCTACTAGCGAGAGAATGTTGGCATAGGACACCCCCCCCCCTCATGCCACGCCCCCTTAAAGGAGAATTAGCCTAAATGAATAATTAGTTAAAACCACAAGGGCTTTTTTTTTACCACTACTATTACTTTATATTGGCTTTTGAAATTTAAAAATGCAGCAAATTAGATTTTGGATGAAAGTTTTAGCATTGGGAAACACTTTTTGAAAGACAAAATTTGCATTTTTTATACAACTATACAGATCAGACCAAAATGAGGGACAAATGAGGAGGAAAGAGGGACAGAGAGACATTTCTCCAAATTAGGGACAGTCCCTCGAAATCAGGGACAGTTGGGAGCTATGTGCACCCAGTCTCTGAGTCCTGCAGCATGTCTCCACTTTTATCAACAGTAAGTTGTAGAACATGCAAAGTTTCTGATCATCTCCTGAAGTTCACAGTCTGACAATCTTATGTAGCATTATATATACTTAATATTATGTGAGGCCCCTTGGGGATATCAGGGGCTGCAGCTGAGGCCTGTATATAGTAAAAAGCCCTCCACAGTGTTATTAACACCCCATGCTGCAATGTGATATTCTGAAAATAACACTAGGTGGTGGTATACAACCATAAACACAGAACATACAGTAAATAAATAAAATGCTCCGTATAAGCAGTGATAATACTGATATGTTTACTTACAGTTGTTGCCAGACTGTAATTTTTCCCAGAAGTTCAGAATTACTTTATTAGACTATTTCAGGATTACTTACTAAGGCAATGTTATGTAACTCATAAAAATTAGTAAGGATACTTATTGTGAACAAATTTCACCACACTAAGGCTCTATTCACACTGCGGCGACATGAAAGTCGCGCAACTTGCGGTGTGACTTTGACGGACGACTTCCTGACAACTTGATGTAATCGGTAATCTTTCTATAATTTCAGATGCAAATCACATCAATATAGATGAGGATCCGACTTGGAGGCAACTTCCAAAGTATATGGGCACAAGTCGGATAGAAGTTGCCTTGAAGTAGTACAGGAAACTTTTCTAAAGTAAAAGCGAATTTAGTAGTGCTAATTAAAGCCGAGTTCCACCCAAAAGTGGAACTTCCGCTTATCTTATTCCACCCCCCCTCCAGGGCCACATTTGGGGGAGAGCGGGTACCTGTTTTTGACAAGTATCCTGTCCCCACTTCCGTCAGTCCTTGCTGCGGCGAGGTACATCAGAAGTTTGGCCCCCTCCTTCTCCTGTAAAAGCACTTTGCGCATGCGCAGTAGGGAAACGGCTGTGAAGCCGCAAGGCTTCACTGCTCGGTTCCCTTACCGGCAGCACCCGGCATTTCTGAATTCCAGGACAGGTAAGTGTCCTAATATTAAAAGTCAGCAGTTACAGTATGTGTAGCTGCTGACTTTTAATTTATGGAGGGGGGCGGAACTCCCCTTTAAGAGAGCTTTCATTGACTAACATGGAATTAATTACATGTGTAATGCGACTTGGGGTCTCACAAGTCAGATCCCAAGTCGCGGTAGTGTGAACTGAACGTTAGTGAAGCTAAACCCATCAGATTTAATGGTTACAAAAAACTGTTGCATTTTTTTAATTCTTTATTTTAAGAGAATCAGCATGACAATTCAAGAGTCAAAAACACACATTCATAACACAAATATAATAAGCGAGACCTTACAGCATAATAAATAAGCATAAACATGCATACAGTGTAACATACCTACACACCAGGTCATACCGATCCTCCCTTTTTTTTATTTATTATATATATAGATAGTATAAGGGGCAACGTATCAAACCCCAAGTCAATGAAAGAAAAATAGGGCAGGAAGGGGGAGGGGAGAGAAAAGAATCCCTCACAAACCCCTGGGCCAAGCACTTATCTTACGATGTCTGCCAAGACCAGGAGGGCTTAGCTTATTGCTTTTGGGAGGCAAGAGGTGTTTGATCTTCATAGAAAAAGTATGGATATCAGATTCTCCAATGTGTCTCTTCCTGTTCTTTAACTGCTTGCCGACCAGCCGATGCAGTTGTACTGCGGCAACATGGTTTGGCTGCGTGAATCACTGTCATGTTACGCAGATTATTCTGGTAACCACTAAGGGCGCGTGTGCTGCTCGCCCCCGATGCTCGTCCCCCAGAGCCAATGCTCCCGCGATCGCTTGTGACACGGCGAGATCCGGGATCTCTGTTTGTCTCTGAGGGGATAAGAGACAGATCGTGTGTTCATACAAAGCATGAACACCAATCTATCTCTTCCCCTAGCAAATCCCATCCCCCCTTCAGTTAGAACACACACTTGGAAACACAATTACCCCTTGATCGCCCCCCTAGTGTTAACCCCTTCACTACCAGTGAAATTTTGACAGTAATCATTTTTTTATAGCACTGATCACTGTATAAATGCCAATGGTCCCAAAAATGTGTCAAAATTGTCCAATGTGTTTGCCATAATTTCGCAGTCACGATAAAAATCGTAGATCGCCGCCATTACTAATAAAAAAATAATAATAATATTAATAATGCTATAAACCTATCCCCTATTTTGTAGACGCTATATCTTTTGCGCAAACCAATCAATATATGCTTATTGCTATTTTTATTACCAAAAATATGTAGAAGAATACATATCAGCCTAAACTGAGAAAAAAATAGCTTTAAAAAAAAAAAAATATTTATTGTAGCAAAAATTACAAAATATTGTGTTTTTTTTCAAAATTGTCAACTACCACCAAAAGAAAGCTCCATTTGTGGGAAAAAAAAGGACCTCAATTTTGTTTGGGTACAACGCCGCATTACCGCACAATTGTCAGTTAAAGCAACGCGGTGCCGAATCGCAAAAAATGGCTTGGTCATTCAGCAGCCAAATCTTCCGGGGCTGAAGTTGTTAAGTATCATAATTGGTTTGTCATGCAGCAGAAATGCCGTTGGATTTCCTCCAAGAGACCCCTGTGAGCATCTTTATTGTCTGCTCCACCATGGTCCAGAACTTTGGGACATTCAGGTTCAGGAAGCAGGGTCCCCTCAGATTCTGTACCAGTGGCGGCTGGTGGTATATTTTTTTGGGGGGGGGGGGGGAGGGCCGCAAACAGTGGACCCACAGTCACCCCCCCTGGGTCAGTCGGGTCACCCGCAACCCTCACCCCGGTCAGTCGGGTCACCCACACCTCCACCCCTGGTCGTTTAACAGCCCCACACTTACCTCATCTATGGCGCAGGCATCGCTTTCCTCCGGGCGACAGGCGGCGGTTTCCCCTGCGTCTCCTCCTCGGCATCATGGGGGCTTCTGCCATGCGTATCCTCGCTCGTTTTTACCACACCTTTAGGTGCATTGGCAGCGCGTTTGGGGTGGCACCAAAATAAATAATTAAGTGAAACAAACAGCTGCTACTTATGTGAATATAACAATGTAAAAGCCTGCAATTTAGCCTAAAAAAGTGAACTATTAGTAGGATAAATTAGTAGCGCTAGTGTACAATAAACAAGTGTAGAAAAGTGTTATATAAATAACTCAATACAATTACCGTATTTATCGGCGTATAACACGCACTTTTTCCCCCTAAAAATCGGGGGAAAGTCGTGGGTGCGTGTTATACGCCGATACCCCAAAAAAAATATTCAAAAATGTCAAAAATGGCAAGCGCCGCCGAAAAAATAGCGAGCGCTGCCGAAAAAGACCGAATTGCGGCCGAAAAAACCCGAAGCCGCGCCGGAATAGACCGAGCAGACTGTTCGGCTCTGCTCATAGTCAGCAGGGAGGTGGGACCGCGAGCGGAGCTGAACAGTCGGCTCGGCCTTTTCCGGGGCCGCTTCGGTCTTTTTCGGCCGCGCCTCGGTCTTTTTCGGCGGCGCGCGCGTCAGAGAGTCTCGGCGGCGGGAAATTTAAACCCGGACCGGACTTCAAATGACGCTGGCAAGGTACAATGTCGCTGGGCATGGCTGCAATGACCCTGGGCAAGGCTGCAATGATGCCCGGCAAGGCTGCAATGACGCTGGGCATGGCTGCAATGACCCTGGGCAAGGCTGCAATGATGCTGGGCAAGGCTGCAATGATGCTGGGCAAGGCTGCAATGACCCTGGGCAAGGCTGCAATGATGCTGGGCAAGGCTGCAATGACGCTGGGCATGGCTGCAATGACGCTGACAAGCTGCAATGACCCTGGGTAAGGCTGCAATGACGCTGGGCAAGGCTGCAATGATGCTGGGCAAGGCTGCAATGATGCTGGGCAAGGCTGCAATGACGCTGGGCAAGGCTGCAATGATGCTGGGCAAGGCTGCAAACGACGCTGGGCAAGCTGCAAATGACGCTTAAATGTAAGTTTTTTTTTTTTCCCCTAAACTTCCCTCCTAAAACTTTTTTTCCTTAAAATACCCTCCTAAACTTGGGGTGCGTGTTATATGCCGGTGCGTGTTATACGCCGATAAATACGGTATTCAATAAAAACAATGTGTATAATTCACCCAGTTAAAGGGAAATAAAAGTTATTGTAACTGTAAATAAAATTAGGTGGTTTCAAATTCCTCTTCAAATAAAATCTTTAAACTTGGTTCTTCAAAGAAAACTTGAATCAATCACCACACCACGTGTTTGTGACACCACTCCTTCTGAAGAGCGCACTCACCAGCTCACAATGCCTCCCACTTTCGTGTTTGGCTGCAGCGTATTTTACCCACTCCAGGGGTTAATGGTGACTCTCCACTTGATTCTCTTGTTAAATCTCAATGTGATTCCATATGTAAAAAAATAAATAGGTGCACCACATAGTGTAAAAAAGTATAACCCGTTTATTCAATCACACAAACACCTCCAATAGTAAAACTCACATTTAAAAAAATAAAATCAAGCCTCCAAAAAACACAGCAAACCAAACTGGACTGGTATAGTGGTGTACTACGGCCACAAACACGGACGGCGGACCAGAAGTATGCGCACCAGCGAAATCTCTCACAGACTTCTAATGTCCCGTACACATGGTCGGAAATTCCGACCACAAAAAAATTTTTTCCGACGGATTTTGTCCGACACTGGTGTTGCATACACACGGTCGGACAAAGTTGTCGGAAAATCCGATCATCCTGAACGTGGTGACGTTCGTTGTGTACGACGGGACTACGTAGAGGCTAGTAGCCAATAGCTTTGGTCTTGTAATGTGATCTGAGCATGCGTGGCACTTTGTCCATCGGAATTCGCTACTACACGATCGGAAAAAGTCCGATAGGACTTTGTTGTCGGAAAATTTGAGAGCAGGATCTCAAACTTTTTCCGTCGGAAACTCCGACGGAAAAAGTCAGATGGAGCCCAAACATCGGTCGGAATTTCCGACAACATGGTTCGATAGGACATTTTCCATCGGAAAATCCGACCGTGTGTACAGGGCATTAGTGTCAACCTCTGGCAGTGGTGTAGCTTCCGAATAGGGCAGCGTCTCACGTAAATACAGTTTTATAGTCCTGTAGCCACGCCCTCGACATGTTTCATCGTGTAGACTTATTCATGGGGTTGGCTACACAACCCATCTCACAATAACTTATAGTAACTGCATAACATTCACATGTGCGCCTTAATCGCTCACATGTGGTGCGGGATGCGCGCGCATATGCTAATTAGCGGACATGCCCGCGCATAGGTCAATTTGACCGTAACTTGCATAGTGACACCTAATGCACATTTGTGCTAATCGGCGCATATGCCTTCATATTAGTGATTTTTTTTTTGGCGCATAATTATTGCGCCAGTGGTTAGGTGGGCTGCAAATGAACTGGTTAGTGCCTTTTCTTCACATATATGCGCCTGGCGCATAGTCATTGCCTCAGTGACCCGTGGATCAGGGTCTCTAAAGCGCCCATTTTTATGTCCGCGCGCGCGTCCCTATTATTAGTGCGCGCGCGCACCAATAGCAGGCGCGCGGGTCAGAGTCAGCAATGTCTATGGGTACTATGATGCGTGCGCATCCTAATTTGTAACAGCGCACCGGCGCATACTCTGTGTCCCCATAGCCGCCATACACCCAGCGGAAATGTCTCATAGTTGCATACAATAGTGGAAGGTCAATTCAGGTCCTCAATATACATATATATATTACCCTTAATAATCCCTCTATATTAAAAGGTGAGTATAAGTAAACTATTCAAGGTGTAATCTATACATTAAAAACATATATATATATATACTATCAATATATATATATACATATATATATTTATAAATATATTAAAACATCACTTTTGAACAATCCTAAAGCAGCTGTAAAAACACCATATTGTTACAATAACGATAAAATCTGTGTATACTAGTGTTGATAACAGTGATAACTCCATATAAAACGTTAATTCATATAACATTTAAAATTTAAAATAAATTAAAACTAATTATAACAAATGGATGAGTTTCAAAATATTATTCACATTGCTAATGGTCAATATTGTAAATATTTAATATTTGCAGGCTGTCATACTTATGATTAATTTCCTGCAAAATTATTACAATCTCTGACATAATCACATAGAATTGTAGTGTCATTAACCCATTCTATCAGCTTATTATTTAACAAGCTTATATTCACTGGTATAATCATCTCGCGTAGGGGGTGGGTTATTTAGATGTCCTGCCACGTTAGTGGGTATTAGACTACATTTTTAGACCCGATCTAAATTACGTCTAAGACCTAAATAAATTCATTCTAAATGATTAATTATATCAATTAGTGGTGAGAACACAGCACGGTTGCCAAACCAGAAATATACTCGAATGGGGTTACCTTCGTGTTATTCCAAAATGGAGAAATTAGTAGATATCGCCCTAATTGTCAGCTAAATATACAAATATGCAATAAAATAAAATAGGATAAAATCTCCAAAGAGATTATATATAAATATTGGCAAATATTAAAAATTAAAAATATTATGGATACCTGGTGTTATATATTTATTAAAAATTATTGATAAAACAATTTAAATCTAGCTCTATGTTCAACCCTCGAGGCGTCAAACATTTTAGCAAAAAGATCCAGCGGGTTTCCCTTTGACTAAGGTCTCTGACCCTATTCGATCCCCTCCAAGAGGGGTGAATGGTGTCTATCCCACAAAACTGTAATACTGATGGGTCCTGGTCGTGTTTCTCTTTAAAATGTAGTGAAACGCTATGAAATTGGAAGCCTTTTCTTATATTAGCAAGATGCTCGGCTATCTGGACTCTCAGTAATCTTTTTGTCCTTCCCACGTAGAGTAAACCACACGGGCACCACATGAGGTACACAACATGGGTGGAATTGCAAGTAATAAATTCTTCTATTTGTAAGGTTTCACCATCTCTATTCGCAATTTCCGTTTTCCCCCTGTTGCTTACACGTGTAGTCCTGCAGCAGATGCATTTCCTGCAGGCATAAAACCCTTTTAAATGTATCCTTAAAATCTGTTGATTTGGTGGATCTAAACGTTTTTTAACAATACGGTCTCCAAAATTCGGGGCTCGTCTGTATATAAATTTCGGTCGACTATTCAAAATGCCCCCCAAATGTCTATCCCTACACAGTATATGCCAGTGTCTCTCATAAATATTTTGAACTTCTTTGTATTGACAATGGAAGTCTGAAATAAAGTTCAATTGGTGTCGATCACTATCCTCTCTCTCAGGTTTATTCTTTAAACACATCTCTCTCGGGATTTCAGAAACTTCATGTATGATTTTATCTAGAATTTTTTCCTTAGAGCTACATAGAGCTAGATTTAAGCTGTTTTATCAATAATTTTTAATCAATATATAACACCAGGTATCCATAATATTTTTAATTTTTAATATTTGCCAATATTTATATATAATCTCTTCGGAGATTTTATCCTATTTTATTTTATTGCATATTTGTATATTTAGCTGACAATTAGGGCGATATCTATTAATTTCTCCATTTTGGAATAACACAAAGGTAACCCCATTCGAGCATATTTCTGGTTTGGCAACCGTGTTGTGTTCTCACCACTAATTGATATAATTAATCATTTAGAATGAATTTATTTAGGTCTTAGACGTAATTTAGATCGGGTCTAAAAATGTGGTCTAATACCCACTAACGTGGCAGGAGATCTAAATAACCCACCCCCTAAGCGAGATGATTATACAAGTGAATATAAGCTTGTTAAATAATAAGTGGGGAGCTCTATTAATAGCTGATAGAATTGGTTAATGACACTACAATTCTATGTGATTATGTCAGAGATTGTAATAATTGTGCAGGAAATTAATCATAAGTATGACAGCCTGCAAATATTAAATATTTACAATATTGACCATTAGCAATGTGAATAATATTTTGAAACTCATCCATTTGTTATAATTAGTTTTAATTTATTTTAAATTTTAAATGTTATATGAATTAGCGTTTTATATGGAGTTATCACTGTTATCAACACTAGTATACACAGATTTTATCGTTATTGTAACAATATGGTGTTTTTACAGCTCCTTTAGGATTGCTCAAAAGTGATATATATATACCAGTATGTGTTTTTAATGTATAGATTACACCTTGAATAGTTTACTTATACTCACCTTTTAATATAGAGGGATTATTAAGGGTAATATATATACGGTATGTATATTGAGGACCTGAATTGACCTTCCACTATTGTATGCAACTATGAGGCATTTCCGCCGGGTGTATGGCGGCTATGGAGACACGGAGTATGCGCTGGTGCGCCGTTACAAATTAGGATGCGCACGCGCATCATAGTACCCATAGACATTGCTGACTCTGACCCGCGCGCCTGCTATTGGTGCGCGCACGCACTAATAATAGGGACGCACGCGCGGACATAAAAATGGGCGCTTTAGAGACCCTGATCCACGGGTCACTGAGGAAATGACTATGCGCCAGGCGCATATATGTGAAGAGAAGGCACTAACCAGTTCAATCCCAGCCCACCTAACCACTGGCGCAATAATTATGCGCCAAATAAAAATAAAAAATCACTAATATGAAGGCATATGCGCCGATTAGCACAAATGTGCATTAGGTGTCACTATGCAAGTTCCGGTCAAATTGACCTATGCGCGGGCATGTGCGCTAATTAGCATATGCGCGCGCATCCCGCACCACATGTGCGCGATTAAGGCGCACATGTGACTGTTATGCAGTTACTATAAGTTACTGTGAGATGGGTTGTGTAGCCAACCCCATAAATAAGTCTACACGACGAAACATGTCGGGGGCGTGGCTACAGGACTTTTAAACTGTATTTATGTGAGACGCTGCCCTATTCGGAAGCTACACCACTGCCAGAGGTTGACACTTAGAAGTCAGTAAGAGATTTTGCTGGTGCGCATACTTCTGGTCCGCCGTGGCCGTAGTACACCACTATACCAGTCCAGTTTGGTTTGCTGTGTTTTTTGGAGGCTTGATTTTATTTTTTTAAATGTGAGTTTTACTATTGGAGGTGTTTGTGTGATTGAATAAACGGGTTATACTTTTTTACACTATGTGGAGCACCTATTTATTTTTTTACATATGGAATCACATTGAGATTTAATAGAGAATCAAGTGGAGAGTCACCATTAACCCCTGGAGTGGGTAAAATACGCTGCAGCCAAACACGAAAGTGGGAGGCATTGTGAGCTGGTGAGTGCGCTCTTCAGAAGGAGTGGTGTCACAAACACGTGGTGTGGTGATTGATTCAAGTTTTCTTTGAAGAACCAAGTTTAAAGATTTTATTTGAAGACGAATTTGAAACCACCTAATTTTATTTACAGTTTGGACTATAATATTTATAAACTTTTTTTTTCACTTGTCACTGGGTGAATTATACACATTGTTTTTATTGAATAATTGTATCGAGTTATTTATATAACACTTTTCTACACTTGTTATTATTTTGAAATTTGTATATTATTATTGTACACTAGTGCTACTAATTTATCCTACTAATAGTTCACTTTTTTAGGCTAAATTGCAGGCTTTTATATACAATGTAATGCTGACATAAAATCACACACATAGGTTGGAATTTGATGGACTTTGATGGACTACTATGTAACTATGTAAGATATAGTGCACGGTTTTTGGTTTGTTTTTCCCACAACACACATAGGGCAGGTCATTGATTTTAATGGGCTGCACTACACGTGGCAAAGTAGCTCATGGGACCAAATATTCTGTTGCAGTGTGCACATTTTTCACTGTGCTCTTGTTGCTCAATGTAGCTAAATGTGTGCTTGCTTCTGCCTATGGGGTGCCATTAACAATGGCACTGAAGGCGTGACTAGTTCATTTTAGGTGTATAAATGTGGCCATACACTATACAATCACTATACACTCTGTAGGATCTCCTTTAGATTTACCAAAACTATATAATAGGGGGACACACCTATTTATCCAATCGCTCTGTATCCAATCAGACAGGCCCTTGCACTACATAGTTGATGGTAGATCCAAAGGAGATTGTACAATCAGATTGCATAGTGTATGATGAGCTTTACAGAATTCCAGGCCACATTTCTACTAAAGCTCTGCTTCACATAAACTGTTATGTAATCACTCAGCTCCTCCAAACTCTGGCAAATGAACGATGTAAGATGAAGGTAAGGTATAAAAAATATATCAGTGGTTGTGTATTTTGTGAGAACGGTAATCGCTGATTGCATTGGCATAGCATGCACCTGCAGAGGTGGGCAGGAGTGATCTAGAGGAGGGGGAGGACAGGTACAGGATGTGTGTTAATGAGGTCAGCTGCTCAACTACATGCTTCTACTGGTTCCCCCATCCTGATATCCCCCATATCGAATTCAGGATGGCTAATGGAGGAGTTTTTAACAGGACACTGAGGTATTGCCTGGTCTAGGACAAATAGCTTTTTGTCCTCTGGAAAGGGGAAACGTTAACCCTTCCACTGCCAGGCCCTGTCCTCCACTTTTAAACTTGGGTGACCAGACTATTTTTGCAATTTTTCCATTGCTTTTTTATTTTTCCCTTTCAATTTCCCTAAAAATCTGGAGGTTTTCATTTTTCTCTTACAGCTTTCAGAGTTTATAAAAGACCCACCAAACCATATATTTTTTCAAAGCATGTGACCAGTAGAATAAAAATGTTTATCAAACTGATATTTTCACTAAAAATACACTAAAATCATTATTAGCAGATATAAAAACAGCAAGTTTTACAAAATTCCTGCTAAATTCCCACTAAATATAAAAGCTTAACCTGTATTGAGTCAATAAATATTTATCAATTTTAAATTGGATTTTTTTGCGAAATGGTGAAAATCAAACATTTGCAAACACATTTTTTTAAATCTGTAGGTTTTCATTTTTCACTTGCAGCTTTCAGAGTTTGTAAAAGACCCCCCACACCATATATTTTCTGAAAGCACATGACCAGTAGAATAAAAAGAAGGTGCTACTGATTATTAAGTGTGGAAAGGGGATATTACTGCGCCAACTTATCTAGCGAAGAAAAATAAACAGCTGCTACATAAGAATGTGACAAAAATTCAATGCAAAAAGATCAGTGAAAAATGTAGCGCTAAAAATATAAAACAATAAACATTGAACAATATATCAAGTATTGTGTGTAAATAATAAAAACTTTGTGATAAAAATCAATCTCAAATATAATGAATATAAAACAGAACATGTATATAATGAGTAGAAACACAGGTGAGAAATCCCAAGGTGAAACAATCCTATGGTAAACATATATGGAGTCCACCACGAAAAGTTGTTGCTCAGAAGTGGGGTACAAAGGCCTCAGCAGACATGTAGAGCATAAGGGATAGTGTGTCCTCCACCCTAGATAAGGGGAGGGGTATACCCTTGGCCAGAACCAACCAGAACTGACCCAGAGGAGGATAATAGTGGAAGAGAAAGGCGGGAGAGAAAGGGAGGTAGGAGACGGCGCAGCAGATGGAGGCGAAGATATTCCCTGATCTCCCAGCTGTCTTCTCTCCTTTCTTCTGACCTCCATTCTTTCACACATTCAAGCCATCCAGGCATTTTTTCTTTCTATATTCCTTCGGATGAGAGTTTTTGGCTTTCCAGACTGGCTGCTTAACATCTGAGTTCCAGCCTCACGGTTACCTGCAAGATTCCCTGGATTGGTTCTTGGAGCTCTTTGGATTCCCTGGATCGTTTTGGAAATCTGCTAATCAGGCTATCCTCGCTTGAGTGACTCGTTGTCGCTGACATTCGAGTCCACTATTTCCGGTAATGCCGCGTACACACGAAGGGACTATCCCGCGGGATTATCCGCTGGACCGAAGTCCAACGGATAATCCCCTCGTGTGTGGGCACCGGCGGACTTTTTTTGGCCAAAGTACGGCGGACTAAAGTTTTAAGTTTGGTTTTAAAATTATCCGCTGGACTTGGCAGTCCGGCGGACAATCCCGTCGTGTGTAGTATGGTCCGGCGTACCAAAAAGGACGCATGCTCAGTAGCAAGTATGTCACGGACTCGCTCGGTCTGGTAAAACTAGCCTTCGTTTTGAAGCTAGCACAATCGTCACGCTGCTGATTCTTTTTTGATATTTTCTGACAGCGGAATTTGTATGTTATCGTACTTGAAGAATGATTTTGCCTTGCTGCTTGTATATTCACGCAGAGTCCTCCCGAACGTTTTTTCTTCAGCATTCTTTAGTGAAGTTAGATATTTGTATATATATATCTATATCTATCTCTCTCAGATCTTAACCCTCACCTTTCCAGCGACTGCACTTGCAGTTCCATTGAAGTTGCACTTTACACTTGTATTGTCAAATGAATGTGCGTTTTGGAAATGCCCTCCATATAATTTAGACATGTACCTGCCTACTCCTAAATAAACTATGTTTTTGAATAACAAGCACGTATATCATTATTTTCTTGAAATTAAATTACCATTTATTGTGGTTTAAAACAAACAAGGCAAAACAAAATAGGAAGGCAACACTGGAGCCACTTTGAGATTTTGTGAAGACTTTTTGCCCCAACGGCAGACATCAAGTTTGTGAAGCCAAAAATTAAGCTTGGGCATATTTGATCCAATATAGGGAGCACAAGAAGATTGACCAGGAATCACACAGACCAGGAACAGCAGCAGATGACATCTATGTCCCCAAGCTGTGGCACTACAACAGCCTGTGTCTTCTGTGAGACCAGACTGAAGCCAGGCAATCACTTCCGACTCTTCCCACCATGCTGCCCTGCACTCTTCCCTGCAGTCTTCCCTGCACGCTTCCTTGGAGGCTGACTTGTGGTAGGAGGAGGAGGAGGAGGAGGAGGAGAAGAAGGAAGAGGAGGAGGAGGAGAAGTTGCTGTCGGGCCTTCATGTGTCAGGCGGGTGGATTCTCTTAATTGACCCCTCAAACCCCCCTTAATAGCTTCAAAAATTAGGCCCTCGCACAGGTGCCGTTGGCCCTTCTCCATTTCCAGCAACCTGCTGGCCAAGTAGGTGGCATAGGCCTCTTCTGGAATGGGGGGTCTTTGGAGAATATCACTCGCCTGCCGAATAAGGTTGAGTGATTCCTCCTCAACCATGCTCATCCTCCTGGGCCTTCTTGTGGGTAAGCGCAGGGGTGGAGGTAGACTTCTTACAGTCTGGCTGACAGTCTGGCTCGTGCTGGGCCCAGCCACCTCCTGGCTCTCGCTGGTCATGGCCTCCTCCTCCATACCACTTGTCCGGCATCATCCTGGGTCAGCTCATCCTGTGTGCAAATAAAATCAAAAATCAAACACATGTTTTTTGGTTTATGGCCTCCTCAATCATCCAATTGTAAAATTATGAACGTGCAGATAAATTTAAAAAAGGATCCAAAAGGCTATCATTTGGACCCCTGCATTTTCCAAGCAGATCACCAATGTTTTATAAGGCATTTTTGGCCACTACTGGATGTATGTATACACTATATATGTATCGATATGTAGCACCAACACTTTTTAGAAGTGTGCGCAATTTTTGGCTGTTTTTTTCCCAATTCTGAGTTCAGGGTGTTAATTGTTTCACATTTTTACGTTGACATCATTAATATTCACCCAATCACTATTTAGGCTACAAAATATATACCTGGCTCCAGCTGGGCGCATCAGCCTGCTCCAAGGTGGAGGGGTCTTCTCCTTCCGTGGAAGCCTCAGCTGGGGTGGAGGGAAGAGTGGAGGGAAGAGTGGAGGGAAGGGTGGAGGGAAGAGTGGACAGTGATTGCCTGGGTTCCATCTGGTCACCTAGAAAAGCCAGTTGGTTGTAGTACCACAGCTTGGGTACATAAACATTCTCTGCTGCTGCTCCTGATCTGACTGATTCCTCAATCTTCCTGCGCTCCCGCTTGTACATGTGCCTCAAACTTGAAATTCTGGCTTCAACAAACTTGATGTCTGCGTTGGGGACTTGAGTCTTCACAAAATCCAAAAGTGGCCCCAGTGTTACCTTCCGGACATCCCTATTTCCATATAAAGGGTTCTTGAGCTGCCACAGGTTGGCATTTTTACGGTACAGCGCAATGAATTCCGACATGAACTGCTGGTCCTTAAATGGATTTAACTGGGCTGCTGACATGTTTGTTTCTGTTTTGTTAGTAATGGCAATACAAAAGACCAAAAACACAAATGTTACTAAAAACGCACATCCAGTTTTTCAAACAAAACATTACACAACACACCCACACACAGGCAGCAACACACCCACACAGGCAGCAACCCCTACACACAGGCAGCAACACACCCACACACAGGCAGCAACACACCCACACAGGCAGCAACCCCTACACACAGGCAGCAACACACCCACACACAGGCAGCAACACACCCACACACAGGCAGCAACACACACACACAGGCAGCAACCCCTACACACAGGCAGCAACACACCCACACACAGGCAGCAACACACACATATCCTTAAAAAATGCAGGCCCAAAACCCAATAAACCACAGTAATGCATCCTAGAAAACACTTACCTTCGTACAGAGCGCTCGCTACTTCCGTTCGGGAACACGTGGGGGCCCTCAAACAGCCTTATATACACTGCGCACGCGTCGAAGTCCGCCTGCGTCCTCCGCGTCGCCCGCCCATGACGTTCCTCCTGACGAGTATTCCCCGCCCCGCTTCCCCTCGTTGCATTGTGGGTGAATAAATTCATGAAGATGGCGGACACATTCTCAGCCAGTAGCACGGAGGAAAGCCCAGAAGCGCACACATCTGCATCCAGCAGCAGATATAAGGCCACCAATATGGCCTTTGAAGAGATGGTGGAGATGGTGGACATCCTCCAAAGGGAAGATTACGACGGGGAAAATGGCCCGTACCCTCGACCCAACTTGCGCAAGGACAAGATTCTCACTACAGTCGTCAGCACCCTGGAGCATAAATTCGGCGTACGAAGGGGCAAGGATCAACTGCGCAAGCGATGGTCCGACATCAAATCCAGGGAGCACGATCAGTACAGGAGAATTCGAAAAGCCATCAAAAAAAGTAAGTCAAGCACGTGCGCTACTATGGTTATACTTGATATGTCTAATCTTGCGCAGATGTTATTAGCATTCGTACGTGAAACTTGTGCAGATGTTATTAGCATTCGTACGTGAAACTTGCGCAGATGTTATTAGCACTCGTACGTGAAACTTGCGCAGACGTTATTAGCACTCGTACGTGAAACTTGCGCAGATGTTATTAGCATTCGTACGTGAAACTTGCGCAGACGTTATTAGCACTCGTACGTGAAACTTGCGCAGATGTTATTAGCATTCGTACGTGAAACTTGCGCAGATGTTATTAGCACTCGTACGTGAAACTTGCGGAGACGTTATTAGCACTCGTACGTGAAACTTGCGCAGATGTTATTAGCATTCCTATGTGAAACTTGCGCAGATGTTATTAGCACTCGTACGTGAAACTTGCGCAGACGTTATTAGCACTCGTACGTGAAACTTGCGCAGATGTTATTAGCATTCGTACGTGAAACTTGCGCAGACGTTATTAGCACTCGTACGTGAAACTTGCGCAGATGTTATTAGCATTCGTACGTGAAACATGCGCAGATGTTATTAGCACTCGTACGTGAAACTTGCGCAGACGTTATTAGCACTCGTACGTGAAACTTGCGCAGATGTTATTAGCATTCGTACTTGAAACTTGCGCAGACGTTATTAGCACTCGTACGTGAAACTTGCGCAGATGTTATTAGCATTCGTACGTGAAACTTGCGCAGATGTTATTAGCATTCGTACGTGAAACTTGCGCAGATGTTATTAGCACTCGTACGTGAAACTTGCGCAGACGTTATTATCACTCGTACGTGAAACTTGCGCAGATGTTATTAGCATTCGTACGTGAAACTTGCGCAGACGTTATTAGCACTCGTACGTGAAACTTGCGCAGATGTTATTAGCATTCGTACGTGAAACTTGCGCAGATGTTATTAGCATTCGTACGTGAAACTTGCGCAGATGTTATTAGCACTCGTACGTGAAACTTGCGCAGACGTTATTAGCACTCGTACGTGAAACTTGCGCAGATGTTATTAGCATTCGTACGTGAAACTTGTGCAGACGTTATTAGCACTCGTACGTGAAACTTGCGCAGATGTTATTAGCATTCGTACGTGAAACTTGCGAAGACTTGATGAAAGTTCGTTTGTCTTGATAAAGTTTATTCAGTTTACCTGGCTTTGGGTTGTTGGAGTTGTAAGGTTGTTTATTATTGTCACTATCTATACTATTACTGCTGTAGTAAGGGTTTTATGGGTAACTTACACAGGGACTCCAGAAGCTGTTTTGGGGGGGGGGGGGGATAAATCTGTTAAGCAGGGTGTCAAGCTCCAAATTCAAAAAAAATGCTCATCATCTACAAATACTGTAGGTGGTGACTTTTCTAAGAAGTACACTCACCTGTCCCTTGGATGCTGCAGCTACAATCTTTGATATTGTAATCATGAAATTAATCTTTGCGGCTTCACTTCCCGGGTCACTATTGGGCATGCGCCAGTTGCGCAATGCAATAGGACTGGTCCGCGCTAGCTCTGGGACCCCTGTGTGTCCCAGCAGACAGCACGGTGGGACGGGATGTGGCGTATACTTCTGTGGGAGTCTATGGCCGGATGTGTGTGCAAATACCTGCCTTACACAGGTATCTGCAACCCCTCCCCCTAAAAGGTTCCAAATAAGACACCACAGGGGTGCAGGGATCCAATGAGCGGAAGTTCAACTTTAGGGTTGAAGGGCGGTTTAAGTATTGGAGTTTCATTAGATAGAGATTTCAATTCTGTATTCAAGTAGGATCTTCTAACAAACTGCTAATAATTGGACAACACTTTTAAACAATGTTTAATAATCATATTTCGGCACTCAAATATCAGTGTGATTAAAAGTGTACCTTTGTGTTCCATTACCATAGGGGGCAAAAGACTCAGACGTCAATCAGAACCTACCAGGACCTCCCGGCCTCAGCAGACTAATTGGGCAGTTAGCCCAAGCCCACGCATGGATGTGGAGGAAGAGGTGCTTGAAGTGGATCAAATCTGCACCCCACCAAGTGAGTGTCTCAGAACACAGATTGAGCTACTAAATTAAGGTCTGCATGTTTTTGACACTTTTTTTATTGTGTTTTATCTACCCAACTTTTAGGTGATGCTGATCTGGTTGTGGAAGGACAAGCTGCGGAGCCATTTTCCACAGACAGTGCCCACAGGCTTATTGGCCAGATCATGGCCTGGAATCTGCAGCTGGAAAACATGCAGAAGGAGATGGCCACCATGCAGCAGGGAATGAAGGACATGATTGATGTTTTGGGGAGAATCTAAAGACCCCTTTTCCATTTCCTAACATCAATAATGTCCTTCATTCCCCTTTTGATCCGCTATTGTTTCTAAATTTTAGAGGCCAAATTTTTTATATGCACATGGTGTGTCAACATGTGCTATGTGCCATCAGGGGATCTCAATGGACGCATTTTGTGTTTGCAACCCCTAATGCTAGTAGGTGAGAGGGAAGGGGTTTCACACACAAAACACGTCCATTGATTCCCCATGATGGAACATAGCACATGTTGACATTACCCATTTTCATGTTAAATTTGTGTGCATATTCTAAATTTGGCTTCTACTGTACATGGGTTACCTGTTGAACTTTGTAAGTTCCCTACTTTTACATTGTGTAAATATTTTAGAATGCTAACCAAAAAATTTTTACGATTTTAAACCATGTTTTTATGTTTGTTTAAAAAAAAAATCGCAAAATAAAAAAAAAAATGTTGTGAGAAAAATACCAAAAAAATATTAAAAAAAAAAAAAAATCTGTTGTTAAAAAAAAAAAAATAAACTTTTACCAAAAATGACAAAAAAAAAGAGAGGAAATCAACAAAGAAAACCAAAAAAAAAAAAAGGTTTGGATGTGCACTATAATAAAAAAAAAAATGTTTGCACAAATTAAACAATGTGTGGCTTCTTCTTTTTAAATACTACCAGTTTGACCAAAACATGTTGTGGTTCATTGACAAAGGGGCTTATTTACTAAAAGCAAACCAAGTTTGCCACTATTAATAAGTGCACTAGGACAACATATAAAACAGGCAAAATTAAAAGCAAAACAATACGAAAAAAACAATCTTTCAAACATAAATAACTGTATTTATTCTTTCCAAAAAAATGATGTTTTAAGGGTCTGCTGCCATTGCAATGGCCCCCCTACCATTAAAATAATTTAAATAACGGTCCCGCACTTGCTGTGCTGATTGTGGGGCCAAACCAAGACGGCGATTATCCAGCCCTGTCATCTCGCCTTCCACCACTCCGGCCTCAGGCCCTATAGGTAATGTGTAGCTTCCAGAATGTTTCCGTAGATAATTGTGCATTACACAGCATGCAAGAATAATAGTATTCAGTTTGTACTCTGCCAGATGGATGGATGTTAACAGCAATCTGAAACGGTTGGCCATAATTCCAAAGGCATTTTCCACAACCCTTCTTGCTCTGGCCAACCTAAAATTAAAAATCCTCCTCTCAGGGGTGAGGGATCTTTGGGGAAATGGCCTCATCAGGTGGTCACCCAGACCGAACGCCTCGTCGGCTATGAAAACGAACGGGAGTCCCTCCACATTCTCTTCATCTGGTGGCAGCTCCAGGCCACCAGTCTGGAGACGATGGCCGAACTCCGTCTGGTTGAAGACTCCTCCATCCGACATCCGGCCGTTTTTCCCCACATCCACATAAAGAAAGTCATATTGTGCCGACACCACCGCCATCAACACTATACTATGGAACCCCTTATAATTCCAATAGTAAGACCCCGAATGGGGTGGGGGCACAATTCGGACATGTTTGCCGTCAATCGCCCCTCCGCAGTTGGGAAAGTCCCAACGGGCAGCAAACTGGGAAGCCACAGTCTGCCATTCCTGTGGCGTGGAAGGACACTGTGAAGTCAAACAGAAAGATACAATTCTAATTAAAAACCAGGCAAAACACCAAACTAAATCCAACAAATTAACAAACAATTTGGAACAACATATGTATTTATTTTGTTAGTCCTTGAAATAAAGCCAAAAGATTAAGGATAAGGGACAAATCTCTGATTGATGACCCCTCTGATGGCCCAGAGAAGATAATAATGGGGATGTGGGTGGGGAGTAATTAATTGTAAGGTCACACAATACACATGCAATCAATTAAACAGGGTGTGTGTGTGGGGGGGGGGGTTAATTACAAGCTGACCAAAACCACATGCAATTAATTAAAGAGGGTGTGTGTGTGGGGGGGGGGGGGGGTTAATTACAAGCTGACCAAAACCACATGCAATTAATTAAAGAGGGTGTGTGTGTGTGTGGGGGGGGGGGTTAATTACAAGCTGACCCAAACCACATGCAATTAATTAAAGAGGGTGTGTGTGGGGGGGGGGGTTAATTACAAGCTGACCCAAACCACATGCAATTAATTAAAGAGGGTGTGGGGGGGTGGGGGGGGGGGTAATTACAAGCTGACCAAAACCACATGCAATTAATTAAACAGGGTGTGTGTGTGTGTGTGGGGGGGGGTTAATTACAAGCTGACCCAAACCACATGCAATTAATTAAAGAGGGTGTGTGTGGTGGTGTGGGGGGGGTTAATTACAAGCTGACCCAAACCGTATGCAATTAATTAAAGAGGGTGTGTGTGTGGGGGGGGGGGTTAATTACAAGCTGACCAAAACCACATGCAATTAATTAAAGAGGGTGTGTGTGGGGGGGGGGGGGTTAATTACAAGCTGACCAAAACCACATGCAATTAATTATAGAGGGTGTGTGGGGGGGTTAATTACAAGCTGACCAAAACCACATGCAATTAATTAAACAGGGTGTGTGTGTGTGTGGGGGGGGGGTTAATTACAAGCTGACCCAAACCACATGCAATTAATTAAAGAGGGTGTGTGTGTGTGGGGGGGGGGGGTTAATTACAAGCTGACCCAAACCACATGCAATTAATTAAAGAGGGTGTGTGTGGGGGGGGGGTTAATTACAAGCTGACCAAAACCACATGCAATTAATTAAACAGGGGGTGTGTGTGTGTGGGGGGGGGGTGTGGGGGGGGGGGTTAATTACAAGCTGACCCAAACCACATGCAATTAATTAAAGAGGGTGTGGGTGTGTGTGTGTGTGGGGGGGTTAATTACAAGCTGACCCAAACCACATGCAATTAATTAAAGAGGGTGTGTGTGGGGGGGGGGGTAATTACAAGCTGACCAAACACCACATGCAATTAATTAAACAGGGTGTGTGTGTGTGGGGGGGGGGGTTAATTACAAGCTGACCCAAACCACATGCAATTAATTAAAGAGGGTGTGTGTGTGTGTGGGGGGTTAATTACAAGCTGACCCAAACCACATGCAATTAATTAAAGAGGGGTGTGTGGGGGGGGGGGTTAATTACAAGCTGACCAAAACCACATGCAATTAATTAAACAGGGTGTGTGTGTGTGTGTGGGGGGGGGGGGTTAATTACAAGCTGACCCAAACCACATGCAATTAATTAAAGAGGGGTGTGTGTGTGTGTGGGGCGGGTGGGGGGGGGGGTAATTACAAGCTGACCCAAACCACATGCAATTAATTAAAGAGGGTGTGTGGGGGGGGGGGGGTTAATTACAAGCTGACCAAAACCACATGCAATTAATTAAACAGGGTGTGTGTGTGGGGGGGGGGGGGGGGGGGGGGTTAATTACAAGCTGACCCAAACCACATGCAATTAATTAAAGAGGGGTGTGTGTGTGGGGGGGGGGTTAATTACAAGCTGACCCAAACCACATGCAATTAATTAAAGAGGGTGTGTGGGGGGGGGGGTTTAATTACAAGCTGACCAAAACCACATGCAATTAATTAAACAGGGTGTGTGTGGGGGGGGGGGGTTAATTACAAGCTGACCCAAACCACATGCAATTAATTAAAGAGGGTGTGTGTGGGGGGGGGGGGTTAATTACAAGCTGACCCAAACCACATGCGATTAATTAAAGAGGGTGTGTGTGGGGGGGGGTTAATTACAAGCTGACCAAAACCACATGCAATTAATTAAACAGGGTGTGTGTGTGTGGGGGGGGTTAATTACAAGCTGACCCAAACCACATGCAATTAATTAAAGAGGGTGTGAGTGAGGGGGGGGGGGGTTAATTACAAGCTGACCAAAACCACATGCAATTAATTAAACAGGGTGTGAGTGGGGGGGGGGGGGGTTAATTACAAGCTGACCAAAACCACATGCAATCAATTTTAAAATGAGGGGCAAGGGGGGTGAAAGGGGTGAGGGGCAAGGGGGGTGAAAGGGGGGGGTGAGTAAAGCAGTACAATGGAGCTGGTAAGATACATTTTTAACCAAAGAAAGTGACTAGGCTAGGGGTGTTTAGGGGGCCAAGATTCCATGCTGGGGAGGTTGGTGCAAGGAAATATGCATGTGACCCACTAAATAATACATTCTTAAAGCAATTTCGATAAGTCAACCATAAAATACTATACAAAAAAAAACAAAAATAATAAAAAATACAGGAATAGGGGACATTTATAGAATAGTCCTATCATGGTAATTAGCTAATGATGACATTGATGCACTACATTAGCAAACATACAAGACATAGGTAATTTGAAAAGAGAAGACTTACCTTAATGTATTCCTCCTGCAGGACGTGGATAATGGCAGAACAGGTCTCTGGAATAATGAGCCCCAGAGCCTGGGGGGAGATGCCTGTCATGAACTTGAGGTCCTGCAAGCTTCTCCCCGTCGCCAAGTAACGCAACGTGGCGACTAGCCTCTGCTCCGCAGTGATGGCTTGCCGCATGCAGGTATTCTGCCTGGTAATATAAGGGGACAGCGAAGCCAACAGACGGTGAAAAATGGGGTCCGTCATCCTGAGATAATTCCTGAAATCATCAGGATTATTCTCACGGATCTCACGGAGCAAAGGCATATGCGAGAATTGGTCACGCTGGCGCAACCAATTCTTGGTCCATGAACTCCTCCTCACCCTGTTCATGGACTGGGCTCGGGCCAAGGTGTTAACCGCAACACCGAGCCCCTGCGCAGCACGAACTCGTTCCCGAGTACGTCCACACTCCATGGCTTCAAAACGGTCGGCTGATCAAACAAACAACTTAACCGAACGCACTGAAGAACAGCAAGGCCTATGAAGAACGACCTGAAAAACAGGAACGAGCGGACCAGAACGGCCTGAGAACAGGTAGGAACTGATCCACACGCACTGAAAGACAGATACAAACCTCACAAGCACAAACTGAACGGCAGAAGCGAGCAAATTAAGCAGAAGTCTGAGAAGCGCGAATCGTCTCTCTAACCAAACGTCAACTAACACGCGATACACACGAGATTAGCTGACGGTGCCCAAAGGGTGTCGTTTGGGATCTCGAGCTTCCTTTTTCTAGTCCCGTCGTACGTGCTGTACGTCATCGCGTGAACCGCCGGACTTTTTGCGTGATCGTGTGTGGTCAAGTCCGTTCGCTTTTTAGTCCAGCGGACTCAGCTGCAAAGTCCAGCGGATTGTCCGCTGGACTTAGGTCCGCCGGCAAAAGTCCCTTCGTGTGTACGCGGCATAAGAGTGTATAATAGTGTGGAGGACACACTATCTCTGATGCTCCACATGCCTGCTGAGGCCTTTGTACCCCACTTCTGAGCAACAACTTTTCATGGTGGACTCCATATATGTTTACAATAGGATTGTTTCACCTTTGGGACTTTCTCACCTGTGTTTCTACTCATTATATACATGTTCTTTTTTATGTTTATTATATTTGAGATTGATTTTTATCACAAAGTTTTTATTATTTAAACACAATACTTGATATATTGTTCAATGTTTATTGTTTTATATTTTTAGCGCTACATTTTTAACTGATCTACTGATTATTAAGGCCTTGCGATATTTGCGCAAGTGTTTATCAAACCAATATTTTCACTAAAAATACATTAAAATCATTATTAGCTGATACAAACACAGCAAACTTTACAAAATTCCTGCTAAATATAAAAGCTTAACCTTAAAATGGTGAAAATCGAATGCAAGCAAACATTTTTTCTTAAAATCTAGAGGTTTAAATTTTTCTTTTAGAGTTTGTAAAAGATTGTCCAATCGTTTAATGGGGTTAAAAACTGGTGGTGAGGAGGCTTTGCATCGCTTCTTCACCACTTTTAGTAGACACATTTTTTTTTGGGGGGGGGGGGGGGGGGCTTTGGAGAGACATCAGGGGTCTAAACAGATCTCTAATGTTTCTTTATTGAAGCAGAGAAAGGGACTGAAGACAGTCCCTTTCTTTGCAGCCTGAGCTGCACTGTAGATGAATGGATAGGAGTCTGTATAGACTCCTATTCATTCATAAAACGAAACATAGTTTTATTCACAAACTGACACAGTTTACAGAAGTCATTATCACCCGCACACCCTGAAACGTCGAATAGCACCCAAAACCTTTATCAAAGGGATCAAAACACAGCAAAGAATTGTGATGTTTCGGGGCCACACAGGACCCCTTCACCAGGATGCTATTTGAACATGCGCGGTATGCTGGTGATATATACTTTAACCTGGATCCTTGAGGATGGCACCCTATAAGGAGCATCTTAAGGGTAAACTTCACTGCTGAAGAGTATCCTGGAGAGTAGGGCTATGAGCTGCTGCAGTGTAAATTGCATGAAATCAAAGCTGAGGAGTACAGATTGCTGGTAATAGCTTAAAGGCCTTTATCTCTGAATTGACTGTAATTAGAAGTCTAGAGTTGCATTTTGTTGCTAGCCCACTGAGCCATCTGAGGGTCTTCACCCACCACCCATGTATAAGGGGGTGCTACAGCTGCAATATTTAGCTTTAACTCAGAAGTTTTCCCCACATTAAAGAGGAACTAAACTCACCAATTTAAGTGTTTCCCAAGCATGCTACATTAAAGGTATGCCTCTGGTGATAATTGTCATCATTGCCAGTGTGCTTATATCGCTCAGCAAAGGTTTAAAGCCCTCCATTGCCTGGTGTCGTAGCTGATCACACGTGCAGCACCATGGCAACTGCAGAGATAACATGGTGCCATCCTTGGGTGCAAATGTATAGGAGGGTTTAGTTAATTCAGTTTTTTTATTGTTAGATGACCTCAATGTAATGTTTAGCATCATTCAACCCACTTCCTCTGAGCCCAGGTCATCCTGGATCCATCCAACCTGTTAGGTCCCAGTCACACCTTGACGTTCCGGAAACGCACACAGAAACGTGTAAAAAAATTTCCAAAGTGCAAAAAATATTTTTAATGGTTCAGCTTTACCATAATAGCAATAAAAAACTAATTTTCCAACCTATGAGCAACAATTGGGGACAGGGAAGCAATAACGTATATGTGCATTTTTGGTGTAAACTTCGCCACTGACAGCTGAGTGTAAAAAAAAGAATGCCGGCAATGAAAAACAAATGGAAAGATGATATCCACATAGGATGAAACATGTCTGGCTGGCTGGTGCAAGCACGTTGTGAACCGCAGAGTTTTTATATGTCATGATGTTCCTTTTTTCCTGCAAGTAGACTACATTCAATAAACGTGTGTTTTACCTTTACGGGCTTCACTATTGTTGCTCTTTTCCTCGTTAGGTTTTCCATCCTGGTGGTGATCGCACAATACATCCATCTATTGGTGTGAGTCCTGATTTCTGTTATTGATGAACCTGGATACTTTTATGACCTGCTTATCAAGTTTGGAGTGTTACCATTCAAGTCCACTACTGACCTCTTGCATCATATGATTACATTGCTTGTTTTCATATCTTTCTGGTAAGCAGATTGATAGCACGTGGGTGTGGTGTGCTTTCTTTTTGCACATTGAAACTTGGTGAAGGCTCTACGTCATCTTTATTGATTTTTATATGGACAATCACACATAGTTTTACATTCTACATTTTGCTTTATTGGAGCTCTGAACTTTGGACTTTTTAACAATTAATTTATATATATTTATTTATGTATGTATTCATTTGCATCTCTGGTTAGCGTGGCTCTCCCCCTTTTTCTATTTTATTGTATCTGTGTGTATCTCACTTAGAGCCACTGCTTTTCATTCACTATTCCCTATTATTTATAATTGTATTTTATATATCATTCACTTAGTGCTGTATTTTCCATTTTTTTGATCCTCTTCCCCTGCTAGCTGTCAACATTTAAAAAAAACGTGGCACTCATTCTAAGTATTTTGTGAATGAGAAACTACAAGTCCAGGCAGCCTTTGAGGCTGTCGGCTTGTCTTTCTCAATGAACTATTACAGTGCTGTTGAGCAATGTGTTAGCTCATTGATTCTTCCTGTCAGTGAGTATCTGCTTAAGGGCAAGGTACAAGCAAACAGATACACTGACAGGGTTGCAGGAGCCCGGCATGGTACCAGTGATCTCCTGATCGCTGGGGCAATGCTTTACAGGCTCCCAAAACAAAAAGAATGAAACAAAATGGCAAAGAATGAAATGTTCCAGCATCAGTCATAAGAAAAAAATCCCCTGCATTGGTGTCAGCAGAAGGAAAAAATGCTGCTGTGTTGGTGTCAGTGGGATAAAGGGGGGAAGCATTTTGGGGTGTCTCATATTGCACAAGGAGCACCACAAACCAAAAACTTTAGTTACCGTATTTATCGGCGTATAACACACACCAGCGTATAACACGCACCCCACGTTTAGGAGGGAAGTTTAAGGAAAAAAAACTAACATTTAAATGCCCATCAATGCAGCCTTATCAGTGTGCATCTGCAGCCTTGTCCATAATTGCAGAATGATAATGTCATTTGCAGCTAGCCCAGCGTCATTTGCAGCTTGCCCAGCATCATTTGCAGCTTGCCCAGTGTCATTTGCAGCTTGCCCAGCGTCATTTGCAGCTTGCCCAGCGTCATTTGCAGCTTGCCCAGCGTCATTTGCAGCTTGCCCAGCGTCATTTGCAGCTTGCCCAGCGCCGTTTTCAGCCTTGCCCAGTGTCATTTACAGCTTGCCAGTGTCATTTGCAGCTTGCCCAGCGCCATTTGCAGCTTGCCCAGCGCCATTTGCAACTTGCCCAGCGCCATTTGCAGCTTGCCCAGTGTCATTTGCAGCTTGCCCAGCGCCGTTTGCAGCCTTGCCCACGTTTAAATTTCCCGCTGCCGAGACAGACCGAACGAGCGCCGCCAAAAAATACCAAGCACCGCCAAAAAAGACAGAGCGCCTGTACTGTGTACTCGGCTCAGCTCTGCTCGCAGTCCCGCCCAGAGACAATTGCGCTGTACCCAAATGACATTTTTATAATTTTTTTCACACAAATAGAGCTTTCTTTTGATGGTATTTGATCACCTCTGTGGTTTTTATTTTTTGTTAACAAAAAAAATGTCAAAGACCAAATTTAAAAAAAAAATGTTTATATTTTTTTATATTTTGTTATAAAATTTTTCAAACAGGTAACTTTTCTCCTTCATTTTTGTACGCTGATGAGGCCGCACTGATTGGCACTGATAGGTGGCAGTGATGGGCACTGATGGGTGGCAATAATGAGCATTGATCGGCACTGGTTGGTTACACTGATAGGCAGCACTGCTAGGTGGCAATGATTTGCACCACTGGTGGGCATTGATAGGTGGCACTTGTGGGCATTGATAGTTGGCACTCATGGGCATTGATAGATGGCACTGGTGGGCACTGTGGGCACTGGCAGGTGGCAATGGCAGGTGGCACTGGCAGGGGGTACTGGTGGCACAGATGAGGCAGAATTGCCTCCTTCCTCTTCGGGACCGATGTCCCTTGAACATAAGCCAGTGATCAACGATTACCAAGCTTTTGTTTACATCATGTGATCAGCTATCATTGGCTGACAGCTGATCACATGGTAAGGAGTCGGGGTTGGCCCCTTACTCAGATCTGTGATCACCCGCGTCTCAGTGACTTGGTGATCACAGTGCGCGTGCCCTGTAGGGGGCGCGCGGGGCACGTGCAAAGGGGAGGCCCGTCATATTCCCGGAAATTCAGGTCCGCACTGTGGCCGTCATTCGGCTATAGCGCGGACGCCAAGAGGTTAAAGCAAACTCACAAATCCATTCATGTCTCCATGCTTTATTTTGTTGAAAATCACTTTTTAAACCCTCCACTAACCTGTGAAATCCCCTCCTTCCCTCCTGAAGACTCCTGAGATGTATGACATCATTTGCTCAGGCCTGGAAACCAGGAAAAATTTGAAAGTTTAAACCAAGTGAACATGATATAGTTTCCTATCTATTTACTAATGGTAGCAGCATAAGGATTAAAAATAGTCAATGATGACTGGGAGAGTAAAGTTTTGCTTTAAGTGAATTTAAACCTAAAAAAAAGTAAATAAAATAAATAACACTGACAGGTAGGATTTATATGACAGAAGAGACCCTATTGGTTGCCACTCACCCAACTAATTGAATTCAAAATGCTAACAATAACTTAAAAGCCATCCACATCTTGGCCCCCACCTACATCACTAGCCTATTTTCAAAATACCAACCAAACCATTCCCTTCGTTCCTCCCAATACCTCCTGCTCATTAGCTCCCTTGTCACCTCCTCCCATGCTCACCTCCAGGACTTCTCCCAAGCCTCCCCCACCCTTTGGAATTCCCTACTCTATCCACTTTTATGCCATCCCTAAAACGTTTCTCTTCAGAGAAGTCTACCTCACAACCCTCCCTTTTAGATTGTAAGCTGTAATGAGCAGGGCCCTCTGATTCCTCCTGTATTAAACTGTATTGTAACTGCTTGGGAGTGACATCATTGCCTAGCCAACCAAGTGGTCAACAGTTCAGAACCTGGAAGAGAATTGGGGGAAGATCAAGAGAAGATGGCAGTGGCTTTGCCCAACAGGATTGCTGACAGCACAGTGCTGGATGGGATAGCTTTACAGGTCCGTCTGCCATAATGGGATAATATGCTGTGGCAGGAGAGTGATGGGATTAATTAACATTTCCAGTAATGCAAGGGGTTAATTAACACTGCCACTGGTTGTTGCTGTATTAGTGGCCAGTGACAATGTTTATTAACCCCTTGTATTACTAGCTAGTAGAAATTTTGTTTAACATCCTCAATCCCCCGAGAGGTTAATCACATATATGTACAAAGCTGCAATAGTGACAATTGGCACTGTCATTAACCCCTTGCATTACTGGCTAGTTGCCTCCTCATTTCCCCAAGGGGTTAACAATTTGTACAAAGCTGCATTGGTGGCCATTCACTATGTTATTCCTGGTTTGGGGTTATTACTGCGTAAACTGGCACCTATACTAGGGGATATTTATGCGTAAACTGGCTCCAAAACTAGGGGCTATTACTGCATAAATTGGCACCAATACTAGGGGCTATCGCTGCATAACTAGCACCAATACTAGGGGCTATTACTGCATAAACTGGCACCAATACTAGGGGCTATCGCTGCATAACTGGCACCAATACTAGGGCCTATTACTGCATAAACTGGCCCCAATACTAGGGGATATTACAGCATAAACTGTCACCAATACTAGGCTGTATTACTACATAAACTGGCACCAATACTAGAGGCTATTACAGCGTAAGCTGGCACCAATACTAGGCTTTATTACAGCATAAACTGGCACCAATACTATGGTATATCACTGCATTACTGGCACCAATACTAGGGATTATTACTGCGTAAACTGGCACCAATACTAGGAGCTATTACTGTGTAAACTGGCACATATACTAGGGGTTATTAAAGCATAAGCTGGCACCAATACTAGGCTTTATTATTGCTTAAACTGGTACCAATACAAGGAGCTATTACTGCATAAACTGGCACCAATACTAGGGGCTATTACAGCGTAAACTGGCACCAATACTAGGCTTTTTACTGTGTAAACTGGCATCAATACTAGGGGTATTACAGCATAAACTGGCACCAATACTAGGCCTAATTACTGCGTAAACTGGCACCAATACTAGGCTTTATTACTGTATAAACTGGCACCAATACTAGGCTTTATTACTGCGTAAACTGGCACTAATACAAGGGCCTATTACTGCCTAAACTGGCACCAATACTAGGCTTTATTACTGTGTAAACTGGCACTAATACAAGGGCCTTTTACTGCATAAACTGGCACCAATGCAAGGGGCTATTACTGCATAAACTGGCACCAATACAAGGGGCTATTACTGCATAAACTGGCACCAATACTAGGGACTATTACAGCGTAAACTGGCACCAATACTAGGCTTTATTACTGTGTAAACTGGCATCAATACTAGGGGTATTACAGCATAAACTGGCATCAATACTAGGCTTTATTACTGTGCAAACTGGCACCAATACAAGGGGCTATTACAGCATAAACTGGCACCAATAATAGGCCTAATTACTGCGTAAACTGGCACCAATACTAGGCTTTATTACTGCATAAACTGGCACCAATACTAGGCTTTATTACTGCGTAAACTGGCACTAATACAAAGGCCTATTACTGCATAAACTGGCACCAATGCAAGGGGCTATTACTGCATAAACTGGCACCAATACTAGGGGCTATTACAGTGTAAAATGGCACCAATACTAAAAAAAAACAGGAAGTTTCCCCAGGGTTTTTTTTAGCAGCAGAGAATTTGTAAAGAAATGGTTAATGTAAAGAATCGTTTATTTTACAGACAATAATAATTTCAAATGAACAATGATGAATCATCCATATAGGTGGTGCGACACAAAAACAGACATGGAACATCACTCATAGCAAAGAACACCCTATGTAAAAGCATGGTTTGCCAATTGTATTTATAACATATGTATCCACATGAAAAACCCCGATGCATTTCGACCCTTGCGATTTCCGGTCTCTTCATGGGGATTTATATTCTAGGAAAATATCAAAATATCTAATTAAAGACATTGGACAGTATAAAAAAGGTAGGTATAGCATTTCAAATTGAGCAAAATTATATCTCCATACACATAGAGGTATAGTTACCAATGGGTGGATGAAGACATGAGGATGTATCGCACAGACCAGCATTGCAGGTTAGCAGTTGTCCAGTGATCCCATCGCCGCCGCATGTCCCGTCCCCCCCTGCGCGTCCTCCGGGTGGGCGCATAGTCCACCAAGCTTGCAGGGGGCCACGTTCCTGGACCCGGAGAGGAGGATGGGGGTGAAGCACCTGCAGATGGACATGCAAAGACTTTTTTTGAGTCGTCATTAGATAATAGGGGAATGTCTAGAAGTGCTTGGCAGCTGTTGGCTGGTTGTTACTTGGTCAATGATGGATTCTTATTGTAGAAAAATTAAGTTATACATAACATGGCGTTGTTTATTCGTTAGTTGGATTGGTTATACGAGGGGTTGGCTAGCAGTGAAAAAAGGTTGGGTGGGGGATGGGGTGTAGTGATGTGGTTAGTGAAGTGAGAGTGCATGATGTGGAGTGACTGATGATGGGGCAATAAAGGTGTAAAAGTGAAAACAAGGAGGCTACTAAAAACTGAAAAACAAGTGTTAAAAGTGTAAAAGTGAAATGTGTAGAGGACTGGGGGACGAGTGTGAGTGTGGAATGCCTGTATTGATGGGGGGGGGGGGGGGACATGTATGTGGAGTGAGAAGGGAAAGGGGAAATGATTTAGTGAAATTATGAAAGTGAGATAGGTTTAGGTGCCAAACAACAAGTGATGTGACACTGAATAATATATACGTAAAGTAAGGGGATAGGACTAAAGTTGTACTACATAGGAATAATAGTGTATAGGTTACATAAATAGCAATGTTGGAAAATGAAAGTGGATGGGTGTAACACAAGTACAAGGATTAGCCAGTCAATAGCGTTCCAAACGCTGCACTTACCAAGTACTCCCTCAGTCTTGTATTAATATATGACAGCATTACCAGGGAACACCTCAGGATCTCCTGGAAGCTGTGGGGTTTTAAAGTGTCTGCATTATTTGTCCATTGTCTGCAGGTGTCAGGCCCCTCCCCCCTGGCACCAATACTAGGCTTTATTACTGTGTAAACTGGCATCAATACTAGGGGTTATTACAGCATAAACTGGCATCAATACTAGGCTTAATTACTGCGTAAACTGGCACCAATACTAGGCTTTATTACTGCATAAACTGGCACCAATATTAGACTTTATTACTGCATAAACTGGCACCAATGCAAGCTGCTATTACTGCATAAACTGGCACCAATACAAGGGGCTATTACTGCATAAACTGGCACCAATACAAGGGGCTATTACTGCATAAACTGGCACCAATACTAGGCTTTATTACTGTGTAAACTGGCACCAGTACTAGGCTTTATTACTGCGTAAACTGGCACCAATACAAGGGGCTATTACTGCATAAACTGGCACCAATACAAGGGGCTATTACTGCATAAACTGGCACCAATACTAGGGGCTATTACTGCGTATACTGGCACCAATACTAGGAGCTACTACTGAATAAACTGCTGAAATTGCTTTTGAGAGATTTCCTCTTTCTCAGGTCAAGTAATACCCGAGGAAGAAAGGAAAACTGTTGAAAGCTTGTCTTTTAAGTGTTAGGTTAGTACAATAAAAAGGTATCATTGCATACCACATTACTCCCGTATTTTGTAATCTTATTTATATATACTTACAGTGGAACCTCGGTTTACGAGTAACGTGGTTAACGAGCATTTTGAAAGACGAGCAACTTTTTTTTTTTTAATTCTGACTCGGTTTGCGAGTGTTGTCTCGCAAGGTGAGCAGAATTCAAGCTAATAGGGCCTGCACTACCACATTTTGCCTGAGGTGCGAGGGCTCCAGAGCCGAGAAGAGCCGAACGACGCTGATTACAGCTGATCCGCGCCGTTCGGCAATGCTGGAAAAGACACGGAAATACTCCGCTTCTGAGCCTTTCCAAGGTTTGCCAAGGTCAGCCGAAGTGTCCTCGGCTTTTCCAGGCGTTTTCGCGCCTCTCCGGCGCCCCCTTCCACCTCTGGCCGCATGCGGTATTGCATGCCATTGAAGTCAATGCGGAACAAATTATTTTCGTTTCCATTGACTTCAATGGGGAAACTCGCTTTGATATGCGAGTACTTTGGATTACGAGCATTCACCTGGAACGGATTATGCTCGTAATCCACTGTATTTTGTTTGTTTCAGTGGTATGATTTAGTGGTGAAGATTGAGTACCCGCCAGTTTTGACTGTGGCATCTTATGTGCTTCCCCTATATATTGTTACTAGAGTCGCCACTGCATTGGACTGATTAAACAGATACACTATATATAGAAGATACAGATACTTAAAGCGGAACTTCAGTCATTTTTTTCAACTTTCCATCTATTAAATCTTCTGCCCTTGGGGGCGTGGCTCCCCATGGAGCAAGATGGCTGCTTGATCCATAAGCTCCGCTCAGCCTCTGGACATAAAGCAACTCTCTGCGTGTCATAGCGACTCTTCTTCCCTCTCCCCTACATCAGAGGGGAGCCGTTACACAGGGCGTCTGGACGGTATGCCCAAAAAGAAACACTGCTGCCCATACAAGTCACACCGACTCACTAACTTTTTCACACAGCTGGCGATGCAGCACAGCTCTTTTGACAGTGAGGTCCCTGCTCCTACCACAGAGGATATGGACAGCACGGAGCCCGCTTCAGCACCTTACCAAGGCTCACCTACTGACAGAGGTAAGCGGGCTGCACAATCACCAGTACTCTCACCTAACAAAGCCCCACTGTACAAAAACAGCACTGGGATGCCCCGGACAGATCTCATGGCGATGAGGATCTGGAACACCTAGCTGCACATCCAGTCAGTGAACAACCTGCCTCAGAGCAAGCCCTCAAGCTTATGCTCCTTTCTCTACAGAAAGACTTACGCAATGAGCTTAGCTCATCCTTATCCTCTGTACACACTAGATTGGAACATGTAGAGGAACGCACAGACATGCTGAAAAGGCAGATTACAGAACATGCCCCTGCTCAACTGAGGCCTCTGAAGCCTTCCACCAACACTCTGAGGAAATTTGTCTATTGCAAATCTTAAGTGGCAGATCTTGAGGATTGCTCAAGAAGAAATAATATCAAGTTTAGGGGTATCCCCAAAACTGTTAAACCTCCAGATCTGATCCACTATACACAATAATTATTTCTCAAGCTCAATCCTCAACTCTCACAAGCTGATATAGCCATTGATCATGCCCACAGGACTGTCAAACCTAACTACCTACCAGAATCGGCCGCACGTGATGTCTTAGCGCGTATCCATTTTTATCAAGTAAAAGAAAAAAATATGGCTGCAGCACGCTCTACCGCTACATTACCGGATCCTTACTCCTCTATTTCTCTCTACACATATATATCAGCTACCACCGCCCAGAAGTGGAGAGAATTTGCCCAAGTCACCGCAATTCTCAGAGATCGTAACATTACATACAAATGGGTAGCTACAAGCCATACTGACCTCCTTTATCTGGAATGCGAAACACCCAAGAGTCAAACGCTCTATCCTGTGCTCACCAACCTCTATCAGTGGAATGGGTGCACCAAACATTTCAGCGTACTTTAAGGCAACCATTCTTGACCAAGCTAAACATTGGTGGAAGCCTGATTTACAACATACCTGGCTCCAAATAGAAGCGACTGCATTAGCTACTTGCCTCAAGAGGCTCTTCAGTGCTCTACTTTTGCAACAACATGGACAACAATGTTATCTCAGCACTATCAATGCTATCATCAGAACATGGCGAGCAGCTTACCAACAATATGGAGCATACCATTCTGACTTCTGAACTTTATACAGCTCAACACAATGCAGGCTATCACGCCTGATATCTCAATATCAAACTTGCTGTCAGCTGGCCTCCAAACAATTGGAGATCTCTATCAAAATTCCATGCTTCTTTCTTTCCAACACCTGCAAAAGAGCCATCACATCCCTTCAAAAGACTTTTTCAAATATCTCAGAATTCGCTCTGCCCTCTCCCGCACATCGTGGTCAGAGAACCTCTTTTTCTTGCACCTTCTGAAATTTTATGACATGGAGAACCCCCACCAGAGAGGCATATCTTATATCTACAAGCACATCAATGACCCTGTAGTTGAATCTAAAACTTCTGCAATGCTACACTGGGAAAGCCTTATAAACCGCACCTATACACCACAACACAGGCGTCAAGCCCTTCAAAAACTATTAACAGTTTCCAGATGCATACTGCACTGGGAAACCATAGATAAGATTCTAAATAACTGGTACCTGACACCAACCAAACTGGCAAGGATCTACCCCTCTACATTACCTACTGGAGGGAATTTGGACACCGTGAAACCCCCCTACATATCTGGTTTACTTGCCTCCTATTGAAGCCCTTCTGGTCTACCCTATCTGGATTTATCTCCTCTATCCTTTCAACCTCTATTTCCTTATCTCTGCAAATGGTCCTCTTAGGTCTAGACTTAGACCACTGCCCCCCTCGGGCCCACACCATTCTATCACACATCTTCATTGCCACACGTCTGGCTATTGCTATAAGCTGGAAATCCCTAAAACGTCCATCTATCATGGAATTAATACTATCACTAAACAACCACTGTTTAATGGAATATATGTATTCCAGGGCCCACTTGTAAATCCCTGCATTCCTAAAAAGTGGAACTCCTGGCTTGCCCATCCTAAACCAGGACTACCTGCTCCTCTACCCTCATCATGTGTACAGTCCTACACCCTGTAGGCAGTATACATTTATGCATGTGCTCTACAATAGGGATGAGCCGAACACCCCCCGTTCGGCTCGCACCAGAACCCGCGAACGGACCTAAAGTCCGTGCGAGCTTTAGAACCCTATTAGTTATAATGGATGCGAACGTTCGAAATTAAAAGTGCTCATTTTAAAGGCTAATATGCATGTTAATGTCATAAAAAGTGTTTGGGGACCTGGGTCCTGCCCCAGGGGACATGTATCAATGCAATTTTTTTTTTTAAAAACGGCCGTTTTTTCAGGAGCAGTGATTTTAATAATGCTTAAATTGAAACAATAAAAGTGTAATATTCCTTTAAATTTCGTACCTGGGGGGTGTCTATAGTATGCCTGTAAAGGGGCGCATGTTTCCCGTGTTGAGAACTGTCTCTGCGCAAAGTGTCATTTTTGAAAGTAAAAAGCTATTTAAAATCACTCGCGGCTAATGTTAATTCACGGCTCCCGTAACACAGAGAACAGTGATTCATTGAAACTCATTCATAAAAAAAAGTCATTGATAAAAAAAAAAAAAATAAAAAAAAAAAAAAAAAAAAGCGTAGGGGTCCCCCAAATTCAATAACCAGGCCCTTCAGGTCTGGGATGGATATTAAGGGGAACCCCAGCCAAAAAAAAAAAATAAAATGGCGTAGGGTCCCCCTCAAAATCCATACCAGACCCTTGAGGTCTGGTATGGATTTTAAGGGGAACCCTAGCCAAAAAAAATGGCGTGGGGTCCCCTCAAAATCCATACCAGACCCTTATCCGAGCACGCAACCTGGCAGGCCGCAGGAAAAGAGGGGGGGACGAGAGCGACCCCCCTCTCGCCTGAACCGTACCAGGCCACATGCCCTCAACATTGGGAGGATGCTTTGGGGGTCTAAGACCCCTAAAGCACCTTGTCCCCATGTTGATGAGGACAAGGGCCTCTTCCCCACAACCCTGGCCGGTGGTTGTGGGGGTCTGCGGGCGGGGGGCTTATCGGAATCTGGAAGCCCCCTTTAACAAGGGGACCCCCCCCCCCTGTGTGAAATGGTAAGGGGGTACAAAAGTACCCCTACCATTTCACCAAAAAAGTGGCAAAAATGGTAAAAATGACAGGAGACAGTCTTTGACAATTCCTTTATTAAAATCTTCTTTCTTCTTTCTTCATCCTTCGGTTTCTTCATCTTCTCCTTCCTTCATCTTCTTCCATCTTCTTCTTCCATTTTCTTCTTCCTCCGATCCGCTTCTTCTTGCGCTGGTCTTCTCGTCCTTCTCGTCCGGCATCTTCTTCCGTCGGCGTCGGCGTCGGTGTCGGTGTCTTCTTGGCCGCTCCGCGCAATGGGAGGCTCCCGCTGTGTGAGGCTCCGCTCCATCTGACAGGTCTTTTAAAACGGAGGGCACCTGGTGACCCCCCCCCCCTCTGACGTCATGGGGAAAGCCATCATGGAATTCCCCATGACGTCCCTGTGCGTCAGAGGGGGCGGGGTCACCAGGTGCCCTCCATTATAAAAGACCTGTCAGACGGAGCGGAGCCTCACACAGCGGGAGCCTCCCATTGCGCGGAGCGGCCCAAGAAGAGACAGAGACACCGACACCGACACCGACGCCGACGGAAGAAGATGCCGGACGAGAAGGACGAGAAGACCAGCGCAAGAAGAAGCGGATCGGAGGAAGAAGAAAATGGAAGAAGAAGATGGAAGAAGATGAAGGAAGGAAAAGATGAAGAAACCGAAGGATGAAGAAAGAAGAAAGAAGATTTTAATAAAGGAATTGTCAAAGACTGTCTCCTGTCATTTTTACCATTTTTGCCACTTTTTTGGTGAAATGGTAGGGGTACAAAAGTACCCCCTTACCATTTCACACAGGGGGGGGGCCGGGATCTGGGGGTCCCCTTGTTAAAGGGGGCTTCCAGATTCCGATAAGCCCCCCGCCCGCAGACCCCCACAACCACCGGCAGGGTTGTGGGGAAGAGGCCCTTGTCCTCATCAACATGGGGACAAGGTGCTTTAGGGGTCTTAGACCCCCAAAGCATCCTCCCAATGTTGAGGGCATGTGGCCTGGTACGGTTCAGGCGAGAGGGGGGCCGCTCTCGTCCCCCCCTCTTTTCCTGCGGCCTGCCAGGTTGCGTGCTCGGATAAGGGTCTGGTATGGATTTTGAGGGGGACCCCACGCCATTTTTTTTGGCTAGGGTTCCCCTTAAAATCCATACCAGACCTCAAGGGTCTGGTATGGATTTTGAGGGGGACCCTACGCCATTTTTTTTTTTTTTTGGCTGGGGTTCCCTTAATATCCATCCCAGACCTGAAGGGCCTGGTTATTGAATTTGAAGGGACCCCTACGCATTTTTTTTTGTTTTTTATTAATGAATGACAGCTCTCTGTGTTACAGGAGCCATCAATTCATTAGCCGCGAGTGATTTAAATAGCTTTCTTCCTGCAAAAATGACACTTTTTTGCAGGGAAAGTTCTAAGCACAGGAAACCTGCCCTCCTTCACAGGCCACCTATAGACACCCCCCAGATGTGATACTGCAATGCTGTTCTAACAGCATGCACACACATATCCCCAGAAATAAAGCACATATTGTTGTCAGCAGTCAGCAGCACACTGACACGCTGACACTGTCTGAAACATAATATGCGAGGCCGCCGGCGCGGCGGCCTCTTATACCGTGGGGCGTGTACTAAAGCCCCTGAGCTATAATTGGCTACAGGCATCCTGCCTGTAGCCAATTATGGCTCTCCTCGCTGCCGGCGCTGTGATTGGCCAAGCATGCGGGGTCACAGTGCATGCTTGGCCAATCATCAGCCAGCATTGCACTGCGCGGGCCGCAATGCATTGCGGGGCCGCTCGCATCACACGAATTTGATGCGAGCGGCCCCAATAGTTCTGGGCTCGCCGAGCGAGCGAACACCCGGTGCTCGATTCGAACATGGGTTCGAATCGAACACCGGGCTCATCCTTACTCTACAACTTTCTTTGTTGTATTACTCTATTTGTTTAATAGCATAAACTACCACAACATGCCTTTTATACCTGCTTTCTAACTTCATGTTGCCATGAAAAGCTTTAGTGACTCTGTATCACTAAAATACTTAAATAAACATCAAAATTAAAAAAAATATATATTCTGCCCTTGTTGTTTTAACTTTGGATAGTAAAACATTTTTTTTCTGCCAGTAAATACCTTATACAGCCCACTTCCTGTTTCTTGTCTAGTATTAAGCCTAGGCTTATGACTGTAGAAAATCTATAGACAAGAGGTGCAGGATATCGTCAAACATTCAAGTGTTCGAAAGATATATACATACAGTGTGTGTATATATATATATATATTATATATTATATATATATATATATATATATAATATATAAAGTCCCAGCACAGAAGGTATGTGCAAGCTGGTGCTGTGAAATCTCAAACAAAAATATCCAAACATTCAGATTAAAGCATCCATAACACACCCTTCGTGTTTCACTACAAGCCTTCTAAGTGGGAATTCTTTAACAGACATTTTTGCCTTGCATCAAACTCAGGTTCATTAATAATATACCTCCTGGTATACATAGTTACATAGTTAGTCAGGTTGAAAAAAGACACATATATATATATATATTACAATCCCATATACACAATCCTTCACCCACAGTTGATAAAGAGGAAGGCAAAAAACCCCAGGAGCGCATGCTCCAATTTCTTACAGCAGGAGAAAAAATTCCTTCGTGATCCCCCGAGAGGCAATCGGATTTTCCCTGGATCAGCTTTACATATATGTGTTAGTTCCCCGTTATATTCTGTACATTTAGGAAAGAATCCTGGCCTATTTTAAAGCAATCTACTGAGCTGGCCAGAACCGCCTCTGGAGCTGCTATTCCACATTTTCACAGCTCTTACTGTGAAGAAACCTTTCCGTATTTGAAGATGAAATCTTTTTTCTTCTAGACGTTCGTGGAAACTATGGCTGCAAATGGGCACAGTGAGGCATGCAAATGGGCACAGTGAAGCTGCAAATGGGCATTGTTGACCCTCTTTTCCACTTACAGTAGCTGTGCATTTCTCACCCTAGGCTTATACTCGAGTCAATAAGTTTTCCCAGTTTTTTGTGGTAAAATTAGGTGCCTCGGCTTATATTCGGGTCGGCTTATACTCAAGTATATACAGTATGCCCCAAAAAAGATTCGGAAAATGGCATTCTCTGCTGCAGAAAAGTGCTTGACTCCAGTATATACCGAGGGGGGCATTTTCAGCACACAAAAAACGTGCTGAAAAACTCGGCTTATACTCGAGTATATACGGTAATTCTCATTTAAGGGGATGTGGTGGGGAGTGGGCTCTATGCCTACATACTCTTGCTAGTAGGTGTCCCTCATTCCCATCTCAAAAAGTTGGGAGGTATGCAGTCTGTCATCACAATTCCCTGCCAAAAATCCGATCGCGCGTACGAGGCTTTAGTGTTAGTTTAAGAAGACATGATCACTGTTTCCAGTACAGAACAACATAATATAAAAAAAAAAATACAGAGATTTCATGTTTACCTGATACCGTTCATATAGTATCTTACTGAAGTGACTGCAGCTTATTAAAAACTCAACAAAGCACACGTTTACGTCTCCTCTGGCAAGGAGAAATTAGGAGTCATTTCCAAGCAAGTTTTCACACAGAGGAAATTTGTGCAACTTTCAGGGCTGGGCCTAACCAGAAAAAAAAAATTCAGGCTGCTCGCCAGCTTTCTGCTCTCAAATCAGGAAGTGAAAACAAGAAAAAAAAAAATACGCAGCAGACAGCAGAAAGATTTTAGACCACTAAGGAAATGCAAGAAGCACCGTGTATTATAATTGTTTGCTCTTCATAAGCCTCTGTCTATTGATCATTTACTGGATAATTTGTGTTGTTTAACCGGAGCAGATGAACTTCACAGCTTTTTATTCTACGAAGAACAACAAGTAGCTTGGAAGAAACTGAAAGAGGAAAGTTATCGGTGTGGGGGAGGTATGTGTAACCTACATGATTTCTAGTATTGCGTTTAGTCTTTTTTTTTATTATCTCACTGCGGTGTCAGTAGGATTGTCATTTTTTTTTTGTTTGTGATTGTTACATTATAAAACAATTTGGATGGTGTGACATGTGTTCATTCTTCCTGGAATAGGCTAGCTTAAGAATGGAGTTGTACTTCCCTCAATTGATGTTAGTGGAGAGTACAATGTCTATATTTACGGACGTAGTTCAGTAATGGCTTTTGAGACCAAATACTTAGTACAGGCATACCCCACTTTTAAGTACGCAATGGAGTTTATTTACTAAAGCTGGAAAGTGCAAAATCAGGCTGACTTCTACATAGAAACCAATGAGCTTCTAACCCCAGCTTGTTCAATTAAGCTTTTGTAATAAAACCTGAAAGCTCGTTGGTTTCTATGCATATATGAGCCTGATTTTGCACTTTCCAGCTTTAGTAAATAAACCCCATTGCTTACTTAAAAGTGGGGTATGCCTGTAAATATGGTTGTTTAATAACTTGAATCCCAAGTGCTGTTTTAAAATGGGCCAGGATTGTTCTAATTGGGACTTGGTTAAGGGAGGGGATGGTTACAAGGTATGTGCTTACTGCTTACTTGTATTGTTTACCAAAAAATGTTGATTAACCACTTGACATCCACGCTATGGCCGAATGAGGGCCTACAGGGTGCACGCCAACAGGGCACACGCAGAGTGCGCTGTGATCACCGAGTCGCTGAGACTCGGGTGATCCGCGATCCGAGTAAGGGGCGGGTCCCGGCCCCTTACCTTGTGATCAGCTGTAAGCCAATGAAAGCTGATCACATGATGAAAACAAAAGCTCGGTGATCAGTTTTTTTCTCTCCTCACGCTGAGGAGAAAAAAAAAAGCCGATCACCGGCTCATCTTAAAGGGACATCGGTCCCGAAAAGTCAGAGGCAATTATGCCTCATGTATGCCACCTGTAAATGCCCACAAGTGACACCTATCAATGCCCATCAGTGCCACCTAAAAGTGCTGCCTATCAGTGTAACCCATCAGTGCCCATCACTGCCACCCATCAGTGCCCATCACTGCCACCTATCAATGCCCATCACTGCCTCCTCATCAGTGTACATGAATGACAGACAAAAATTACCCATTTAAATTTTTTATAACAAAATTAAAAAAAAAAAAAAAAAATTTAATTCGTTTTTTTTTTTTTTTTTAACAACAAATAAAAATTGCAGAGGTGATCAAATACCACCAAAAGAAAGCTCTATTTGGGGGAAAAAAATGATAAAAATTTCATTTGGGTACAGTGTTGTATGACAGCGCAATTATCATTCAAAGTGCGACAGCGCTGAAAGCTCAAAATTGGTCTGGATAGGAGGGGGGTTTAAGTGCCCAGTAAGCAAGTGGTTAAAAAACGTGGTTAAAAAAAAATGGTACAGGGACAGTGGCTATTTGTCCCAGGGCCTATTTAAAACGGCATCTGGACTCAGCAGCTCCTGGCACTGACACCGAACCACTGGCTGTCAGTGACAGTGACAGCCGGGACCTAGCGCTAGGCCCAAGAGCTGTAATGATTACATTCTTGTATTCCCATAGCTCCCAACTGTCCCTGATTTCGAGGGACTGTTCCCTGATTTGGAACAAAGTCCTTCTGTCCCTCTTTCATCCTCATTTGTCCCTCATTTTGGTCTGATCTATATGGTTCTATATAAAATTCATTTTTATCTTTCAAAAACAGTTTGCCAGTGCTAAACCTTTCATCCAATTTCTGAATTGCTGCATTTGTAAATTTTAAAAGCCAATATAAGGAATAGTAGTGTTAAATAAAACAAAAAAACAAAAAACAAAACACTTGTGGGTTTAACTCACTTCATTTTTTTTGTATAATTCTTCTTTAAGGAGGAGTGTGTCCTATGCCTACATACTATTGCTAAGTGGTGTCCCTCATTCCCATCTCAAAAAGTTGGGAGATATGTCTTCCAATATTTCTACAGATGACCCCAGAAGGTAGAAGGGAATTGGAATTTTTTTTTTTTTTTTTTAAATTGATTAATTAATATGCAGTTTGTGTGTTTATAATAACTGAGCAAATTTATAAACACCTATTTATCATGAGCTGAACGCAAAGATCTAACACTTTCTCTAAGTACACAAAAGGCCTATTTCTCTCAAATATTGTTCACAAATCTGTCTAAGGCTGGCCATACATTATACAATTTTCTTGTACAACTTTCCTTTAGATTTACCAAAACCATATAATATGAGGTCAAACCTAAACACTTTCAATCTGTATGCAATCAGGCAGGCCCTTGCACTACATAGTTGAAGGTAAAGCTAAGGCTACTCTAACACTGAGTCGCTTTGCACTTTATAACGCTAAAAATAGCGCCTGCAAATCCCCTTGAAAGAGCCTCTCCTCTCACTCCAATATGAAAGCCCGGGGGCTTTCGCACTGGCAGGACAGTAAAAAAAGTCCTGCAAGCTGCATCTTTGCAGCACTGTAGGAGCAGTGTACATACCGCTCCTAAAGCGCCCCTGCCCTTTGAAATCAATGGGCAGCGCCGCCAATCTGCTGGCAAAGCGTCTCTGCAGCAGCGATTTGCGGGTGGTTTTAACCCTTTTTCGGTCGCTAGCGGGGGTTAAAAGTGCCTCATTAGCGGCCAAAAACCTCTGCAAAAATGACAGTAAAGCATTGCTAAAAATAGCAGTGCTTTACCGCTGACGCCCCCAAAGCCCCTGTGTGAAAGTAGCCAAAAGAAAATTGAATAAGAAGATTGTATGGTGTATGGCCAGCTTAAATCTGTGTTAGTGAGCACTTCTCCTTTGCCGAGATAATCCATCCACCTCACAGGTGTGGCATATCAAGATGATGATTAGACAGCATGATTATTGCACAGGTGTGCCTTAGGCTGGCCACAGTAAAAGGCCATTCTAAAATGTCCGGGGGGTGCAAAAACCAGTCAGTATCTGGTGTGATCACCATTTGCCTCACGCAGTGCAGCACATTTCCTTTGCATAGAGTTGATCAGGTTGTTGATTGTGGCCTGCCCATACCATAACCCCACTGCCACCATGGGCCACTCGACCCACAATGTTGACATCAGCAAACCGCTCACCCACACAACACCATACATGCTGTCTGTCATCTGCCCTGTACAGTGAAAATCGTGATTCATTTGTGAAGAGAACACCTTTCCAAAGTGCCAGACGCCATCAAATATGAGCATTTGCCCACTCAAGTTGGTTGCAATGACAAACTGCAGTCAGGTCGAGACCCCGAATAGGACGACAAGCATGCAGATGAGCTTCTGTGAGACGGTTTCTGACAGTTTGTGCATAAATTCTTTGGTTAGGCGAACCGATTGTTGCAGCAGCTGTCCGGGTGGCTGGTCTCAGACGATGTTGGAGGTGAAGATGCTGCATGTGGAGGACCTGGGCTGGTGTGGTTACACGTGGTCTGCAGTTGTGAGGCCGGTTGGATGTACTGCCAAATTCTCTGAAACGCCTTTGGAGACGGCTTATGGTAGAGAAATAAACGTTCAATTCAAGGACAACAGCTCTGGTGGACATTCCTGCAGTCAGCACGCCAATTGCACGTCCCCTCAAAAACTTGCGACTTCTGGCATTGTGCTGTGTGAAAAAACTGCACATTTTAGAGTGGCCTTTTATTGTGGCCAGCCTAAGGCACACCTGTGCAATAATCATGCTGTCTAATCAGCATCTTAAAATGCCACACCTGTGAGGTGGATGGATTATCTCGGCAAAGGAGAAGTGCTCACTAACACAGATTTAGACAGATTTGGGAACAATATTTGAGAGAAATAGGCCTTTTGTGTATATAGAAAAAGTTGTAGATCTTTGCGTTCAGCTTATGATAAATAGGGGCAAACACAAAAGTGTGGCGTTTATAATTTTGCTCAGTGTATGTGTGTGTGCCTCCTATCAGTGCCCATCAGTGCCACCCATAAGTACCCATCAGTGCCACCTATGAGTGCCCATCAGTGCCACCTATGAGTGCCCATCAGTGCCACCTATGAGTGCCCATCTGTGCCGCCTATGATTGTCCATCAGTGCTGCATATCAGTGCTACCTATCATTGCCTATCAGTGCCCATCAGTGCCACCTCATTGGTGCCACCTCATTAGTGCCGCCTTATCAGTGCCCGTCACTGCATCCTCATCAGTGCCCATCAGTGAAGGAGAAAACGTACTTATATACAAAATTTTATACAGAAACGAAGAAAAAAAATTTTTTTTCACATTTTTTTTACATTTTATTTGTTTAGCAAAAAATATAAACCCCAGAGGTGATCAAATACCACCAAAAGAATGCTCTATTTGTGGGAACAAATTTATAAAGAATTTGTTTGGGTACAGTGTAGCATGACCGCACAATTGTCATTTAAACAGCGACAGTGCTAAAGCTGAAAATTGGCTTGGGCAGGAAGGGTGGAAAGTGTCTGGTATTGAAGTGGTTAAAGGATTTTTTGATTTTTATTGTAGCACTTTAAGCATACTTGAAATCACTGCTCCTGAAAAAAAAATATCATTTAAAAAATAATTCATTTGCCTTGATACATGTCCGGGTGGGCAGTACCCAGACCCCTTTACCTCTTTTATGGGCAACTATTTGCATATAAGCCTTCATAAACATTATTTTTCCTGTTTGGCTCCCATAGACTTCAATGGGGTTTGCTGTTCGGGTTAGAACATTTCCCCTGTTCCGGAGTTCTGCTGCCAACCGGACAGGGGGGTGTTTGGCCCATGTCTGATAAACATTTTTATAGTAAATGTAAAGTAACTGAGTAAAAAGATTTTTATGCACTCTCATCAGTTATGTTTATTAGTATCCTTTTTTTTTTAAAGTTGTGTTTTAAAAAAAATGGATCTGAAAGGTCCCTTCAAGAGAAAATTCAGTATACTCAACTTTCCAGCGCTGATGTTCTCTGCCTCCCCTCCGTTTCAGTGCAGCAGCCTCTACAATATCCTTGGCATTCAACACTTCCAGGAGTGTTGAATATGTGTCGCCCAACGCACACTTTAGCTCCATCCTTCGACCCTTACATCACTGCTGAGTCTTGTAGTGATGTAGGGGTCAGAGGAAGAAACTAGTGTAAAAGGCACGGGACACGGGCACTTGACACTTCTGAAAGTGTTCAATGTTAGAGATAGGTAGAACAGCAGGGCACAATCTGAGTGTAGTATATTAACATATAATTAGTGGTGAAAAGACAAATGGCAACACGCACTGTGACCATTAGAATGAAGCTCATCGCATAGTAATGGCTTCCAGTGGACAGTCTCACAACAACAGGGAACCTCAGGCCAGGATAGAAGCACTGGGTTGATGGATGGATACATATACAGGACCAAGAGAACACACTGGAAGGGAGCCAAACTAAGTACAGTAATAAATGTGCTGTGAAACACTAGTAAATTGGCAGCTTACGTGAGACGAAGAAATGGCACTTTTTGTATGTAATCCGTGAGCGTGTATGCTCATGCATCTGGGATCTGGCATCTGGGGAGCCTCCTCCTAAAATTTGCAGCCTGGAAAGTCTGGACGTCAGACTGGATGACAGCTTACATGCGGAAGTGGAAACCAACAAAATGAAGGAGGGCTTCTGTGGGATGCAGAGCAGACCAGAAGAGAAATTTTCAGCATGTCAGTAGGGAGGAGATATATATTTCAAGGCCACCCAAGCCTCTTTCTCAAAATGTCTCAAGGGTTTAAGAAAGAGACTTGAGCGGCCTTGATAAGCATAGCTTTGCCCCGCTGATTCTCCAGGCTGCAAGTTTTAGGAACAGGCTTCCCATCCCAGATGCATACATTTCTGAAACTATGCTTCTCTGCCTAAGGCAGTTAACCTCCTGCTCCACCGATCAATGGGTGCTGGCTTTAAGCAGTTCGCTGCTCGCTTTCCAGTCATAACCATTCAAAAAAGAAAGAGAAGCCACGTTCTTTTATAAAAAGCTTCTCTGAAGATTTATTTAAGAAGGCAGTAAAATAGATTTTTCTATATTTTACCTGAGCCCTGAACCGGTTGGGCCTGCTTGTCAATACTGCATAGCTGAGTAGTGTCTCTGCTTGGTGGAAAAACTTAACCCCTCATGGAAAAAATGTTTCTATAAGTATGATACCATATTTTTTTTGGTATAATGAATTCTTTAATCCGTGTGGCTAAAATCAAACTGTGCAAAGTGATTTTTTTCTTTTTAATTTAAAGTTTATTTTCCATGTATCATACAAAATTTACAAACAGTTTGCTACACACATTTAAATCCCACTCTTTCCCCTCCCCCCTCCCCCAATGCTGTCACTTTCTCCCCTCTCTTCCCTGGTCCCTTTCCATCTCTAAGCCTCGCTTGCTCATTTCTCTTCCCATACTTCTGAGTATTTCCTCATATTCTTAAAACTAGTCCAACTTTCCCATATACCGGTACTTTAAAATCTTCCTACTTGCTCTTCCTCCCTACTATTCAGGTATTCCATTTTATGTATATACTCAATCCTATTGAACAATTTCCTTGTCGTGGGTCTTTCCTTATCTTGCCACTTTCTTGGTATTGCGCCCTTGGCAGCGTTTATTAAGTGCAGTAATATTGTGTCCTTATATTTTTTTTTTTTTTTCATGTTTATATTGTGGAATAAATAGCACCAAGGGTCATCTGGAATCTAAAATCCCGTAATCTCTTTTATATATTCTCTTATCTCCTGCCAAAACTCCCATATCTTTGGACATTCCCACCATAGATGGGACATAATTCCCCTCTGGCCACATCATCTCCAACATAATGGAGTTTCCTCTGGTTGGAATTTTTGGGTCAGTACGGGCGTTATGTACCATCTAGATAGACATATGTAATTCATCTCTAATGTATTTATATCTTCTGCAAATCTATATACTGCTCTCAATAATTTACTTTTATGGTCTTCTTTTAATTATGATCCCAACTCTTTTTCCCATTTCTTGATAAATGAGGGCATTCCTTGCCCCTCTAGTGCCGTGAATATTTTATATATTTGTGATATACTATGATTTAATTTTGTTTGTAATTTACATATTCTTTCTATTGGATTCAAATTCTCCTCTGACCAAATTGGATGTGGTAGAGTTGACACAAAATGTTTTAATTGGAAATACCTTCATTCATTCAAATCCATAAGGTCGCTTTTATGTTTCAACTCCTGATATGTTTGTATTTTCCCCTTTTTAATAATATCTTTTAATTGATCATTATATATCCATTTTCCAAACTGTGTCCCATTCCCCGGTGAGAAAAACTTAGTCCCATCTAGTGGTATCAACGGTCAATTGTATTCCCATTTTACCTGTCTGTGAAATAAATTGCATATCCTAAAAACATCACTCGTCAATTCATATATGTTTATTCCTAATAACCTATATTTTTTTTTAACAAAAACGGTTTTTATTTTCAAAATGAGGAAAAAATACAAAGAAAAATAACCTATATTTGGGTGGAACTATTTTAACCCAGCTTTTTTCACTTTTTATATTTGTCCACTCCATCATTCGTGTCAGAACTTTCTCCTTGTAGTATCTTTTAATATCTGGTACAACTAACTCCTCCCCCATGTGTTTTTTCTACTATGGATAACTGTATTCTTGGTTTCTTATTTTGCCATATATATACCTTTAAAACATTTTTTTAACAACACCGAAAAAAGTCTGTGGCAAGGTAATTGGGAGCATTTGAAGTTTATACATGATTTTCAGGAGTATTGCCATCTTTAGCATATTTATCTGCCCGACCCACACCAATGGTCGTGATGCTATTTTTTTTATTTCTGTTTTAAGTAAAATAAAGGCATGTACTTTGTCTGATATAGATCTCCACGTGAGAGGGTGATTTTTATCACCAGGTATTTTAACTCCGTTTTACCCCAAATAAAAGGAAATTTTCCCTGTAACGCTAGTTCTTCTTTTTCACTCGGACTTATATTTAACATTTCTGACTTTACTGGGTTTATCTTGAAATTATTCAACAGATTTTGTGGGAATTTCAGAGACTTGGTTCAACAGCTCTTATTATTGTCTGGCAACCATTAAAGGGTATTGCCTTCATCACAGGGATAAAAAGGGAGGGGTATGCCTGTATATCAAGAATAATGTACAAGTGAATGTGAGAGATGACATCACTAAGGTAGCTAGGAAGGAGGTGGAATCATTATGGGTTGAGCTCCAAAGGGATAAAACTAAGCGGAAAATAATTCTGGGAGTATGCTATAGGCCCCCAAACCTGAGGGAGGAGGGGGAGACCAACCTTTTATCACAATTTGGATTAGCAGCAAGGATGGGAAGTGTTATCATAATGGGGGATTTTAATTATTCAGACATAGACTGGGCAGAAGGAACCGCGCATATGTCTAAGGCTCGCCAGTTCCTAAATGTCTTGCAGGACAATTTCATGGGTCAGATGGTAGACGCACCAACTAGAAACAAAGCGTTGCTAGATCTACTGATTACCAACGATACAGACCTAATCATGGATGTGAAAATGAGGGACAATTTAGGAAACAGCGATCACAGGTCAATTAGCTTCAGTATAAATCACACAAATAGAAAACAAAAGGGGAATACAAAGACACTGAATTTCAAAAGAGCTAACTTCCCTAAACTACAAACTTTTCTAGAAGATATAAATTGGGATAAAATCTTAGGAACAAAGAACATAGAGGAGAGATGGGTTTGCTTTAAGAGCATATTAAATAAGGGCACTAGCCAGTGCATCCCATTAGGAAATACTGTCAGAGCTCTAGCCGCCCTGGGCACCCTAGCCGGAGGGTGCGCGGGCACCTGGGCAGCCCTGGCCCCTCTGAGCACCGGCGCGCGCGTCGGCGCGCGCCGCGGGCGCGTGCACGCGCCCGCCGGACATGTGCGCGAATAGCGGGCGCGCGCGCCCCCGTGCGCGTGCACGTGCGCGATCGGCGCCGCTTTGGCGCCAGTGGCCCTATTTAAAGGGGACAGCTGCCTGCATGCGGCGCTGTCCGTCTCAGCTCCCACCTGTGTCCCCAACCTGAACCTGTCTGAGCATCCTACCTGTGACCCGGCCCGCCTGACTCCGCTGCCTTCTCCGTTCCTTGACCCCGGCTTGTTTGACCCTGCTTTGGACTGTGTTACTGTTGCTGAACCCCTGGCTTGCCTCCTGACCATCCCTCTGCCTGCCGTCTCTACCTGTCTGCCTTACCTGTTGTGACCCGGCTCGTCTGACCATCCCTGCTTCCAGTGTCCCTGCACAGGTCCTCGCTGCTGCCGTCCTCTGCTGATCTACTGCCGTTGCTGTCAGCTACTTCTGCCGTCTGCTGCTGCTCCTGCTGCCGGTCTACCTCCTGCCTCCTGGTCTTCTGCCGAACCTTCATCTGCAGACCTACCATCCGACCAAGACCTGCATCTACCCAGCATCGGCCACCTGCATCCATACGGACACTCCTACCCGCTGTGTTCACGGCTACGCTGTTCCCAATCCAGCAGGCCCTGAACCAGAGTTGTAAGAGAGGTCTCCAACCACCAAGTCAGGCTCAGCACTACCAGGTACCTAACAGTACGGACAGCCATTATGACTGAGCCTGCGGAAGGAGCCTCTACCATGCAGGAATTTTGCTCTCACCTGGCAGCCCTTACACAGGCAGTGAAATCCCTGCAGGAGGGATATACCAAGCTGGAAGGCCAAGTTCAACAACTTGCCAGCCCCATGGCTGCTGCACCTCCTCCACCACCAGTGCAACCTGCCTCCCAACCGACAGTGGTGATGCTTCCTCCCGAACCTAGAGTACCTGTCCCAGAAAGGTTCTCAGGCGACCGGTCCAAGTTTCAGGCCTTCCGAGATGCCTGCCAGCTATACTTTGCCCTGCAACCCCGGACCTTCTCCCTGGAGGTCACCAAAGTGGGATTCGTGGTGTCCCTTCTACAAGGAGAACCCCAGTCCTGGGCCCACCGTCTTCTGGGAGCCAACAGTGTCATGACCCAGTCCTTAGCCGCCTTCTTCCAGGCAATGGCACAGCTGTACGATGACCCTCAACGCACGGCTACAGCTGAATCCGCCCTATCCGCGCTCCAGCAGGGCCGCAGGACGGCCGAGGACTATATCACGGACTTCAGGCGTTGGAGCGCGGATACTCAATGGAATAATGCGGCCCTCAGACACCAGTTCCGCATGGGCCTCTCGGAGGGGTTGAAAGACGAACTGGCCCGTGTAGGAGTTCCTGAGGATCTTGAGGACCTCGTCACTCTGACAATTCAATTAGACCGTCGCCTGCGAGAGCGCCGAGCTGAACGCTCTGCTTTACCCAGTCGCCCAGCTTGGATGGTCGCAAGGGCTCCTGTTCCTGCTACCCGTTACCTACCTGCTCCTTCTACACCTCCCATGGGACCTGCTCCGGATGGCTCCGAACCGATGCAGATCGGTCTTCTACGTGCCCCCTTGACGCCCGAGGAACGGGCCCGACGTCGCCAGTTGAATCTGTGTCTGTACTGTGGGGGCTCCGGACATTTCGTGAATGGTTGCCCTGTCAAGACGCGTAAGTGCTTGTCATCCGTTTCTCCTCTCTCTGCACCCTGCCCAGCCAGTACTATTCACCTTACCCTTCCTCTGTCATTGCAGTGCCAGGGAAGGACAATACTCACCAGCGCCATCATTGACTCCGGGGCGTGCAGCTGTTTCGTGGATGCCACCTTCGCCAACACTCACGCTCTGCCTCTCCAGAAGAAGACCCAAGGACTTTCTGTGTTCCTAGCGGATGGGTCCCGTATTAAGTCTGGCCAGGTGACTCAAGAGACTCTGCCTTTACCCGCTACAATTTTCCCTCAACATCAGGAGCTTCTAACCATGGACGTGATCTCCTCTCCCCTGTTCCCAGTCATCCTGGGTATGCCATGGCTCCAGGCCCACAACCCGCTGATCCATTGGTCCACCGGGGAGGTAGAATTTCAATCTCATTACTGCCAGGAACACTGCCTACCTGCAACCCCCGGGACACCCTCTACCTTGCTTTGCCTAGACGCGGACCAAGACCTGTGCCAGTCTGTACCCCAACCTTATCATGATTTCCTGGACGTTTTCAGCAAGCGGGGGGCAGACTCCCTTCCGCCCCACCGTCCCTATGACTGCCCCATCGAGCTCCTCCCTGGGGCTGAAATCCCCTTCGGTCGCATCTTCCCTCTCTCCGAGAAGGAACAGGAGGCCTTAAAGACCTACATTTCCGAAAACTTACCTCTCCTGCTGGCGCAGGCATCTTCTTCGTCACCAAAAAAGATCAGTCCTTGAGGCCCTGTGTGGACTACCGGGAGCTCAATAAGGTTACAATCAAGAATCGGTACTCTCTGCCCTTAATCCCTGAGCTCTTTCAAAAGCTAAGATCGGCAACAATTTTCACCAAGTTGGACCTAAGGGGTGCATACAATCTGGTCCGCATTCGGGCCGAGGATGTGTGGAAGACGGCCTTCCGGACTCGCTTCGGCCACTACGAGTACCTGGTCATGCCCTTCGGGCTCTGTAATGCCCCGGCCACTTTCCAGCATTTCATCAACGATGTACTCAGAGACTTTTTGGACATTTTTGTGATCGTCTATCTGGATGACATCTTGATTTTCTCTCAAACCCTAGAACAACATCGAGGGCATGTGGGCAAGGTACTCCTTCGACTCCGACGGCACGGCCTGTATGCAAAGGCCGAGAAGTGCGAATTTGAGCAGCAGGAAATCCAGTTCTTGGGACTTGAAATCTCCCCGGCAGGCATTAGAATGGACCCTCAAAAGGTGTCCGCCGTCCTTGACTGGCCAGCACCTGTAGACAGGAAAGGAATCCAACGGTTCGTTGGATTTGCAAACTTCTACAGGAAGTTTATTAAGGGGTTCTCTGCTATCATCACCCCCATCACCCAGCTGACCAAGCAGGGCACACGCTTCCACTGGGGCCCAGAGGCTCAAGGGGCCTTCGACCAGCTTAAAAGACTGTTTACCTCCGCCCCCATCCTCAGTCACCCCGACCCTGCCCTCCCTTACATCTTAGAAGTCGATGCATCTGAAGTGGCAGTTGGGGCAGTCGTGTCACAACGACAGGGCAATAAAGACGCCATGCACCCGGTGGGGTTTTTCTCCCGGAAACTTTCTCCAGCCGAGAGGAATTATGATGTCGGGGACCGGGAACTCTTGGCTATCAAGTCAGCACTAGAGGAATGGAGGGAGCTAATCATCCAGTACTTATCTACACAGACCACAAAAACCTTGAGTACTTACGAACTGCCAAGCGACTCAAACCCCGACAAGCCCGCTGGGCTCTGTTTTTCTCAAGGTTCTGCTTTCATATCACGTATCGTCCCGGTTCCAAGAATGTTAAACCTGACGCCCTCTCTCGGATGTTCGACAGTCCCAAGGACTCCACCACCCCAGACACCATCCTATCTACCGGAAACTTTCTACTTTTACAGCCAGATCTGCTATCACAAATCCGGGAGGCATCCGCCAGTTCCCAGGGACCCCATGGGGTCACCCTAACTTCCAGTGATGGACTTCTCTGGAGGGGGAGTCAAGTCTTCGTCCCCGAATCTGTAAGAGTGAAGGTCCTGACCCTACTACACGACCACCCACTGGCAGGACACTTCGGGAGCCGCAAAACTGTGGAGCTGGTGCAACGCACCTTTTGGTGGCCCAAGCTGAAGGAATTCTGCAAGTCTTATGTTGACTCCTGCCCTGTTTGTAACCGCAGCAAGACGTCAAGGAACCGAACTTGGGGACTTTTGAAGCCTCTCCCTGCACCTGATCGACCTTGGCGAATGTTGACTATGGACTTTTTAGTCGAGCTTCCTCGCTCAGAGGGGTGCTCTGCCATCTTTGTAGTAGTGGACCAGCTGTCCAAAATGGCCCACTTTCTGCCTTTAAGGGGAACACCATCTGCCACAGAGACTGCCCACCTTTTCATTAAAGAGATAGTCAGGCTACACGGGGTTCCGGCCAATATAGTCTCAGATAGGGGGGTCCAGTTCACGTCCCGTTTCTGGAGGGCCCTTTGTGAGATCCTTAAGATTGAGCTGGCCCTTTCTTCTGCATATCACCCCCAAACTAATGGGCAGACGGAACGCACCAACCAGACTTTGGAGCAATACATAAGGTGCTTCACATCCTTTGTGCAGGACGATTGGGTGTCCCTATTACCCCTAGCAGAATTCTCCTATAATAATGCCAGCCAGGACAATCCCCATTTTTTGCCAATTACGGTTTTCATTTGTCTTTTCTCCCTGACTTTCTCCCAGAATCTTCAGTCCCGGCAGTCCAGGATACAGCTTCGTTCCTCAGCCGCAACAACAGGATACTTCAGGAAGCGATCACCAAGGCACAGGAGGACAGTAAGAAGTTCTTTGATCGGAAGAGAAGGGGAGAGTTGAACTTGCAGGTGGGCGACCAGGTATGGCTAGCTACAACTAACCTTAGACTTGCCTGTGCCTCTAAGAAGCTTGCTCCCAAGTTCTTAGGACCTTTCCCTGTGAAGAGGAGGATCAATGTGGTTTCCTATGAGTTGTCCCTGCCCGACTCTATGAGAGTCCACCCAGTTTTCCATGTCTCCCTCCTGAAACCTGCTGTGCCCGATCCCTTCCCAGATAGGGGTACAAACCCACCCGGACCTGTCCTGGTCCAAGGTAATGAAGAGTACGAGGTGGAGGCCATCCTTGATTGCAGGAGACGTAGGGGGGAGAGGCAGTTCCTGATTAAGTGGAAGGGGTATGGGGCCGAGAGTAATTCATGGGAACCAGAATGCAACCTTCATGCCAAGAGACTAATTCGTACCTTCCTTTCTTCCCATCCAGAAAGACAACGCCTAATGGGCACCCGGAGGTTGCCCCTTGTGAGGGGGCAATGTCAGGGCTCTAGCCGCCCTGGGCACCCTAGCCGGAGGGTGCGCGGGCACCTGGGCAGCCCTGGCCCCTCTGAGCGCCCGCCGGACATGTGCGCGCGCTCCCGTGCGCGAATAGCGGGCGCGCGCGCCCCCGTGCGCGTGCGCGTGCACGTGCGCGATCGGCGCCGCTTTGGCGCCAGTGGCCCTATTTAAAGGGGACAGCTGCCTGCATGCAGCGCTGTCCGTCTCAGCTCCCACCTGTGTCCCCAACCTGAACCTGTCTGAGCATCCTACCTGTGACCCGGCCCGCCTGACTCCGCTGCCTTCTCCGTTCCTTGACCCCGGCTTGTTTGACCCTGCTTTGGACTGTGTTACTGTTGCTGAACCCCTGGCTTGCCTCCTGACCATCCCTCTGCCTGCCGTCTCTACCTGTCTGCCTTACCTGTTGTGACCCGGCTCGTCTGACCATCCCTGCTTCCAGTGTCCCTGCACAGGTCCTCGCTGCTGCCGTCCTCTGCTGATCTACTGCCGTTGCTGTCAGCTACTTCTGCCGTCTGCTGCTGCTCCTGCTGCCGGTCTACCTCCTGCCTCCTGGTCTTCTGCCGAACCTTCATCTGCAGACCTACCATCCGACCAAGACCTGCATCTACCCAGCATCGGCCACCTGCATCCATACGGACACTCCTACCCGCTGTGTTCACGGCTACGCTGTTCCCAATCCAGGAGAGAAAAAAAATTCCAAGAAATTCTTTAAGTATATAAACAGTAAAAAAGCGAGGACAGACCATATTGGTCCCATAAAGAATGAGGAAGGAAATCTGGTTACAAAGGATGGGAAGATGGCGAAGGTATGGAATTTATTCTTCTCCTCAATCTTCACGAGGGAATCAGAGGGCTTCAGTAACCAAAACTGCAGTGTTTATCCTCATGACACATCTCAGGAAGCACCCTCATGGCTAACAGAGGACAGGATTAGAAATAGACTTGGAAAACTTATCATAAATAAGTCACCCCGTCCAGATGGCTCTCACCCGAGGGTCCTTAGGGAACTCAGTCAAGTAATTGCCAGACCATTGTTCCTAATTTTTACTGACAGTCTACTGACTGGAATGGTACCAGCTGACTGGAGAAAAGCCAATGTAACACCAATATTTAAAAAAGGACCAAAATACATCCCTGGGAATTACAGACTAGTTAGCCTAACATCAATAGTATGCAAGCTCTTGGAGGGGATGATAAGAGACTATATACAAGATTTTAGTAATGAAAACGGTATCATTAGCAGTAATCAGCATGGATTCATGAAGAATCGTTCTTGCCAAACCAATCTATTAACCTTCTATGAGGAGGTGAGCTGCCATCTAGATAAAGGAAGGCCCATAGACGTGGTGTATTTGGATTTTGCAAAAGCATTTGACACAGTTCACCCTAAACATTTACTGTACAAAGTAAATGTTTCTAATTTTGGTACTAATTGCGCAATTTTTTTTTCGTAATATAGGATTGTGCAAAGTGATTTCAATCATAGCCTGCAGGTTTTTTTAATAGGTGTGTACGGAAATCAATGCGTTGGAAAATCTGTTTAAAGTCAGGAAGGTAGCATTGTAGTCGAGAGAAACAAAATTAAACTGTTCACTACATATACACCACTTACATGTTGGCTTAACTAGCAGGAAAAGTAGCAGGGGTCATTAAAGTTCAAGCATGGAAATGACTCACAGCATCAGTAATCTGAATGTATGACTATCCGTATGAGAGATGTGTGTGTTTATACTGTTGTGAATGTAGTACTGGCAAACCCAGTGAACACGCAGTAACTTGCACTGCAAGAGTCGGTTTTAGCAGAAATATGAGTAGCCCAATTGTAGACCATTTTATTTAGCCTAGAAATCTAGGAGGTTGCCAATAATGCAGTTACATGGTCTTCAATTCTCTCTATGTGGACAACTTTCTTTCAGCAATAATCGCTCAAAGAAAAAAAAACAGCTATTCATAGTGTAATATGTTCAAATCAATCACCCCTTTATTATAAATGTATTCAAAAACACTGACAAAAAGAGTGCACTTAAATCCAGTGCATTTTGAATATTGCCTATTTTGATGAAGTCACAGGTCACGTGACAAAACATGTCTGTGGCGGAGCCATGTGACGTCATCATGTGGGCTCGGAGCCAGAGGTGAGCTGGTGTATACATGTAGTGATGCCCATGTTATTTCTTAGGAGGGCAATACCTACTTAATTAAGGGGATTTGGATGAAAAGAACTTTCGATGCAATATAATTCTGTGATAAATGTGCATGAATCAACAGGAGATGACAGATTGTGTCTTCCTATTAGCTAGGAACCACGATCTGTCACTTCCGCTAGTCAGTCCCCTCCCCCTTCAGTTAGAATCACCTCCCAGAGAACACAGTTAACCCCTTGATCGCCCCCTAGTGTTAACCCCCTTCACTGTCGGTGACTTTTTTTACAGCAATCAATGCATTTTTATAGAACTGATCGCTGTATAACTGCCAGTGGTCCCAAAAATTTGTCAAAATTGTCTGATGTGTCCGCCATAATGTTGCAGTCCCGATAAAAAATCGCAGATTGCTCCCATTACTAGTAAAAAAAATAATAATAATAAAAATACTATAAATCTATCCCCTATGTTGTAGACGCTATAATTTTTGCACAAACCAATCAATATACACTTTTTGCGATTCTTTTTACCAAAAATATGTGGAAGAATACATATTGGCCTAAACTGAGGAAAAAATTTGCTTTTTTTTTTAAAAAAAAAAAATGAGGATATTCATTACAGCAAAAAGTACCAAAACATTTTTTTTTTTTAATTGTTGCTCTTTTTTGCTTATAGCGTAAAAAATAAAAACAATGACCACCAAAATAAAGCTCTATTTGTGGGAAAAAAAGGACGTCAATTTTGTTTGGGTGCAACGTCGCACGACCGCGCAATTGTCAGTTAAAGTGAGGCAGTGGCGAATCGCAAAAAATGGCCCGGTCATTCTGCAGCCAAATCTTCCGAGGCTGCAGTGGTTAAACATGCACTACAGACGCAGATTTAGCCATGGTGATATATAACAAATGTTAATTTTGATGCTAAATTTCAATTTGGTTTTAGTCATAGTCTTTTGACTAAAATACCATTTTAGTTTTAGTCGTATTTTAGTCATCTGAATTGTTTTACTTTTAGTAGTAATTTAGTTGACTAAAATCAGTACTTCATAAAGAAAAAAACAGGACGATCGTTTATCTATACAGTGCTTAGCAAAGTAAATGTCATCCAGTTGACATCTACTTTAACTGCAACAGAAAAAAGCCAGGCAACCAATCTGGTTTACTAGCTGTCTGGTAGGATTGTATAAATCTCAAGATTGGCTGGAGAGAATTGCAATCCTTTAGTAAGTAAATAGTTTCCATATAAATTTATTTAATCTGTGTGATTTGTTTGTTCCCTTGGAGTTCAGCTATAAAGTATATTGTTACACATACACTGTAATGTCTGAACTCATATATTAGGCATTAGGCTGGGTATATGATAGTTATAAGTCCTTACCTTTTTAAAAGAAAAACTAATGATGTTGGGGCCCAGGAGATGGCAAAGGTACTGTGATAAGTTTTTAAAGGGCACACAATACTTTTAAGGTACACTAGGTAATGTTGCAGGCCTGCCATCTTAAAATATTATTTTCGACAAAATGTTTTTCGGAGGACAATTTACATAATTACTTGAAGGAGCTAATTAGTGCTTGTGGTCAACTCAAACAAAGAAAACGAGAGAGGATTATGTGCTGTTGTTATTCTTAGGTTTTCTATCTGAGTATTGTTGTGTAATTGCTTTTGATGTGGTTGACATTTGTGCGTTTTTTTTACTTGATATCATTTTGACTAACAGAAATGTAATACTATATTAAACATGTGAAAAGGATCATAAATGTGGCAAGGTAGGTATGTTTTCTCGACAATCTAAAAGTTATGTTGCTGTGACTAATCTGTCAGTTTCATTGGAACTTTAAATTTGTACCTCTTATTAGCTGCGAGAGTAATAAGATGGCAATTCAATTATAGAAGTACATTTGATATCCTAGGGCTAATTTATGAACACTAGAATTAAGGCTTATAATAGTCTGTGGCACTGTGCCCTTTTACTTATGATACTCATTAGTCAGATGCAGACAAGGATTTTTTTTTTTTCCAATTTTTCCACAATTCCCTGGACTACCACAAACCACTGGACTCATTGACATGGCCAGGGCCATCGGTGTATGCACTCCAAACACACACATGTGTGTGTATGTGTATATATATATATATATATATATATACACACATACACAGTATCTCACATAAGTGAGCACACCCTTCACATTTTTGTAAATATTTTATTATATCTTGAAGAAATAACACTTTGCTACAAGTAGTGAGTGTACAGCTTGTATATTTCTGTCCCCTCAAAATAACTCAACACACAGCCATTAATGTCTAAACCGCTGGCAACAAAAGTGAGTACACCCCTAAGTGAAAATGTCCAAATTGGGCCCAATTAGCCATTTTCCCTCCCCGGTGTCATGTGACTCGTTAGTGTTACAAGGTCTCAGGTGTGAATGACTATCTTTCACTTAGACTGTGACATACAAGGTTGTGGAGCCTGACCACCGGATAACATACACGCTTACCGGATGGCCAAGCTATATGAGCACATAGGCTGTAAGGTAGGCGGCTTCCTGAGCGGGGATCAGCTGATGTAACTAGTCAGGCAAGCCACTCTTGCTGCAACACATACGGTGTTCTGTCTCAAGCCGGACCGTCCATTGTGTTCAGCCCTTTCAAGTGGGAATCTTCTTGGTGGAGTGGACAGAGTAGAGGGACCGTTCCTTTCCGGATGATCGCTTCTTGCCTGACTAGTTACATCAGCTGATCCCCGCTCAGGAAGCCGCCTACCTTACAGCCTATGTGCCCATATAGCTTGGCCATCCGGTAAGCGTGTATTTTATCCGGTGGTCGGGCTCTACAACCTTGTATGTCACAGTCTAAGTGAAAGATAGTCACTGTGGTGTTTCTTCCTCTATCTAATTTGGATTATCTTATATGGAAGCCATAAATTAGGACCTAACAGGACTATTTGCACTGGATTCCAATTAGATTGTGGACGTTTTGGATTTATTTTATTTTATTTTTTTCAGGTTGTTATCTATGTGCTCCTCTGTTAATTCTGGTTATACAATATTTTCATTTTCTACTGTGTATATGTAATTTTTTATTATTATTTTAAATAATTTTTAAATTTTTTACTGGCGCAGCTTTATACAATTCCCTATTAATGGCTGTGTGTTGAGTTATTTTGAGGGGACAGCAAATTTACACTGTTATACAAGCTGTACACTTACTACTTTACATTGTGGCAAAGTGTAATTTCTTCAGTGTTGTCATAAAATATAATAAAATATTTACAAAAATGTGAGAGGTGTACTCACTTTTGTGAGATACTGTGTGTGTATATATATATATATATATATATATATATATATATATATATATACATATATACACACGCTTTACATACACACACACACACACACACACACACACACACACACACACACACACACACTCTCTTTAAATAAATTGAAACAGACATTTTAATATGTGTTAAAACAAGGATGGCATCAGTAGGGCAATGGATCATGTCAGACCATGTCAATCAGAAGAGCAGTGGATGTGCCAGTAGGGAAGTGGTTGGTGTCAGTGATGCAGTGAACTTTGTCCGTAAAGCAGTGGACGGTGTCAGTAGGATAGAGATTGGTGTCAGTTGGGCAGTGGATGGTATCAGTTGGGAGGGTTGTGGACTTTGTCAGTAGGGCAGAGGGCGGTGACAGTAGAGCAGAGGACAGTGTCAGTAGAGCATAGGACGGTGTCAGTAGAGCAGAGGACGGTGTCAGTAGAGCAGTGGATGGTGTCAGTAGAGCAGAGGATGGTGTCAGTAGAGCAGAGGACGGTGTCAGTAGAGCAGTGGATGGTGTCAGTAGTTTTTTATTTTTATTGATTTTTTTTTTTTTTTTTTACAATTACATTTTTTTTATTATTATTTACTTTAATCATTTTTATTTATTTTTACACTTTTTTTAGGAGCCTGTTGGGGGGCATTAGTGAAATGCGCATGCGCTGATGACATTATCGGTGACGTATACAGTAAATATCTCCTAAACGGTGCAAGTTTAGGAGATATTTACAGTACCTATAGGTGAGCCTTATTATAGGCTTACCTATAGGTACAGACAAACCAGGGGAGTTTATTTCCTCTATAAAAGCAACGCAGGAAAAAGGAAAACTGTTATTTTTGTGTCTCACGGAGGACTTTTCCATTACACTTACTCTAGAATAGATCTGTTCTCAGTTAAAAATATTTACTACAAAGACGTCATCGTCTTTGACTAGAACCAGAACATGTTCAGGTTAAGCTCCTTTTTTTCTGATTTGGAGAATAAATGTTTATTTGTTGAATTTTACATATTATCGTGAAGCAAATACATTTTTTTTTCTCCTAAAAAACTGATCACAGCAACACTGTGCTATAGGTGTTTTCTGTCCTGTGGAAGTACATAGGCTGTTTTTGCTAAAATCTTTTGATAATACTAGTTGCCTGACTGTTACAATGACTTCAAGGCCATTATTTTAAAGCAGTATCAAACCCAAAAGCAAGCATTTATTATATTGCAGCTTACCAATTCTTAGATGTGATGGCTGCATTTGTTTTCTTTTGAAGGCTTTCTTCTATTTTCATCTGGAGATCCAGCCAGTAAGTCTGTTGTTTTTCAAAAGAACAAGATCTCTTCCAGATATATCAGTTTGCAAGGATGAGACAAACCATGTAATACTGGTAGGGGTACAAACAATGATAACCTTTTATTTGTAAAACCTTTTTCCTGTCGCATCATGGCAGCATACACTCTGGGTTGTGGCTCCGCCTCCACGACCTGATAGGACCACATAGCTATAAGATGACGATACGGCGAGCCTCTCCTGGTTTGGAAGTCCTTACCGGTACAGCCTCTAAACGAAGCTAAATGGAAGGAACCCCACTCTGGTGATCTCAGGGGTACTGCGCACCTGCCTGCTGTGATAAGCCTTAAACAGGTCTTTAAAGCACTGCACTGCCAATACTGCCTTAAGAAGATAAGCCTTAAACAGGCTTAGAGGTATGTGGCCATCTTTATTACAGTTATAAGCCTTAAACAGGCTTGCTTACCTTGCAGTGGTCCTCCGTCTTTCCTTCTTTCCCATCTCTGCTGGCTGCTGGGGCGCTTATTAATGTGTAAATAATGCTGCTGGGGCGCTTGTTAATTCATAATGGTGTTGCCTCCTGGGCCCTGTAGTCCCTCTCCTCCGTGTGTACTACCTAGCAGCGCCGAGCGTCCTGGCGCTTCCGCGCATGCGCACTACGGTCTATGGGCATCCTGTGTCCTCCTTTCCAGGTTCCAAAATGGCGCCGACGGCCGTACGGCGCTACTGCGCATGCGCGAGCGGCACGGCGCTCCCGGCGCCAAATTTAAAAGTGAAAAATTCCCCTTTCCATTCCCCTGAGAGTTTTGAAGCAAGAAGAAGCTACAGATCATCCCAGGAACATCCCAGCACATCCTCAATAGGTAAGTTAGCCTTTTGCTTCCTCCCTCTCTCCTTCCCTGTGCACTCTGCACACTGCTCTCCCTTTTTCTCCCTTTCTCCTTCTCTCTGCTCCCTCTGCCTTCTTTCCTCTTACTATGCCTATCTTTGTATTGTTGCTAGGCTGCCTTCTGCTCTATCCCTATGGAGACCACTGCCCCAGCAGATCACCTTCAACGTGATAGGTAAGAGGGACGGCAATGGGTAAGTAGAGAAGATCGAAAAAGAGTGCAGGACCAACTAACGCTGCCTAAACGGTTAGCCCCGCCAGGTCCGCAAGATCATCAAAGTCCAGACGCAGGGAGACCTCTCGCGAAAGAAGCCGTTCGGGGCGCAGACGAAGCCACTCGAGTCGCAGCAGGAGAAGGAGTCGCTCTGGCCATAGGAGAAGCCACAGGAGGAGTCGCAGCAGATCCTGCTCCCGCAGTCACTCCCACCGCAGAAGGTCTCCACGCAGACGTCGCTCACCAGCCCCTCCCCCCCGGCCAGCCGCCAATGCCTGCTGGATATGCGGGGCCGTTGCTCTCCCGGACAAGCTTGCCTGCCGCAGGTGCTTCGAGGAAGCCACCAGGGAGAAAGTCCAGGAGCCCAAGGAACCTGCGGCCTCAGCCACGCAGACTGCCCCGGACACGGATATGTCCGTCAGAACCGCCTCTCCCACTCCCCCGAGTACGTCTAGAGAGCTAGACTCCCAGTCAGAGGAGGAGGAGCTAGAGGCCTCAGCCGGCTTCGATTTCTCTCTCATCGAGCCCTTCGTGAGGTCGGTCAAAGAGGCGATTAACTGGGAGGAACCCCAGGAAGCCCCTCAGAAACTGAGAAAGTATTTCCCCAATCTCAAAAAGGATCCGGAAGCCTTCCCCTTTATTGAGGAACTGGACGACATGATCAGGGAGGAGTGGCTGAAGCCGGACAGGAAGTCGGGCCTAAATAACAGGCTCTCCAAACTGTACCCGCTCAGAGAACCGAAGGCAAAACCCCTGGTCACCCCGCCGGTGGTGGATGCCTCCCTCATGCGCCTAGCCCGCCATGTCACACTTCCTATTGAAGACGCGGTATCCTTCCGGGACGTCTTGGATAGGAAGATAGACACCGATCTTAAGAGGGCCTACCTGGCTGCAGGAGGCGCATGTAGGCCAGCTGTGGCATTGGCCGCCGTGGGCAAGGCCATATCCAGTTGGTCAGCCTCCACGGAGAAACTCGTGACAGAGGGCGCTGACCAAGACAAGATCGTTAGGGCCCTTCAGGAGCTGAACCTCGCAGGGGATTTCGTGGCGGAAGCCTCGGTAGACGCCATTAGATCCTCATCCAGGGCCATGCTGGCTTCGGTTATGGCCAGACGTGCCCTCTGGCTGAAACCCTGGGCAGCAGATCCCGTCTCAAAGACAAATTGGTGCCGCATCCCCTTCGACGGTGAAAACCTTTTTGGGGCCAAGTTAGACTCGGCCATATCGAAGGTGACCGGCGGCAAATCAGGGCTCATCCCCTCCGACAGGAAACCAAGGCAGCAGAGGCCTCCTCCCTTTAAGCGCAACCTGCCGGATAAATATAGGGACGCCAAGGCCTATAGGCCAGGCAGGGAGTATAGGAGAAGCTGGAGGAACCCCCAGGCGACCTTCTCTAGGTTTCAGAAGCCCAAGACTTCTGCGTCCGCGGACCAGAAGTCCTTTTGAAGGCGCGTCCGTCCAGCCGGTGGTAGTGGGGGCCAGGCTCCTAAAGTTCCTGCCGGCTTGGACGGATGCCATCAAAGATCTCTGGACGGTGGCCACCGTCCGTTTCGGGCACAGGTGGTCCTTCAAAGGGCGGCCCCCGGGGGATCACTTTTGCCCAACCAAACTCCCGTCATCCCGGGAGAAAAGGGTGCTACTGATGGACTACGTCCAGGAATTGCTCCTCAAGGAGGCAATAGTAGAAGTACCCCCTTCCCAAAGGGGTCGGGGATTCTACTCCCCTCTATTCCTGGTCAGGAAAAAGTCAGGAGACCTGCGCCCTGTATTGGACCTGAAGAGGCTCAACCTCTCCATCCGGGTGGAGCCATTCAAAATGGAAAGCCTCCAATCTATCCTCCAGGCCATAAACCGAGAGGATTGGATGCTATCCGTGGACCTACAGGACGCTTACCTTCACGTCCCTATCCACCTCCTATTCCAAAGGTTCCTCCGTTTTTCCATAGACCAGAGGCACTTCCAGTTCCGATGCCTCCCGTTCGGGATCTCCACGGCTCCCAGAACCTTCACCAAGGTCCTTCTCCCGGTTATAGCCTCCCTGAGAGAGAGAGGCCTCAGGGTACACCATTACCTAGACGATATCCTTCTCCTCTCAGACAGCCTAGCATCCCTTACCCAGCACCGGGAGATACTAGTTTCCACGCTCCAAGGGCTGGGTTGGCTCATAAATTGGGGGAAGAGCAACGCTCAGCCCTCTCAAAGGATGGTTTTCCTGGGGGCTGTACTAGACACCCGGTTAAACTCTATAGAACTACCTCCAGAGAAAGTCCCTCCGCTGACCCAAAAAGTAAGGAGAGCGATCCATGCTGCATCCCTCCCAGCCAGGGGGTGCCTCAGCCTCCTAGGCTCTCTATCAGCTACCATCCCAATGGTCCAGTGGGCTCAGTGGAACTCAAGGCCCCTACAGCTTTCGTTCCTGAGTCAATGGAACGGATGGTCTATGTCGCAACCCATCCGCATCTCGCAGGAGGCCAGGCAGTCTTTGGGATGGTGGACCCGACCGGGCAACCTGGACAGGTGCAGGCACATTGTCACCCCCCCTCAGGAGATAGTTACCACGGATGCCAGTTTGGAGGGGTGGGGGGCCCACTACCTACATCATGCAGTCCAGGGCCGCTGGCCATTCGAGGCACGAGCCGCGGTGTCCAATGTTCTGGAAATGAGGGCGGCCTTCCAAGCCCTCCTGGCCCTCGGTTCTCTCCTAAGGGGCAAATATGTTCTCCTGAGGATGGACAACAAGGTTGCTGTCGCCTACATCAACAGGCAGGGGGGTACCAGGAGCTCGTCCATGATGCGGGAGGTTCTCCCCGTCATGGAGTGGGCACAGCAGAATCTCCGGGACCTAAGAGCAGCTTACATCCCCGGTGTCGAGAACCTCCTGGCCGATTCCCTCAGCAGGAGGTTCCTCTCGAACAACGAGTGGTCCCTGAGTCCGCAGGCCTTCGACCTTATCTCCAGAACCTGGGGTCCTCCGGACATAGATCTGGCAGCGACTCCGGAGAACACGAAATGCCAGAGGTTCCTGTCCCGAGTCCCCTTCCCCTCTGCCGAGGGGACAGACTGTCTCCAGCACCCCTGGGACTTTCACCTCGGGTACATCTTCCCTCCGACCCCGCTGATAGCGAGGTTCCTGCTGAGGCTCAAGAGGTCATCGGCACTGGTAGTGGCCGTGATCCCCTTCTGGCCCAGGAGGCCGTGGTTTACCACCCTCCTTCAGCTAAACACAGCAGACCCTCTCCCTCTCCCGCAGTCAGCCGACTTGCTCTCCCAGAGCCAGATGCTCCATCCGAGTCCGGAGAAACTGCACCTGATGGCCTGGAGACTGAGAGGTCTAGATACCTAGAGCAGGGCTGCTCCGCTAGGGTGGCGGATACACTCCTCCAGGCCAGGAAGCCTACCACAAACTCCACCTACCGGCGAGTCTGGGATAGGTTCTCTTCCTTCGCCCATCAGCAGGGGTGGAACCTGTCCTCTATATCAACCCCGCAGATCTTGGAATTCCTGCAGGCAGGCCTGGACAGAGGCCTCGGCTCCAGTACCCTGAAGGTGCAGGTGTCAGCCCTGTCCGCCCTGACCGGAACCAGGTGGGCGCTAGACCCCCTCATTCTCCAATTTCAGAAAGCCTGTCTTAAACTGAGACCTCCCAGAAGACCTTCCTTCCCGACCTGGGACCTGTCGGTCGTCTTAGAGGCCCTATCCAGGGAGCCCTTCTTCCCGTTAGAGAACATCTCCCTCTGGGACCTAACACTGAAGGTGACATTCCTGATCGCCATAGCCTCAGCGAAGAGGGTCTCAGAAATGCAAGCCTTACTGGCCAGGGACCCCTACCTGGTCGTTTTCCCGGACAGGGTTGTCCTAAGACCCTCAGACCGCTTCATCCCTAAGGTCTCCTCTTCATTCCACTTTAACCAGGAGATCAATCTGCCAGCACTCACTACCGACCAGGGTGTTCCGCACCCCCTGGATGTCAGAGGCAATATCCTCAAATATCTTGCAGCCTCAGAACCCATCAGAAAGTCGGAAAATCTCCTAGTAATCCCTCATGGGTTCAGGAAGGGTCAGCCAGCATCGGCCCGCACCATCGCCTCATGGCTGGTAAAGACCATTAAGAAGGCCTACTCGCTAGGCTCCACACAGATTCCAGAGGGCCTGAAGGCGCATTCCACCAGGGCAGTGGCAACCTCATGGGCAGCCTATTGTAGGGTGTCAGCGGAAACTATCTGCAAAGCGGCCACCTGGTCCTCCAGGAACACCTTTATTGACCATTACAAAGTTGATTTTGCACGTTTGTCAACCGTAAATTTCGGAAAAGCTGTTATTCAAGCCAACTCTGCCATTCCTTGCGAATAAATTTTTGCTTATTGATGCACTACCCACCCTGTCTGCGAGTTACTCCCCAGAGTGTATGCTGCCATGATGCGACAGGAAAACGGAAAATTGTATACTTACCTTTCCGTAATTTTCCTTTCCTGTCGCATCTTCATGGCAGCATACAACGACCCACCCTTTGTTTCTTGAGGTGACTCATATATACGGAGAATACCGGGGCGGGGGCCGTATCGTCATCTTATAGCTATGTGGTCCTATCAGGTCGTGGAGGCGGAGCCACAACCCAGAGTGTATGCTGCCATGAAGATGCGACAGGAAAGGAAAATTACGGAAAGGTAAGTATACAATTTTCCGTTATCTTAACGGCTTCAGCCTCGGAGGATTTTACCCCCTTCCTGACCAGAGCACTTTTTGCCATTCGGCACTGCGCCGCTTTAACTAACAATTGCGCGGTCGTGCGACATTGAAAAATTGACGCCTCTGCGCTTTTTATTTTTTGCGCACAAAACAAAAAAAGCGGCAATTTTGGAAAAAAAACTATATTTTTTACTTTTTTTCTATAATAAATATCCCTAAAATCTATAAAAAATTATTTTTTTTCCTCATTTTAGGTCGATATGTATTCTTCTACATATCTTTGGTAAAAAAAAAAATCGCAATAAGCATATATTGATTGGTTTGCGCAAAATTTATAGCGTCTACAAAATAGGGGATAGATTTATGGGATTTTTATTATAAATTTTATTTTATTAGTAATGGCGACGATCTGCGATTTTTATCAGGACTGCGACATTATGGCGGACACATCAGACATTTATGGCACTATTTTGGGACCATTGTCATTTATACAGAAATCAGTGCGATAAAAATGCATTACTGTGTAAATGACACTGGCAGTGAAGGGGTTAAACACTAGGGGGCAGTGAAGGGGTTAAGTGTGTCCTAGGGTGTGATTCTAAATGTGACTCTAGCTGGACGTCAACAAACAGGACAGTGATCACAGCTCTTAATGACAGAGAGCAGTGATTACTGTCCCGTTACTAGGCAGAATGTGTAAATGCTTTGTTTACAAAAGCATCTCCCCGTTCTTCCCCTCCGTGACAGGATCGCGACATCGAGTCCGCCTGACCCGCGGTCATGGGCACGTGCTTGCGACACCGCTTCTTAAAGGGGACGTACCTGTATGCCCTTTTGCCTGCCAGTGCCATTCTGCCGATGTACATTGGCGTGCGCTGGTCGGCAAGCGGTTAAAAGGAAAACAATGTTGCTGTAACTGATTCTAAAGTGTGAGCTAGAGTTTGGCTTCAGTTTGTTAGTGTATTTATATCTGCTAGTACATTTAACACTCCCCTTCCCCCAGGCTGAAATTCTGCTGTCTGCTGTTCCCCCTGTGCTCATTATTTCAGAGTGGGGGCACTCTAATACAGGAGGTGTGTTACTGGCCAGATCAGGTGAAAATAGAGAGAAAAAAAACTTAAAAAAATAAAACAAATGCAGCCACCACATCTAAGGATTGTTTAGCTGCACTATATAAAATTTTTGGTTTTGGGTTTTACCGCTTTAAGAGGTTGACCCAGAACAAGTATGCTGATCAACAGTTTCCTGCATGCTTGTTTAATACCAATAATCCAGAAAGTTTTGAGGCTATAGACTAGCATTTTCAGAAAGAGGTTAGCAAAGTATCCATACTTCTCTCAGTGGGTTAAATTTACTAAAAAGTGAGCAACCAGAATCTGGTACGGCTGTGCATGGTAGCCAATCAGCTTCTAACTTCAGCTTGTTTAATTAAGCTTTGACAATATAACCTGGAAGCTGATTGGTTTCAATGCAGAGCTGCACCAGATTTTGCACGATACAGTTTTAGTAAATTTCCACCAGTGCAGCTTCCTTTTGAGTTCCTAGACATAGGATCAGACAGGACACACTATATTATACATATTATTATAGTTATATATTATAACTATTATAACTATTGTCTCTAAAAAATGGAAGTCTTAGTACAAATGTTAACTTGCTGAAATATAACCATATAGATATATAATCTATAACCAGATTCGGCACCCTTTGGTATTAAACTGCATAATTTTCCTGAGCATTTACTGGTTATGGCATTGAGGTAGGATTTGTGTAAGTCAAGGACAACGATCCAGAAGCTTATTATTGGAGAAACTTTGGGAGGGATTTCCCCATCAACGCTGGCTTTAACTTACTGTTTGTTTTCTTTCTGGTCATTATTATTTGTTTCATTTAATAATTATTACTGAAATTTAGGGGGAGAGTAAAGTACACTCCATTCTTTCTTTTATTTGAAACTCTCTAACATCAACTGATGTTAAAAGAGGTTGTACCTATCCACGACATGAAGTAACCCAGACCCTTCCTGTATGCTCCTCCTTACACTCCACCTACCTACGGTTGGATCGTGGACCTTATATCTACACCCTATAATTACATATAGGTGATGTTCCCTATACTTACCTAGATAATACTCCCTCTTTCAACCTTTTTCCCGTACCTTCTACCATGCAATTAATGCTTAGCTAGTTATACACATACACCATTTCTGCTACTCCGAGTTATATTGATCCCGATTTATTCTGCTCCACTACTTTCATTGCTACGACTTTCAGGCACCTCTCTTGTCTTGATTTACCAATGTGCTCTTTACTGTGCATAGATTACTTGCGCTTACTGTTGTTACTCCGCTGAGTTTTGTCTCACATCGGTTACTGTTTTGATTCATATTGTACTGAGCGACTGCGACCGCATTTTCTTTATCTTGTTATGATCTTTCCAATTTCAATAAAAAACCTTATAACAAAAAAAAAAAGAGGTTGTAAACCTCCATTGGTAAGTTGTACCTATAGGTAAGCCTATAATAAGGCTTACCTATAGGTACTGTACATATCTCCTAAACATGCCCTGAAGAATCATCCACTGCAGAGCTCCGCTGTATCTGTACCATCCAGCGTGGTAAATGGTGGCTGATTTACCACGCTGGATGATACAGATACAGCGGAGCTCTGCAGTGGATGCTTCTTCACATGGTGAAGGTTTGGGAATACACCACGACATATGGAAATGTATGATAGGTCTTGACAAAACCTCCTGTAATTCCAAGTTACCAAATAGCACCCAAGCTGAATGTACCTATGCTTATTTTATGTTGGTTAATTCATTAACTACAAAGCATTATTGAGCTGGGTTTGCTATACTATATACAGATCAGCACAATTTTTGGAGCTACATCCCTGTATTCTCCACTGTGTCCTGGATATCTGCCCTTTGTTGTATGCTACCATGATGGAAAAGATAACATGCCTAAACTCCTGAAGAAGCATTCACACGCGCAACATGTAGAGCAGAGCTGAGTTACGGCACACCTCCTATTCTTCACACTACACTTGATGTAACAATATCAATGGATTACAATCCATGATCTGTTTGATGAATAGTTAGCATAATGCTATTGGTTCAATAGGTGGCGTGTTCATATATTCTTAAAGGGGAGTTCCAGGCATTTTAAAAGTCAGCAGCTACAAAAAGTGTAGTTGCTGACTTTTAAAAAAAATGACACTTACCTGTTCCACGGTCCAGCGATGCGGCCGAACGGGGTGTCGCTCCTCTCCCCCTCCTCTTCGCTGGCGCCGCCATTTCCACTAAGGGCACCCGGCCGTGACAGCTTTCCTCTTCACGGCCGGGCACGCACGGCGCATGCGCGAGCCGCGCTGCGCTCCCGGAGTGGATAGGCGATCTCCTGGGACCTGTCACGTGTCCCAGGAGATCGTCTAGAGGGAGGAGTCGCCTAGGCGGTTACTGGGCAGAAGGAGGAAGTGGGACAGGAAGTCCCCCTCCTAATGAAGCCCCCACTCCCCCCCCCCAAAAAAATTACATGCCAAATGTGGCATGTAAGGGGGTGAGGAGTGGTTAAAGCTGAAGTTCCATTTTTAAGTGGAACTCCGCTTTAAGGCAATATTATTGCATTATGAATAGTAAAAGTTTTTAGTATTGTTAATTTGTGTATATTTTGTAATAAAAATGTATTGAATTTTAATAAGTTGTTAGTGTGCTGCCTACAAAGTCCATCATTCACCTTCTATTCCGTCTTGCAAATTTATCGGTACGTGGCACTTTTATACATGTAGTTGTATCCACAGTACTACTCTGTGATGATATAAACAAAATCTTTCTTATAAATAAAAATCTCCTCATTATTTAATATTAAGCCTTCTCAAATGCAGTTGTAATAAATCATCTGTATTAAGTTCTACAAATAGTTTAAGGATGTGGTTTCTCCTTATTTATGTTCCATTTTTACATGTTATGGAAAGTGGTACTTTTCCCAAAGAAATGCTACAAGTACAGTAGGGAACATTCTAACAGTCTTTTAAATTTTTGAAGCATCTTACTTGCCTAATTATGGAATAATTATGCTAAGAGTTAAAGCAGAAGTCCACCCTGACACAAAAATCTCTAAATCTTCAGGCATCCACAATATAAGACTAACCTGTCTAGCCCTGTAAAGACTTCATTTTTATACATACCTTTACTGAAGCCGGTCTGGTCCCACGCTGAGCTGTCAGCTGTGGCTTCCCTGTGGAGGCGGGAGCAGAGGAGGCAGTCCCATAGTAAGTCTATGGGTGACGTCACTTCCCATTCATTTCCCAGCCGTTGTCAGCTGTGTCCTCTGCAGAGCTTCCGCCGCTGGAGTCTGGACCAGAGCGGCTTTAAAAAAGGTATGTATAGCGTTTTCTTTTTTACAGGGCTAGATTAGAGATTTGTTAGGGTGGACTTCTGCTTTAAAGTGTATTTAAAAGTCCAACTTCTTTTTTATATATGGATAGAGTAGGGAAGGGCTTGAACCCTGGTCAGGTTTTTATTGCACACTGTGTCACTGTTTAGAAAAATCACCCTCTCTCTTTGTCCTTGTGAACACTGTTACCAGGGCTTTCAATAAGAGAAGATCCAAAATGTTGCATTGTCACTAAAAGAAAAATAGGGACACTTGTTCCAATGAAAACAGTCAAAGAGAAGATTTTCCCCAGTTTCTTTTCACATCCTGTAGTGCCTTTAGGACAGGAAGTGATGGTTAATCTAGCTAATCTGACACAGATTGCAAAAAAAAAAGAAAACATGTCAAGGGTTTCAATTTTCTCTACTTTATATAAATCCAAGAAAAATTATTTTGCCCTTAGATATGCTTTTAGGATTTATGCAAGACATTTTTTTTATCAGGACCAAGTCTAGCCTGTCTGGTCCTGGGGGTGCAATACAAATGTCAGAGGGCCATACTGTCAACACACCTTCATTTTATCCCCTCCAGAAAACTCCTTGTTTTTCTCTGTCTCTGCCCACTGGTACTGGCTGTATGTGAGTCACCAACAGTCTGTCACTTTGTGTGATAAATATGCAGGAAACCAGTAATCCCTGTTCACTTGGTGCACTTCTGTACCATGAGTCACACCCAGAAGGAACATATAACGTGACTTCCGGGTATTGCAGAGGCAGTGCAGGAGTGAACTGGGAATGCTGGTCCGAAGAGCACCTGTATTATGTCTCAACCTTTTTCTATTCATGAACTGTATTTATTGGGCTAAAGGTAAGTGACATCTGCACTGGATGCCATAAGGGGGTATGCCCCCTTCTTCACATGCCTTTTCAGCACCATAATAATGATGTGTGTGTATCCTGTCACCCCCACGAACTATGTAAACCAATGATTCGGTGTGGCAGATTGGCACATGGCACTGTGCAGCCATGCTGACTCTGCAGTGGCCCCCAGCCCCTCACTACTGTCCAAGGTCACTATTACATATCATGGGGCCCCAGTGTCTTCTGTAGTTATCAGCATACCTTTGTTATGCCTATATGCAGAATGTCCAGTCAGCCACACTTGGCACCCCACTTATCTGCCTCTTCACCTCCCCAATATCACCCTACACACTCAGATCATCACATATACAAAACTAAATGGGATGACAGCGGTTTATTCTGAGTCACAAGCACTATAACAAAAAGCAGCACACACAGTGCTAAAAAGTTACAACCCATGGTATCAGAGGGTGTCTGGGCATCTGTACAACTGTTCTTACACCCCATCTACAAAACGCACAATGAGATTAAAAGTGACCATTCATCATACAAGTTATCAATTTACATAGATGGCATTTGATAGGTCCAATCAAAGGGGTTTCTCAGCATCAGATGTCAGTGTTTAAAACTTGTGGGGGCTAGAAGTCCCATCTATAACATACTGAGACAAGTAGCAGACATTTATCATATGAGTCATCCAGTTGCATAGATGGCACTTGGTGATTGCATCCAGGTCTCCAGCCATTAGAAAATGGGGCATCTACTCCCTTCCCCCACTGTTATACATCATCTACTACATGAACAATTCAACAAGTAGCAGATAATCAAAGTACAAGCAACAGGTTGATTTCAATTTAAGGAAAGCCAGCCTATCAGAACCTAGCTGCAAATACTGGGGTGTCCATAACCCCTCCAAGGCTCCTCCATCAAGTACATTGAGTTCAAACAGCAATCACCTTAGAAGTTGCATCAGATAAGCATGGCATCCCACTGTAATCATGGGGAAGCCTTCCAAACAGAACAACACTACAAATATTAGGATGTATACCCCCCCCCCCCCCCTTTTCAATATTGGTACATACCTCCTTTAACAAAACAGTGTATCATTTATTTTTGAAGTTGCAATCTTTGATTACATTTTACATTTGTATGAACATACATATGTACAAATATGCTGAAGTAAACTAGGATCATCGGTTCGAATCCCGAACCATGGCACTACTTGCATGTTCCTCCCTGTGCCTGAGTTGGTTTCCTCCCGCACTCCAAAGACAAGTTGGTAGGTTCATTGGCTCCTGTCTAAATTGGCCCTAGTATGTGTAAGTATGAATGTGAGTTAGGGACTTTAGATTGCAAGCTCCTTGAGGGCAAAGACGAATGTGAATGTGCAATATATGTGTAAAGCACTGTGTAAATTCACAAAGCTATATAAGTACCTGTAGTAATATTAATTATAATAAGTAAACAGTTGCATGTGCTGAGCTCTGCTCAGGGCTTCCATATGTGAATGCCCCCCCACCCTCATCATAGATAATTAGTGAGAAGGAGCGAGTTGCATGGTTTACAGCATAGGATGTTCTCTGATTAGTTCTGTGGATCACACAGTTGTACTAGGCACAGCACTATCTAGCAGCTGGAGAGCGGATTCTTATCTGTAAGATGGCAAGGAGTGCAGAGTTCTGTGTACTGTGTGAAGAAGTCATACAGAGCATCACAGCACACAGAAGGCTGGGGGGGGGTAAATCATTAGTGATCTGAGCTAAGCATTAGCAAGTGCTGTGTGAGCAACTCACGGTAGCAGGTGAAAGGTGACTGATGGCTGCGGAAATTATTATTTTTTTTCTTATCTGACCCTACTGGCTTTCCCAGTTCTCCACCTGAATATAGTAATGAGTAGCACCATAGCACCAGAAAGCCACTTTGAACCTGGAACCCTCTCTCCCTGATAGTGCTACACTGCCCCCTCTCTTCTTCAAGCAGGAAGATTTAGACAGGAAAACAAAGTAAGGGCAGAAATTACGTCCACAAAAGATTCAGCAATCACTAGTAAAGATGGCGCGGCCAATACCCGGAAATTTTTTTTTTTTACAAAAGCTAAAAAAGGTATTTTAAAACCTTGTTTTAGTCACCTTTAAATGTGTAAGGCTTACAAATACATTGTTGGATCATTATTTTTTTAAAAACGAAAAAAAGTACTGGGTTTACGTCCTCTTTAAGAAATCCAACCCAATTTCTATTACTAATAGCAAATACATTCCAGGAATAATATAGCTTACTTTTAAACTCACTGGGCAAAATAGAGACCCAGACAACAGTCTAAAGTACAAATATGAAATTTCTTCACAAGTCAAATATGCCTGAAAGGCAAATATGCTGCCTTCGGGGGAAACTTGTCTTTGAAACCCCAATTACAACCAAGGAAATGCACTACACAAAGCATGAACACATAAAACCAGGCAAAAGCTCTGGTCCAGTTGGTCTCGCTCCACACTATTATAAAATGTTTGAAGATAATTTGGCTTCATATTTTATTAGAGTATAAAAAGTTTTAATTCTGGTTACCAATGCTCCTCACAACTCCTATAGCTCACATTGTTTTTATTCCTAAAAAGGGCAAAGATCATCAGGATGTCGTGGATATCATATATGGCAAACATTCCCAAGAGTTAAAGCGGTTCTTCAGTTATTTATTTAAAAATTTAAAGTCAGCCGCTACAAGTCCTGTAGCTTCTGCCTTTTAATAAACAGACACTCATGTGTCCAGGGATCCAGGGCCATCCTCACCCGTGCAGGTTTCTTTAGCAGTCTTCGGTCCCTGGCGCCAGCATGTTAACTGTGGGCAGACAGCTGTGACTCCTTGCAGCTTCACAGACTGTTGCCCACTGTGCCTCTAGAGTCTATCACAAAACCAACTGCTGTGGGCCACTAATCCTTTCCAGCTACAGTGGGACCTTTGCACTGGGAGAAGATTTCTTGTCATTAATTCTCCATCCATTGCTTTGAGCCCAGGCCTTCCCTGGCTTCAGAGTCATAACCTAGCGATTGATTAGAGCACATTAAATATTTTGGCATGGTCTTATCAGTGTGTACAAACCTGCATTCTGGGTTTTATCCAGATTGCTGCCTGCCAAGTGGAACAGATTATGCCTTTTATAAGTGCTCCCTGGATCTATTTTCTAAAGGGTTGTATGACACTTTACCACCTCATTGCAGTTTTGACTGTTCCATTGATCAATAGACTGGGGAAAGGAGCTACAGAGATTGGAGAAAGGGGGGCACATCCAAAAAGCTTGTCATCACCATAGTAACCCACCTTGCTGTGCTTCGTGAATGGTACTGAAGCCTTCTGGGACTTGTGACATGTCCTAGAAAGTTGCGGGCAGGGAGGAGAACTTTGCCTAGGCAATCTGGGCAGAAGTGGGAGCAGGTACCTCTCGAAACTAGGTACCCCCCCCCCCCCAAAAAAAAGGTCCAAATGTGGGTGACGTTTTGGGTGAAGTTCTACTTGAAGAGCTTGTGGAATTGAGTCTATAACTTTATATACTGTTTGACTCAGACCAACCTCAAAAAATCCACTTGGCAGATTTTATTAGGCCGACCAATAGAGGAGGCACCAAGACATACTGTGGATAATGTTGAATGAAAATCAGCCACTCAAAAAGCCTTTATTTGAAAAGATATGGGACCCACGGATATTTCAGGAAAATGATGAACAGCGCTGTAAGTTGGAACCACGGGATGGATGAAGAGGTGGGATGCACCTCTTCACACCCTCTTTCCTATCTTCTATTCTTTTTTTTTTCTTGTTTTCTCTTATGTTTTTCTTTTCACATTTTTACAAGTATTCAACTTTATATAAATTTTGTTGAAATGGTACACAGGTTTTCCTGATACAAATACTTATTTTCTGCACAGATATAAGAAATGGTCTCATGTTGTGCCTAAGCACAATTTTGCAACTTTGACATAGTTACATAGTAGGTGTGGTTGAAAAAAGACACAAGTGCATCAAGTTCAACCTATGTGTGTGATTATATGTCAGTATTACATTGTATATCCCTGTATGTTGTGGTCGTTCAGGTGCTTATCTAATCTTTTTTGAAACTATCGATGCTCCCCGGTGAGACCACCATCTGTGGAAGAGAATTCCACATCCCTGTCGCTCTTACAGTAAAGAACCCTCTACGTAATTTAAGGTTAAACCTCTTTTCTTCTAATTTTAATGAGTGGCCATGTGTCTTGTTAAACTCCCTTCCGCAAAAAAGGTTTTATCCCTATTGTGGGGTCACCAGTATGGTACTGTATTTATAAATTTAAATCATATCCCCTCTCAAGCGTCTCTTCTCCAGAGAGAATAAGTTCAGTGCTCGCAATCTTTCTTCATAACTAATATCATCCAGACCCTTTATTAGCTTTGTTGCACTTCTTTGTACTCGCTCCATTTCCAGTACATCCTCCCTGAGGACTGGTGTCCAGAACTGGACAGCATACACTAGGTGCGGCCGGACCAGAGTCTTGTAGAGCGGGAGGATTATCGTTTTATCATGTGTTAGTAAAGCCGTACATATCATCACAACTACTTTGCGCTTCCAGTATTATACCTTGTTTTTTTCAGGACAAATTGGGCTTTCATTTGGTAGCAAATGGTTATGGATGTATCCTGATTTTTATTTTATTTATCAAAGAAAAACTGGCACAAAATAGTAAAATACAATATATATATTTTTAATTTAGCTGTACATTTCTTGTTACTACCATAACCCACCACCAAAGAAAAACCCAAAATAAATTCATCTGCTCCTGAGTCCTGATGATGGCAGCGATACCACATATGTGTATATTATTTGTTGTTTGTACCTGTAGTACAGCCCAGAAGCAATGTGCATTTTGCTTTTTTTTTTTTGTCCTACCTAAAACACACTGACACTGACACTAACTGACACTGACCTTGATCTAGGTATTTTTTTATTTTAAAAAATGTTTTAAAGAAAAATTCTGTCCAAAATATACTGACCCTGACCTTTGACCCTGACCTTTGACCCAAAAACTAACCCAGATCAGACCTTGATCTAGGTATTTTTTTCTTTTGGGAAAATCTGAAGTTCTGGGTCCTGATTGTTAGTACTGGGCCCAGGGCTCTCAGTGAGACCCCAGTCTCTGTGCTGCGGCGCGCTCCAAGCACAAAGGGAGATATGCATATATGCATGAAAAAGAAGCCCAATGCAGTGGTGCCACATAAATCTTGTGAAATCTCTTTTCCTCTAGATGTAAAGAGTGCCCTCTTGTCCTCAGTGTTGACCGTAAAGTGAATAACGCAACACCAAGTTCACTATATGGACCCCTTATATAGTTATAGATGGTGATCATATCCCCCCTTAATCTCCTCTTCTCAGGAGTGAATAAATTCAGTTCCTCTAATCTTCCCCCATAGCTGAGCTCCTCCATGCCTCTTATCAGTTTGGCTGCCCTTCTCTGCACTTTCTCCAGTTCCGTCTCAAAAAAATGTGCTGAAAAACTCGGCTTATACTCAAGTATATACAGTATTTCTTTGGGCAGCCTTGATGGTGATATGTGTCTTTATATAGAGGCAGTGCATTATTTACATGCATTTTCCATAGAGAGAGGGAGGGCGGGGCCTGTTTATTCCCGCATAAGGTGATCATTTTCTTGGCATAGAATAGGAGGAGACCGATTAGGGTCCTCTCTGCCACTCTAGGCACCAGCTCCTCCACCAGACCCAACAGACAAATCTGTGGAGATGGAACCATGGAGATACCTAATATTTAATTTACCACAGCAAGTACTTGCCAAGTACTGTGCCAAATACACACTGATTACAAGACAAGACCAAAATATCTGAATAATGTCTCCTGGCGCGTGGGGATTTCTTATTATTAATTCACTTTTATATGGCTTGATATATTTATGTATTGTATTCATTTATTTATTCACTTACTTTATTCATCTGATAGCGCAACACAATTTTTAAATTTCATGGTTATATGCTGTGCAAAGGCGTGTCTGTTGCGCCTTTATCCAGAGTAGGGGCACTCTAAAGCCTCGTACACACGATTGGATTTTCCAAGGGGAAATGTGTGATGTCAGGCTGTTGGCGTAAAATCCGACCATGTGTATGCTCCATCAGACAATTGTTGGCCAACTTTCCGTTTACAAATGTTGGATGGCAGGTTTATAAATTTTCCGCGGACAAATATCTGTTGTCTGTTTTCCGATCATGTGTACACAAGTCCGTCGGACAAAAGTCAAAAGTACAAACATGCATGCTCGGACGCAAGGAGGAGCCAGAAGCAGGGGTCGGTTTTGTAAACTAGCGTTCATAATGGAGAATTAACTATCCTGACGTGGCAAATTAGGAAATCTCCAAATGCAGCGCACACATTCTCTTCTTCTTTAATGGTGATACTGATCTTTTTGCAAACAAATTTTCAAAGGCTTTTTTTTTCTAGTGATATCAAGAATAATATCATTATGTTTTTTTTTTTTTTTTTTTTTTTTTATTATCCCATAGTTTATAAGATCAAAAATACAACTATGTTGGTGTCCCTTGTCAATTTTACATTGTATTTTTTAAAATGTAACTGCCTACTGCCTACTCCCAAACTGTCATTTGTAAAACACATAGCCAAGTATTAGCCAAGTATTATTCTCCACAATTTTTTATTGCGCATTAAAAAAAGGAAACAAATAAAATTACCCCCTGAGGAAGATACGACACGCGTAGGGGAAGGGGACAGGACGGAACGCTAGTCAGTGCACCCACTAAGGACGATCAGCATACCACCCTGATATCAGCTGCTACACCTTGTTTTTATGCTATTTTAGAGTGGCGCCCTGACGCGCCATGCAAATGTGAGTACCCTGCAAGGGATTTTTTACTGTGTTGAGAATAAAAGTTTTAATATACTACACTATAAAGTCCTCCTTTTTCTATTGGTATTACTGAGGCACAAAAGGGACTCCATTACCATATGAGGCCACCACAGGAATCCGGGAATCAACACTGAACCATTTACAGGTTCCAATGCGTTGATTTAACAAGCTTAGTCAGGAAGGTCACACGCTCTAAGGTGAGCGGCCATTACCTGGGGGGAACACCTGAGTGCACATGCAGCACCTTAATATTGGATTGATATCACAGCAACCACTGAATCACATGAATCGCATGGATTACATTGGAGCACTTTTGAACTTTTTTTGATTGCACAGCACATTGTAGCACTTTTTTCTTGCATATATATATATATTTTTTTTTTGTATAAGGATTTTTATAGTTTGGTTCACCATTATTTTGGTTTAAGGATTTTATTGATTGCTTTTTTCTCACCATATGGACGTTTTATCATATTCTGCATGAAAGCACTTTATTTGGAATATTGTATGTATTCTAGCACGCTATCACTTTATTGCTGTTGTTATATAGCACATTTTTCGTTTCACTATTTGGATTTTAAGTTTGAAAGCGCAGCGTACTTTAGAATATTGGATGGTCTTTGCATGATTTATGAGACATGTGCAACGCTAGCTGCTGATTCAAAAATATAGTGGCATTTGGGAGACCCTATTTTGGGCTTATAGCAAGTGGTGGCTCGCAGGACATTACATTGATTGAAATAAAATTAGACATGCTATCTGCCAATAGAACTTAACCAAAAAGTACATTCTATGCATCCACAAATATAGAGAATATACCAAATCAAATCATTATTCAACCAAAAAAATAATGTCAAAGCAATAACTCCGAGGCTAATAATAAATAACACGTTATATCCTCCGATTCCGCAACATGTCTGGTTGTCGCAAATCAACACTCACCAATTTTCTACTAACACGGAATTAGCAGAAGGAGCTCAAAGGGTGGCGATAAAGAGCTGAAAAACAACGTAGTACATCACTACGTTTGCAATTGTTGCCCAACAATTGTGTGCCGTGTGTATGCAAGACAAGTTTGGGCCAACGCCCTTCGGACAAAATTCCATGTTTTTTTTGGCCAACAATTCAATCGTGTGTACAAGGCTTTATACATTGTGTTACTGGCCAGATCACCAGGTGAAAACAGAGAGGGAAAAGCCTAAATAAATAAAACAAATGCAGCTACCAGATCTAATTATTGGTAAACTGCAATATATAACATGCTTGGTTTAATACTGCTTTAAAGTTAAACCAAAGGCTATTGTAAAACAGTCTAAACAAGTCCCAAATCCACTTACTATAAGCTGCGCATGCGTTATAAAAGGAAGAAAAGCTTTCTTTACCTCTGACTGAGTCAAAAATCTTTTTCCATATGTGTCTCACATGCTCCCCCCCCCCCCCCCATCCATACCATGCCCTTCAGGTCTGGTATAGATACTAAGGGGAATCAAAATTGTAAAAAAAAAAAAAACGGCTGGGGATCCCCCCAAATTCCATACCAGGCCATTATCCAAGCATGCAGCCCGGAAGGTCAGGAAAGGGGGGTGGGGCACCATACCAGGCCGCTAACAAATCAAAACAAATTCTGAAACGAAACCTTGAAAAAAAATTAGTAACATAACGAATTTATCTGAAATGAAACACATTTTTTCTTTCTGCCCATGTCTAGGAGTGAGACATGCCCACCAGCTGCTCTCAGGCTCTGAAAAGAGGAGGATTGTGGTCACGTGACAGGCAATAAATCACCCAAAATAAAGGTATAAAAACAGTGATTTTTGTATTTTGGGGCATATCAATTATTTTATTATACATTAATGACTGCATGGGACTTTTTGGGTGCATAAGTCTCCAACCATTTTAAGTGCTGCAGCACATATAGTATTTTTTTGAAAGTCAGGCCATGGTTCTACTTTAAATAGTTATTATTACCCTATTGTCAATGACAAGTTTTAAAACTGGTCAAAAGTTGACAAAATTATCTTTTGCAAATGAAAATGTCCTTCATTTCCCTCTCTCTGAGTCAACAATCTACCTAAATGGTGAACCAAAATATATGTCTGAGCTTAATGGTATCCAAAAGCTGCATGCAATGAGTGTGCATATACAAAAAACACAACATAAATCTGAAAATTTCAGCGCTTATAAAATATATATCTTAGTATAAGTGTATTACACCAGTGCACAAAAAATTCCAAATATGTAAAATAAATTAAATAAAATTGTAGTATAAATGTCCCATGATAAAATCATCCTGGATATATTGAAACAATCCTTCACCGCAATAGTGGATCCACCATGTGTTGCCTCCACCTCAGATAGGAGTGCAAACTCACCAGATATAAATGAATATTTATTCATTATACATACTCTTGGCGTGAAACAGCTGTAGAGTGTACCCGTTTGATGAATAAGGTTTAAAGTGGAACCACACTTTATCTGAGCACCACAAACCAAAAAAGCTATTTCTTAAATTTAGCGGCAGTATGGCGGCGCTGCCCCATTGTTTTCAATGTCTCCATGCTTTAATTTGTTGAGAAATCGCTTTGAAAAACACCCTCTAGCATTTCCGGCCGTGGCCAACTTGAGTAAGGGCAGATGATTCATGTAGCATTTACTTCCTGGAATTCAGGTGCCCTTATCTCAGGGATGTAGGCAGGAGAGGGTGTGCTTAGCTGAGAAAGCCCCTCCTCCCCTACTAAGGATTCCTAGGATGTATGGCATCATTTTCCTAGGCATAAAAACCAGGAAGTAACTGAAGAAATTACAAATGAAAAGTTTAAAACAAGCAAAAATTGTATACTTGCCTATTCATTTACTAATCATAGCAGCATAAGGATTAAAAATAGTCAATGTTGATTGAGAAAGTGAAGTTCCGCTTTAATAAACCTGCTAATCTACACAGCTGGCAGTTAATGTTTGGGAAAATCTTCTACTTCCTCTCACTGGACATAAGATTTCTTGTACAAAAGTTTTTATTGAAGATTCACATCAGTAAAAAGGATACAAAACAAAAGTGGAACTGGACACAATAAAAATGTGCAATTTCTTACAACAGTATAATACATGAAGATGAGCCCGGAATCCGGACTAAAACTATAAGTCTGTCTGTATTGTACCAAGAGCGTGGGTAGCAGGACATTGCAAAGAGACCAACAGGTCTTGAGACTTGGTAGAATGAAGTTGCTTTGAAGTAAACTGAAATACATATTATTGCTCTAGGTCGGTTCTGGAACCTGAGACAGAATAACAATATCACAATCAATTTCCTGTAAGAGCATTAAATTTGACAACCATCTTGGGGAACGGTGTTGTTCCTCATTGAAAACCACCAAAGCAAGTAATAACTAAAATATAATAAAGTCATAAGGAAGAAAGAGAAAAAAAAGAAGATAAAATAGGATAAAAAGAGGGGGAGTGTGTCCTGTCAGGTATCCAGCGCCAGTAGGATCTGCCCCGTAGGGTGGGGAGATCGAAAGGGAGAATAAGAGGAAAGTTGACGATGAACCCCAAGAGGGAAGAATTCAGGAGGAAATCAGAAGATGAAGAAGGAGAAAAGAGTGATGTGAGTCTTTGGTATAAGGAAAAAGAGGAGGTTGAGAAATAGAGGGAAACCAAAGAAAGAAGGGAAATGTGAGGGGAAGGGAAAAAAGGAGGGGGCCCCTGGGGTGGGGGGAAGGGAACAGAGGCTTATTAAAGGGAGAGGAGCGTTGGATCAAATCGCGAAGGGCGGATATGGGCCACCCAGGGTTGCCATATCCGGAGGAACTTGGCATGAGTATCTGCTAGCACGGCAGTAAGTTTCTCGTTCACCATAATGTCGTTCACTCTATTTTTAACTGCTTCAAAGCTGAGGGCTGGGGTTTTCCAATCCCGTGCTATGGTCAGTTTAGTTGCAGTATCGACATAAGATTTCAACAATGTCATGCATTGGGAATCAGCTAAAAGATTACAGTTAAACTGTTATGCCACTAAAAAAACAATGGCTACTAAACATGGTCCTTCATTATATTGGGGACCTATTCCAGGGCTCCAGCACTGTACAAGTGTCACACTCAATGTTTCTGCAGTTGGACCTCAGCTGCCAAATTTATAATGTTTTCTGTAGAGAAAATCCTGAGCACAGATAGATTATAAACTCTAATGTATATTGCAACATGCTTCATCTCTCCCACTTATTGTGTAGCCTAACCAAGCTGCTTACATACTGTACAGCCACTGAACAATATTTTTGGTTATTGTCGGTCAGAAAATACTTTAAAATTTTTATTGCATAAGATACAATTTGCATTGTCTCTTTTTATTTGCTGCCTTTATAAGCACTTGTGTACTGTCCTGATGCTAGCCGATTTCTACTATACACCTGAAGTACAAATTTTGAGGGGGGGGGGGGTGATTCTGAAGTGTCTTTGTGCAATTTGCCAAGCTAAATGTAAAAGTTAAAAAACAGTTGCACATTTAAAATATGTGAAATGCCGGAGTACAATGTTCGTTCGCATAAACATGCTGCACACATCTGTGTCACAGCTTGATCTTTGTAAAATATCATGTATGCCTTACAAATAGCGTATGTTTGAAAGTACAACAAGCAGATTTTCCACTCAAGCTTGGCTTGCATACACACGGTCACGCAAAAGTTTGCTGAACCTTTGACCATCAAAAACGCGGTGACGTACAACACTACGACGAGCCGAGAAAAGGAAGTTCAAAGCTTCCGAGCATGCGTCGAATTGTTTCCGAGCATGCATAGGAATTTTGCGCGTCGGAATTGGTACAGACGATTGGAATTTCAGACCGAAAAATTGAGAACCTGCTCTCAATCTTTTGCTGGCTGGAAATCCGCCAGCAAAAGTCTGATGGAGCATACACACGGTAGCATTTTCCGACCAAAAGCTCTCATCGGACTTTTGCTGGCAGAATTTCTGATCGTGTGTACGCGGCATTAGACCCCTTTTACACTGAGCCGCCCTGGGCGTCAGTCTCAAGACCAACAGGTCTTGAGACTTGGTAGAATGAAGTTGCTTTGAAGTAAACTGAAATACATATTATTGCTCTAGGTCGGTTCTGGAACCTGAGACAGAATAACAATATCACAATCAATTTCCTGTAAGAGCATTAAATTTGACAACCATCTTGGGGAACGGTGTTGTTCCTCATTGAAAACCACCAAAGCAAGTAATAACTAAAATATAATAAAGTCATAAGGAAGAAAGAGAAAAAAAAGAAGATAAAATAGGATAAAAAGATAAAAAGAGGGGGAGTGTGTCCTGTCAGGTATCCAGCGCCAGTAGGATCTGCCCCGTAGGGTGGGGAGATCGAAAGGGAGAATAAGAGGAAAGTTGACGAAGAACCCCAAGAGGGAAGAATTCAGGAGGAAATCAGAAGATGAAGAAGGAGAAAAGAGTGATGTGAGTCTTTGGTATAAGGAAAAAGAGGAGGTTGAGAAATAGAGGGAAACCAAAGAAAGAAGGGAAATGTGAGGGGAAGGGGAAAAAGGAGGGGGCCCCCGGGGTGGGGGGAAGGGAACAGAGGCTTATTAAAGGGAGAGGAGCGTTGGATCAAATCGCGAAGGGCGGATATGGGCCACCCAGGGTTGCCATATCCGGAGGAACTTGGCATGAGTATCTGCTAGCACGGCAGTAAGTTTCTCGTTCACCATAATGTCGTTCACTCTATTTTTAACTGCTTTAAAGCTGAGGGCTGGGGTTTTCCAATCCCGTGCTATGGTCAGTTTAGTTGCAGTATGGACATAAGATTTCAACAATGTCATGCATTGGGAATCAGCTAAAAGATTACAGTTAAACTGTTATGCCACTAAAAAAACAATGGCTACTAAACATGGTCCTTCATTATATTGGGGACCTATTCCAGGGCTCCAGCACTGTACAAGTGTCACACTCAATGTTTCTGCAGTTGGACCTCAGCTGCCAAATTTATAATGTTTTCTGTAGAGAAAATCCTGAGCACAGATAGATTATAAACTCTAATGTATATTGCAACATGCTTCATCTCTCCCACTTATTGTGTAGCCTAACCAAGCTGCTTACATACTGTACAGCCACTGAACAATATTTTTGGTTATTGTCGGTCAGAAAATACTTTAAAATTTTTATTGCATAAGATACAATTTGCATTGTCTCTTTTTATTTGCTGCCTTTATAAGCACTTGTGTACTGTCCTGATGCTAGCCGATTTCTACTATACACCTGAAGTACAAATTTTGAGGGGGGGGGGGGGGGGTGATTCTGAAGTGTCTTTGTGCAATTTGCCAAGCTAAATGTAAAAGTTAAAAAACAGTTGCACATTTAAAATATGTGAAATGCCGGAGTACAATGTTCGTTCGCATAAACATGCTGCACACATCTGTGTCACAGCTTGATCTTTGTAAAATATCATGTATGCCTTACAAATAGCGTATGTTTGAAAGTACAACAAGCAGATTTTCCACTCAAGCTTGGCTTGCATACACACGGTCACACAAAAGTTTGCTGAACCTTTGACCATCAAAAACGCGGTGACGTACAACACTACGATGAGCCGAGAAAAGGAAGTTCAAAGCTTCCGAGCATGCGTCGAATTGTTTCCGAGCATGCATAGGAATTTTGCGCGTCGGAATTGGTACAGACGATTGGAATTTCAGACCGAAAAATTGAGAACCTGCTCTCAATCTTTTGCTGGCTGGAAATCCGCCAGCAAAAGTCTGATGGAGCATACACACGGTAGCATTTTCCGACCAAAAGCTCTCATCGAACTTTTGCTGGCAGAATTTCTGATCGTGTGTACGCGGCATTAGACCCCTTTTACACTGAGCCGCCCTGGGCGTCAGTCTCAAGACCAACAGGTCTTGAGACTTGGTAGAATGAAGTTGCTTTGAAGTAAACTGAAATACATATTATTGCTCTAGGTCGGTTCTGGAACCTGAGACAGAATAACAATATCACAATCAATTTCCTGTAAGAGCATTAAATTTGACAACCATCTTGGGGAACGGTGTTGTTCCTCATTGAAAACCACCAAAGCAAGTAATAACTAAAATATAATAAAGTCATAAGGAAGAAAGAGAAAAAAAAGAAGATAAAATAGGATAAAAAGATAAAAAGAGGGGGAGTGTGTCCTGTCAGGTATCCAGCGCCAGTAGGATCTGCCCCGTAGGGTGGGGAGATCGAAAGGGAGAATAAGAGGAAAGTTGACGAAGAACCCCAAGAGGGAAGAATTCAGGAGGAAATCAGAAGATGAAGAAGGAGAAAAGAGTGATGTGAGTCTTTGGTATAAGGAAAAAGAGGAGGTTGAGAAATAGAGGGAAACCAAAGAAAGAAGGGAAATGTGAGGGGAAGGGGAAAAAGGAGGGGGCCCCCGGGGTGGGGGGAAGGGAACAAAGGCTTATTAAAGGGAGAGGAGCGTTGGATCAAATCGCGAAGGGCGGATATGGGCCACCCAGGGTTGCCATATCCGGATGAACTTGGCATGAGTATCTGCTAGCACGGCAGTAAGTTTCTCGTTCACCATAATGTCGTTCACTCTATTTTTAACTGCTTTAAAGCTGAGGGCTGGGGTTTTCCAATCCCGTGCTATGGTCAGTTTAGTTGCAGTATGGACATAAGATTTCAACAATGTCATGCATTGGGAATCAGCTAAAAGATTACAGTTAAACTGTTATGCCACTAAAAAAACAATGGCTACTAAACATGGTCCTTCATTATATTGGGGACCTATTCCAGGGCTCCAGCACTGTACAAGTGTCACACTCAATGTTTCTGCAGTTGGACCTCAGCTGCCAAATTTATAATGTTTTCTGTAGAGAAAATCCTGAGCACAGATAGATTATAAACTCTAATGTATATTGCAACATGCTTCATCTCTCCCACTTATTGTGTAGCCTAACCAAGCTGCTTACATACTGTACAGCCACTGAACAATATTTTTGGTTATTGTCGGTCAGAAAATACTTTAAAATTTTTATTGCATAAGATACAATTTGCATTGTCTCTTTTTATTTGCTGCCTTTATAAGCACTTGTGTACTGTCCTGATGCTAGCCGATTTCTACTATACACCTGAAGTACAAATTTTGAGGGGGGGGGGGGGGGGTGATTCTGAAGTGTCTTTGTGCAATTTGCCAAGCTAAATGTAAAAGTTAAAAAACAGTTGCACATTTAACCACTTCAGCCCCGGACCAATTTGCAGCTTAAGGACCAGGCCCCTTTTTGCAATTCGGCACTGCGTCGCTTTAACTAACAATTGTGCGGTCGTGCGACGTGGCTCCAAAACAAAATTGGCGTCCTTTTTTTCCCACAAATAGAGCTTTCTTTTGGTGGTATTTGATCGCCCCTGCGGTTTTTATTTTTTGCGCTATAAACAAAAATAGAGCGACAATTTTGAAAAAAAATGCAATATTTTTTACTTTTTGCTATAATAAATATCCCCAAAAAATATATATAAAAAACATTTTTTTTCCTCAGTTTAGGCCGATACGTATTCTTCTACATATTTTTGGTAAAAAAAATCGCAATTAGCGATTATTGATTAGTTTGCGCAAAAGTTATAGCGTTTACAAAATAGGGGATAGTTTTTATAGCATTTTTATTAATATTTTTTTTTTTATTAGTAATGGCGGCGATCAGCGATTTTTATTGTGACTGCGACATTTTGGCGGACACATCGGACATTTTTGACACATTTTTGGGACATTTGTCATTTATACAGCAATCAGTGCTATTTAAATAGCACTGATTCCTATGTAAATGACAGTTGTAGTTAGGGGGTTAACCACTAGGGGGCGGGGAGGAGTCAGTGTGACGTGTTGTGTTTTTTTTTACAGTAGGGGGCGTGGCTGTACGTCTGACGTCATTGATCGGCGTTCCCGATGACAGGGAACCGCCGATCACTGACAGTCAGTGTAGGAAGCGCGGGGAGAGGTTTGTTTACATAGACCTCTCCCCGTTCTTCAGCTCCGTAACCCGAGCGCGGGATACCAGCGGCGATCGGGTCCGCTGGTCCCGCGGCCGGGGTCGCGAGCGCGCCGCTAGCGGCGCGCGCGCGACCACGGGCAGGCACATGCACGATCACGTACCGGTACGTGATTCTGCCTGCCCGTGCCATTCTGCTGACGTATATATGCAGTGGCCGGTCGGGAAGTGGTTAAAATATGTGAAATGCCGGAGTACAATGTTCGTTCGCATAAACATGCTGCACACATCTGTGTCACAGCTTGATCTTTGTAAAATATCATGTATGCCTTACAAATAGCGTATGTTTGAAAGTACAACAAGCAGATTTTCCACTCAAGCTTGGCTTGCATACACACGGTCACACAAAAGTTTGCTGAACCTTTGACCATCAAAAACGCGGTGACGTACAACACTACGACGAGCCGAGAAAAGGAAGTTCAAAGCTTCCGAGCATGCGTCGAATTGTTTCCGAGCATGCATAGGAATTTTGCGCGTCGGAATTGGTACAGACGATTGGAATTTCAGACAAATTCAGAAAAATTGAGAACCTGCTCTCAATCTTTTGCTGGCTGGAAATCCGCCAGCAAAAGTCTGATGGAGCATACACACGGTAGCATTTTCCGACCAAAAGCTCTCATCGGACTTTTGCTGGCAGAATTTCTGATCGTGTGTACGCGGCATTAGACCCCTTTTACACTGAGCCGCCCTGGGCGTCAGCTGCAGCGTCGCTTTACCGGCGGTATGGCGGCGCTGCCCCATTGTTTTCAATGGGCAGGAGTGGGCAGCTCCTACACCGCTGCAAAGAAGCTGCTGGCAGCACTTTTTGTGACGCAATCAGGCTTTCACACTGGGTTTGCAGCTGAGGCTTTTTTCAGGCGCTATTTTTTAGCGCTGTAGCACCTGAAAAACGCCTCCAGTGTGAAAGGGGTCTTAAACATCCACTAATTTCACCACCTAAGCACTGATGTTCAAAGATTTGGATGCTATATTGCATGACTACAGGTAAAATATAGCCTACAGAATTCCTAGTGCAGATAATTATTTTTAATTTGTAGATATAAAATAAGGAATGTTAGCTATTGTATATTTATTATTGTCTTATTTTGTATGAGCTACAGTCAGGTCCATAAATATTGAGACATCGACACAATTCTAATCTTTTTGGCTCTACATACCACCACAATGGATTTGAAATGAAACGAACAAGATTTGCTTTAACTGCAGACTTTCAGCTTTAATTTGAGGGTATTTACATCCAAATCAGGTGAACGGTGTAGGAATTACAACAGTTTGTATATGTGCCTCACACTTTTTAAGGGACCAAAAGTAATGGGTCAGATTAACAATCATCCATAAAACTTTCACTTTTTAATACTTGGTTGCAAATCCTTTGCAGTCAATTACAGCCTGAAGTCTGGAACATATAAACATCACCACACGCTGGGTCTCATCCCTGGTGATGCTCTGCCAATCCTCTACTGCAACTGTCTTCAGTTCCTGCTTGTTCTTGGGGCATTTTCCCTTCAGTTTTGTCTTCAGCAAGTGAAATGCATGCTCAATCTGATTCGGGTCAGCTGATTGACTTGGCCATTGCATAACATTCCACTTCTTTCCCTTAAAAAACTATTTGGTTGCTTTCGCAGTATGATTCGGGTCATTGTCCATCTGCACTGTGAAGTGCCGTCCAATGAGTTCTGAAGCATTTTGCTGAATATGAGCAGATAATATTGCTCGAAACACTTCAGAATTCATCCTGCTGCTTTTGTTAGCAGTCACATCATCAATAAATACAAGAGAACCAGTTCCATTGGCAGCCATACATGCCCACACCATGACACTACCTCCACCATGCTTCACTGATGAGGTGGTATGCTTTGGATCATGAGCAGTTCCTTTCCTTCTCCATACTCTTCTCTTCCCATCACTCTGGTACAAATTGATCTTGGTCTCATCTGTCCATAGGATGTTGTTCCAGAACTGTGAAGGCTTTTTTAGATGTTGTTTGGCAAACTCTAATCTGGCCTTCCTGTTTTTGAGGCTCACCAATGGTTTACATCATGTGTTGAATCCTCTGTATTCACTCTGTTGAAGTCTTCTCTTGATTGTTGACTTTGACACACATACACCTACCTCCTGGAGAGTGTTCTTGATCTGGCCACCTGTTGTGAAGGGTGTTTTCTTCACCAGGGAAATAATTCTTCGGTCATCCACCACAGTTGTTTTCCGTGGTCTTCAGGGTCTTTTGGTGTTGCTGAGCTCACCGATGCGTTCTTTCTTTTTAAGGATGTTCCAAACAGTTAATTTAGCCACATCTAATGTTTTTGCCATCTCTCTGATGGGTTTGTTTTGTTTTTTCAGCCTAATGATGGCTTGCTTCACTGATAGTGACAGCTCTTTGGATCTCATATTGAGAGTTGGCAGCAACAGATTCCAAATGCAAATAGCACACTTGAAATGAACTCTGGACCTTTTATCTGCTCCTTGTAAATGGGATAATGAGGAAATAACACACACCTGACCATGGAACAGCTTAGCAGCCAATTGTCCCATTACTTTTGGTCCCTTAAAAAGTGGGAGGCACATATACAAACTGTTGTAATTCCTACACCGTTCACCGGATTTGGATGTAAATACCCTCAAATTAAAGCTGAAAGTCTGCAGTTAAATTACATCTTGTTAGTTTCATTTCAAATCCATTGTGGTGGTGTATAGAGCCAAAAAGATTAGAATTGTGTTGATGTCCCAATAGTTATGGACCTGACTGTATTTTATTTCTTTTAAAAGGTGACCTTTTCTTTTAATTTGCTTAGGAGTAAATGAGCCCTGACTGTTTTTGCAAGAACATCCTAGACAGTTTGATTGTTTGTCTTGTGGGAGTACAAAATATAAATCCAGCACTGATCCTGAGCCAGATAAAGGTGTGGATAACCTTGGAGTAGTTAACATGTATGAAACTTTCCTGCTTCCAATATGTTTCTGTGCTCTGACTCCTGCTCACAGTGCAATGTGAAGTGTAAGGTTGGCCATAGACAAAGCAATTTTTTTGGTTGCAGGAAAGAAAATCACTCAATCCCCCCATCAACACTGACCTTGCGGAGCCGTTTTGTTCTCCCGGCAGGGGGTGGGGAAGCTGTTCTATTAGAAGAACACAGTAATTATTGCAATAATCACATGTAAAATCCAACAAGCTGGCTGTACCCAAGTTGATTGATCGATCAACTTGGGCACATTCAGCCTGCCCATACATGGTTCAAATCTCGGCCGATTCAGCAGGAGATTTAAACTGTCTATGGCTGGCTTTAAGTGATTGTAAATTATCACCTTGAAAAAAAATCCATTCAGTTTAAAATAGATATGAAAGGCAAAACATTTGTGTATAGATATTACAAACCATTATCAATGCCTTTTTCCCCCTTTTTTATAAGTGATCACATTCCCTCTGTTCTCAGCTGCATAAAAGCTGGGGGGAGGGCACATTGAGCTTCTCAGTGAAAGGCTGTGCAGGGGGGGGTGTATCAGGACAAGTCTGATCATTGGAGGAGAGCAGACTGAGTTTCAATCACAGCTAGAGATCTGACCACGATGTGTTCTCCTACTTAGTGTGGTCAGTTTTTAATAGGAAAGCAGAAGGGCTGGCAGGAACACCAGAGATTTCACACAAAGAAAACCATACAAAGAGAACAGGATACTTTTTCATACAAGTATATGGTACAGCCGACACATGTCAGGATTATGAAATGTTGGGTTAACAAACACTTTAAATAAGAGTGATTCTGGGTAAACTGTACCTACCTTACTACATTATCCACTATATTTATTAAAAGTTTTAATATTTAACTATTCTGGACTTTCCTCTAAATACTTTGCTATGCCTTGCTTCCACTCCTCTTCTGCTCCCTTTCCAGAATATCCCAGCTGTCAAAATGACTTGTCTTATGCCCCGTACACACGGTCGGAATTTCCGACGGAAAATGTCCTATCGGACCATGTTGTCGGAAAATCCGACCGTGTGTGGGCGCCATCGGACTTTTTCTGTCAGAATTTCCGTCGGGAAAAAATTTGAGATCCTGCTCTCAAATTTTCCGACAACAAAGTCTGATCTAACTTTTTCCGATCGTGTGTAGCGAATTCCGACGGACAAAGTGCCACGCATGCTCAGATCAAATTACAAGACCAAAGCTATTGGCTACTAGCCTCTACGTAGGTGGTACGCTGGCAGGACGAAAAAGTCCTCCAAGCACCATCCTTGGGGTGGTTTGCGAGCGATGTATACACCGCTCCTCCACCACCCCTGCCCATTGGAATGCATGGGCAGCGCTGCCTAAGCCCCTGCAAAGCGTTTGTCAGCGGCTCTACACGGGTGCTTTTAACCCTTTTTAACCACTTCTAGCGGCGCTTCTAGCGGCACTTCTAGCAGCCACTTTTAGCAGCGCTTTACTGTCATTTCAGCTGTGCTTTTCGGCCACTAGCGGGCGCTTTTAACCCCCACTAGTGGCAGAAGAAAGTGTTAAATGCACCCGAAAAGTGCTGCAGCCGAAGCGTTTTTCAGTCGCTTCAGCAGTGCTGCCCATTCATTTTAATGAGCAGGGACAGTGGAGGTGTGCTGTATACACCGCTCCTCCACTGCCCCAAAGACGCTGCTTGCAGGACTTTTTCTAATGTCCTGCAAGCGCACCGCATCAGTGTGAAAGGGGTCTAACAGTGGTAAAGCGCCGCTAAAACTTGCAGCGCTTTACCGCTACCGCCCTGCAAGCTAACTGCCAACTGAGGAAACTTGCATGATAACTGAAGTGCTGGTACTGGGAGTATCTCTAGGTAGGAAACTTTGCAATACATTTCCAAAAAAATATTTACTTAAGAAAACCATATACATTGGGTCAGGATTCCAAGTATAGAAAAAATATATTTTGGGTTTCTGCAGGCTTTAGGCATGAATTTATTGTCTGGGTCAGTCTTTAAAAAAGAAGTCCATCTTTCCGGCCCCATTACACCTATATTTAGGGTATATCATGAAACATGGTCAGTATTTGCCGCTGCCCACCCTCAAACTGACCTCCCCGCCTTGTAGAATCTGGGGTCCTTCTTCACAGGCTCTTGTCATTTGTAAATGGCGAAACTACAAATCCCATGTGCCACAGCAGCAAAGGGACTGTAGTCCAGTGATACTTCCTCTAGCCCCATAACCTCGGTACAGACCTATGGCTGGAGGAATGTGCTTTTTTTTTTTCTTTAATCAATATGGGTGCATTTATAATTTTTTTAAAAGTGGACTATGCCTTTAAGTCTTTATTGTAGGATGTAATGACTTAAAGGGGTTGTTAAGGCAGTGCACGCAACCACTGCCAGCCCTTCTTCTAGGATAACATGTAGTATATTGTTTATGCCGTTTTGTAAAATTTTTCTTCTAAATACCTTATTTCATCTTCCTGATCAGCGGTCAAGTGACCGCCCATTGCTCTCTTCCTCCGAAGTATGTATTACAGAGGGATGGGCTGAGATTTGTAACTTTTTGACAAATATAGCCACACAGCCAAGTTCTCAAACGTTGTAACTTTTTTTTAATGTAATTAAAAAAAACATTTATTTTATACTACCTTTAAACAACTTTTTAAAATAACCCCATCCTCCACATGAATTTTCCCAACTTGACGTCATTGGGGTTCCAATAAAATACGAGTTGCAAGAATGTTTAACATCCTGCAAACACTGTCCCTGGTTCCCTGAAGACATGGGTTGCCACAAAACGCATAGGAAATAGCCTATTTTGTGACATCAACGTCCACGCTGCCATTAAGTGGGTGTCACCATTTTACATGTTTGTATTTTGATATGCTTGTGAATACCTTATAGTATAATAAATATGCTTTTATGGAAGATATTTCGCCATGGTTTTTGGTTCTTTTATTTACAAGTGATACTGGCGCTTTTACCAGAGTTGAAAGCTCCATTCTTGAGGTGTAGAGGTAGCTCAATCCTCCAAGGGTCAAACCTTTGACCCTTGGAGGATTGAGCTACCTCTACACCTCAAGCTTATATGCTCTAAGTACATTAGAAGGTGTTGGAAGGTTTATTGTATCACATCATAGTATTATTCTCTATATTTTTGTGTTTCCTTATATCCCATTTTGGATTTTAACTGTTACTAATAAAATAATATATTTTTTATTAAGATAGTCTGTGTCTTTTTAATAGATCACAGATTATTGGATCGGGTTACTTCTATCCAGGTTGAGATAATGACCTTTTCAGACCATTCCCCGGTCTCGATGAGGGTTAGGACTCCCGTACTCCGTAGACAGCCCTTTTCGTGGCGTCTTAATGATGAGTTGATATCGGATACGGGCTCAGTAGACTTAATTAAAAGGGAAATTGAATTCTTTTTCTCGGAAAACGACACGGAGGGTATCTCACCCGGGACCCTATGGGAGGCCCACAAGGCGTACATAAGGGGGATCCTTATCTCCGTCGGATCGAGAAAAAAAAAGAAAAAGATATAAAGATTATAGAACTAACAAATGAAATCCAGAGGCTCGAAAGGGACCACAAAAATAATGAGATCTTCAACCAGGACCTTTTCCATAGGTTAATAAATAAAAGGGAAGAGTTAAAAACGGTCTTAGAGACAGACTCTAGAAAGTACTTCTATAAAATAACAAAAGAGAAATACCAGTGGGGGAATAGGACAGGAAAAAACTTAGCTCGGGCACTCAAAAAAAAGAGAGAGGTGAACTACATTGAGAAAATACAAAATGAGGCTGGGGAAATGGTCAGTTCGACTAAAGAAATAGCAATGGCATTTAAGACGTATTACGAAAGATTATATGATGTCAGGCAGGAGGGGAAGCAAAATCTCGAAGTCGGAACAGAGGGCAAGGACTTCCTCTCGGATAGTGCGTTACTGTCTCTCTCAGAATGTGACAGTTTAAGCATGGACAGCCCCATAACTGAGGCGGAGATCTTTGCAGCCCTTCAGGGATCCCAGAGTGGAAGGAGCCCGGGCCCAGATGGATTCACGCTAACATACCTTAAGGAATACAAAGACATCCTGGTTCCGAGGCTGTGTCGGTTCTGGAACCATCTGGGCATGGCCTGTATATTGGGAGGGGAGGCTCTGAAGGCATCAATCACACTCATTTTAAAAGAAGGCAAAGATAGAACCTTGTGCTCCAGCTATCGCCCGATAGCTTTATTAAATACTGACACCAAACTATATGCTAAGGTCCTAGCCAACAGAATGAAAGATAAAATATGCCACCTGGTCCACCCAGACCAGGTAGGGTTTGTTACTGGGAGGGAGGGCCGGGATAATGGGGTGCGGACCCTACTGTTGCTCCATGCTGCCAGGAGAGATAAGATCCCCAGCCTACTCCTGTCTATTGACGCCGAAAAGGCGTTTGACAGGGTAGACTGGGGACATATGATGGGAACTTTGGAGGCAATGGGATTCGGTCCCAGGATGCTGCAATGGATCAGAATGCTCTATATTCAGCCTCAGGCTTCTGTTAAGGTAAACGGGGTACCCTCGGAGGTGTTCGTTATGCGTAATGGAACGCGCCAGGGCTGCCCGTTGTCGCCCCTCTTGTTCGTCCTGGCTCTAGAGCCTCTTCTTTCAACGGTCCGTAAAAACAACGACATCTCGGGTATTGCGGTGGGAGGGGAGGTTCACAAGCTTGCTGCCTTTGCCGATGATGTCCTTTTCTATATTTCCAACCCTAGGATCTCTATCACAAACTTACTCTCAGTATTAAAAACCTTCGGTAGAATCTCAAATTTAAAAATCAATCTTGGAAAGTCAGAAATATTAAATATCAATTTGAAAAAGAATGAAGCAGACCTATTGGCAAATGAATTTAAATTTCCCTGGAGAGAAAATATTAATTACTTGGGTATTAGACTGGCAGAAACAACCAAAAAAACATATCTTTTAAACTTCCTCCCCCTATTAGATGATATAAGATTAGAATTACGCAAAATGTCCTTACGTCCGCTCTCTTGGATCGGCCGCATTAATGCATTAAAAATGGTAGTTGCCCCTAAAATCAATTGTAAATTTCAGATGCTTCCTTTAGCCATCCCCACTACGTTTTTTAAAACCTTAAATCAAATAATCTCAAGGTATATCTGGGCAAATAAGAAGCCGTGTATCGCAGCCAGTATACTAGTAAAACAGGGGGGGTTAGCGGTCCCCGACTTTGAAAAATATTTTCGAGCAATTGCTTTATCACGGGTGATAGACTGGGTGGGAGGAGGTAAAGACAAAAGATGGATTAAGTTAGAATACATAGTAAGTAGTAGAGACCTAGGACATGATATTTGGAACCCACCAAGATTTAGGACACTTGACAAAAACGCACATGAGATAACTAGAGTCACTTTAGATATTTGGGATAGTATTTAAAAAAAAAAAATAAACTCCAATTTAATTCTACTTTAATATTTATAAAAAACAACACTATGTTTGAACCAGGAAGAAGCGAATTCGGTGGGAATTGGATTAAGTTAGAAGGGGCACAACTGAGAGATATAACTAAAATGGGTGAAATATGCACATTTCAAGAGTTAAGTTTGTTCACAGAAATGATGTCAATCGATGCTTGGAGGTACGCCCAACTAAAACACTTCGTAGAAAGTCTCCCCCGCCCTATTCGCGGGGAGGACAGGTACACCCAGCTGTAAAAACTCTGTATTCGGGGTGATACGAGACACAGTGTCTCCCGAATTTATAGAATCTTAATAAATGAAGATGTGTTGGACGTACCCCCATACATCAGGAAATGGGAAGTAGAATTGGGGACACAGTGTGGTAAAAATAGGACAGGGAAAATATTAAAAATAATCCATAGCACGGTAATTCCCATTAAAATAGTAGAAAATAATTTTAAATGTCTGGCAAGATGGTATACAACCCCCGACAAACTGAGCAAATTTCAGGTGGGCGTCTCCTCCAAGTGCTGGAGAGGTTGCAATTCAGGGGGCACACTAGCACACATCTTATGGGACTGCCCGGTGATTAAAACATTTTGGAAAGGAGTGCTGGACTTGATCTTAGTAATCACAAAGGAAGCAATTATCGAAGATCCATGGGTGTGCTTATTCCATGGAACCGAGGTCCCATGGAAACAATATAAGACACTCTTGACTCCGATCCTCCTAAATGAGGCTAAGAGCCTAGTCCCGGGGAAATGGCGGGAAGCCGCAGCCCCGACTCTGCGGGACTGGATTCTTCGCGTCAACGCAACCCAAAGAATAGAAACCGCGGAAGGGATCGAGGGAGAGGTGGAGGTAATATCCAAAGTAAAGTGGGCGGACTGGGATAATTTTAAAGAATCTTGGAGGTTTTTTTCTGAGATTATGGCTTAGATTACCTTTTACATTCTATTGGTTAGGAGTTTATACTTCCAAGTAGGATATAAGACATGGACCCCCTTAGAGAGTTAAGCAAGGTCGGGGGGAGGGAAGGGGCAAATAAAAATGTATGTTAAAAAATGATTATAAGATGCTATGAAATATTGATATTATGGTGATGTACTTGGAAAAACAATTATAAATAAAGATTAAAAAAAAAAAAAAAAAGATAGTCTGTGTCTCATGTCACACCATTAAAGTCCGACACCAGCAAGCTATATACTTGCAACCCTTTTTTCCTCTTCACTAATTTTTGGATGTTTCATGGGTAGAGGTCTTCTTTTGTGTATTTCTTACTGTGTTTTTTTGCCTCCTTGTAACGTCCTCCCTGATCTCCCGAACCTCTCCTTTTCCAGTTAATTTCCATTTGGAAAGAGCAGTGTGGTCATGTGCACTGCTCTAAGTATACTACAAATCTAAGTCCCTAGCCCATCTAGGGAGCAAGCAAGAGAGGGTGCCTGAGTTTCTACACACAGTGGGATTGTGGAGAAGGATGAAAATTACTTTGTTATGTTCAAATGTAGTATATAAAGCAATCAGCGCAAACCAAAAAAAATAACAAAATTGACAAATTTGGAAAAGTAAATGAAAATTAATTTGTAAAAAAAGAAAGTGCAGCGCAAAACATATAAAAAATGGAATATAAAAGTTCATATCCATATGTTCAAATGTATCTATACTGAAAAAGTTTTTAGAAGATTTTGGTGGGATACCCTGTCATACAGCTATCCAGGGCTCCTCATTTCCTGTGCTGGGGACAATGATCACCCAGGCAGGAAGTGAGGGTAAATCTTAAACAGGGAAACATACAATTAGGTTGACAGAGTTTCTAGCATTCCCTACTTAATGTAAGAAAACATTTAGGCTAGCCATACATGGTTCGAATCTTGGCCGGTTCAGCAGGAACCAGCCGAGATTCGAACAACTTGGGTACAACCAGCCTGCCAAATTCACTTTCAATTATGGCAAGTGGCTGCTATAGCCACTAGTGATAATCACTGTGTTCTCCCAGCGGGGACGGCTTCCTCCCGCCCAGAGCAGACAATGGCTCGGCAGGAGGGATTCCCCTGTCAGCACTGTCTGTGCTGATGGGGGAATCATGGCTGCAGGAAAGAAATTCACACTGTCTATGGCCAGCCTTACTTGTGGCTGTGTTGCTCTTAGAGAGATTACCTTTCACTTCACTTCCTGTCCTGGAGACATGCTTTTTGCCAGACAGAAATGGAAGGAATCTCTCAAACAGAGCCCCTGACTCTAATAAAACCTGACAGGAATTCTAATGCTGCGTACACACGATGGGACTATCCCGTGGGATTGTCTGCTGGACTCGAGTCCACCAGACAATCCCCTAGTGTGTGGGCGCCGGCTGACTTTTTGGCGCCAAAAGTCCGGCAGACTAGGTTTTAAGTTTTGTTTTAAAATTGTCCGCTGGACTTGGCAGTCCGGCGGACAATCCCGCCGTTAGTAGGCTAGTCCGCCGGACTATTGAAATGAACGGACTTGCCGCTCATTGGAAAGTCCGTTCATTCCTGCAGACTTTTTCCAGCGGATTGTCCGCCGGAGAAGTCCGGGCATGTGTGGGCAAGTCACACGCTCGGAAGTCCGGGCGTGTGTGGGGAAGTCCCGCCGGACTAGGTCAGGCGGACAAAGTCCGAACGTGTGTACGCGGCATAATCCTTCCCCAATGACAAAGTTATTGCTGAATCAATAGGCCCATAGAAGAAATGAAAAAATTGCTCTGGTCCATAGGAGCTGCAAGAGCTGAAGTGGTTAAACAGAAATAGACCTGCCATCCTCTACATGCTAATTGGCAGCATAAAAATCCCTAAAAGTAGCTACCTATTATTCCCTACAATCAGCAGCATTATAGCAGTTTGTTCAAGGTCCGTGACTAATGAAACAAAAATAAGAATGGCAGTCCCGGAGCTTGCAACTTCTAAAAATGTCAGCTTCAGCACCTCCCATATTTGTATTTTTTTCAATGATTTTTTATTTAAAAAATTAATTTTGATAAAGAATGTGAAAAATACATATACTGTAAGTGCTTCAGAATACAGATTCACATAGTGTGCGTGATTCACAGTACAGTGGTTGACACATAATGTTTGAAAGCATTGACACAAATATAGTACGGCGTCATAATAATGATAAAAGATAAGTAACATACACCACAATGCTTTGGAGACTGGTCTCTTATCAAAAAGCAAGACCTTATCTTGAAAGATTCTCTTTAAAATAAGCATCAAAGGTTTCAGGTTCTGTTGCTCAGTCCTCCCACTAACTCACTCTCTCAGACTAACCGCAGCCACACCATTCTTAGCCTTACAATATAATGTCAGATATACTTTATATCTTCGGATATATGATGTTACCTGATCTTTTTAGCCTTAGACTCCCAGCAGCTGACAGATCTTAAAGCGGAGCTCCGACTAAAAAAAGAAAATTAAAAGCCAGCAGCTACAAATACTGAAGCTGTTGACTTTTAATAATCGGACACTCACCTGTCCCAGGGTCCAGTGATGCAGGGGAATGAAGCACCGATCATCTCCCCCTCCTCTCTGCAGCGCCGGCATTGTCACTGTGGGCATCCAGCTGTGGCTTCACAGCCGGGCCCGCCTTGCGCATGTGCGAGCCGTGCTGTGCGCTGTGACTGGCCGGGCAATCATCTGGGACCTGTGACATGTCTCAGATGATTGTCGAGGGGGGGGAGAGGTGAACTTACTTCCTGCGCCGCGGTGCCCCGGGAGGAAGTGGGAGTTGGAACCCTCTAAAAAGAGGGTCCCCCCCCCCCCAAAAAAAATTACATGCTAAATGTGGCATGTCAGGATGTCACCTTACCTTAAAGCGGAAGTTCAATTTTTGGGTGGAGCTCCACTTTAAGGGGAGCATTGATTGGACAGATTGAAAAACCCATCCTGATGTGTTCTATGCCAAGATAATCAGATGAGTCAGCAACTACCTGAGCCCTTTTCTTCTGCTTTGCAATAAACTGCTACATTGGTAGTGTTTTCGACCTTTCCTTTCCATGTTAATGGGGCACTCTACAGAACTCTTTCAAGGAAGGTTGGATCATATTTGCACATCAGCAGATTTGTACAGGTTTGTACAGTCATAACAGAACTCTTTCTCTATACAACCATTTACAGTCAGACTGGGATTATGATCATATGTCTCTGAGCGCTCCTTGTTGTCAGTACCAGCACTTGGTCTGGCCCTTTAAGGCTGAGCAAAGCTCACCGGAGATAGTCTTTACCTAGAAACAACAGTTGCCCAGTTCCTTGCACCTGTAGCATTCACCACCATCGCTGGATCGGGATCAGGCTCAGGTGAGTATACATGGGGGCAGCCGGAGGAGCTGCACACTGAAAGTTTTTTAACCTTCATGCACACATGTAGGTAAAAAACCTTCAGCCCTTACAACCACTTTAAGGAAATGTTCACACTAGAAGGAAATTTAACCTATTAAAAAATGTTACTCAGCATGGACCAATATTAACTAGACAATCAGCAGCAGTACCTATAGAAGGAGATCTTATGGATGACCATTATCTATAAAAGGAGTTCTTGGAATGGCCAAATATCTATGGAAGGAGTTCTTAGGATGGCAGTATCTATAGAACAACATTTTTGGTGGCAGTAACTATGGAAGCAATTTGTGTGATGGCAAAATCTATGAAATTAGTTTGTAAGATGGAAAATGTCAAGAAAGAAGTTCTTTGGATGGCAATATCAATGGAAATAATTATTAGCATAGCCAACATCTATTGAAGGAGTTCTCAAGACAGCAGTATCTATTAAATAGTTCTTAGAATATAAGTAGTTATGGAAGGATTTCTTAGAGAGTGGTAGTAAGCAGGGAATTAGTTCTTAGAATGGCCAATACCTAAATATTTATTAGGAGTTTTTAGGATGTCCAATACTCATGGAAAAAAAATATGGTAATAAAAATTATATATATATATATATATATATATATATATATATATATATATATATATATATATATATATATATATATATTTCTGGAAAAGATCAACAGATGGGGGAATCTCCAATCTTTAGGCTACACCCAAACTAGTCACTTATAGTAGTGACAGTAGAATTTAGAAGATAAAAGAAGGGTGGAACATATCATTATTTATGGAAGGAATTCTCAGGATGCCAGAATCTAGATAGCCATTATCTATGAAAGCAGTTCTTAGGATGGAAGTTTCAATGGAAAGGCTTCTTAGGATGGCCAGCATCTATGAAAGGATTTTTTTTATATCTATAAAAAAGTAGTTCTCAGGATGGCATTATCTCTTAAAGGTGTTCTTTAGATAGCAGTGTTTATAATTCTTAGAATGGGCAATATCTATAAAAGGGGCTCTTAGGGTGGCAGTATTTATTAATGGATTTCCTAGAATGGCCAATATATGTGAAAAGAATTCTTACGATTGCCATTCCTATGGCCAGAGTTTTTAAAATAGCTGTATCATTGGAAGGAGTTCCTGGGTTTGCCAGTATCTACAGAAGGAATTATTATGGTGACCAATATCTATCAAAGACGTTATTTGTGTGGGCAGTATTTATGGAAAAAATTCTTAGGATGGATTTACTGTATATTTTTGGAGCCTCACCTGAAATGGACAAGTTTGGAAGGGCTGTGTAGGGCTTATGACCATCAAAAATATTTCTTATTGTACATAGAGATTTTTCTTATTTTGTATATACTGTATTTCTCCTTGGGGAAAAACAGATCAAACACTTATGGAATATAACTATAAACAGACAACCTTTATTTCGAAATAACACTGACATATGCAAGAGTAAGGTGTGTTTAGGAAAGGAAGAAGAGGTGGGGTACATTATATTATTATTATTATTATTCACGATTTATATAGCGTCAACAGTTTACGAAGAGCTTTACAATGTAGAGGGGGGACAGCACAATTACAGTACAATACAGAAGGGAGAGGAGGGCCCTGCTCGTAGCGCTTACATTCTAAAGGGAGGAGGTGGTGGTACAAAAGGTAATCGATGTTGGGAATAATTTGATGGGGTTGTTAGGTGGGTGTGGGATAGGCTTCCCAGAATAGGTGAGTTTTATATAACTGATTATAAACTGATACTCTGATGAATGTCTATATTCATGCCAGTAAAACCATTTCTGTCCGGATTATTGCAAGGATCCTTTAATGTGTGCTGTAAAATCCCCCATAAACATTACCCCCTTCATTTTGTGCAACCACTTGTAAAGGGGTTTTCAGGCAGTGTTTATAAAGTAAAAACAGTATTGATCTCCTGTACTAATTTGTGAAAAAGTTATTGTTGTGCAGTAGGTTGAAAGCTGGCTCATCGGGGAGAGGACCTGCACCTTTTCTGCTCATAAGCTGAGTTGCAAGATAAAGTGCAACAGCCCTACTGCCCAGTACAAAGACACCTGCCTGTCTTTGTATATTGTATAACCGTTTTGAGATATTTGGGTTGTATGGAGAACATATATATTGGTTACACAACACCTATTTACTTTTTTATATAAGCTTGTGACATGCACAACATGATTACATGTTTATTTGAAGACATACATCTTATGTAACCTAAAATGAAGTATTTGTTATTAGATGATAAATGTGTAGAAAAGTGCTGGTAAGGAGTAGCTGAAAAAAAAAAAAATCCCTTAGTGCCTGCAGCTATCTACAGACATCTAATAAAGCTTACCATCACCGAGCATAGGTATACATGTTTACACATGCTGGGAATGTATGAAGAAGGCACAAAAAAAGCTAATAAGAAAACAGGAGAATAACACGTTCTTAATGGAATGGAATAAACCATATGAGAAAGAAAGAGAGTAAAGTTGTTATGCAGAATTGTATTTTTGCTCCAAGTGTGAGGTTGCATACTGCTAGTCGTAGATGTCATAACTAAGTACATCGCACACTCTATTATCGTTTTTACAACCACATAAGCACTTACAACATGTCAGATTGGTTTGGTTTTAGAAGTTAAGCAAGCTACAATTGTGTTTACCATGGGAGAAGACTCAAGGAGACGAATGCATATATAGAAAAGAACAAAGCATACAGATGCAGTCATACAGTTAATTCCCTACTAGGATTTAATCCCAGAACAAAAGCACGACTGCTCATTTTTCTTGGTTTTGTAATTGGTAGGAGGGGTCTTAGTTGCCAAAAGACAGGATGATAAACACGATTTCTAGGCTGCAGTATGTAATTCATCTGGATCTTTAAAAATTCCAAGCAGCCATAACAACTGTTGGAGACTCTAGTGCACATGTTTTCATTCAGTGGTCTGTGTGCCCCAAGGGATACAGAAGGCACCGTCAATAGTATTTCTTCCTAGTGCAGTACAATCAAATATGTAGATGATTAGAATACTATCTCTCAGGAATGACTTCATTCTTTATTTACTTGTATTCTCTTCATGTCAATATTAGAATGAATGTAAGGCCCCTTTCACACGAGGCAGACTCCGCTTGCACGGAGTCCGCCTCTGTCCGCCGGCTCAGTGGGAGATCTCTCCGTTGATCTCCGCTGAGCCGGCGGATGACAGGTAACTCTCTGCTCACTGAGCGGGGAGGGGCTTGTCCAGCGCCGCTGGTCTCTATGGACAGATCAAATGAAAACAGACAGTGTGTCCGTTTTCATCAGATCTCATCCGATCCGATCCGCCTGCGACGGATCTGGACGTAGAGACATACGTCTCCTTTTGGCGGATCGGACCGGGTCGGATGTCAGCGGACATGTCTCCGCTGACATCCGACGCTCCATAGATGGAGCGCCCGTTCAGGTCCGCTGTCAAAACTGACAGGCGGATCTGAACGGCCCGATCGTGTGAAAGGGGCCTAAGGCTGTCCTATCTCTTGCCCTAACTCTGATAACAGACACAGAATAAAATGGTTTGATGTCAGCTTTTCTTTCCTCCAGCAACTCAAAGGGGGTTATTTACGAAAGGCAAATCCACTTTGCACTACAAGTGCACTTGGAAGTGCAGTCACTCTAAATCTAAGGGGTAGATATGAAATGAGTGAAAGCTCTGGCTGATTTTATCATCCAATCATGTGCAAGCTAAAATGCTGTTTTTTATTTTCCTTGCATGTTCCCCTTGGGTCTACATCGACTTTACTTCCAAATGGACTTTCAGTGCAAAGTGGATTTGCCTTTCGTAAATAACCCCCAAAGAGTTCCCCGCAAAAGATTTCATAACATTCACAGCATTTAACGTAATATCAAAACCAAGTTTTAAAAAACAAACAAACATGTCATATTTACCTGCTCTGTGCAATGGTTTTGGACCGAGCAGCCCTGATCCTCTTCTCGGGTCCCCCGTTGGCACTCCTGGCTCCTCCCTCCTGCCTAGTGCCCCACAGAGCACCCAAGCAGGCCCACTTCCGAACTGAAACTCTGCGTGTCCTTTTACACACTGAGCCACGGTGTGGCCCCGCCCTGTCTCTCTCCTGATTGGCTCACTGGCTATAATTGTCTCAGCCAATAAGGAGGGAGAGTCTCAAGAGAGCCGAAACTCTTACTCTTGTACACATTGCTGGATCGCGATGGGGCTCAGGTAAGTATTAGGGGGGCTGCTTCTAAGAGAAGGTTTTTTACTTTCATGCATAGGTAAAAGTGCATGAAGGTAAGAAACCTTGAGTCTTTAGAACCAGTTTCATTCTCTATATTGAAGCAATGTAGCAAAGGCTTAAAACACTTAAAAAACATCCAGCCAACAACTGTTTCCAGTGCAGCACACATGCTTTCTCAAGTGGTACACCAGTTGGATTTTAACTGTTTTTAGCTTTTTCTACATGCTTCAATAAAGAAATGATATCAAATGAGTGCCCCACGGAATCTTTTTATGGAATATATTGTTTATAGAACTGTTATAAGTGTGCACTGAGACCAGAGTTGATAATTTTCTCTTGAATATATGAGTCAATCTCTGCAGAACCTTAACTGTGAGTGTTACACAATTTGTATGTTACAGCTCAAGGAGTATGGTTTTGCACACAGCAGCCCCAAATCTCCTTTTCTGGGGTTCCCTGCCAGCCAGGGCAGTCAGTTACACTCTGACAGCAAGCTACCTAGAACGATCAAGAGTGCCCTGGTAGTTCATTGAGAACTACAAGGCGACAGCCACAAAGGCTGTCAGTACTTGTAGTTTTCACATTCACAGAACACCATGAATGAATGATAAAGCCATGCATTTTTTTTTTTTTAGATTGTGACAGCTAGAATATCCCCTGCTCGCTCTCGGGGAGTGCGTAGGCTGGTGCATGTGTAACATTTCACATGTTACACCCTGAATATTTGTATAACATGTAACATGTTACAAAAGGTGAACTTATCCTTACAAAAGGTTAACTTTAAATATGTTAATGTCAAGGAGTATAAGTTTATGTGTGTCTATGTGTCTATTGTAGCCTCTAGAAAAAGATAAGGAACCCAGAGCTTAAATAACAGGAAACCATTACATTAGCTGTCAGTCTTTAAATATTTATGGGCGGGCCATACCTGCTTTAAAATTCACTTTATCATCAGAACAAAAGAAAATGACAATCTTTAAATATATATAAACTAGTATAACAATAGATATACTGTATACTCTGATGCAATACAGAACTGTTACAAAAACCAGCCAGATTCTTTGTTGTGAGTTCTGTACAGTAGTCAGGAAACAAGAATCAAAAAGCACATCTGCTGGAAAAGGTAGTTTTCTATATCTGCAAGTCTTGTGTAAACTGCAAACATTTCTAAACACTTTTGTCAATAAGAGAACATGGGAAAAGAAACTTGATATTACAGCTTGAACTGCCTTTTGTTGAAGCAGTAACAGACAAAGGACAAATATTAAACTGTAGTTTTCAACATAATACAGTGTGCCAAGTCATCAAGGACAATAACCATAGAACCAGGGACAGTGAGCGTAGAGGGCCAGTGTTACAGAGTAATACAAATTAAAGCAGTACTTGTAACGAAGCAGTATCTGTAACTGACTATTTCCAAACTCCCAATCCCAGGATGTCCAAATAAGCAGTATTGAATAATACCACAAGAAGCCAGGCGACAATGCTAAGAGGAAGAGTACAGAAAACCGTTGATTCCTTTAAAGGAGAATTCAAAATGTTGACCTGTTGCTTTTAACACATTAGGTTCAACAAGACAAACACACCAGGAAAGGGATATTTATAAAAAAAAAAAAAAAATTACTTTCAGATGACTGCAATAAGATTTAAAAATTCTATAGTTAAAATAAAGATCCGTAATCCTTGTATTAAGGCTTTGTGATTTGAGCCTCTTTATACAACTGTACCTGAAACTACAGTATAATGAGATATAGAGACTGATTTTCTAAAGGTGTTGAGAATATTCATTCAATAATTTGAGTGAATAGTCACTTAAATTATCCAATAGCCTGTTCCAAGCACGTAAATTTATCCTTAGACATTGGAAGGGGACTGAGCCTCCCACCCATAAAGAATGGATAAATCAAATGGGTGACACCCTACGGTTGGAGAAGTATATTTTCCAGCATCGGGCCGCCCAGAGAAATTCAATACCCTATGGTCCCCATGGCTGGATACTCCTGGCCTTAGCTCAGTGGAATTGGTGCTAGACAGACTGCTCATGTGATGTGGAGAGGGGTCCCTACTTCTAATGTATACTGGGTACTTTTTTTCCCCCTGTGAATCCTACTATGTGTTCCTGATAAAGGTGGAGGATAGTTAAAGGGGAATGGTAGAGCAGGGGCGGAAGGGGGAAGGAAGCAGTGAACTGTCGAGATTTATTACAATTTCTTTTTGTACTAGTGATGTGTGACGATGATGTGTTGAACTTTATATGGCAATAATTGTGTTGGAACTTGACTTGCTGAACTGTATGTTTATTGTTGCTTTAATAAAATTTGTTCTGATTTAAAAAAAAAAAATTATCCAATAGCATGTACAGTAAAGGAAATTTGCATTTGCTTATTATCCACTAAAAGACTGCCCGCCCACAATGTACTGTGTGCGGGTGGCCCGTACAGGCAAAGCGACATACTGGTACGTCGCTGCCTGTCTCCAGGGAGCTCTGTACAGAGGGTACAATCTTTAAGCCTTTAGTTACACTTTAAAGTAATTTTTGCTGTGATATTTTGAGAATATATATATATATTTTTTTTTTTGAGAATTATTTTTGGACATGTCTGTTTTGTCGTGCTAGAGAATTGCCATTGAGGGGATTTACTAAAACCGGAGCCCAGAGAATCTGGTGCAGCTTTTCATAGTAACCAATCAATCTAAATTCAGCTTGTTCAATAAAGCTTTCACATTAAGGCTGGGTTCACGCTATTGCAATGGCAGACATCATTTGATGATCATTTGACTTCATGTGATTTGTACCGCATTGCTGTGCAGATCACATGTGATATCTGTGTGATGCGAATTCAGCCATACATATAGTATGGCTGAATTCACATTGCATCCGGACCGAAAAGGGGCAGGACCCGTTTTTGGTCTGCACTGGAATCGGATTGCATGGGTGTGAACACCCATGCGATCCGATTCCTGCACCATTTGATAGTTTGCATCTGGGGGTGTCATTAACTTTGTTTTGAATCGCATATATGTGAACCGGGACTAACACCTAGGAGCTGATTGGTTACTATGCACAGCTGCACCAGATTCTCTGTGCTCCAGTTTTAGTAAATCTCCTCCATTCTCATTCTCCATTTTTCTTCTCACTCTGGTATCCATCTGCCAAACCTTCAAACTGATGACACCTCTCTAATAACAGCTCAAGTTACAAACCTTTGTAAGAAAATGTGTCTAATTCTAATCCTCTACCATCCGTTCTAGTGATGTACCCTTTAGCAAACAGATGCAGCCATATGTGGAGTAAACAGCATTACAAACTAATTTTTGTGCAAAGGATCCTAAATGCTACCCATAGACTTCTTGACCAGGTGTGAGGGACACTCCTCTGCAATGGCTGACACTGAGGAGAAGGCTCACCTTAGAGGGCTGGAGTGGATTTTCAATGAGGGAACTGTTCTTACTCAGGATAGTTAGCATAGGTGTTAGAAAAGGGGATTGTGGGTGTTTTCAGTATGTTGGTTATTGCAAGAGATACCGATACCAGTTTTCAAGTTTATCGTGAGACTGCAACAACCAAGACATGTTCTTTGTTAATAATGAGGCTACATCAGTGGCGGAATTATAGGGGTCACTGCGATCGCCATGGCGACCGGGCCCCTTGCTGCAGGGGGCCCTGGGGCCCCCCTGTACACTTCTCTAGGAGGGGCGGCTGAGAGGAGCTCCCCGATCGCCGATTCTAAACTGTAATCGGCGCTATGCAGGGAGCTCCTCACATTAGGCTAAAGTGAAAGCACAAAGTGTGCTGTGCTCTTTGTCTCCCCCTACAGTGCAGTACCCGGCAGGAAGAGACAAGGTAAGGGGACTGCCGTTTTTTTGTTTTGTTTTTTTTATATATAAGACTATCTACTGTATGTGTGTGCATCATACATGTGTGTGTGTGTGCATGATGTATGTGTGTGTCTGTGCATGTATGTGTGTGCAATGCATGATGCATGTATGTGTGTGTCTGTGCATGTATGTGTGTGCAATGCATGATGCATGTATGTGTGTGTCTGTGCATGTATGTGTGTGCAATGCATGATGCATGTATGTGTGTGTGCGATGCATGTATGTGTGTGTTTGTGCATGTATGTGCGTGCAATGCATGATGCATGTATGTGTGTGTCTGTGCATGCATGTGTGTGTCTGTGCATGTATGTGTGTGCAATGCATGATGCATGTATGTGTGTGTCTGTGCATGTATGTGTGTGTGTGCGATGCATGTATGTGTGTGTCTGTGCATGTATGTGTGTGTCTGTGCATGTATGTGTGTGTCTGTGCATGTATGTGTGTGTGCATGTATGTGTGTGTGTGCATGTATGTGTGTGTGTGTGTGTGTGTGTGCGCATGATGCATGTGTGTGTGCATGATGCATGTGTGTGTGCATGATGCATGTGTGTGTGTGTGTGTGCGCGCGCGCATGTATGTCTGTGTGTGTGCATGATGTATGTGTGTGTCTGTGAATGCGTGTGCAATGCATGTGTGTGTGTGCATGCATGTATGTATGTGTGTGTGCATGATGCATGTATGTCTATCTGTGTGTGTGTGTGTGTGTGTGTGTGTGTGTGTGTGTGTGTGTGTGTGTGTGTGTGTGCGTGCATATATGTATGTGTGTATGTATGTGAGAGTGCATGTATGTATGTGAATGTGCATGTGTTTATCAGTGGCGGTGCATCCAAAAGGGCGAACAGGTGCCACCCCCTCTCTCCAGCCACTCCCTCTATGACAAATGGATAGATTCATGCATAGCATGATTCTATCCATGACCCCTGCTGCCACCCCCATATTTAGGTGTCCGGTCCCTTTTGGGGCGCTGGGTGCTTGAAATACAGTGGCAGGGGGTGTTTGTGAAGCACCTGATTAGAACCATAGGCTCTAAAAGGCTTCATAATAGGTGAACTGCGAGCGCCATGCTTGACGCTCACAGTCCACCCAGGTGTGTTAGAAACACTGAACCGCATCTCCACCAATCAGGTGTGCGGGTCTGTTACCCATCACCTTATTGGCTGAAACGATAGGTGTCCAATAGCTGCACCTATCAGGAGGCGAGGACAGGAGATGAGGATGGCAGGAGACGCAAGGAGGACCCCACTTGTGGCCGTCACCCGCTGCCCCACCAAGACAGGGTAAGTGCCGGGCAGACATCAAGCAGGCGGGGGGGATACACAGTGGCAGCATTTGATGGCACACTGCCAGCATTTAATGGGCACAGTGGAAGCATTTTATTGGCACAGTGGTGGCATTTGATGGCACAGTGGTAGAGCTTGATGGGCACAGCGGCAGCATTTGATGGGCACAGTGGTGGCATTTGATAGCACAGTGGCAGCATTTGATGGCACAGTGGCAGAGCTTGATGGGCACAATGGCGGCATTTAATAGCACAGTGGCGGCATTTGATAGCACAGTGGCGGCATTTGATGGGCACAGTGGCAGCTTTTGATGGGCACAGTGGCTGCAATTTATGTTTTTTTTCAGAATTTTTCAGTTTGCTTGCGCCCCCTAAAAATTTTGAGCACCAGCTGCCACTGGTTTTTATGTGCGTGCATATGTGCATTTATATATATATATATATATGCGTTTTTATATATGTGTGTGCATTTTTATATATCTGTGTGTGTGTGTGTGTGTGTGTGTGTGTATATATATATATATATATATATATATATATATATATAATCTATCAGGGCTGGACAAATTTGCTTTGAATCTAGGAGCCAGTTAAAAAAGTTAGGAGCCATTTTTTTCTTTTGCGTAGTATGGATTGTCAGCGCCAGGGGTAAGGCCAGTAATTTTCGCCCCCTAACCCGCAACGGAGCACCCAGTCAATAACGCCAATGTAACGCTGTTACATCAGGGTTCTGGGCTGGCCAGAAAGAGAGTAAGACTGGGTTTACACTGCAGCAAGAGCGGGGGGTTTGTCGAGCCCTGTATATATAGTATATGTGTGTGTGTTTATATATGTGTGTTTACATGTATGTATGCACATTTTATGTAAAATGCTGTTCCTCCGAAAAGCGATCCATGCTCAGATCGCTTTTCAGACGCATTTGACAGCCAGTAGAGAGGCAATATGTTGCCTACTGACCACCTGTTTTAACCCCTTTAATGCATCATTACTAAGCTGCAACTGCATGCAATGCACACAGTTGCAGGGTGGTTGCAGTGCAGCCCCTTTCACCTAGGGGTGTACTTCAAGGGTGCCCTGACTGGAAAAAGATTGTGAAACACCGACAGAGGAACCCATTTTCCTCCTACAGCCACTGAATGCCTGTGGGTGGGAGAGGAGGAGAAGCGGGGGGGAAATGGAGAAATCGGTTCCTTTATATGCAGCCACCCACTTGTGAGCGGGCCCTGGTGTTCTGCCATCGGGCTCGGAGAAAAGAGCTTTGTCCGGAGGTTGGGGGGGGGGGGGGGCTCCATGGTTGGTTTCTTGCACCGGGGCCCTGAGCGTTCTAGTTACGCCACTGGGCTACATCAATCAAATATGTCCAGGATATAGTTGACCCTAAACATGTCCTCATCGTTAGGATGTTTAGGAGTATGTGTCAAACTCTGATGTGACAACTAAGGCCGGCCATACATGGTGCAGGAAAGACATTTTCATAATTTCCCCATCAACACGGAGTGCTGACAGGGGAATTCCTCCTGCTGAGCTATTGTCTGTTCCCGGTGGGGGAAGCTGCCCTTGCTGGCAGAAGATAGTGATTATCGTAAGAGAATCTGGCTAGTTGGTTGTACCCAAGTTGATCTATCGATCAGCTTGGTACATTCAGCCAGCCCATTAATGGTTCAATTAGATTTGATTCCTGCTGAACTGGTCAAGATTCAAACCGTGTATGGCCAGCCTAAGTTCCTTTTGCATATTCCTCAAGATCTGCAATTACAGTTGATCTGCATATTTCCAGTCTAACAATGCTGAACCTACTAATATGGCTGGAGAACACTGGTGTTTTCTGTGGTATTTTTTCAATTAGGGGTTTTGTTATAGAACATACAATAATGCTTCTGTCTAGCGAAAATTTTCACTGCATATATCTCCAAAAATATTTGTAAAAGATATTTAAAAAAAGTTAAGTATTCCCACTACATATGACATACAGTATCTTCTTACAAGAGGTTAGACCATTGCGATATGCATGTGTTTCTGTCTGCGTTGCCGGAATGCTTAGGTGTGAATGCAGCCTTATTGATGTATTAATGACTACAGAGCTGCATTCATTTGTATCTTTTACACCTGCCTGGAGTTGTGCTTTCAAATGGAGAGAAGAAGGGCAGCAGTAGTAGTTGTATATAGTTTTTTTGTACTGATGGGTGCGTTAAAAAATAACTCTCATAAAAAATGTATTTATTTCATATAGCACTTGATCCCATTCTGGTCGTGGGCCCAATTGTTCTCTAAACACACCACTTTGTGCTGGATGTAGCTCCACCCCAATCTGAAGCCCAAATTATGGGTTTTACTTTAGGGCAACAGAGCCTCCATCCCCTCTCTAAGAGGAGTGAGTTTTCACTGTTATGGGTAAAAAATCAGTGCTGCTTATTCATTCATATTAGTTAAAGATCATTCAGAGCTGCAGCTCAGTGTAATCTATCTGCCAGTGCCCTGTATGTGTACAAGCAGCAGCAGACAGTTCACACAGAGTCGCAGCTCTGGTTGATCTTTTACTATTATGAATAGAGCACCAGCACTGATTGTTAATTCATAATACTGACAAATCATTTAGTGCTGTAGGCTGTGTGAACTTTCAGCAGCTGCTTTCACACATACACTATATTACCAAAAGTAATGGGACGCCAGCCTTTACACACACATGAACTTTCAAGCAATCCCAGTCTTAATCCATAGGGTGCAATATTGAGTTGGCCCACCCTTTGCAGCTATGACAACTTCAATTCTTCTGGGAATGCTGTCCACGAGGTTTAGGAGTGTGTCTATGTGAATGTTTGACCATTCTTCCAGAAGCACATTTGTCAGGTCAGGCACTGATGTTGGACGAGAAGGCCTGGCTCACAGTCTCTGCTTTAATTCATCCCAAAGATGTTCTACCGGGTTGAGGTCAGGACTCTGTGCAGGCCAGTCAAGATCCTCTCCCCCAAACTCGCTCATCCATGTCTGTTTGGACCTTGCTTTGGATACTAGTGCACAGTCATGTTGGACCTGGAAGCGGCTATCCCCAAACTGTGACCACAAGTTGGGAGCATGAACTTGTCCAAAATGTCTTGGTATGCTGACATTTTCCCTTCACTGGAACTAAGGGGAAAGCCCAAGCCCTGAAAAATAATCCCACGCCATAATCCCCCTTCCACCATATGATTTGGACCAGTGCACAAAGCAAGGTCCATAAAGACATGAATAATTAACTTTAGGGTGGAGGAACTTGACTGTCCTGCACAAAGTCCCGACCTCAACCTGATATAACAACTTTGGGATGAATTAACGCAGACTACGAGCCATGCCTTCTCCTCAACATCAGTGCCCGACCTCACAAATGTGCTTCTGGAAGAATGATCAAACATTCCCATAGAAACACTCCTAAATCTTGTGGACATCCTTCCTAGAAGAGTTGAAGCTGTTATAACTGCAAAGGGTGGGCCAACACAATATTGAACCCTACCGACTAAGACTGGGATGACATTAAAGTTCATGTGCGTATAAAGGCAAGGGGTCCCAATACATATCCTCACAGACTGCATGATCTGTAGTGAATTGCTGTCAGGGACCAGAGCTGTCACTCACAAAACCTTCTAGCAATGTTGTGGGACAGTGGGGGGGGGGGGGGGGGGGGGGGGGGGGGGGAACTGCCTGATCAAACTGCTTTGTAAATGAGGGACAGACTTGAATGGAGCCAAGTGCTTGCTCCCCTGGGAGAAAAAATAAAAGTTACAATTTAGTAATGAAACTTCTCGAAACATACAAAATTGGCATAAAGTGGAAGCCTCAAAAAAGGTCATAAAAGACGATGCTGTATTTTCCCTCATGCGTCTCTACAATTTGTTTTACGTTAGTTCTATTTCTGTATGTCTGTATGTCAGGTTGACTTTCCTGTCCTGTTATGTTTTCTATTTGTCTCATATCTTTGACAAAAAACATAATAAGAAGAGACAAACTAGAGGACAACTATGCAATCAAGCAAGTATATCTCTTACTGATTTGTGCTATGTTTATAGTGCTAATATACCAAAGCATAACACATGGAATTTTCATTATTTTACAATCGAAATTCAAGTCTTCAAGTTCACTGAACGTTTTATCAAATAGATCTGTTGATTTAACATGATGCATACCATATTACTGAGTTCTGCAATATTTCATATGTAAACATTAAAACCAGTGCACTGGGGATCTTACAATTTAAATGCAAATTACTTGTTTGGGGGAGAACCTCTGCGGGAATCAAGGATGGAAAAGGGTCTGGGGGTTCTAGTAGATAACAGACTCAGCAATAGATTCAGCAGTAGCAACATCTTGAGTATGCTGTCCAGTTCTGGTAGCCAATGCTCAGTACGGACATCTTTGAACTGGAGAGAGTCCACAGAAGGGCAACATAGCTACAGTAGTAAGGTGTCAGGAGGACCTCAGTTATGAGGAACTACAAACATTAAACTTTCTTCCTGTGGAGGAGGTGCTTAAGAGGGGATATGGCTGCAATATACAAATCTTTAAATAGTGACTCTAAAATTGGGATTATTTATTTATTATTTAATCTTAGGTCTCTAAAGAAGTCACACAGCCACACAAGGAGGGTGGATGAGAAGCGGTTCCATCCTAAACTAGCACAGACTGTGGGATAGGTAAAAGTTAAAGCTATTCTTTACAGGCAGACGGTAATTACAACTTCTTACTCTAGTCGCAGAGTGCATTAAATGGTTCCCAGGATGCTTTGGTGGATAGATTAAAGAGGAACTTCAGCTTGATTTTGTTTTCACATGTGATGTGTCCTAGGAGGCTGCAGGAGGGGAGAGGATGGAGCAAGGTACGTTCTCCTTGCCTATGCAAAGATTGCAGAAGTGGGAGCAGGTAATGATAAAAATTGGTACTCCTCCCCCAAAAAAACAAAATAAAATCTGTAACTCAGGTACATGCTTGGGGGTGGGGTGGGAATGAACCAGCGGGACTTACATTTTAAGTGAAGTTCTGCTTTAAAGCAACATTGTTAGCTTGCCCATGCAGGGCAATAGAAAATGTTTCTGCAAAATATCCCCCCAATCCCCTTATACTCGCTCACTCAATAGGGTAGCATGTGACCTGCTCTCCTGTGGTAGAGTCCAAGCATAACAACTAACATCCAAACTCTAGGTATGGTATATCCACCGACACTTGTCATTCTGGAGGAGTGAGGTTGCCTCAACCTAATGTCACCGACTGAAGAGCAGGAAGCTGCAAGGGAAAACATGTAAGGTGAGTCAAGGGACACTATCACTTTTCAGTGCATGGGCAAGGTGGCAGTGTCTTTTTAATACTGTATAGACACCTGTATCCTATAACAGTTAACAATTTAATAACATTTAAACAAATACGGGTAAACAATTCATATAACTCGATAACTCAATAGCTAGTTAACTTCAGTTATGTTACTATGTAGCATAGAATACACAATCTGTCTGGTTTAAGCTTACAGTAGCAACTTCACAGTTTTAACCAGCAATAAATTTAGGGTCATTTACAAATCTAAGGTCACACTAACCCTATAGAACTAACAATACTCCCATATAAGGTAAATTAGAATAACATTCTCACCTTATCCCTATAGTGTTCTCTTCTAGAACTGCCAGTCTACCTGTAGGAAGCTGCAGTTTGTCCTCCATCCGTAAGTCCGTAAGTGTCTCAGACAGAGAAGCTGTCTGAATGGACGCTGCAACCTCTGATGACCTTCGGTGGCCATCTTGGGTGAGGCAACCCTTTTTAAAATAAGGGTCCCCAGGTCATTTTGGAATGCCTGGAAGAAGTGGGTAGGTGAGAGACAGAGACCCTGCTTTAATAGTGGGAGTTATAGCACAGGGAGAGGTTCCTGTATGAGTAGGGACAATGCATGGACACATCTGATTTCTCTTTAAGCATTCCAAAATCTGGAGCAACATTTAGGGACTTCTGCAGCAGAACAGAGTGCCTACCTTATGTCACTATCGGCTATCCCTCCAGCAGAAGTTGACCTCTGGTAAATCAAGCTATGCCTGGAATACTGTCTTAATGCAATATTTTGTCATTGCTGAGTGAAATACCACTGCTAAACGGAGCCATCGCCAAGTAATCTGATACTGCAATCCTGCGCCTTACTGAATATACTATCGCTGAAATGCTGTGCCATTATTAACTGTTGCAACTCTATGAACACACACAGTATGCTAATTAGATATTAGTGCCTCAAACAACTAGTTGCATTTACTTCTCTTGATTATGTAACAATATACAAGAATCTATACCACTTCCTGGACTGTGTATGTGATTTCTCCTAGTTGGGTACCCGCCACTACTGAGCACAATTCCAAACTCAATTAACCCTTACAGTTTCATAGACACCCTATGGAACTCTGTTGTGACGCAACACAGAAAATGTCTGTGTCTGCACTGAGGATGAAATGTCCACACTGGAATTTCCTCAGAGAACTCATTCCTGCACTTTCTGACCAGGTGCATGGCTGAGAAAAGGTTTACTGGGGTGGGAGGACCCTAATGGGGAACTGAGAGACTAGTTCCCATTCAGGTCTGCTTTACTTTTGATTGAAATCGCCTATATACTCATTTACATTTAGCTTTTGGCATGGGAATCTACTGGCTGACAGCTGAATGGGGCCGGGGATACAGCACTGTGCCGGAAGCTGTCACATACATGACAATGACAGTTTCCCTGCACAGGCACTATTTGCCTAGAGTACTGGCATACCACTGTACGCCAACTCAGAGTTTGTCTTAATTATTATTATTATTATTATTATACAGGATTTATTTAGCACAAACAGTTTGTGCAGCACTTTACAATAAAAAAGGAGACTGTAGAGTTACAATACAATAAAATACAAGGGGGTTAAAAGGGCCCTGCTCATAAGAGCATACAATCTAATAGTAAGTACAAGTGGCAAGTGGTACAAATGGTAATAACTGTAGGGGATGAGCTGATGGAAGAATTAAAAGTTCAGTTGTTAGGTGGAGACAGGATAGGCTTCCCTGAAGAAGGTGGCTAGAGTAGAAGATAGCTGGACAGATTGAAGAACGTTAGGAGTTGTAAAATGGCTGTATGTTGAATTTAATTTGCTGGGCAATGGGAAGTCAGGGCAAGGACTGACAGAGAGAGATGGCACACACTAAGCGGTTGGTAAGGAAGATGAGTCTAGCAGCAGCATTCATAATAGACTGAAGTCGGGATAGCCTATGTAGAAGTAGGCCTATGAGAAGAGAGTTGCAATAGTCAGGCTGAGTGATAACAAGGGGGTGAATCTGTAGCTTGGTGGTTTTATTAGTTAAAAAGGGGCATATGTTTAGAGATGTTACAGAGGTGAAGTCTACAAGCTTTTGATAGTGATTGGAATTGGGGCTGAAAGAACAGGTCTAGAATTACACCACCTAGAACCCTGGCGTGTAGGGAGGGTCTAATAGTTGTATTATGGATCATTACGGAAAGGTCAGGGAGGAAGTAGTGTGACGTCCATGTCAGGTAGTAAGTTAGTAACTAAATATTCAGATGTTGTCTAACCCACAAGAAAGGAATAGAAATCAAGGAGGTCAACATACAGGAATTATACATAGTAGGTTGAAGAATAAGCCAATTTTTAACCTCCAAGTAAAACACAATAAACATATTAAGGTGTTGGAAAAATTTGTTTCAGAACATTTAGAGAAATTGCAAATAAAGAAAGCCTGGGATCCAAGCGATATGAAGAAAGGTATTAAAAAAAATAATAAGTAAGAATATATGTGGTTGTTAGACCCAATGATAAAGAGAGGAAGGGATGTTGTTATACTATCCAAAGATTACTATAATAGAAAGATAGACAGATGATATCATGTGAATACTGAATGATAGGAGTACTTATCAGATTCTTATGGGAGATACTATGCTCATATATAGGAAAGAACTGAAGAGACTTGAAGAAGTGAAAAAGATATATTGAATAAGAAAGAACGGTATTTATTTATTTAGTCCCAGCCAAATATAGAATACCAATAATATATAGTATACCCAAGATACCTAAAGTTAAAGAACAACCACTGGGACACCATATTGTTAATGGTATTGGTTCTGTAAATTAAAGATTGAGCCAATACATTGATAATTTTCTTCAACCATTGGTACAGAACACTAAAAATTATTTAAAAGAGACAAAGCATTTGTAACAGCTGTTAGAGAAAATAAAGGATACAAAGAATTAAGTTTTTGCAACAGCTGATGTAAGTTCATTATACACGATTATCAATCACCAAGATGCAATAAAAGCAGTTGAATGGGGTTAAAATAAGGATATTCATATGAGTAAAAAAAGGACATTGTGAAGTGTTTACAGTTCTGTCTGGTACATAGTTCTTTTTGGTACAATTATACATTTTACAAACAGGTAACAGCTGTCGCAATGGGCACAAAAATGGGCGAGTATTCCTAACCTGTTCATGTCAAAATGGAAAGAGGACATGATATATAAAACACATGCAGGGCGTCTAACATTATATTGTAGGTCTATAGACAATATTATGGGTATTTGAAAAAAATAATTAAGGAATTTTATATCCAGATTAAATAATAATCAGAATAATATAAAATTAATATGGGAAATTGCTAAAAGGAAGATCAATTTTTTCGATTTAGAAATAATTGATGACAACAAAGGAATACATACATGTAAGTTTTTTTTAACCTACAGATGAAAAAAGTAATATTTCTCACGATAGCTGTCACCATAAATCATAGTTCATAAATATTTCAGGGACAGCTATTTAGAATTAGATGCAATTGTACTGATGAGACAGATAGATTACTGTTAAGAGAATATGACAGATGTTTGTAAATAAAAGATATGAAAAAGAGCTTAAAGTGGTGTTTCCACCAAAATGACAACATTATCTATATTTACATTAAATCTGACAAAAAAAAAAAATTGGATAAAAAAAAAAATTCACTTACCTATTTCTCCCTGTTGCTAGGTGGTCCCACAAAATCTGCCTCTTCATCACCCCGGGCTAGAAACGTCACTTCCCTTCGGCAGTGAGTCATCTGGGACACGTGACAGGTCCCAGATGTGCGGCGCCGCTCGCGGCATGCGCAGTGAGTGCCCGGCTGTGAAGCCACAGCCGGGTGCCCACAGTAAGGATGCCGGCGCCGCGAGCAGAGTGGGGAACGAGGGGGGGCATCGTTCCCCTGCATCGCTGGACTCTGGGACAGGTAGGTGTCCGATTCTTAAAAGTCAGCAGCTGCAGTATTTGTAGCTGCTGACTTTTAAAAAAAATTTTTTGATGGGCCCTCCTCTTTAAAGAGCTGTATCTCTCAAAAAAAAAAAAATTAAAGTCAGCAGCTACAAATACTGCAGCTGCTGACTTTTAATAATCAGACACTTACCCGTTCCAGGGTCCAGTGATGCGGGGGGTCGAAGCTCTGCTCTCCCCCCAATCTGCTCGGCGGCGCCTGCATTGCAACTGTGAGCACCCGGCTGTGGCTTCACAGCTGGGCACCCACTGCGCATGCGCGAGCGGCGCCATGTGCCGTGATTGGCCGCACAGTCATCTGGGACACGTGACAGGTCCCAGATGACTGGGGAGCCCTTCCTGTGCCGAGGGGCAGTGACAAGCAAATGAAAATGAATATTTGCTTTCCTAACACTCAATCGCCTCTCCGCCAATCAGGTGCTCGGATCTGTTACCCGTCACCTGATTGGCTGAAACGACAGGTGATATGATTGGACTCATCATATAATCTTATAGGCATCCAATCATAGCAGAGGACGGGAAGAGAGGACGGGAGAAGACATCGAGGAGCTGTCCCACCACCACCGAGACAGGGTAAGTACAGACGTAGGGCGGGGGGCACACTGGCAGCATTTGACATGGCACAGTAGCTGCATTTGATGGGGCACAGGGGGAGCATTTGATGGGGCACAGTGGCTTCATTTGATGGGCACAGTGAGGCTGCATATGATATCACAGTGACTGCATATGATAGGCACAGTGGCTGCATTCGATTGGGGCTCTGTGGCTGCATAAAATGGGCACAGTAGCTGTATTTGATGTGGCACAGTGGCAGCATTTGATATGGCATGGTGGCTGCTTTTGATGGGCACAGTGGCTGCATTTGATGGACACAGTGGCTGCGTTTGATGGGCACAGTGGCGGCAATTGATAGGCACAGTGGCTGCGTTTGATGGTACAGTGGCAGCAATTGATGAACACAGTGGCTGCGTTTGATGGCACAGTGAGGCTACAATTGATGGGGTTTTTTTTCAGAATTTTCAGTTTGTTTGCGCCCCCCCCCAAAAGAATTTGAGCCCCATCCGCCACTGCTGTCCTGCATTCTGTGCTCTCTGCAGTCTTATCTCGAACAATGTTTTCAGGAAGTGTGTTAGGACTAAAGAACCCATCTTTGTTGTAGAGATGAGGAGAGGGGGAGATGTTGTTCTCCTAACACAGTTCCTTTCCTAGGGTGAATGAGTGCTGTCACCCTAGGACAGGATGTATGTCACTGACAGGGTCACCAGGTGAATATAAAGGATAAAAGCCTGTAAAAGAAAAAATGATTGCCACTACTAAATCCAAGGAAGTTGCAATATATGATCCCTTTTAACCTGGGTTTAGAATACACCTTAGAATAGGATAATTGCCACACAGTCTTTAGTATAGTCAACAAGATGTGTAAGAAGTATACTTAGTGCCACAAGACTAAACATTAATATGGGTTACCAAACTGCTTTAGGCCATGATACGCTGCTATACCCTCCCCCCCCCCCCACATCTAACGTGTAACGCTATGTCAGTTATTGATGGTCTGTTTTTTGCTGAATCTTCTCTCGGATGCTTCAAATTTCATTTTTATGTTTTTCTTTTTGTTACTGTATTGACTTTTATAAATACACTTTAACATCTATTATATGTTATATATACTGTCGAATGACTGTATTACTTTATTTTTTCTCAATAAAAAATGTTTGTAATAAAAAATAAGAAGTATACTTAGTAACACCTATACACCGTTGGATTGAAGACTACATGGATAACCCTTTATTCCTGCACTGAATGCTGCAAACTGTATATCTCTCAAGTGAATTTCTTGTTCCTGTGCATACACTTGGGCTTGGATTGCAGTTTTCACTTGGCCTTTCAAATGGTGGTAATTCCGAGGCATCAGTCATACCAGTAATATTTTTTACATACCACCCACCTATCTTTCCTCTAAGTTAGGTGATTTGTATATACAGCACTTGCAGGGCACCTCCGTGTCTCTTTATTTTTTTTTCCTTCATATATATGAATTGACGGAAATAAAGACTAGACATATTTAAAGGTTGGATTTATGCTGTGTTTTGTGCATGTAGAGCCAAGCTTCGTGTGATGCAGTTTGCCACGACAATCGCAGCAAAACAAACAAATAACAAACAAAAGATAAACAAATACTTGGGGGGGCACACCCTAAAAAATGCATTAAAGATGGTGCAGCCATAAGACCATACAAACAGAACAAAATATTACAGCGCACACATACAAAACCACACCACGTTTTAGGTGCCATTAAAAATTAATGGCACATAAACACATTTTGATAGCATTAGTTATTTACATTTAATTTTCTCATTGCCCTAATGGTAAAGCATTAGCACTTTATTCATTTGTCACAACAATATTAATAGACAGTAAAAGTATCGTAAATAAAAACTGTATCAATTTGTCACACATATCAGTTTTAACAATGAAAATGTTGCATGGGTTTCATGAATTTGGTTTAGGCTTCCAAATTCCAAATGTCCACACCGCCAGAAATGTGTCGCAAAATGCCTTATTTAATCAACACCATTGAGTCTCAATGTTTTGTCAGTTAAATTGGATTTCGCTGCTCTGCTTCCCCCCCCCCCCCCCCCACCTCCTCCGGTGCTCAATTTTTCACCTTTCGGTGGGGCGGGGAATGGATACCTGTTTTTGACAGGTACCCTTCCTCTCTTCCAGGAGACTGCACCGCAGCGCCGTCTCTCAGAGGTTAGGCCCCCTTCCTCCGCCGCTGGGACAGTTAAAAAACACACCTCGCTTCACGCATGCGCAGTAGGGTATCGGCTGTGAAGCCGAAAGGCTTTACTGCTAGTTTCCCTTACTACGAATGGTGGTGGCAGCACCCGGGAGCCGATATGAAAATCATCTGGGGTGCCGACATTGTGGGCTCCCTGGACAGGAAAGTGTCCATATATTAAAAGTCAACAGCTATAGTATTTGTAGCTGCTGACTTTTTCCCCAGGTGAAACACCGCTTTAAGCAATGGAGGAGCTGAAGGGAGCACCATTATTGGGCTGTGCTTGGGGCATCAGTTGCTATTAATCCGTCCCTGACTAAGTGCATTAGGCCCCTTTCACACTGGGGCGGTTTTCAGGCGGTACAGTGCTAAAAATAGCGCCTGTATACCGCCTGAAAAAACCGGCCCCATTCACTCCAGTGTGAAAGCCGGAGGGCTTTCACACTGGAGCGGTGCGCTAGCAGGACCGCAACAAAAGTCCTGCTAGCTGCATCTTTGGAGCGGTGAAGGAGCGGTGTATTTACCGCTCCTATACCGCTCCTTCCCATTGAAATCAATGGGAAACCGCAGGGATACCGCCCGCAAACCGCCGCTGCAGCGGCGCTTTGCGGAGGTTTTTAACCCTTTTGCGGCCGCTAGCGGGGGTTAAAACCACCCCGCTAGCGGCCGCATACCGCGGGTAAAACGATGGTAAAGCAGCGCTAACTATAGCGCTGCTTTACCGTCGCCGCCCCCGCACCGCCCCAGTGTGAAAGGGGCCTTAGTGTCACTAAATTTCTACCCAGATAGCAAGGATAACAAATTTGTGGCAGTGTTGAATTGTAAGTCTGTTAACTTGCTGCACATTTGCACTGACAAGTAGTATACTTGCAGAGCACTTGAAGCACAAGTTCTAGTTGACACTTTTCCAATTTGTAGCAAATTTGCGCGGCAAGCGATGGCGGCCCACCGCCTCCCTAATCCATGCATCCAGCCCCTGATCTACATGCAGGGCACTGGTGAAAGGAATTGTACACCTTGAAGACCGCCCTGGTTTATGCAGGCAGACCACCGGGACCCTCGGATCCGTGAGAGACCAAATGAGACACGGGAAACAGGCTTGAGTGTGTGTTCATAAGATCTCTGACTTTATTGAATACAACAGTAGTATATATACCACTAAAAATACATGTCTAAGGGTTATTCAAACTTTACACTTAGTACTTTCTTATCAAGAGTTAGGCTGCTTGACTAGATAACAAGAAATTGTTGATAACAACCGGACGCATGGATTTCTTTTTTTTAAGCACGTAATTAGAGCCTAAGGCTCTAATTGGCTTCAAAAAGAGAGCACTGCGCCCCAAGCCCACCCACTTGTGTGAAATTAGCAAATTAATCTTTTATTTTTTTCTTCCTGCTTCTCCTCCTGGCCAATCAGCAAGCTGGCCCTGAGATCCGATTGGACAGGGAGTCTTAGGGCTCTCAGTCAATCGGGTCCCCTGTTTGGCTGGGAGGAGAAGCAAAAGCCTCGGCTCTTCCCTCCACAACCTCCTTCCGGCACCTCTACCGCAGCATAAGGTAAGGCCATGGATCACCATCTTCCGATCGAACATTGGGGGGGGGGGGGGGGGGTGCGAGCAAACGAGTGCCGGGGGGTAGTGTGTGTGAACACGTTCCGGGGGGCGATGGGCGCTTAGTGTTTGCAGCCCCCCTAAAAATATTGAGCACCAGCTGCCACTGGTGGCAAGTCTCTAGCAAGAGCAAAGTTGCAGTGGTGAGTCTACAGCAAGAGCTCTGCCGGTCTACAGCAAGAACTCTGAAAATTACAGTGACCCCTATGGTGGGATGACTATTGCACAACATAACTGAACCAGAACTTGCAGCAGACTTTTAGAATGTTTGCAAAAGTTGATCTGGAGTCATGCAATGCGGACTTTTCAATCAGTCATTTTCAAATTTGCATCTCAATCGCTTGCTATCTGGGTAGGTCTTGGATTCCACCTGACACCTGTCTTTTAAGATATGTTTAGTATTATCAGTTAAAATCTGTGAATACCTACCTCAGCAGGTGATTGAAACTGAATTCCTTTGTTAGGTAAACTAGTTTAGCAAGTAGGAAACACTGGGAGTTAGAGAAAACTCTATGACAGAAAATGAGTCAGGTTCCCATGTCTGATCATGTCATGTGAATTCAGATGGTTTTTGTTCAGGCCTACAACATATTATGCAACAGTGTAGGCTTCTGTCTAGGTGTGTACAATGTACTGTACAGTGTAATTAAGAACAATTTTCCACCTTCTTTATCACCAAGGGCCAAGGATTATTACAGACAATCTCTACTCATTATCATGCTCAAGAGCAAAGAAATAATCTTACTGGGCGTATTCATGAAAAAAAAAAAAGCACAAAATTTGAATTTTCACCAGCATTATTATAAAAGTTTATATAGCACCAACAATTTTATGTAGTGCTTTGCTTACTGTACATTCACCTCAGTCCCCGCCCTCTAGAAGCTTACATTCTAAGTTCCCTCTCTCACATGAATACATATTAGAGCCAATTGACAAATAACCTACCAGCATGTCTTTAAAGTGCAGGAAGAAACCAGAGTATCCAGAAACCACCAAGCATAGGAAGAACATCATAGGTGTGTGCGCAGGGTGTGCCAGATGTGCCTGGGCACACCTAAATCACCCTGTGTGGCACTGATTCCCCCTGTTACACCCCTTGCAGCACTGCTGACTTCCCTCCTTTATTCTCCTGCTGGCTGCTGCGGGGAATGTTTCAGGATGGAGAGCGGTTGAAGGGGCCAACAAATATGTCATTTAGCGGCCCCTTCCTTTTCTGAATGAACAGGGATCAGTACCTACTAATCACTCACTGCATCCATTCATACCTGAATCATAGTGAACTTTTCCTTTCCTTTCTCTTCCCATTCATTAACTGTCCAGTGCAGCTGAGGCTGCAGAGAAAGGGAATGAGGAATCTTTGTCCTCATTTCCTTTCTCTGTCTCAAAAGTGAGACAGCAGGGGTCTATTTCAGACCCCTGATAGTTCACCAAAGCCCCACAACTCCTAAAATAAATTGTAAAAAAAAAATACTAATAATAAAGTGGTAAAAAAATAATAAAAAAATAAAATTGTACAAAATAATACAAAAAATAATAATAAAATAATAACATTAAAAAACTACTGACACCATCCACTGCCCTACTGACAGCAGTCTCTGCCCTACTGACACCATCCACTGCTCTATAGACATGTGCACCATCAATAAATTTGTTTCGTTCTGTTCCGTTTCGTATTAGCCGTTAATTCGTATTTTAAAAATTTGTGTCCGAAATTCAATTTTGATTCGTACGAAATATGAATTTTCGTTAGGTTCGTTAACTTTTCGTAACAATTACGAACATTTGTTATGATGAATTTATCATTATTAGGGGCTCCCACCATCCCTGTGCTGTGCTGACTTCCTGAGTTTTTAACTTCATCATAACGAATAATCATAATTAACGAACATTCTTATTTTGTCCGATTCAGTCTCCCACTCCCATATTAAAAAATGGAATTTTCCCAACCCTCACTCAGCAGCAGAAGAAAACCCTCTGATTGGTCAACAAAACACCAGTCACGTTTCCGTTGTAATGGAATTTGGATCCAAAATTCGTAAATGAAATGTTGTATTCCGTACAAAATTCGGAAGCATAGCAATTCGTATTTCGGATCATGCCGAATGTACGAATTTACGGAAATTTGTACGAATTTTCGATTTGTACGAAACGAATCGCACATGTCTACTGCTCTATTGACTGACACCCTCCACTGTCCTACTGACACCAAACTCTGCCTTACTGACACGTGGATTGTGTCAGTCGGTTGAGCAGTAGGCTCAACCGACTGACACAATCCACTGTCCTACTGACTCTAACCTCTGCTCTACTGACATGTCCACTGCTCTACTGCTCTACTGAGACCATCCACTGCTCTACTGACACTGTCCACTGCCCTACAGACACATTTGAAAATGTTTGATTAATTATAAGTGTGTCTGTATGTGTGTGTGTGTGTGTATATATATTAGGGCTGTTACTGATTAAAATTTTTGTGTTTTCGATTAATCGATTTTTTTTTTTAATCGATTAATCGACTAATTTCGATTAATTATAACGCACATACAGATCCAACTACTTTTAGCTGTGGTAAATGTGGTATACACTATATACAATCACTTGACAATCACCCGACATGGACGCCAGGTCATGGGTAGAAAGAAAAGATCTAAGTGCTCACCACTTAAGTATAAGATTTAATTTTTGTGTTCAAACACAAACTACTCACATAAAGATGATAAAAACACAACATGTAAAGCCGACAATCGTGTTAGTTCCGTAGGGCAGGTAGCTCCTACACGTTACTTTCAATCAGAACTTCAATGTCACCGGACTCCTCCCCCTTCCCTTCATTAGCAGAAGGAGGCACTTGGGGAAGGGGGGAGGAGTCCGGTGATGTTGATGTCCGTGCCGTCACCGGAACTCCCTGAAGACCCGGAAGCCGATGGAAAGGTGAGTACCGATCAAAAAAATTAACGATTAATCAAGGAATTAATCTTTAATTTCCACAGCCCTAATTATATATATATATATATATATATATATATATATATATATACAGTACATATACATATACACATGCTCTGGGGTGCACACCCTAATGCATTAGGCTGCGCAACATGCATACTCCATATAGGTAATGTCCTGGTTGGGATTCAAAGTGTAAAAACCCTGGTCTTGCCTAGTAGTACTATCCACAAAGTCATTGTTCTGCCCAATAGCGATTAGTCATATTTTACTTGTCATTGTATAAGAGATGAAGTCCAATTTTTGTACCAATTTTCTTCTCTGGCTTTAATTAAGAGTCTCAGTTTCCAAGCCTCTTTACACTGACTACATTTACTAACCGCAAAACCAAGGCAAAGGCAGTGTGCTTAATTATATCCATGCTTATGTACACATTCACACACCCATTACTACGGGCAGAGGCTTTTGCGGGAGTTTCAGAGTGAGTAGCATGCAAATTAAAGACCAATTGAACTTTTAGTTATCAGCTATATACATTCCAGGTGTAGAAGGACTCATGCCAATGGCTTTCTCTGGTTGTATAGCACTAATTCCGGTGCATTTGCAAGGGGCCCACAGTTGCTGCATACAGGTGCCTGTAGAAGTCAATAGCTGTACCCAGCTATAAGCGAGTATTTGCAAGTGCTTGTATAAGCACACATATATGTACAGGTGTACAACTCTACATGCAAAATTCTGCATCCAGAGTTGAACGTCCCTACGCATATTTATGCAGGTACTTGTGAATACATGCAAATAGCCCAGTACAGCCATTGACTTCTAAAGGCAGCTGTATTGAGCACCTATGGGCTCCGTGGTGGAAAAATATATGCCAGAATGTGTGCTCTATAGCAGTGATGGCGAATCTTGGCACCCCAAATGTTTTGGAACTACATTTCCCATGATGCTCATGCACTCTGCAGGGTAGTTGAGCATCATGGGAAATGTAGTTCCAAAACATCTGGGGTGCCAAGGTTCGCCATCACTGCTCTATAGCCAGATATAGTGTCCGAAAAATGTGTCAAAAATGTCCGATGTGTCTGCCATAATGTCACAGTCATGATAAAAATTGCTGATCGCCGTCATTTAAAAAAAATAAAAATTATTAATAAAAATGCCATAAAACTATCCCCTAAAACTATCCCTTATTTTGTAAGCGCTATAACTTTTGCGCAAACCAATTAATAATCGCTTATTGTGATTTCTTTTTACCAAAAATATGTAGAAGAATTCGTATCGGCCTAGACTGAGGAAAAAAAAATGTCTTGAGACCCGAACAAGCCAGGTATGTACAAATACCCCCCAAATTACCCCTTTTTGGAAAGTAGACATTCCAAGGTATTTAGTAAGAGGCATGGTGAGTTTTTTCAAGTTGTAATTTTTTTCCCACAATGTTTTGCAAAAATCAAGCTTTTTATTTTATTTTTATTTTTTTTTCACAAAATTGTCATATTAACAGGTTATTTCTCACACACAGCATATGCATACCACAAATTACACCCCAAAACACATTCTACTACTCCTCCTGAGTATGGTGATACCACATGTGTGAGACTTTTACACAGCGTGGCCACATAGAGAGGTCCAACATGCAGGGAGCGCCATCAGGTGTTCTAGGAGCATAAATTACACATCTAATGTCTTGACTACCGCTTACACTTTTGAAGGCCCTGGAGCACCAGGACAATGGAAACGCACATTTTCTGAATTTGTTTTGTATATTTGTTTTCAAATTGATTTGAATCCGAATTCGGATCGATTCTAAATGTTTTCGAATCAATTTTGAATAGAATAGAAATAATATAACCATTTTCCAAAATTTTCAAATTAGAATAGAAAATAAAGGTCTATTTTATTATTTTCTATTCTATTATTTTATTTTCTTTTATTCTATTCTATTCTTTTCTATTCAAATTCAAATTCAAATTTATTCTATTTGAAATTAGAATTAGAAGATGGTTGTAATCTTTATATTGTATTGTATTCTGTTTTTTTCTATACTATTATGTTATTTTATATTCTATTCTAATCTATTCTTTTCTATTCTATTTAAATTCAAATTAATTCTATTTGAATTTGGGGGAATGGTTATATTCTATTCTACTCTATTGTTTTTATCGTCTATTCTATCGTTTCGAATTTGAAAACCTTTCTAATTCCAATTTGAAAATTTTTCTAATTTGAATTTGAAAACTTTTCTAATTTGAATTTGAAAACTATTTGAATTCGAAAAGTATTCGAAAACAATTTGAATTTTGTCTGAAATTTTGTTTTCATTATTTCGGAGTTGTTAAAATTTGGTAATATTGTAATTCGTAAATTTGAAACGAACCGCACATGTCTACAAGCAACACACTAAAAAGGTAAGCTATGAACTCTCCCCTCCATTAGTTAGCATACATTGTTTTTTTTTTATTAATGAATTTTTATTTTATCAATCAAGAACATATCCATGAAAGTTGCTGCATATATTATACAACATTGTAATACAGTAAACTATGAAGGCATATAATATATTATTTGTTCAAACCTTGATGGCCTAGTCCATCCTACCCCAAATGGATACTAGCTGTAGGCCTGGAAGGTCACCACTTTAACTTAGCCTCAGTCGATACAAACTTTAGGTATGGAAATAATAATAGGGAGGGGGAAATTCAAAATAACGATTAACCAAAAGATGAGGAATGTCAGAGATAGTGTTCTACACCGGGAAATTGGATAGTTCATTGATCAAAGTATTTCAAACTGTAGGATGAGCTTAAATTTTACATTCTTTTAGGTAATTGGAGGCTCTTGGGTAAGATAACCAAATTCTCAATTTTTTGTTAAAGGTGGTGGTGGAGTATTTTTTATAAGCTAGCAATAGTTCAAATTGCGCCTGGGTGTTCAATCTGGGTATGACAGTAGATAGATTGGGTGCTTCCGTAGATTTCCAGAGGTAAGCTACTGTAAGCCTTAAGGCTATTAAAATGTGGACTACAATTGTTCTATGTATAGTGGGATATTTCTCAAGGTCTATACCTAATAAGGCTGCCGTGGGAGTAAGCGTGGAAAGGTTTCCTGTAATATCTGCTATCAATGTTGAAAATGAGTTCCAAAAGCTTCAGGAGCTTCAAAAGTGTGATAGGTAGGAATGAAATGAGATGTAATTTATGCTTGTAGAACGCCTGAAGGTACTACTTCAATGTTCGGCCTCTCTGCGTGGCCAGGCTGTGTAAAAGTCTCACAAGTGGAAGAGTAGCAGAATGTGTTTTGGGGTGTAATTTTTGCTATATACATGCTATGTGTTAGAAATATCATATAAATGGACAACTTTGTGTAAAAAAAAAATGCGTTTTCATTTTTTTTCCACATTTCCCAAAAACTTCTGGTAAAAAAGAAACCGTTCAAAAGACCCATTATGCCTCACAGAATATAAGTTGGGGTGTTTGCTTTCCAAAATAGGGTAATTTTGTGGGCAATTCCATTGTCCTGGTGCTCCAGGGCCTTCAAAAGTGTAATAGGTGGTTGTGAAATCAGATGTGTAAGTTTTGCTCGTAGAACGCCTGAAGGTGCTACTTCAATGTTGGTGCTCTGTTTGTGGCCCGGCTGTGTAAAAGTCTCACACATGTGGTATCGCCATACTCGGGAAAAGTAGCAGAATGTATTTTGGGGTGTAATTTGTTGTTTTCATATGCTGTGTGTGAGAAATAACCTGATAATATGACAATTTTGTAAAAAAAATTATAATAAAAAAAAAATCTTCATTTTGCAAAGATTTTGGGGAAAAAATTACAACTTAAAAAAAACTCACCATGCTACTTACTTAATACCTTGGAATGTCTACTTTCTAAAAAGGGGTCATTTGGGGGGGGGGGGGGGTATTTGTACTTTCCTGACTTGTTAGTGTCTCAAGAAATGAGATACACCTGATGTACTGAAGGTCTGATCAGATGTGATCAATTTTCAGTGATTGGCGCCATAGTTTGTAGACTCTATAACTTTTGCAAAGACCAAATAATATACATTAATTTGGGTTATTTTTACCAAAGATATGTAGCAGTATAAATTTTGGCCAAAATTTATGAAGAAAAACTACTAATTAGCAAAATGTTATGACAGAAACAAAGAAAAATAAAATCTTTTCACAAAATTTAAGTTTTTTTTATTTTATTTATAGCACAAAAAAATAAAAAACCCACTAGTGATTAAATACCACCTAAAGAAAGCTCTATTTGTGTGGAAAAAGGGACGCACGTTTCATATGGGTACAGTGTTGCATGACTGAGTAATTGTCATTCAAACTGTGAGAGCGCTGAAAGCTGAAAATTGGTCTGGACAGGAAGGGGGTGTAAGTGCACTGTATTGAGGTGGTTAATAGTCAAAGCAATCTCACCCATCCATCCATGTCTCCATGCTTTATTTTGTTGATAAATCTCTTTGAAAACACACGTTTTTTTGTCATTTACTTTTCTTGTATAAGCTTATACTATATAAAGAAAAAAAATCAATAAAAATATATTATATAAACAAAAAAGAAAAACACCCCTTTGAATTCCTGGCCATGACCATCTTGTGTAAGGGCAGATGAATCATGTAGCATTTAATTCTTTGAATTTGTCTGCTCTATTTACTTATGCTAGCAACATAAGGATTAAAAATAGTCAATGTTGATTGAGAGAGGGAAGTTCTGCTTTAACCACTTCCAGATTGCCAGCTGTCGTTTTACGTCGCTACTTTGAAGAGGAATACCGTTGTTACGGTAGCAGCTAGCTACCATAACCCCAGTATCCTCTTCAAGAGTGGGTGGTCCGCTTCAAGATAAAAGTGGTCTCTCGCCGCGAGATCACATTTATTGGCGGCAGGAGATGGCGCCACCGCTCTCCGGTGCCCTCCACTGCTTACGGGAGCCATCGTAGCAGCGGAGGCGATCTCATCCTCTCCCTAGTCTGACATGGAGACGAGTGAGTGGAAGATGGCCCTCACCCGTCTCCATATCATTGCAGGGCAGAAGCGATGTCAAAATGTCACTTCCACCCATCGCTCTTAAAGGGACATTTTTTTTTTTTTTATGACATTACATTTTTTTTTATTGCATTTTAGTGTAAATATGAGATCTGACGTCTTTTTGACCCCAGATCTCATATTTAAGAGGTCCTGTCATGCTTTTTTTCTATTACAAGGGATGTTTACATTCCTTGTAATAGGAGTATAAGTGAGCCATTTTTTTTAAGAGAACAGTGTAAAAATTAAAAATAAAAGGTAAAATAATTAAGAATTTTTTTTTTTTTTAAATGCACCCCGTCCCGCCGAGCTTGCGTGCAGAAGCGAACACTTACGTGAGCAGCGACCACATATTAGAACGGTGTTCAAACCAAACATGTGAGATATTGCTGCGATCGTTAAAGCGAGAGTAATAATTCTAGCCCTAGACCTCCTCTGTAATTCAAAACATGCAACCTGTAGAATTTTTTATGGAGATTTTTAAGGGTAAAAGTTTATCGCCATTCCACGAGCGGGCGCAACTTTGAAGCGTAACATGTTCTCATATGTGGGCGCTGCTCACGTATGCGTTTGTTTCTGCACGCAAGCTCGGCGGGACTGGGTGCGTTTAAAAAAAAGTATTGCAACCACCGCCATTTTATCCTCTAGGGTGTTAGAAAATAATATATATATATAATGTTTGGGGGTTCTAAGAAATTTTCTAGCAAAAAAAAAAGTGGTTAAATATCTTCAGGTCTCATATCTTAAATGATTATGGAGAAATCCAGATTTATTGCTGATGCTTCAATATTTATTTTCTAGGTTGTTTTGCAACCACCTCCCTCATTTTCTCCTGATCACGGAACAGCTGGGAACTTTTCTTCTAGGAGACAAGAAAGGGTAAGTGACAACATGACCCTAAATTGATTAGTCACATGCCTAAAAATAATCCGTTAGCAAGCAAGAATGGCTGCTACATGAAGTAATCTATTAGATATTGTAGCATGTTTTTTGTGAGCAATATTTGGATAAATGTAACAATTACTGCCATATGTAATCTAGGCATAGCAATTTTGGAAGGTCAGTAAACAAAAATTTACTTTTCCTTTTAAATGGTCAAAATTGCTCAGTTTCGATGCTGATTTACAACACAGTAATCTTACTTGACATATAACTGATGCACTTTGAAATGTTTGTCACCAGGGTGTATCAACATTGTGTGGCTCTTAAATTGCACAATGCAGCGTGTCTTGCTGAGTCAATAGTTTTTTGTATTCTAGTATTGCTATTTTTTTTTTTAAAGAACAGTGTAAAAATTCTAAATAAAAGGTAAAATAATTAAGAATTTTTTTTTTTAAATGCACCCCGTCCCGCCGAGCTTGCGTGCAGAAGCGAACGCATACGCGAGCAGCGCCCACATATGAGAACGGTTTTCAAACCACACATGTGAGATATTGCTGCGCTCGTTAGAGCAAGAGTAATAATTCTAGCCCTAGACCTCCTAATTTTACTCAGAGGACTGAAATGTTAAATAATTATAAATGTCCACACACTTTGCTATAAAATCAGAGGAATACATAAAAGAAGTTGTTTTACAGCTCTGGTTACTCGCCAGTAGTTCCCCTTAATAAATTAAAGCAGTTTCTTAATTTCTTCACTTTACTCTAAGCCACTGAATTTGTTTTTAGTGTTGTAGGTTTGCTTTATTGCAAGGCTGTGCAACTGTATCAAATCATTCATTATGACAGCACTACTTATCCATTGATTTTATAATAATTTTGCTAAAAACAGTTCTCATGCAAATTCCAGAGTATTTTATTTCTGTTTGTCACTTAGTTGTTTGGGTTGTTGCTGGCTATTGCAGTGAAATGTTGTATCAATCACTGGATGTTTTACAATATCAGTTCTGCTAGTTCTCAAGGTGCAGCTTTCTGCCCTCCTGGTCTTTTTTCAGGCTGCTTTTACGGCCATAGTATTATGGTCGGATGGCACACTGCCTCATTGTTTTGGGAGTCAATAAAGCCTCCACCTCTGGCTGAGGCTCTACTGCTGACTACAGTGAGCACCACCCCAGTGTGCATGTTCTATGAGAATCAGCTAGGCCTCCTAGGTTGTATGATTGTTTTGGCCTTATATTCTAATGATTATTACTTACATAGGCTTGCGTACAGGGTGTGCTGGGTGTGCCCAGGCACACCCTAATCACCTTGTGCAGCACAGATTCCCCCTACTGCCCTGGCTCCCCCCTCCTTCCCTCTGCAGCATTGCTGGCTTTCCTCCTCTCCTGCCAGCTGTTGCTGCGGGGATGTTTTAGGATGAGTGAGGGAAGGGGCCAGTAAATAAGTATTTATCAGCCCCTTCTCTTTCTGAATTAACATCGTGCATGGTCGGTAGTGTGTGTTTGAGCTTTGGGGTGCACACCCTAATGCAATAGGCAGCGCACACCTATGATTACTTAGGACCCATTAGCACCAGAACGTGGTGCAGGAAAGGTGATTCCTACGTGTTTCCTGCACTGCACATGAATGTGCTGCCCTTGCAAGATGTGTGCAGGTGTTAATTGTTAGAGGCACCCCAACGTTTGCAGCCACCAAACCACAGGGTTCCTCAGTAGGATTTGCAATTTGCAAAAGTAGTGCTTCCACTAGGTTATACACATTACAGTACATTTTGCAGGCCATTTAAAATGAATGGGATGTCAAAAATAAAATGCAAGGGACCATACGGGAATGCGTACATTCCAGTGTAAAACGGCCCTTGATCCAGTTGGCTAACAGTAACTAATTAGTAGACTAATGTTTAGGAACACATTTAGATTGAACTCATTGTTTGGAGGTCTCCTTTCCTGACGGTACAACTGTAGGTACTGAGGGCTGAGTTTGTCACTAAGCCACATAGTCTGCATTCTAGGTCACCATGTCCAGTGGGGGTGGTGTCCAACAAGCCCATTTGAAAGTTCACAAACTGCCTATTATTAGCCCTCCACTCTACTTCATCTAGCCATAGTTGGAATAAAATTTGGCTGCTTCAGCAGTGATCAGCCACATTTGGATCTATATGTGACTGTTCCCATTCAACAGAAGTTGATTTAATTTAATTTAAACAGGCTTGTTGGAAATTTTTTCTTGATCAGACTCTGGGCAATGGGATGAGAACTCTCCGCTGTTAGAATACAATGTATCAGTGTGGAGGATTCTTCTATTTGCCTCGATTGTGCAGTCTGCTGTCTTTCTTTGTTTGGCTACCATCACTCTGTGAACATACATATCTAAATAAGGGGATTAAGAAGTTACCTATTTAAAGCTTCACCCGTGATGTTTATGTGTGCTCCACTGCCCCCGTACAGTGATCGGTCAAGGTGGGCCTTGGTTGAGAGATGGGCCTTTTTTTTTATATTTTTGGTTGACTGATTTGTCTGAACACCCTGTACAGTATATACATTTGGCTTCTCCAACCTCTGAAGAATAGACATATTAAAAACGCATTGAGTCATCTCACATGGGACTGTTTGTGAATTGTTACAAATTTATACTATATACATGATACCATGCAGGAACTAGAGTGCTTAGGCTTTTGGTTATGTAAAAATGGGTGATGGTTGTTTGTACTTTCAGCCTTTTATTTTATCCATATGATTTTAATTTTGTAATAAAATAGACAATTTGTATATACATTGTGTTCATATTTGTATTTTTTCCATTAAAGTGGATGTAAACCCCCCCAAAAAAATAACATTTTTTTATCTTGTACTTGTACAGTATAGGATTTCATGTCATCTGTGCCCAATCTTGCCACGAAGAGTTAATCCAGCTCTGAGCAATCCTCTTATCTTTTTTCAGTGAGATAAAAACTGACACACAGAGAAATAGGAGTCATTTCTTCCCCCTTGCTGTGAGTGACAGGTGATTTACATATCTCATGCAGGAGCCTGAGAGAGGCATTCTGTGTATTTCAGATCCCCTCCTCCTTCCTTCTCCAGCTCTCCCAGGATTGGCTGCTCCATACCTCAGCACGATTGAGCATGTGGTGACTTTTCTGGGTTTTGACTGGATGTTAGTGATCATAGCAGAAGTTCAGTGTAAGAAATACACAGGAGAAAATGCATGTTGTCAAGGGGCATGTAGAGGTGGGCGGGGAGTCTACTGACATCATCACTCACCCACCGAGCTCTGGACAACAGACCCACCCACAGAATCTGCAGTTTTTCGGGTCTCATAACAGAAGGGAGACATTTGACAGGTAAGGATACATGCAGGAGGCATGTATATCCTTATAGATAACTACTATGGCATTCGTTTAGAAAGGATGAGACTGGGTTTACGTCCACTTTAAGGTAAAAAAAAAAAGAACTCTTCTCCTAGCCCCCCACCTCTAAACACTTACCAGTGTCCTCTCACGATCTAGTGCTGTGCCATCTGCAGCACAGCTCCACTGACTTCCTCTTCTCACAGGAGACTCTGAGAGCAGACCATTGGCTCCTGCTGCTGTCAGTCAAATCCTGTTAAGCCTAGTATACCCAGGCTGAATGTCGGACGACATCGGCCGGTGTATAGCAGCCAGGTCGACAGTTTTGCCAGCTTCTGTCAGATGAGCATGCTGAAAAACCAGCAGCCGACCGGCTCCTGATCAGTGCTCTCAGCCAGTGGTTGAGTGCATTGACCGGCGGGGGGCCCTTCCCCCTGTCAGAACACAAAAGAACAGCAGGGGAGATGGCTGCACTAACGTTGGATTGTTAGTACAGTGGCTCCAACTAGTGGTGTGTACAAGGCTTTAAGAGGGAGCAGCGGGCATTGCCGAGCCACACTGGCTCAAGAGTGTGCCTGTATGGGCGGCCCCATAGCACATGGAAGCACATGGAAGAGAGGAGGAGCAGAGAATGCTGGTAGGCGGAGGCCCAAAAAAAGAGCTATCATTGCACAGAGCAGGTAAGTATAAATTTTTTTTTTTTATTTTAATAAAAAAAAAAAAACTTTGACTTTCATATCACTTTAATTGATGGTTGTGTGTCAGTATAGTGTTGATGGTGTCTTTGTGGACATGTTTCTAGTCAGCAAAGAACTGATTCTGTCTCTGTCTTTTATTTGTATATGTATTACCGTGATTTGGTCGTATTTACCATACATTTGTTTTGTGGAACTTCGCCTTCCTTTTTTGGATGGGAATTTCCAACATTAATCTATTGTAAATGTTTTTCTGGCCACTTTGACGCAGAGATTGCTCATAATAACTAGGGGAAATTATGCTGTTATTAGGATTTGTGATCATACTTTTTGTTCATACTGTTTTATATGCCTGTCTGTACTTTCTATTTCTTCATTCCACATGTTGATCCGATTATTATTTTTTTTAACACAGTGGACTTTCTTTTTAAAAAATAGACCACAACTTAAGCAACCTTATACTAACATAAGTGGAAGTGCAAGGTATCAATTCCTGTTCCCAGCATCAGCCACTTAATCGCGTTCTCTCAGTCTAATATACTAATCAGAACAAAATGGGATATATCTCCTCATTAGGATAAGATCAGGCTCATAGCCAAGCAGCCACACCTATGCAACGGGCATGGTGTATACATGTGGCTGCAGGGTAGGGAATGCTTCTGATGCCAAAGATTAGCTGTCGGCTTTGGCAACTTGCTCAGGCAAGTTCACACTTATGTTCAAACCCACCTGAGCTCATCATTGATCCTGATAGAAGTGGCAGCTCCAAAAACACAGAAACATAGAAGAGTTTTGATGAAAAAGTATACGTTTAGGTTTTTCTTTTTTCTTTTTGTTGTTTTAATTTTTTTTTTATAGCCGCTTTGTTTTTGAGAATAGATCTATGTTTGTACCAATCATATTTAATTTAACTTACTGTTTAGTCAAACAACAGCTACTCTTTCAGTAAAATAATACATTGTAAGGTTAGTTTGGAGATTTCCTCTTGCTTGGGCTACTGCCCTACTGCCTCCCTGAACCCTTTTACAGGCATACCCCACTGTATTACCCTTAATGTATTTAAAGGTTTCAACCATCTCCCATGTTTCTGTACATATTAAAGTGGAATTTCAGCCTAAACCTAACTAGTCTTAAACTAGTGTTAAGATGTCCACTCCTCACACCTAACACCTATTCTGGCTAACCTTTGTATAAAAGAAACAGATACCAATTTTCAGCTTGTACCAGTCCGGTTTCATGATTCGGCTCCCCGTACCAACCAAAGGCAGCTGCAGGGGTGAGGAGGGAGCGTCAGCAATGGCTGGGACATGTGAGTCTATGGATGACTCCACCACTCCCAGATTTAAACCATAAACCTTGTGGTCAGCATTCCCAGAAGAATGTAAGCTGTTATAGGTGCAAAGGGTGGGCCAGCTTAGTATTGAATTGGACTAAGACTGGGATGCCATTAAAGTTCATGTGTATATAAAGGCAGGTGTCCAAATACTTTTGGCAATATAGTGTATATATTTGGGTATAATATCTGCATTACATCTACTACATCTACTGTTTGTTATAGAAGTATATATGGAAATACTGGAGCAGGCACAGTGAAAATGATGTTGAGAACAGGTAATTGAGATGTGTAGACATACAGTATCTCACACAAGTGAGTACACCCCTCACATTTTTGTAAATATTTTAATATATCTTTTCATGTGACAACACTGAAGAAATTACACTTTGTGTGTACAGCTTGTATAACAGTGTAAATTTGCTGTTCCCTCAAAATAACTCAACACACAGCCATTAATGTATAAACCGCTGGCAACAAAAGTGAGTACACCCCTAATGGAAAATGTCCAAATTGGGCCCAATGTGTCAATATTTTGTGTGGTCACCATTATTTCCCAGCACTGCCTTAACGCTCTTGGGCATGGGCATGGGCACCAGAGCTTCACAGGTTGTCGCTGGAGTTCTCTTCCACTCCTTAATGACAACATCACGAAGCTGGTAGATGTTAGAGACCTTGCGCTCCTCCACCTTCCATTTGAGGATGCCCCATAGATGCTCAATAGGGTTTAGGTCTGGAGACATGCTTGGCCAGTCCATACCCTTTACCCTCAACTTCTTTAGCAAGGCAGTGGTCGTCTTGGAGGTGTGTTTGGGGTCGTTATCATTTTGGAATACTGCCCTGCGGGCCCCAGTCTCCGAAGGGAGGGGAACATGCTCTGCTTCAGTATGTCACAGTACATGTTGGCATTCATGGTTCCCTCAATGAACTGTAGCTCCCCAGTGCCGGCAGCACTCATGTAGCCCCAGATCATGACACTCCCACCACCATGCTTGACTGTAGGCAAGACACACTTGTCTTTGTACTCCTCACCTGGTTGCCACCACACACGCTTGACACCATTTGACCAAATAAGTTTATGTTGGTTTCATCAGACCACAGGACATGGTTCCAGTAATCCATGTCCTTAGTCTGCTTGTCTTCAGCAAACTGTTTGCAGGCTTTCTTGTGCATCATCTTTAGAAGAGGCTTCCTTCTGGGACGACAGCCATGCAAACCAATTTGATGCAGTGTGCGGCGTATGGTCTAAGCACTGACATGCTGACCCCCCACCCCTTCAATCTCTGCAGCAATGCTGGCAGCACTCATATGTCTATTTCCCAAAGACAACCTCTGCATATGACGCTGAGCACATGCACTCAACTACTTTGGTCGACCATGGCGAGGCCTGTTCTGAGTGGGACCTGTCCTGTTAAAGCGCTATATGGTCTTGGCCTCCATGCTGCAGCTCAGTTTCAGGGTCTTGGCAATCTTCTTATAGCCTATGCCATCTTTATGTAGAGCAACAATTCTATTTTTCAGATCCTCAGAGAGTTCTTTGCCATGAGGTGCTATGTTGAACTTCCAGTGACAAGTACTGGAGAGTGAGAGCAATAACAAATTTAAAACACGTGCTTCCCATTCACACCTGAGACCTTGTAACACTGATGAGTCACATGACACCGGGTAGGGAAAATGACTAATTGGGCCCAATGTGGACATTTTCACTTAGGGGTGTACTCACTTTTGTTGCCAGCGGTTTAGACATTAATTGCCTTTTTGTTGAGTAATTTTGAGGGGACAGCAAATTTACACTGTTATACAAGCTGTACACTCAAGTGTCTTTTCTTCAGAGATGTCACATGAAAATATAATAAAATATTTACAAAAATGTGAGGGGTGTACTCACTTTTGTAAGCTACTTTAGCTCCCAACAGTCCTTCATTTGGAAGGAATATTGCTACTTTGAGACCAAATCCCTGTGTCCTTTGTGCAGCTTCAGCTGTCCCTCTGTTATGTCTGTGGGCGGGGCTTAGAACCCGATACGGGATCCTTTTGTAAACAAACTTGATAATGCCCAGGGAACACGGGCTCAGGCCACAGTTAAGTTAAGGCGGCACCCCAACTCAGAAGCAAGCTGTTCACCCTGCACAGCTCACTTGTAATGCCATGTACACAGGAGCGGAATTTCCATCCGAAAAATCTTGGATGTTTTTTCCAACGGAATTCCGGTCAAGCTTGGCTTGCATACACACGGTCACACAAAAGTTCTCTGAACTTTCAACCATCAAGAATGCGGTGACGTACAACACTACAATGAGCCGAGAAAATGAAGTTCAATGCTTCCGAGCATGCGTCAAATTGTTTCCGAGCATGCGTAGGAATGTTGCGTGTCGGAATTGGTACAGACGATCGGAATTTCTGATCGGAACTTTTTCAGACCGAAAAATAGAGAACATGCTCTCAATCTTTTGCTGGCGGGAATTCCCCAACACAAAACCCAAGTTAACCCCTTACTAACTCACCGGCAGCCAGCAAGTTATAAGGAGTGGTCTGGCAACGTAATTCATTTTTTTTTTATTTGATCTCACCCTGTAAGTAGCAGCCTTCAAACTATTTACATGTCTGGTATGTACATCTCTATACAAAATGTACTATTTTTTTTACCCAAAGTGTTATGCTGTACTAAACTTTTTGTCCACTTTTGATTCAGCCTCTATAGTAATGCATTTCTTATTTTGAAAAGCCAATATAAAGGAAAAATAGAAGTCAAAAAGCATGTGTCAAAAAGCCAACCATTTCCTGCTTATTATAGACCTTTGTGGTCCATGTAATGGAGCCCGTGGCATGGACGTGTCCTTTGCCTACACACTGTATGCTAAAAGGTGTCCCCTTTATCATTTCAGAAAGTTGGGAGGTATAGTTTAGAACAGCCTAATGGAAATCTGTTTCCAAACATTGTTGGGTTCATTTACTAAAGCGTTGATCTCTAAAGAGCAATCTGTGGTGGATCACTTTTTATAGCGCAGTAAGCGCACCTGACAGGTGATGAGGAGGCGATACATCCCCTAAAAGCCCATACTACCTTGCTGCAACAGAATGCAATGAGCGCCGAATGTGACATGGGGGATAACTTTTGCCTGTGCCACTATGTAAAACATCATGACCACTGCCATGTGTATACCCCTTTGTACGGCTGTCTTTGCTGCTTTGGAGTCTGTAAAAATGCGGTATAACTACATTGTCAGGATTCAGATCTGAACCCAGGATCTTTGTTCCATCTGGCAGTGGCTCTTCTTGCTGTGCCACTTGAGATGTTGATGCCTGACCACTTGCACAACCTTAGTTTCTATCTTGTTTCTGGTGAACCCTGAACTCCTTGCTCCTCCCCTGAACTTCCTATTAAAGTATTTTGTTTGTACTTCCTGTTCGGCTCGAGCACCTTGTCAGGATCTGGATCTGAACCTTATACTTCTGTTGCATCTGGCAGTGGCTCTTCTTACTGTGCCACTTGAGATGCTGGATGCCTGAGCCCTTGGACAACCTTATTTTCTATTTTGTTTCTTGTGAACCTTAAACTTTTTGTTTTGCTCCTCCCATGAACTTCCTATTAAAGCCTTGTCATTGCACTTCCTCTTTGCCAGATTATTGTGCTCTTCTCCAACCAATATTTTGCTCCTTGTGCTCCTGCTTCTGTCCATATCTTCACTGCCACTTGTTACCGATCTTTGGCTAGTTCCTTGACTACGCTTCTGCTTGATTTCACCCTGCAACCACTTTTTATTGACCTATGGTTTGTTTACTGACCACACTTCCACTTGATCCCTACCTGCTACATCTGTTATAAGACCCCGGATTGCTCACCTCCTCATGGGGCGATCCTGAGGAATGTGACCTGGCACTTGCATGCTGTTTAACCAATCTCCACCATCAGGAGCTTTGGTGAAGACCGGTTAGTCTTTAGAGCCCGTGCCTCAGGTGAGCCCACGTCACCCGCCAAGGTGACCTACTTGTGCATTTATCCTACTGGTTTCTGTGTAAAGATTTCCACTGCTACTGGCCACCTGTTTTTACTGCAAATGTTAACTAAGCCTTATAGCAGTGTCTACTGCATTTTCTTCATACGTTGTTTAATGAATTATAAGAATAACTAAATTGTATAAAGCACATTAGCAGTTTGGAAACACTGCCAATTCTGCCTGCAGTCTTGATATATTCACTGTGTACACAAAGTAGAAAGTTATCGTGCTTATTTCCTTCTAACAAACTCTTCTTCCTGTATTTTATTTTAAAGTATAAAATACAAAAAGGGAAAAGTGTGACAGCAGCAGTCTCAGATCTCGCTGCTGCCATCACAAAGTGACAATTGCTTTCTTTGCCAAACACTACGCAGAGATGTTTCCAGCTTGTGGGAGAAGAATATAAGTGCCAGAAGATTGAGAGTAATCGCCACTGAGGTCAGTTAACTCTGCAGTTAACCTGTCACACACTCAAACCACAACCGCCCCCACACGTTTTAATGGAAACATGCACTATTCACAGCATCTAGCAGTTCTAACGTTTTTTTTTTTAAATAACAAACATGTTATACTTACCTCCACTGTGCAGCTCGTTTTGCACAGAGTGGCCCCGAACCTCGTCTTCCGGCGGCTGTCGTGACTCCTCCCCAGATCAGCTAGCCCCCTAGGAGAAGCGCTCTCCGGGGACGGGGGGGGTTACCTTGCGGGCCCACTCCCGAGTCCATCATTCAGCGTCCATAGCTGCAGGACACAACGGGGACCAGTGAAGACGCGCAGCACGACTCGCGCATGCGCAGTCGGGAACCGGGCAGCGATCACTTCCCGATTCCCTGACAGAGGATGGTGGTGGGGCAGCCGAGAGACGAGCGATTGCTTGTCATCTGCTGCCGACATCGCCGGACCCTGGAACTGGTAAGTGCCCATTCATTAAAAGTCAGCAGCTGCAGTATTTGTAGCTGCTGACTTTTAATATTTTTTTTTAAGGTGGCACTCCTCTTTAATTTATCTTTATTTTACTTTTTTTTTTTCTAGTGAGGAGATAAAGAAAATCATGTTTTTCTCCTTTTAGTGGAGAATGAGTATAGGGAAGGGTTCTACATCTATTGATGCAAGCTTCCTGGACAGACACAGGATTGCATATTTGTGGTCCCACCAAAGAAGGCCCACTTCCATGAGGCCACATATGTGTATACTCTTGGCAGGAATAAGAGCATAATATGGAAACATATCGTGTGTATGCAATTTCGACACGCAAAATTCCGACGCATGCTTGGAAACAATTCGACGCATGCTCGGAAGCATTAAACTTCCCTTTTATAGTGCTGTCGAATGTGTTTATGCCGCTGTGTTACAGACCGTCGGAATTTGGTGTGACCGTGTGTAGGCAAGACAGTTTGAGCGAAATTCCGTCGGAATTCCAAAGGGAAAACCATCAGAGCTTTTTCCGACGAGAATTCCGACCGTGTGTACACGGCATAAGTCATGAAAGGGATAAGGATGACCTAAAATATATAACATGTAATGCTTTCGACTTAATAAAACACTCCATTTCAAATTAGCTGTTCAACACACATGCACTGTTGCTAGTTATAAAAAAGGAAATATATGCAAAACAGCTAAGCATTCTCTTTAATGCTATGGGGGAAAAACATTGGCACTGTGCTATTATCCAGAGGTCTCCAAACAAAACAAAAGACCAGTTTACTGTCCTTCAGACTTTAGGGGGTGCTGGAGTGTGGCCAGTGGAAGTAGAAAATGTCCTGGCATCAGTGGAAGTAAACAATGCTCCATCATTAGCATAAGGTTAGGTTCACACTTCTGCAGGTGTACAACAAAACAAACGGACCAACGCTCAATGGGTTGAAGAGTAAACACAGTCTCACAGCAGACAGTTGAACCTGATTAGTCCTAGTTTATTTAGTAATTCATGTAAAAGAACAATGCTGCTGTCAGACAGGAAGGGATATGAGGTAGGTAAAAAAGAAATCAACAGCTTACAGTTTCACAGAAGATCCATGGAGCAACAAGGAGCTGACGGCATTGGGGTTTACAAAAAACCTCCTGCAGCATAGGGGGCGCCAATACCCCTGCTGCACTGCGGCCGAATGTGGAACACGCTCACCAGCGTGTGGGGAAGGGCTGGACGTGCTGGAGGTGAAAACGAAGATGATTGACAGCGGGAAGGTGGAGACCCGAACTGTAAGCTGCACGTGGCTGGGACACCAAGTTCACTGGCATACTGGCAGGTGGAAGGGAGAGAGCCGCTTTGCTGCAGTGTGGATGACGATGTACATTGACAGCATCTAAAGTCCAATGGATGTGAATCCCAGCTGCGTGAGAGTGTCCCAAAACGATGTAGACCTCAGGGAGATGGAAAACCAGGGCTGGATGGGCCAAAGTGGATGTCAGTCATCGTTGCTGGGGTTCTAGGGGTGCTGGTCATTGGAGCACCTCATGGACCTGGGTGACCTGTTAGCTGTGGTGGTTGCCTTGACAACGCGTTTTGCACATCTGCGCTTTTTCAAATTAATAGTGCCTCATCATTGGTTTTAGTGGGAGAAATAGTGTCTCATCATTGGTGTTAGTGAGAGAAATAGTGTCCCATTGTTGGTATTAGTTGGAAATATAGTGCCCGGTCATTGATGTCAGTGGGAGGAATAGTGCCCCATTGTTGGTGTCAGTGGGAGGAATAGTGTCCCATCGTTGGTGTTAGTGGGAAGAATAGTGCCTCATCAGTGTTAGTAGGGGGAATAGTGCCCCATCATTGGTGTTAGTGGGAGGAACAGTGGCCCATCAGTGGTGTTAGTGGGAGGAACAGTGCCCCATCATTGGTGTTAGTGGGAGGAATAGTGCCCCATCATTGGTGTTAGTGGGAGGAACAGTGCCCCATCGCTGGTGTTAGTGAGAAGAATAGTATCCCATTATTGGTGTTAGTGGGAGGAACAGGGTTCCATTGTTGGTGTTAGTGGGAGGAACAGTGTCCCATCGTTGGTGTTAGTGGGAGGAACAGTGTCCCATCGTTGGTGTTAGTGGGAAGAATAGTGCCCCGTCATTGGTGTCAGTGGGATGAATAGTGCCCCATTGTTGGTGTCAGTGGGGGGAATTATGCCCCATTGTTGGCTTCACTGAAAAGAACAGTGCCCCCCAAGGGCCACATAAAGGCAAGCAAAATGGTCGCCTCCAGCCTCTGAGCCCAGTTTAGAGACCACTGCTATAATCAGAAATGCCAGTCAGTCTTATGCAGCCTAATTCAGCAGGCTTCTCACAGTGCCCCTGGATAACAATTTTTCCACATCATTTTGTTTAAGATTTAAGGTTATTGAGAAATTGAAGGTGCTACATGGATTTAGCCAGTGGTGCAGAAGACAAATGCCAGGATAAATGTTAGGATTGTGTCAAAGGTACTTTTGAACTCTGAGTCAGTTGCAATGCAAATGTTTAACATTTGACGTGGTACTATTTAGGTCAGTTGCATTTAAAGTCCATAACCACAAGCTCAGAACATTCCTGTCTGTGTAGTAAGGTACATCCAGTAATTATTCACTTTTCTGCTGAAGTATAAAACCTCGACATGCTTGAACGACTTCACATAGTGTTATGAGACAATAAGATCTCTGGAGTGTATTTTGCTTCCTTGTCGAATTTTTGGGGGAATTTTTTCTGCATATTTCAGATTTGTTTCTGAAGCTGAATTGTGTATTGATAGCAAATGATTTTAATAATTACATATGACAGTAACATAAATAAATTCATACGAATGGAATGAAATAAACGAATGTGTGTGCATCAAAGTCATCAAATATCCTCCATAGATATATAATGGTAGTCAGAAGATCTGCTTGCCAAACAGTCATTCACTGAAATGATTGTAATGTAAACATGCATTCCACTATTAGCTATGCATGCCTTTTCAATGGGCAAAATACCCCAATGCTGGCCAGGAGGTGCCTACAAGCAGGTAACCGACTGTTTGTGACCTGCAGTTGTTTTATTATCTGACTGAGATTACCTAGCTCGGGAAACCATCATATAAACGTAGTACTGGACTGGGCTGTGCCAGCAGTGCTGACAAAATAAACAGCAGCAGGGACATTATTCTTTTTTTTCACCTCTGTGATGGACAGCTGCAGGAAGAGAGGTAGCTGGTCTGTGCTGTGATTGGCTGTTCAGCTACAGCTGAAGAGAACCCACCCCTAGCAGTCCTGGGGCAGTAAGACTTCTGATTAGCTGCCTGGCCCAGGATGGCTCCAGATTGGTTGTTGGTGATTTTCAGCCCTGCCCACCATGGGGAGAAGCTTGGACTGCAAGAGTCCCTGGACAGTACAGTATTTGCCCAGGGACTGTGCTGCAGGTGGCGCTCAACCACAGCGGCAATGCAAGTCAAGAGAAACATGGTTCCTCTATTTTTTCATGGGTCACTGGCGCAGTTATCCAGTTGGATGCTAACAACCCATGTAACTCTGGTGGCTATCTTGGGTCGGACAGAGTCTATTTAAGGCCCTGTTACTTGAGTTTGGCAAGCATTTAGCGTGTGGGTAGTGTCATCCGTCTGTCAGGGACAGTAATAAAGGTAGGGAAAAGTTCCAGATGAGTAGGGAAAGTTTAGGGATTCATCACTTCTCCTGTAAACCGCCTAGCTTGGGCACAGACCGGCCAGGCCACATTCCGCCCCTCAAGACAAACGCTGTCAGTTTGGCTGAGACCTGCTCTGCTACAATCTGCTGTTCACCTGTGAGTGTTCCCGATCAGGCTGCATTCCGCCACACTTGTTGTGAACTGTTGTATTTTGACTATAATACACTTGTATTGTAGATCTTTCTGCTGCATCTGGACTGCGTGTGAGTTATTGCCGCCGCACCACACTGCACCCTCTCACATGTATGCCCAGAAAGGGTTAGACTGGAAGCCTGTGTTACTGGGCTTAGGCTTTATGTACACTTGACCGTCATTTACCGCGGCTGCAGGAAAACACAAAACGCAGCAAAATTGCGGCCGCGTTCAGGAGAGGGAGGTTGAACCTTACCTAACTGCAGCAGCTCCTAAACTCTGCTAAAAGCCTATGTGTACATTGACACATAGGCTTTTATGGAGTTGAGTTTAGGAGCTTTGGCAAAAAAGTGCCAAAAGCTCCTAAAATCAAGTTTAGGAGCTGCTAGTGTACACACATTACACATAGGGGTATATAGATCAGCATTACAGATAGGGTATATAGGTCAGCATGCAATGTGGGGAAAAAGAGTACCTTTTGACGCTTTCATCTCTGGGCTAGACATGCAGACAGTACTGCAAAGCTATAATATCACTGCAAAACAAAAATAAAAAAAATTGTTCAGTAGAGCCCAGATGCACGAACCCTCGCGGTACAGGGAGATCGCACCCATTGAGTAAAGTGGGAAACCGGAAGTGACAACGCGCCTCTAGGGAAAGCACTGCCACATGTCATACAACGGTGCCAATAGAAAACCCCACTACAAGAACAATGGCTGGAAGATTGGAGTGTTGCAGCGTAATGCTTTGTGCCACAAGGATTCCCAAAACCAAGCAAATGAAGCGTGTCGCCTGCAATCACGTGATACCCTATGGACGGGCCGCCACTGGCCAGCAGACTCTCTACATAGACCCACTGGCCAGTGGTTAGGCAAGGCATCCCTGTAGTAAAGGGAGTAGGTAGACTGTAATGCCATTGCAAACAGGGGAGGGCTGGGCTGGGGGGCAGAGTGGCAATTGTCCCCCAGGCCGCCTTAACTTACGTTGAAAATGGCTGGCGCCCGCTGCTATTTTTACAGCTGCGGCGGTCGGCCACTGTTGCATTCCGAGAGTTGTAGTCCACACTCAAGCTCCCAAGCAGCGCTGAGGAAACTACCAACCTCAGAGACCAGGGTGTTCGTGACTGGCTCGGGCTGTGGGGCTGGGTGCTGGCTTGCGCTGGCCGTGGCGTGCAACCTGAGCTGCCAAGTAAGAGACCCTGACACCCCCAGCTGACCCCATACCCCATCCCCCCATACACCCCATTTACCCTGCCCCAGTGATCAGGCTGCATTGGATGGGCACTGGTGAGACTGCATTTATGGACACTGGTGAGGTTGCATTGATGGGCACTGATGAGGTGGCACTGAGGGGCACTGGTGAGGCTGCATTGAAAAACCAGCTGGGCATGGATGGTGAGCTGATTCGGTAGTTCAATGGGCCACTTGACTGGACTTCCCCCCCAGGCCTAAGGCTGCCAGCCCTCCCCTGATTGCAAATGCCTTTTGTATTGTTTTGCTGGGGTAGGTTTTTGTTATTTCCGAATGAAAAGGCAGTGCCGCTCTCTAGGGCCAGCCTAGTGCATGTTTTTGCACTTGTTGCTTCCCAGGCAGATGTGGTGAATGAACAATGACACCCTGACTTGTGTCGCTTAACAAGGTGCCTGCACAGCTGCATTGTAAACCACTGTTAATTAACCCATTCCTTTCTATGGCTTTGCCTTTAAATTAAGCCCATTTAAACCTTCAAGGTGTGTCAGGGTTTTTGGGTCCATGCAAGTGCGAATCATTGCATGTGCAGGGCAGAAGGGACCAAATAAACCAAGAGATTCCTCCCAGTGCCCCAGGGCGAATGGCAATGGCAGGAATCTACTGATTACTGCTGCCATGTTGAGCGACTAGCTACGGCCACCAAGCCTGTTCATTTCAATGACAGGTTGTTGGGATCTGCAGCTATTCGTGGAAGTTCACACAGCCAATGATTACATGCAGTGATCGCTACTGGATTCACACAAATTGGGACTGAACCCAAACCAATCCCTAGTTCTGGTAACCATTGTCTAGAAAAATTACCCCTTACTTTGGAGAAATCTCCAGTTACTTGCTGTGTCTCTGGTTCACGGAGAGAAGTGAAATGTCACCACGTTGACACAGACAGCAGAAAGAAAAAGAATGATAGTTGGCTTTACATACTCTAATTCTTTAGCATCTACCAAAAACAGAAATATCAGATTGGGGGTGGACTAAGCCTTAAAAAGCCTAAATGAGAACATTTACAGACAAGCCTTAAAAGGTTTTCTGTACTGCTATTTTTATGATGGCCCACTTTAATTTAATAACTGTGACTTATCAACTGTAATACCTCACCCGTTCAAAAACATACAGAATTAAATATAAATGTATGTTACATATGTTATATAATTATTGCTCATCTAAAGAACAACTTCCAGCTTGTTCTGCATGATAATGAGAAAATCTGTACTACGCAAGACAGAAGATGCCTTTATATATTTTGGAATATTTAATAAGAACTGTTTTTATAGCCCATACCAACCAACAAGTAGAAAAAAATGGTATATAGGGACAGCTAGAACAGGTCTTGGTTATCACTTGCCACTGATAACAAGTGATTGAATCAATGCGTATGAAGATATGATTATGACTCTTAAAAAAGTGGTTCTAAAGGCAGAATGTTTTTTTATCTTAATGCATTCTATGCATTAAGATAAAAAACCTTCTGTGTGCAGCAGCCTCCCTCAGCCCCCCTAATACTTACCTGAACTCCTACTCGATCCAGTGATGTGCACGACAGCCTTGGCTGTCCGGGACTCTCCCTCCGTATTGCAGTAGGTATTCCTGGTCAGGTCACAAGTAGTGTAGAGGGAATGGTTACCTTAGGCAGTCCTCTTACAAATTAACTTTTACTAGGGGATTATGGTCACTTTCACCTACACACTATGGGGTCTGTTTATAAATGTTTTCACATTTAAACCTTCAAGGTGTGTCAGTGTTTTTGGGTCCATGCAAGTGCGATTCATTGCATGTGCAGGGCAGAAGGGACCAAATAAACCAAGTGATTCCTCCCAGTGCCCCAGGGGAATGTTTTCACACAAGAGTCACATAATTTGTGACGTTACCATATGGTGTGATGCTATGGAAACTACAAGATCTTCATATTTAGCATGCATTTGGTTTGTGCTCACAACCTAACATATAATAGACTTATTTACCAACCCTGCCATTTGTTCTTTAAAGTTAGGTTTACCTTTTTAGAAAAGGGTTCCCTGTAGGTTAAAACACACTGAGCAGGTTGGTAAAATGTTGTTCATAGTGAGTGTCAGACCCATAGACTAGACACCTAGCTGAAAAAACTCCCCTTCTGTGTCCTGCCTTATTGCCAGGACAGGCCAGCTGATGGCCACTTGTCTCCAGTATCACAGGAGCGGGTGGCTTTTCCCTTCCTAATCTCGGCGCCTGCAAGTTCCCTTAATCCCTGTCACCAACAAAAGCCTTAGAGAAGAAGAGCTCCAGCTCTAGGGTTTATTTCCTATTTTTTTTTTTTTTTTTGCACAAAACAGCCAGATGTTCCTGGGCTCTGAGCACTTCTACTCTAGGCATCAAAGCCTCCTGCAGCATATTGAGTCCTCTCCTATAGACTTAGCAGCAGCCCCAAAGCAAGCACAAAGTCATGTCCCCAGACTCTCTGTCTCCCGCAGGTCCCAGGAGCACAAAGGGGACACTCCCTGGTCTCTCCTCAAATGTTTCTCCCCAGGTTCAGGGAGGACTCAGTATGGCGGTGAAAGTAGCCAATAGGAATTCTCCTGACCTTGTTGCCAGGAGTGGGTACAGTCTGAGGTTGCAACAGCTAATCACAATCCTTCTTTCTGTTCTCCTCTCCCTGCATTCTGTCATTGTGAGGGAGGGAGAAAAAAAGGTGTGTGGCCAAGGAGGAATGTACTGCTGAGCATCTTAAAGGGGCCACCACCCTCTGCTACATACAAGGCTTTATTTTTGTTTAGGATAGAGTGAGGAAGATTGAGAAGCTCTGCCAGGTCCACACTCTATTACTCTATATATTTGTCCTAGTGACCATTATCAGGGAGACGCAAAGTAATGGCAAAATGCACCATAACAGGAGGTCCTATGTTTGGTCATTAGAAAAACCACCAAACCCCCAAAAGCTCACCACCTTCAAAAAAAGAAAAACAGAAAATCACAAAAGGGTTACAGCAGCCAGTCTAATGTCTGGGTATAGCAGGCATATACGGAATTATTCAGAAACAAGGCAGCACTACATCTCAAATATAGTAAACAGCACAAATATCACCTAATAAGTGTCTATATAGATCTGTGAATGATAAATAATAACAAACACAGTCCAGCTTGAAAAAAAATGGTGGCGATTGATCCGCGAATGAAGTGCATCCATTATGGAAACGTGTTGTTTTTTACAGAAAAGGCACCACTTTCACCATTCCACCTCATGTTAATAAAGGCTCTAAAAAGGCTTACCAGAGCCCCATAACCCTCCAGATATGCGTGGTCATGAAAGGCTAATATGTACTACTCTAAGTTTCTGCTATACAACCATCCGCCCAGCTATACACACCAATGCTCATGGTATCATCCGGACTCCTCCCCTGAGTGGATGTAACATTATCTCGTACAAAAAACATAAAGCCTCGCAATAGTGTAAAAACCTCTATCAGACTTTATTTATACATAAGGTTACACTGGCATATACTGTACAAACAACTCCTAGCCAGCATCCAACATGGAGAATAGCAATTGGCATGCGTGCTAACATCATTATGTAGGCCCCACCCCTATGCGTGTTGTCATCAAGGGACAATATGTTTAGTGACAGCTGTTTTAGAGGTGATTTCCCTTCACTTTGGAGAGTTTTCCTCTCATTGCCACTTCCTGTTTTGTTTCCAGAAAAGAAGTGAAGGGAAATCCCAAAAATTAAAAATTAAACGTAAACCCTAACTATATAATATTTAGTTTGCCTTTGCCAGGTATACCATAAGCAATTGCCATTATTTTTTTCTTTATGAAAATACTTTGTAACTCTTTGTTGTATATTGATGCTACTGATTTCCTGGCAGATCTCCTGGCCTCTTTCAAGCCACTTCCTGTCAGCCTGCATGTGGTCCAGTGCAAGCTGCCGGTTATTGTGCAAAGTGGGCTTCCTGATGGTGACAGTGGTGAAACAATCCTGCACAATGAGCATCAGCATGACTGCTTTGTCTTTGCTGAAAGTACACATGAAAGGGTGCATTTGAAAGAAAGACAGAATACTAATATCTATAATGGCAAATACCCAAACAGGGACTTTCATTGCACAAATCTAATTTGGTCAGTGGGTTTACCTGGCATCCCCAGCTGTGTGTTTACATTACAGCAGCCATGGGTTCTGATGGTCAAATTGACCAAATTTGACCAATTTAGGCCAAATATTTTGCCATATCCACAAATGCTAAAAGACCTGGGTTTTCCTAGAACTCAGAACATGAATCTTATGTCTATTAAGGGTTACAACATGTGTGGTAACATTTGTGTCCTTTTAAATAGATTTTCCAGTATTAAAAGATACAATAATGATGAAAGTGCTACCTTCTCAACTGTGATATGAGAAGACACAGCTTTATATGGACTGAGTGTTGTCTTCTCTGCCCAATGGGGTTGATTTACTAAAGGTAAATAGTCTGTGCACTGCAAGTGCAGTTTCTTTAGATCTAACGGGGAACATGCAAGGAAAATAAAACACTGCATTTTTGCTTGTACATGATGATAGAAATTAGCAGAGCTTCCCCTCAGATCTAGGGCAACTGCACCTGTCATTAAAGTGGGGTTTCGGGGCGTGGCCTGACGCGAGTTCCGGATGGACGCTTAATCCCAGAGCTCCAGAGACTGAGATCTTTAGCGGCTAATAGCGGGCACATCCACGCGAAAATCACCCTGAAAAGAAGCGACACCCCTACTGAGCACCCGACAACATGCCCAGCAAACGGAGGACCGCTGGAAAGCCTCAGCGGCTCACAGATTTCTACGCCAGAGTCCCTGACAAAAGGATCCAAGATGGCGCCCGGGCCTACAACACAGACGGAGCGGGGCAACGCGGACCGGCATTTAAACAAGGTAATGCCAAATACAACAATACCCAGCACAACAGCCACCACCACTCCTACCCTCCATCCCCATCCACTGGCAGTCCTGTAAAATCTAAACCTAGGATGGATGGCGATAGATTGCTTACTGAGGGCAGCCCGGCCACAGACTCTGATGATGACACGAGGGAACTCCCCGAACCCATAGATTCATTCCCCACTCAGAACCAGCCTGTTCTGGATACGGTCTTAAAGGATATGTTAATGTCCCTTCGCAGCACCATCCAATCCGACATGGCATCATGCATGCATAGATTCGCTAAGGAAATCAATGCCATGGGATCCAGAATAGACCATATAGAAACCAAAATGGGGGAATATGCAGACACCATAAACGATCTGGTGGACGCTAACGAGGAAAAAGAAGGGGAGGCAGAGTGGATCAGAGATAAGCTGGCAGACATTGAGGACAGATCCAGGAGGAACAATGTGAAGATTAGGGGGATCCCCGAATCAGTCCAGCAATCTGACCTTCACACCTATACCGCTGACATTTTCAAACAAATTGTGCCTGACTTATCGGACCTGGACGTCACAATTGATAGAATCCACCGCCTTCCCAAACCAGCACACCTACCAGACCATATCCCCAGGGATGTTCTGCTCCGCTTACACTTTTTCCACGTAAAAGAAAACCTCATGCTGACAATGAGGAAAAAAGAACAGGTCCCCCCACAATTACAGCACCTTCAATTCTTTGCAGACCTGTCCTAACACACACTACAGAAGAGAAGGGCCCTGAACACAATCACAAAAGCTCTAAGAAATAACAAGATTATCTACAAATGGGGTTACCCCACGAAGCTATCTGTAACTAAAGACAATCACACCTACACAATTACTTCCTTGACCAGAGGAATTGAGCTGCTCAAAAGCTGGGACATAATCCCAGAACTAGAACCAGGAGCCCCTGACACTAGCACTCCGCGGCAAGTTGACCGGGATTGGAACATAGCGACAACCAAAACCGCTAAGTCGCACGCTTAACAAAGTTGGATGTCCAGTATCTCATCTTCCTAAGCTCCCATGTCTCCGTCCCTAGGGAGATTAGGGCCGAACTTACCCCCCAATTTACATACAGCGATACATGCTGTACACGTTTGACTCTAGTGCACTCATCAGGTTTGATTTGCACTAATGTTCGCACTGAAACAGTGCGCGGTTGCCTTGTTTTTCCTTTTTGTTTCCCTTTTCTTTTCTCCTTTTCTCCTGCTGCCAAGAAAATTTGAAGACGTCGAAACCAAGCCCTCGACACTGTTGAATCAACCAATCAGAAGACATGCTCCATCTACAGCATCGCATTCAAGAACTTCATCTAAACAGACACAGCGCTGCAAGCGCTGTACAGTGAGTACTTTGATGCACACACTCCTACTGACATCTCTGTGCCGTGCAATGAAACTGCAGGACACAGAGACATTTACCACCATACTATGGAAGATTCTTTTTTTTTTCTGCGCCCCACTATCTGCTGCAACACACCAATCCTCTCTGAAGTAGCCAGATGACACTGAATATTTTAACCATTAATGCCAAAGGGCTCAATCACCCTATGAAAAGGAACTCACTATGGAAAGAAGCCAATACGCATCATTGTGATATAGTCTGTGCCCAAGAAACCCACTTTCTAGCCTCTAATCCTCCCAAGTGCTCGCATAAGAACTTTCCCCACATCTTCACAGCGAACGCATCCTCAAAAAGGAAGGGAGTACTTATAGCTATCAAGGACTCGGTAGCATTCAAGCTTCTAGACTCCATTACCGACACGCAAGGCAGATACATAATCTTAATCTGTGAACTAAACTCAACTATCTACACATTAGTGAATGTATACTCCCCCAACAAGCATCAAGTCCATTTTTTTAATAAGCTCCTACTGAAAGTAACAAAGGTCCGCCAGGGACTTCTGATTATATGTGGTGATCTAAATCTCACTCCGGACCCGAGCATGGACTCAACCTCCAACTCTAAAAGAGCCAGCCTGGCCCTGTTTCCCTCCTTTAACAAGCACGATCTCTATGATGCATGGAGATGCCTCCATGCCGAAGAAAGAGATTTCATGTACTTCTCTCCGCCACACCGAGTTTATACTAGAATAGACTTGTTTCTATTAGATCAACAATCTTTACTTCGGACTAAATCAGTTGTGATACACCCTATAACCTGGTCTGATCACGCGCCAGTGGTGCTCTCCATAGGGGACTCGTCGTCAGCTGACGCAAGGCCACTATGGAGAATCAACACTTATACACTGCAACAAAAAGAATGTAGGAAAGTAATGCAGGACAGGCTGAATGAATTTTTTTCTGACAACGCAGGTTCTGTGAACAACCCTTTCATGTTATGGAACGCCCACAAGGCATTTATGCGTGGCATAAGCATACAACTGGGGGCGAGGAATAAGAGACAGAGGCAGAAGAGGCTACACGATCTTGTGGCAGATATTAATAGATTAGAAAAAGACAATAAGACTAACCCCTCCCGCTGTACAACAAGTAAACTTACCCAACTACGACATGACCTCAGAGTACTACTATTAGAACATTTTGAAAAACAGTAAACGACTGAAAATGACATACTACTCGAATGGAAACAAAGCAGGTAGACTTTTGGCGCAAAACATAAAGGGCCTTAGGTACAAAACAAAGATACCTTATATAATCCACCCGAGCACCAAAAATAAAGAAAGCCACCCAAAAAAGATAGCTGATGCGTTTAGCGACTATTATAGCTCACCGTACAACCTAAAAAATGACCACGAAACATACCAGCCAGTTCCAAAAGAAATAGATGACTTTCTATCACGCTTAGAAATCCCCAAATTGACTGAGACGCAACTATCCAAGCTAAACGCCCCCTTCACCGAAACAGAAGTACTTAAAGTAATTGACCATCTACCCCTAAACAAATCCCCAGGCCCAGACGGATTTAGCGGGGAGTACTATAAAGAGTTTAAGAACACACTCAAGCAGTACCTATGCGAAATCTTTAACGCGGCCACTGCCTCTGCCTCTTTTCCTCCAGAAATGTTAGAAGCGACTATTATAACATTGCCTAAGCCGGGGAAGACTCCAGACTCACCCTCAAATTTTAGACCTATCTCTCTTTTGAACAGCGATCTAAAAATCTACGCGAAATTGATAGCAACCCGGCTAGTCGATATATTGCCTACACTGATCCATCCTGATCAAACGGGTTTCACTAAACACAGGCAAACCTCTGACGCCACCCGGAGGCTGATAAATATATTACACCTTGCTGAGGTGCAGAAAAGGCCTTCTCTGCTTCTATCTTTGGATGCAGAGAAGGCCTTTGACCGAATTCATTGGCAATATCTGAAGCAAGTTCTGGAAGCTTTTGGTTTTGTTGGAAAAATATCAACAGCAATTATGGCCTTATACTCTAAACCTTCAGCAAGAGTATATACGTCAGGCGTCCTATCGGCACCATTCCCCATCACTAATGGGACCCGACAAGGGTGCCCCCTGTCCCCCTTAATTTTCAACCTTTTGATGGAACCCCTTGCCATACACATCAGATCGCATCCCAACATATCAGGATTCAAAAAACTTGACACTTCCCATTCTATTAGCTTGTTCGCCGATGACGTAATTATGATTTTAACAAATGTGGAGACTTCCTTGGCTGAGGCACATAAGGCTTTGACAATGTTCAACAAGATATCATACTACAAAGTTAATGAAAGCAAATCACAAATACTGGGACTGGGCATTAGCGAATCCACCAGACTTAAATTACAACAGCAATTCCCATATACATGGAACCCCGGGGGGATAAAATACCTAGGCATAACATTAACAGAAAGGGTGGACCAGTTGAGCGGTGCTAACTATCTGCCTTTCCTCGAAAATTTGGATCACAAACTTGCCTCAATAAGCAAGAATGAATTGTCTTGGTCGGGCAGATTGGCGGCATTTAAAATGATGGTGCTCCCGCAGTTCATATATCTGTTTAGAACATTACCAATTGTGATTCAAGAATCATTCTTCTCTACAGCCCAATCAAAGATTAATAAATTTTTATGGCAGGGGAAAAGGGCCAGATGCGCATTCAAGAAACTAATAGCGTCAAGGAGAGCAGGTGGGGTAGGACATGTCCTCTTGAAGGACTACTACCTAGCTGCAATCTTAGCACAGGCTAAGCAGTGGTTTCCAAACAATCCTTCTCCTAGATGGCTGGAATTAGAAAAGGCCCAATGTAAAAACAACAACACATATGATCTACTAGTGACTAATACATTCAATCCCATAAAGACAGAACAGATTTCACCCCCTATGAGAGCCACGATTAGTGCGTGGAAAACACTTTTGAGTACGCTCCCGCCTACTCAACCCACTAAATCCTTACACATAAATATCACGAGTCTGCAACTGCTGATACCCAATCTCAACGTTAAAAGTTGGATAGAGAAAGGCATAGTCTCGATCGAAGACCTCATGGTAGGTCCGGCAGTCAAAACATTTAGAGCGCTCCAGTTAGAATATGGCCTAGAAATAAGAGACGTATTTACTTACAAACAAATCTCCCACCTCCTAGCATCAATACCCACAGTACAGATTAATCTACCAGTCAGGATTTACATGTACTTTAACTATCCCAACACAGCTATCAAGGGCATCTCGCTCTTTTACAACACTTTGAACTCAAAATTGGAGTTTCTTAAATCCCCATCCATGAAAACATGGGAAATAGACTTAAAAGCATCATTCTCTCTAGAACAGTGGCAAAATGCAATAAGAATCACATACACAGCTACCAAATGCGCCAATCTATGGGAACTAGCCAGCAAACTTCTCCTACGGTGGTATTTGACCCCCACTAGGATTGCAGGATTCCACCACCAAACGTCACCTCTTTGCTGGAGACAGTGTGGCCATAGGGGATCACTACTACACATAATGTGGGAATGCCCGACCCTACTTAAACTATGGACCCAAGTATTTGAGGTAATAAGCAACATTACTAAAGTACACACCAGAAACAACCCTGCACTAGCATTATTATCAATAGACATAGAAAGTTTCCCCAGTTCACATAGGAAAACTGTCTTCCATATCCTAACCAGCACTAAACTAGCGATTGTGAGAAGGTGGAGAACTGCGGAGGTACCATCACTGTCAGAAATAATAAAAATCACTGACCTCCACATTAATTACGAACTAATGTTCGCAGCCACACAGGGACAGTACGTATCGAGTTGCAAAATATGGGAACCATGGGTAGATTGGTATAAAGAAAACAAATCCTGTTAAATCAGACTTGGTGGGCCTCTCCGGTGGGCGCAGTTAGTTCCCTTTGGGGCGCCCGCCGATGGAGGCACACCGGATGCAAATTGCTAGACAATACTTAACCAAACAGGAAGAGATATTTGGATGTGAGCAATGAAAAATGATTATGTCTCAAAATTAATGTCTTCGCCGAAAAGATGATGTGTATTTACCTGAAGGATATATGTCTATAATGCGACTCTTCAATGCAGCACCGTTAGGTATACCGTTATGTATACTCTCTTTTGTTTTGAACTATTTCTGTATTATTTCTTGTATAGCCGCCTATAGTATATAGTTGTCATTATCAACAACGAATGGCGCTGTGCGCATTTCTACTGTTTATGTTTATGTTTGTTCTCAAATAAAAACTATTGAAACTAAAGTGGGGTTTCACCCCAAAAAAAAAAAAAAGCATTAATGTTCCTAAAAAAAAAAAAACATTTGGAATTTTTTTTTTAACTCACCTCTAAATGGCTGTTGCTAGGGGGTCCCTCGTAGTCTTCCTCCTTCAGTGCCTGGGCTGGTGACATCACTTCCCCTCGGCGCAGGAAGGGCTCAGCTCTGCCCCCTCCCTCTTGTCAATCATCTGGGACATGTGACAGGTCCCAGATGATTGCGCGGCCACTCACGGCACGCGGCACCGCTTGTGCATGCGCAGTGGGTGCCCGGCTGTGAGGCCACAGCCTCACAGATAAAACCTGAAGTAAAACCCTACAATTTATTCCATGCTATGGAATAATCTGTCCACGTATTTGGAGCTAAGGAAATTTTGATGGAATTGCTGACAGCTAAATCAATTCCCAAAGGTGGTTCGGACACTGAAAATATCTATCTGGAAACAAGATAATACATCTGCTACATTATTCAATTTACCAGGATTATATGAAAATTGTCTAGAAAATATACAGCCCACTGGCATGATCCTTGATGTGAAAGCTAATAAGCCAAGCAAGGATTCCATGTATTCCATGTAATAGGACTTTCATTTTTCATAAAATGACAGCAATTAAGCTTTTGCTTTTCTATATTTTTGTGCATTCCAACACAGAAGTGCCAAAACAAATGTCTAAAAATATAAGAGATTCAATAGGTAGAACAGCTTTTTCAGGGGCTACCGGTATCCCAAAATTGTCACACAATAAACAAAATAGCTATTAAGATGAAAAACAAAGTAGGGAATTAGCAGGACCGATAAAAAGGAAATTGTCCAAATAATGTACTACGTCATCGAAACCAGACTCCAAAATCAAAGCCCATTCTGAAGAAGAGGAAAAAGATTCAAAATAAGAACATGAAAGCAAACAACCCATTGTCATGCATTTATTGAAAAAATAGGTGTTATCAAAGTAAAATCACAATGAGTTGAAGGCTTCTCCTACAATGCGCAAAAGTCTAAAAGCAGACCTGATATCTGTTTTAGCTAGAAGAGCATTCCTACCAGATTGTTTTATCTTGCGTATTGCTGAATCAAAAGATGCATAGGATAATTCAAAAAAGAATTATATAAAAATATTTTATATTATGTGAGGTCAATAGCACGTTGCTGTATCAGAAAGTATACTCTGGTAGGGGGATAACAAAAACATTTCACATTTACAGAAAGCAAACACGGAGTTACAGCATCACATATCATTGGTCGGTTGTGATGATATTCTGTTGCGTTTCGACCCATAGGGTCTACTTCCGGGGGTTGGTTTGCTGTAAAGAGATATATTTAGTATCTCAAAAGAAGGAAATATTCCAACATGTATTTCATTTCATATATACAAGGTATAGTTACCATTGAAAGGTGAAAAGAGAGATCTCCTAACCAGAAATTTAAAACTGTTGGATGATCCCTGAGGGTCCATACCCATCCGTGTCCCAAAGGCGGGAAAGGCCAGATCCAATTCGACTTGCAAGCAGTCACACTGAGGACACCCTCAGAGGGTAAGTGAGGCCAACACCTGCAGCAAATTCCCAATGATATCGATACATCAAAAGGGGATTCCAAAAAGTCCTAACATATTGCAAAATTTCAAATGAATCCCAAATATTTGTCATCAATAGATGTCTCCTTTATGAAGATCTTATTAAGTTTACAACATTAGGTGCCGAACAGGTTCCACATGTTTATTTGGTATTAATGTGTTCCTATTTTATTATAATAATTAATTTGTGTTAATTTGATGAAGTGTATGTATGTTGTATATGGCTTCCTGAATTCCACTAATAGGCTGCAGGTGCCAACCACTCCCTCCACCTCCAAGATGTGGCATCCTGGCCGCTGATGGAGCAGCCATAGCATGACTGCCTCGGCGTCCTGGAAGGCGGAAAGCCCCGATCACCATCGTCACTTCCGCCTGCAGCCTATTAGTGGAATTCAGGAAGCCCTATAATTAATATCAGGTTACATGTGGATCAAGACAGGATCCCATGCATCTCTGAACTTATTGTCATTCTACACGAATGGCTCTATGTAAGTACATCATATAACCATTGTCGATTCTCAATTTGCCTTTTCAGGTTATCATCTTTTAAAAAAAAATATATATATATATATACATATTAGATTTGATACTGCATCTTTGCTTCTGTTTATAGAGTCTCTGGCTCATTGTATAGTTGTAGCTAGGCACCTTATCCTAGCTAACTCATGATTTATAGCATTTATACATATACTTAGGGCCATGTTGTCAGACTTTATGGGTTGTGCGCTTGCACGGCTTTCATTAGTTATCATCACCACCACAGCATACCTTTACTGTCTTGTTTGACTTTTCTTCCCCACACACACTCCCTCATTAGCATCTGCCCTTTTTCTCACATGTTTTCTCATTTACTTTATTTTACATTCATTAGCATGTTATACACTTTTTTCAAATTATATTCCGTAGGTTCCAGCTCTCCTTCACTCCTCACAGCACTCCCCACGCTTCACATGCTCATGTCTCATTGTTAAATTCACCTTGCATTCACTATATTTTCTTCCATTTTACATCCTCACACAACACAACCACTTTATCCACACCCATCACATCAGCTTCTCCCTTCTACATAACACCATACTATTGTCGGAAACAACATACATATACTTCATCAAATTAACACAAATAAATTATTATAATAATATATGAACACATTAATACCAAATAAACATGTGGAACCTGTTCGGCATCTAATGTTGTAAACTTAATAAGAGCTTCACAAAGGAGACATATATTGATAACAAATATTTGGAATCCATTTGACATTTTGCAATATGTTAGGACTTTTTGGAATCCCCTTTTGATGTATCGATATCACTGGGAATTTGCTGCAGGTGTTGGCCTCCCTTACCCTCTGAGGGTGCCCTCAGCATGACTGCTTGCAAGTCGCATCAGATCGGGCCTTTCCCACCTTTGGGACACGGATGGATATGGTCCCTCAGGGATCATCCAACGGTTTTATATTTCTGGTTAGGAGATCTCTCTTTTCACCTTTTCAGTGGTAACTATACCTTGTATATATGAAATTGAATATATGTTGGAATACTTCCTTCTTTTGAGATACTAAATATATCTCTTTACAGCAAACCAATCCCCTGAAGAAGACCATATGGGTTAAAACGCGTCGGCACATCATCACAACAGACCAATGGTATGTGATGCTGTAACTCTGTGTTTGCTTTCTATAAATGTGAAATGTTTTTGTTATCCCCCTACCAGAGTATACTTTCTGATATGGCAACATGCTATTGACCTCACATGTTTCCAAATCAAATATTTTTATATAATTCCTTTTTGAATTACTTGTATTGCTGCTTTAAATCTGCTTTAAAGCCCCCCCTCAGGGAACCTTCCCATGTTACACAATTTGTTTTGGGGTGTGCAGCTGTTGTACCTCTCCTGTATGTGTCTTCCCTTTGCTATACATTGTACCTGTTTTTTTGCAGCCTTCTGTCCCCTACATTCAATTAAAGTGTACAATATACACATGATCTTTCAGCTCTGAAAAGAAAAGCAAGGGGTGGGAAGCGGAAGTTACATCAGTGAGGATAGCTCTTAGAGCTGATTGGGGGGGAAGGGACACCCCCCTCACAACACAGGACCAGAGCTGGGGCTGTCACATGATGTGCCCTCCCCTGTCACCATTTTTCTCTTGGTGTCAGGAAAACTTGTCAGAAGTGACGCATGCTTATAGCAAGGGAATAAGGCAGCAGACAGAAATGACACTTGGTCTTGGCCCAACCCAGCACACACTATGGAGGGAAATGCTTGCTTGTATTTCATGCCTGATGTTTACAAAAACTAATGCCCCGTACACACGGTCGGAAAATCCGACCACAAAATCCATCGGATTTTTTCCGACGGATTTTGTCCGACACTGGTGTTGCATACACACGGTCGGACAAAGTTGTCGGAAAATCCGATCATTCTGAACGTGGTAACGTTTGTTGCCTACGACGGGACTACGTAGAGGCTAGTAGCCAATAGCTTGGGTCTTGTAATGTGATCTGAGCATGCGTGGCACTTTGTCCGTCGGAATTCGCTACACACGATCGGAAAAAATATTGTAAAAAAATATGATAAAACTTTGTCCGTCTGAAAATCCGACGGAAAAAGTCAGATGGAGCCTACACACGGTCGGAATTTCCGACAAAATTGTCCGATAGGACATTTTCCGTCGGAAAATCCGACCGTGTGTATGGGGCATAAGTCTGAAATTCTAATGTACACTTAAACCTTCAAATATATGTATTGGGAAGTAAACACAGTGGGTCTTCCAGAAAGCAGATGCCAAAAGACAGTTTGGGCCAGATGGCTGGAACATAATTATGTCCCATTGAGTCAGGGATTTTAATGGAAGAAATGTAATGATCATTCATATTAATAGGGGTAGGCTAGAAATATTAGAAATTCAAGGGGGGATTTACTAAAACTGGTGCACACAGAATCTGGTGCAGCTGAACATATTTACCAGTCAGCTTCTAGGTTTTATTGCCAACTTGTAACTTTTTAGTTTTGGATAGCGTGCAGGGGGATTAGAAAGCTTGTCAGTTTGTATTGCTGTCTTTGCCCCCGTTAGGGAGATTTACCTTCTCTATTTGTCCTGTTTACCAGTGTCATTAAAAGTAAAAGTAAATCCCACATTTTGGGTTCACCAGAAAAATAATAGAGGGGAAATCTTTGAATGAAGACACTAGTTCATGTGACCTGGGGGTCCCCATGGAATTCCCCCTAATTTGCAGGGATTTCCTCTCACTTCCTCTTTGGGATATGGGATGAATACATGATTTGACATTTTGACCATAGATACACTTTAAGAAGAAGACCGATGAACACTGTGGCTACTAATGCTTTCATGTTGATGTGTGTGATTTGTTCATTGATTTATTATGGTCACTAACAAGGACAAGTTTAAAATAAAAAATTAAAAAAACACAAAAAATAAAACTGTCCCAAATCCATTACATTTCCCCTTTAAATAAGTATTACAATAGATAAAAATAATTATTAAAAAATATTTATTGTGTTAGTGTATCATCTGCTAAAAATGTATTTACGTCTTTACATTTACAAATATCCAAAACAAAAAACAACTCCTCCACACACTCTAAAATTACATATCTATAACCATAAAGGATTAGATAACAAATGTGCACAAATTAACCACTTCAGCACCGATATCCCATTTTTTTTTTAAAAAAAACTATTTTTTTCCTCAGTTTAGGCCGATACGTATTCTTCTACATATTTTTGTTAAAAAAAATCGGAATAAGCGCATATAGATCGGTTTGCGCAAAAGTTATAGCGTCTACAAAATAGGGGATAGATTTATTGCATTTTTTTTTTTTTTACTAGTAATGGCGGCGATCTGCGATTTTTTTTTTTCGTGACTGCGACATTGCGGCGGACACTTCGGACACTTTTGACACATTTTTGGGACCATTCACATTTACACAGCAATCGTTGCTATAAAATTGCAGTGATTACTGTGTAAATGTGACTGGCAGGGAAGGGGTTAACACTAGGGGGCGCTGCAGGGGTTAATGTGTTCCCTAAGGTAGTGATTCTAACTGTGGGGGGAGGGGACTGACAAGGGGAGGAGACCGATTGGTGTTCCTCCGTACTGGGATCACATGATCGGTCTCCTCTCCACTGACAGGACGTAGAGCTGTGTGTTTACACACACAGCTCCACGGTCCCGTTGTTTTAACGGGCAATCCCGAGCCATTTACAGGGTTTACAGGGTTAAAACAGGCAGTAAAAAAGCATCATGTCACCTCATCACTGTCTGTCAAATGCCTCTGAAAAGCATCTTGAATGCGGGCCGCTTTTTCAGAGGTGCAGCAGTTTAGCCACATCTAAACTTACCCTTTTTTGCAAATGAGGCTGCTTCTCCTTCAGCAAAGTCTCTGCAACAGATTTACAGACCTACGCTTCTGTACTCCTGTATTCTTGGGCAAGTGCAAGAGTTCTAAAACGAATTCAAATGTATTACTGCAAATGAGACACACATAATTGAAAGTGGTCAGGGTCGGGTGTCACTCAGTCTCTTTAGAGCAGCAAAAGGAGGAATTTATGACTCAGGCTATAACCTTGTAATACATCTGTCTCACAATGTGTTTTGCTGCTCCTGTTTAGCAGTGTTTTGCAACATAATTGATTAATGTTCCCCATTGCCTCCGTAGTGAAAACAATAAGGTCCCATTCACACCTGAACATTTTGTAGCTTGTAATTCCCCACCTTCAAAAACGCCTGTACAAATGCTAAAAGAAAGCCTGTAAAAATTTCCAAAGGTGATCAGCTCAAGTGTGTCTACAAACAATGTACAGTATTACTTTTTTATCTTCCATATAGTTGTATCTATCAGTGTTGCCAACTGTCAGTATTTTTATTGGTAGTCAGTAAAAAACAGGCATTTTTCTCCTGCTAGTAAATGCCAGTAAAAAGAAAAGGTTGCCAGTAAAAAATATGGCTGTGACACTTGGCCCGGAGCCAGCCGAGACCATATGAGTGCCTGCTACAGTGTGTTCGGGCGGTTCTGGTGGAGGCGGTGCCTGAGCATGTCCCGTGATGTCATGGTGCAAGGGAGCCAAGCAGAGCGGGCAGAACCTTGTGTGTAGGTCTGCGGGATGGGAGCAAGACAGGCCAGGAGCCGGACCATCAGTGCTGTTTGGACTGGAGGGGCTTGGAGAGAGACCGTCACTGTGACTCAGGAGGGGACGTGTCATGTCGGTAATCTGTACTGCTGCACACTGCTGTCAGTATCACTGTGAGAGTCAATTTCATGTGTGTGCTGCCCATTCTAATTTCTTGCCCTCCTGTCCTGTCCCTGAGCTACTTACTATATCGAAAATAAAATAAGAAATATGTTTTTTGCCTTATTAGCTACCTTAAATCACATTGCTAATTACACATTGTACTTGTTTGTAGCCTAAATAGTGAAATTTGTACTTAAAACTGTAATTTTGTAACTTTTGGAAATGCCAGTAAAAACTTGGCTGTGCCAGTAAATTGTGTGTGTCAGTAAATTTCAATGTGTTAGGTTGGCAACACTGGTATCTATGATCAGAAGAACCAGTAAAATCATTTTAAAATGCAGTCCTGTGCTCAACACCGAAGCTGACAGATACATTCACCAGAGGTAAATGACCTTACTAAGTTATCAGGTCAAAAGCGCTTAGCAAATTGCTTCTGATGCTGTGACACTGAGGATTTAATAAGCACAGCACATTTTTTTGGACTTTGGATTTGTGTACACTTGTTATCTAGTCTTCTTTTCCTGTATTGGTTATAGCTATGTCATTTCAGAGTGTAGAGAGGATCTAGTAAGTGCACAGAACGTATAAAAGCACTTGCACATGGTGTCTTTCCCCTACCTGGGAAGCCCAGGGGCCGCGTACAGCTGCTCACTGGTAGGATCAACAGATGGAAAGGAAAAAAAAAAGAGAAACAGATACGGCCTCCACTTCTAAGGACTGGTGAATTGCAATATATTACACTTCTGGTTTTCAGGGTTTTAAAAGCATTTTATTATTTATTAAACTTGCTGAGGAATCGCAACTGTCCCTGCCATTGCGGCCTGCGTGAGATTGTGCAGGAACGGCGAGACTGGTCCTGCAGCCTTTTAGGACAAGTGACATGTCCCAGGAGGCTGTGGGAAGGGAGGGGGGCAAGCGACATCATTCTCGCCTAGGCAGGAGTTGAGAAAGTGTGAGCAAGTACCTGTCATAAAAAATACCCGCTCCTTGTAAAAAAATAAGAAAATAGTGAACTAATCTATTTACAAAGGGCAAATCGCTCCAACTTTACACACTCTTATATATATATGGTTACCCCTGGTAGGTATAAAAGAAGAAAATCCCTTAAGAAAATCCTACTTATATAGCGGCGCCATTTTTCACAGCACCTTATATATATATATATATATATATATATATATATATATATATATATATATATCAGTGATTCTCAAACTGTGTGCCGCGTGAGATTTACAGGTGTGCCGTGGGAGTTTTAATATTTAAAATTGCTAGCGTTTTGAAACCTTGAACATATTGAAAAATGAAATGGTAAATCAATGTTCGCAAAAGTTAAAAAATAACATGTATAAAAACGCAATCTGTCAGTCTGTCAATCATTGGTTCCTTTTGTAACGCGAGACTTGTGCGAGTTTTCGGGAGAACTCGATCGCTCTAATTATATTATACTAATAGAGACCGTTTCATTCCACTTTATAAATAAAACGTTTTTTCTTTGTTTAACGATGGAGAAATACTTAATCAAGCCTGGAACTCTGAAAGAGAAACTTAAACGAAAAGCAAGGAAGCAAGCGAAAGTACAAAGAAGATTACAATCACTTCAATCTGATTTGCTTTCAAAAGCAGGCACATCCTTGACATTAAATTTAAAATGAAATATATGTGTAAAAATAAATATGCTCTTCACCACAAACATTTTTTAAATCTTTTCAGGTGTGCTGTGAACATTTTTAGATCTTTTTGGTGCGCCGTAAGAGAAAAAAGTTTGAGAAACACTGATATATATTATACATTCACTTCAGTCCCTATCCTCAAGGAGTTTACAATCTAATGTCCCTAGCTCACATTTATACATACACATAATAGGACCAATTTACCTACCAGCATGTCTTTAGAGTGTGGGATGAAACCCAAGCAGGCACAGGGAGAACATGCAAACTCCAGGCCGTATTGGGGCACCTTGTGGAGAGTTGAAAATCCCCTTCTCCAATGCATATAACAAATCTCCCTCACCTGCAAATGTATTTCTAGTATCAAATGATATAGAAGGTGGATCATCTTACCCCAACCTGCAGAATTTTTACTTGCGTGGCTATATAATACAATGTATCCATAGATTACAGGTAGCTTTACCTGCAAAATCTATTGGATACTGTTATGTTTCTATACGTAATCTGGGGATTTTCTTCTTCCATATAAGATCACTATTTATGAACACGTAAATTACATGAAAATCATAAGCATTATGCACTGTGTAGACACATACAGTAGATAACTAACTCTCTCTCTCTCTCTCTCTCTCTCTATATATATATATATATATATATATATATATGTGTGTGCATATATATATATATATATATATACACTGTACATTTCTCTGTAAGTTTTCCTCTATAAGAAGACAAAAGACATTGGAGCATATATGGAGCAGTCCCTCATTTCTCTCCTTTCCTTTTTGGCTGTGTCTTTGCAGGGATATCTTCTTAACAGAAACAGTAAGGCCTCCTTACACTTGTGTTTGGAAGCTGTTAAAATGCACAGTTGAGTCACGTTTTTACCACCCCCAACTGCCCTTAAGCTGCAAAAGACAAAAATCATCCACTGTAGTGTGCTGAATGGGGATGCCCTGCACCTGCATGCAAAGCACTCGGTTGCAGTGTGCTGGTACAGGGTTTAAGGGGTTAAAACAGACACTGGGAAGGCAATATAGCGCCTCCTCACTGCCTGCCTCTCATTATGGGAGTTAACTTTCACTGACAACGAATGCAGGGGGGAGTTAAATTACACTGCCAGTAACTACCAATGCAAAGGGGGCGGGGTATTAACTTTCACTGCCACTGACTAGCAATAAAGGTGTGGAATTGTGTATTAACATTCTCTGTCACTGATCAACAATGTGGGGGGTTAACTTTCACCAGTGCACGGGGGAATAGGTGTTAACTTTCACTGCCACTGACCACCAATGCGGGGGGTAGCTTACATTTCACTGCCAGTAACCACCAATGCAGGGGAAGGTTTAAATGTGACTGCCAGTGGCCACCAATGCATGGGGGGATGAGGAATTACCTTTCACTGCCGCTGATCACCAATGTGGGGGGTCAAAAATTCATTGCCATGATCATCACTGCAGTTGGGGTTAAATTTCACTGCCAGTAACTGCCAATGTGAGGGAGGGTGTTAATAGTACTGACACCAGTTCTGGGGTTTATTATTCCATCCACTGACACAAATGCTGGAGCTTATTTTTGTGTTCCTCTGACAGTGATGTTGGGGGTTATTATTGTGTCCACTGACACCAAAGCTGGGGGTTATTATTGCATCAACTGACGCCAAAGATGGGGGTTATTATTGCGTCCACTGACACCAAAGCTGGGGGTTATTATTGCATCAACTGACGCTAAAGCTGGGGGTTATTATTGCGTCCACTTACACCAAAGCTGGGGGTTATTATTGCATCAACTGACGCCAAAGATGGGGGTTATTATTGCATCCACTGATACCAAAGCTGGGGGTTATTATTGCATCAACTGACGCCAAAGCTGGGGGTTATTATTGCGTCCACTTACATTAAAGCTGGGGGTTATTATTGCGTCCACTGACACCAAAGCTGGGGGTTATTATTGCATCCACTGACACCAAAGCTGGGGGTTATTATTGCATCCACTGACACCAAAGCTGGGGGCTATTATTGCATCCACTGACATCAAAGCTGCAGGTTATTATTCCATTCACTGACACAGATGCTGAAGCGTATCATTGTGTCCACTGACAGCAATGTTGAGGGTTATTTTTGCATCCACTAAAACCAGTGCTGGGAGCTATTATTGCATCCACTGACACCAGTGCTTGAGGTTATTGTTGCATCCATTGAAACCATTGCTGGAGGTTATTGTACTTCTTTTGTGTGCATTGCAATACACTACAAAAAATGCAGTAGTACCAACATTTTGGGGTGTTGGGGTATTGACTCTAGAGATACACTTTAAAACTCATAGAGTTTAACTAACCAGGAATATGCAAGTCTTCCACTGGTATCCCGGAAGAATTGTCCATGATGATGTTAGCTAATAGTGATGTTTATTTCACAGTGGACTTTAACGCGACATCTGGCGATATGTTACACTCTTCAACCCTTTTTCCTGTGCTCAGACAAATACACCTTTGCTTTTTTATTAATCATTAAAAAAATTCAAAATGTTTGCATTCATATTCATGTTATCTATGAAAAATCATCAAATTAGGAATCCAGGATTCTTTGCAGATTAGACAAAACTTCATGTATCTGATCAGGAAATAAGTAAACATGAATGCTTTTGAAATGATAGATTTCGCTTCTTAACAGAGTAAATTTCATCATCTCTGTGTACTAATAATAAGAAAGGGAAACTATGGTTTGGGGTCAGTTTTGGTTTGTTTTATAGGGTTGTAAGTTTTTCAAATGTTGTGTGTCTACAATGTTTGTACTATAGTTATATATTGCAGTACATGAAAAAGTATTGTCAGAGTGCCATGGGCTACCTAAAGAAAAAGTACAACAGTAAATATTTCCTTTGTGAGATCCAGTCATACCATTTGTCTTAACTGAAATAATACGACAATTGAATAACACATGTACGTAAACAATCTTCTTTAGCTGACGCATTTACTGTATACCCTATTACAACAGCATGTTATACGTTGAGACCCATTTACGTAATGCAGTCCTGACACCAGAGGAATGCAAGTAGTTTTATGTCATATGGTTTCATTTAATTTCAATGCAATTACATACCCTTCAATAGTGGCGGCTGGTGCTCAAAATTTTTTGGGGGGCACAAACGAACTGAAAAATACTTAAACAAAAACATCAGACGTGAGTTGGATGCACAGCCTCCAAAAATATATTATATCCAATTTAACCCTTTTGGTTATTTGAACTTATTCTTTTTTCTTTTAGAACTATTCCATGCTATATGCTCCTGATGAGCGGTTGCTACACCGCGAAACGCGTAGAGCTTTCAGCCATTAATCTTTTATCTCAAGCATGGAATATCAAGATTTTACTGACCTTGTTTTTTTATCTATTTCAATTGGCAGTATTACAGTCCTTATGGTCATCATGGCCATTTTGGGTTCAACCATTGTTACTATTTCATTTATATGTACCCATGTGTCTCTATTCTCCCTCTAATTGCATAATTGTTTATAACTGTTACACATTATCGGTCCATGATTGACTATATGGAGGCAATATGCCCAGAACATTGTTAGAGGTTGATGCCCAAAATGTTCTACAACATATCATGGACTACAGAAAATAAACTATGATAGTCACTTGACTAGCAATCATCTGATGTGTGCTCCATTTAAAGTCCCACCCGTGCTCCTATACTACATCAATTGCAGCCACTGTGCCATCAATTGCAGCCACTGTGCCATCAAATGCAGTCACTGTGCCCATCATATGCAGCCGACTGTGCCCAGCAAATGCAGCCAACTCTGCCCATCGTATGCCGCCACTGTGCGCATCATATGCAGCCAACTGTGCCCATCATATGCAGCCACTGTGCCCATCATATGCAGCCTCTGTGCCCAGCAAATGCAGCCAACTCTGCCCATCGTATGCCGCCACTGTGCGCATCATATGCACCCTCTGTGCCCATCATATGCAGCCACTGTGCCCAGCAAATGCAGCCAACTGTGCCCATCATATGCAGCCAACTGTGCCCATCATATGCAGCCAACTGTGCCCCATCAATTGCAGCCTCTGTGCCCATAATATGCAACCACTGTCCCTAGCAAATGCAGCCAACTGTGCCCATCAATTGCAGCCGCTGTGCCCCCCTGCCCGCCTGTTGTCTGCCCAGCACTTACCCCATTGTAGGATGGGTAGCACGGTGATGGCTCCTGTGTCCTCCGTGCATGTCTTCTTCCTGTTCTGCTAGGCAGCCAATGGGATCGCCTCTGCCTTCAGCCAATCAGATGACCGGTATTACATCCGCACCTCCTGATTGGCAGAGCGGCAGTTCTGTGTTAGCAGAGGAAATATTTATTTGCTTTACTAGCACATTATGAAATACTTACCTTAGGACAAAGTCCTTTGAGCGGCACCCGGTCCCTGCTGAGATTGCTAACATCTCCAGCCTTTCTTCTGGCCACGATGACATCACCCCCATGCATGCAAGAAGCTCTGAAGGTCCTGCATGGTATAATTAAAAACTATACGGATTATTGATAGTAACATTGAGAACTACAATAGTAATAAATTATGTGAAGGAACAATAATAATAAGCTATAAACTGTCAACAACAAGAAATGAGGATCCTAGTATGTGATAGAGTGATCAAAGTAGTGTATGTTAGCTTTTCAGTGGAGGGCGGAAAATGATAGGAGACTAACAATGTGAAGTGAGCTACAAGGATTAACATCAAACATATGAAATTTATAAATATGTAATCATTCGATTTTGATGTTTCTGGGGCTCTCTATGTTTTTGTGCCTTTCTTCTTTTATTTATTATTATTTTTTCTGCTTTTTTGCTATATTGCTGTTACTGCGATTTTTTATTTTATTTTGCTTTTTCTTTGCCTTTTTTCTCTTTATTCACATATGGATCGATTAGGAACGATATCAAGAAACTTTACTTACAGCCCTCCTGACATATATATGAATAGAGGAAACTCTTGTTTTTTGTTTTTGATTTTTATTAACGGTCTCGGAGTGACTGCAGCATCGTTCCTTAGTCCATGTTTTTGTATGTACACACTTGATTTGATACATATATTTTTCTGTTTTTGTGTTTACATCTGACACATGGAAGTTCCTTGGTGTGTTTTGATAACTGAACACACACGTGTGAGTCGTTCACACATGTGGTGTGGATAATAATACCAATTTTTAAACTAATATTATTATTTTATGTTGCATGGGTTATACCCAATGTTACATGTTAATGTGGTTACTTAAACCCAATTTTAATATGTAATATGTTATTTGTAATTGGTTTATGTTTGTGTCAATGTGATTGTGAGTATTTGTTTTTTTTTACCTGTCTATGTGAGAGCTGTGGACAGTCACAGCTGTTCCATATTTTTTGATTGATTAATCATGCATGTGGGAGTGACCTTTGGGATACTTTTTTCCCATTGGCCACCACCACATATATATTCACGTCCAGGCTTATTCGTTTGTCCGGCACGGTATGACGGACCTTGAGAGCGCATGCATCGGTGAAGTTAGTGGCTGCATGCAGGATGAATATCTATAGGTAAGCCTATAATAAGGCTTACTTCTAGGTAAAAATAACAAAGTGGGCTTTACAACCGCTTTAGAGAACTCTAGGCAAAACATGTTTGTTTTTCACTTTGGACAGAGTAAGAGAGAGTTTTTTTTTTGCCATTTTTGTCCCGTTTGGGAGATTTACCTTCACTTCCTATCACATAGCCAAAACAGGAAATGAGAAAAAATCCCTGCAAATTAAGGGGATCCTTTGCCCCCCCCCCCCCCCAGGTCACCAGAACTATTGTCCCCATTGGAAGATTTCCCCTCTATTACTTTTCTGGGGACAACACAACATTTGGGATTTTCTTTTACTTTCACTTTCAATGATAATGGTAAACGGGTCAAATATAGAGGATGAAACTCCCTAACGGGCACAGGTAGCAATAAAAACCTGATAGGTGATGTCATATGACGTCCTCCCAGGATCGGGCTGCGCTCCGACGGGATCTGTCACTTTGTCCACTGGCGGATGACAGACCAGTGTCCCGGGCCGCTGCCGCTTCCCTGTTGCCACTGTGACCAATCCCAGCAAATCACATGACAAAATAGGAGAGAATATCTCTGCACTACCAGGACAACAATAAACGGAACACTAGCTGCAGTAGACACCGAACTGGTCAAACCGCACCAACAATAAGTAAATAAAAATAAATATATCGTGTCGCGCTCTAGTGAAAAAATTAGTACCATAAATAAAGTGCTAAATTAGTTAAGTGCTATATAAATTGACATTGCATTTGCAAAATTGCATAAAACGCATATATAGTGACAACGTATGTGCAAATATGCATAGAAACACATACAATTGCTAAATAATCACATAACCTTCAAGTTGTAAAAAAAGCATATAAAGTGAATTGCATAACCTTCAAATTGCATAGAATAAAAAGGTGCTAATGCTGACAAAAAATGAGGTACAGTCCAACAGTGCACATGAATAGAAAAAAATAAAAATAAAATGAAAATAAGATGCAGTGAAGTGCTGTTCTCCAAGTGACAGTCAGTGAAAATACAGTCTTTCAGTGCATAGGTGATGTGAATCCTCTTTAGTGTATAAACACCTCAGGTGTGCAGTGTGCAGTGTAAGGTAACAGCGTTTTGTAACAAATGGTGGTGGTCAGTAAATCTTCCAATGGCTCGCTTCCGATGTTCCTCTTGTGTGGTAGTGGCCAGGGGAAGCGTCAATGTACTAGATATCCTAATATGCCTTGGTAGCCTGATGTATAGTCTTCATATATAATGATAGGTTATCTATATATGCCTCAGGGACAGTGGACAGCCTCCTAGGTCTGTAAAAAGGAGAGGGGGACCCAAATCGTGAAGTATGTAATCACAGATATTTATTTGAGTTTGCATGCTTAAAAGTCCTCACATAATGAAACAGGTAAAAAAAAATAGATAAAAACAAGCAGCAAGCTCGTGTCCGGACCTCACTTCCGGTGCCTGTGTAAGCCAATCCAATGCGTATAGTCACGATCACGTGACTTCATCAGGGATATTTTTTGTTTTTTAGATCACATGACAACTGTACACAATGGCTTCCATTCATGCCATCCATTGTGTACTATTCTGTTGATTTCTGTGATTGGTCACAGTGGTCACATAGCACATCACAGCCCATCTGTACCATGTGATTAGCTGTGGCAAATCACAGCTAATCACAATAGTACAATGGTAAACCATTCAGAAAAAAAGTTTGTTAATAACATAGTGCTGGAAAAAAAAAAAATCCTGATCACCCCCCCAGAGTAGTACAGTGTTGGTAAAACTATATTGTTCTTGTCACAGTATGTTTAAAAAAAAAAAAAAAATTGGAAAAAAAAATGTAATAACAGGAAAAAATATTTAATCACCTCCCGTCCGCCATCAGCGGGCTCTCTTGTTCTGGACGTCATATGACTCCGCCCAGTCTCACTGTGATTGCGCACCTGCAGGGGCGTGGAGCTCGGTGATCGTGGATGCACTGTGTCCCTTGGAGATGGTGTGACCCTGATCTTGGTAAAGAGCCGGTGACGCGGCTCTTTACCCATGTGATCAGCTGTGTCCAATCAATGGAAGTGCCATTGATCGCCTCTCCTCCCCTCCCACTGACAGAGTATGAGGAGAGGAGAGCCGATCAGTGGCATCTTCTCACAGGGGAGACCTGTGGAGATAATCAGGGCACTGATCATCAGTGTTCTGATTATCAATGCAGCCCCAACAGTGCTCAGCAGTGATGCCAGTCAGTACCCATCGGGAATGCCAATCTGTGCTCATCAGTGATGCCAATTTGTGCCTATCAGTGATGCCAATCCATCTATCAGTGATGCAAGTCAGTCCTGCCTTTCAGTGCCTGCTCATCAGTGCCGCCCATCAGTGTCGATTATCCGTGCCACCTATCATTGCCCATAAATTCCACCTATCAGTGCTACATATCAGTGCCGCCAATCAGTGCCCATCAGCGCTGCATATTAGTGCCTCCTCATCAGTCCCTTCAGTGCCGCCTCATCAGTGCAGCCTCATCAGTAAAGAAGAAAAATTACAGATTTCCAAAATTTGCTGACAGAAACTAAGAAAAATATTTTTTTTTTCAAAAATGTTGGTCATTTAATTTTTTTTAGCAAAAAATAAAAAACCCAGTAGTGAATAAATACAACCAAAAGAAAGCTCTATCTGTGTGAAAATAATTATAACAATTTAATTTGGGTACAGCGTTGCATGACCATGCAATTGTCATTCAAAATGTGACAGCACTAAAAGCTGAAAACTGGCCTGGGCAGGAAGGGGTAAAAGTGCCCGGTACAGTATTGAAGTGGTCGAAGTATAACTGTCACAAATCTTAGCAGTGACAAGGCCAATAAATGTCCTCCTTTTGCATGATAATGCTGGGCTATATAGATAGCACTGCAGTGGTGCAGGGTACTTTTTACATCATTATTAATATCAAATGTAAAAAATACATGCAGTTTTCTTTGTAGTGTTAACTTGTTAAAAATACGCCATATTTTTATAGATTGGTTTATAGTTCTACTTTAGGTACACTAGTACAGCATTACTTTAAACTGTGATCGCATTGTGGCTATAACCATTATATAACATTATCTAAGACCCCCTTTCACACTGAGCCCCGGGCAACGTTAGCGGTAAATCGCTGCTAGTTTTAGCGGTGCTATTCAGCCTGCTAGTGACCGAAGAAAGAGTTAAATGCGCCCGTGTAGCACCGCCGCTGAATCGATTTGCAGGCGCTTCGGCAGCGGTGCCCATTAATTTCAATGGGCAGGAGCGGTGGAGGATCGCTGTAAACACCGCTTCTCCACTGCCCCAAAGATGCTGCTTGCAGGACTTTTTTTAACGTCCTGCCAGCGCAGCGCCCCAGTGTGAAAGCACTCAGGCTTTCACATTGGAGTGGCAGGGGAGGCGTTTTTCAGGCGCTTTACATGCGCTATTTTTAGCCCTTTAGCACCTGAAAAACGTAGCTTCTTACGTCTTAAAATTTTATGAAAATTAATGAAAATCACTGGAAAATAGTAAGCCACCAGCTTTTAGGTCTTTCCTCTAAATAAATGATGTTTAGGTGAATCTGAGAGGACAAATGCAGAGTATGTGCTGCTCTGACAGCAGTACTAGCAATCTCATAAATCAGATATGCTTTAGCTAATGGTTAATGGCAGCGAACATTCTTGAGCTTAAAATATTGCAGTACACAGTATTGATTTTATCTCCCCTAAGTTTGGACTCAAGGAGTAGACTAACCAGACAAACAAGGTACATGATTGCAAAATATCAAATATATACTTCAGTCAAACTAAGCGAACCTAACTTACTAAGCATACTTCAGTCACTTAAGCATACTTAAGTGACACAATAGGAGCTAACTCCATTTATTTTCCAACTTTGACACAGTGAAGTGTTTCTGCATCCCTCTGTCCAAATAGCTGGCTTTTATGTCCACATCCTTCCTTTTGGGCTGAGAATGCTGTTGACAAGTTTATTGCTTGCTGTATTTTCTGGCCTAAGTAGGTAACTGCAGCACAGATATGATTCAGTCTACATGTGACATCACTAAATGGAGAGCATAAAGTATACTTATTGCACTGTTGTCCGTGCCTTAGCTAAAGGTTCATATTGTTCATTTTGAGCTTTTGGTACCTACTGTCATGCTCACCCTAAATGCAGGTGGTCAGACACTATAGCGGGCTACTGTGTTCTTCACTTATAGCAGCTCCCTTTCCCATAGGGCAAGCAGGCCTACCAGTACTTTCCCCCAGGACTTCTACACGACTCTAGCACTGGGCAAAGCAAACAGGTACCTGCGGTTGGCAGGCAGGCAGAGTGGTTCAATGACCATCCCAGTAAAAGGCAGGCAGAGTTCAGAGAATAGTCAATATCTGGTCAGAGGTCATAAACAGGGAAAGCCAATCTAGCAGAGCAGGGCAGACAGACAGACAGAGAGCTTGATCAGATATTACACATGTTATCATACTCTATCACAAGGATGAGACTGAAGGTTTAGCTGGCCTAAATCAGGTCTGATCTTCACCCAGACTCTGGCCACAATCAATCACCTTGCAGGTGGACAGAAGTACAAGGAGAATGCCATAGCCAAAACCAGGATGCTGTAACCAGTAAAGCCCCATACACACGGTCGGACTTTTTCATGGATTCTGTCCGATCGGACAAGGTTGTTGAAAAATCAGACCGTGTGTATGCACCATCGGTTTGACCGACGGACAAAGTCTTATCTCCTGCTGGAAAGATTTGCCGTCAACACGGTCCGATCACACCAAATCCGATCGTGTGTACGGTTGTCCGACCGGACAAAGTGCTACGCATGCTCAGATCACATTACAAGACCAAAGCTATTGGCTACTAGCCTCTACGTAGTCCCGTCGTAGGCAACAATCGTCACCGCGTTCAGAATGATCGGATTTTCCGACAACTTTGTCCGACCGTGTGTACGCAAAACCAACATCGGACAAAGTATGACGGACATGGTCCGACGGACCTGGTCCGCGGATTGTCCGACCGTGTGTATGGGGCTTAACTATGACAGAGCAGGAGTGCATCTGCTCTTGACACCTACTGTCATGGTTATGCAGTAATCTTCCTCTGTCTGCTTATCTCTCCTCATGTGTTAAGACTAATAGGCCAGCCACTTCCACCTGGTGGTTTTTATAACCTCTCCTTTAAGCATGGCTCCACCCCAGGCCCTGTCAGGGAACCCTATATTAACCTGTGCACTGCAAGCCAGCGGTGCTGATCAACCATTGTGTATTCAGTGTGTGTTTGGCTTCCTGTTTCCTGCTTGCCGTGTGCTCTACGTTTGTCTCTGTTACCGACCTTGGCATGTTATCGACTATTCCGGTCTGCTTGTGACCTTGACCTTTTGGCGTGTCCTTGACTATCCCTGTCTGCCTGTGACCCTGAACCTTTGGTGTGTACTCTGTTCTAGTCCTGTCTGCTAGTTGCCCTGACCTCTGCCTTCTCCCTTTACTACCCTTGTTGTTCCAGCCTGCTGTTTCCTCCTCCTGTAGTCTACGAGAGCGTGAGCTGTGAGACCCTAGGAGCCGCGACCTGGAGCCAGACTGCAGCGCAGTCCATCCTCACCACCAGAGGCTCTGGTGAACACCTGCTGGCTCTTAGACTCCGCACCCTGGGGAATCTATGCTTTAGCTCCCACTGGGATCTGTGTTAGTGATCCAGTAGACCTGCTTCCTGAAACTCCCTGGGTACAATCCACAGCAGTCAGTCCTAGGGTCCACTACCTTAGCGTAGCACTTCCGAATCCTATGGAGTGCATCTGTCACCTGGTCTCAGGTGACCTGACACCTACCTAATAAATTCCAATTGGAAATCTAGTTATCATCCCAACATGCCTTCTGGTTTTACATAGATCATCTGCATTGTCTAAAAATGGCCTGCTCCATCCTTTGCCACTTTATAGACCACATTCTTTCCCAACCAATTTGATATTTCACTTCAGTTGCTTGTTAAACTGGTAGTAAACCGGCAAAAAAAACAAAACCAAAAAACCTGCAAGACAATAGCATAATGTGTTAGTATGCATCGCATACTAGCGCATTATGAAATACTTACATTAGAACAAGGCTCCCGCAGCTCATCCAGTTAACGCCGAGGGGGCTGACATGTTCCCCCTGCATTTCTTATGTGTTCGTGGGCTCCGGCGCTGTGACTGGACAGAGCTGCAATGACGCATGCGCACGGGAGACTTTCGCTCCGTCAAGGTCCGGCATGAGCCGCGGAACCTTTAGTACGCATGCACCGCTAATGTCAGTGGCTGCATGAAAGGTGAATATCTCCTAAACCGTGCAGGTTTAGGAGATATTAATTTTACCTACAGGTTAACCTTATTATAGGCTTACCTGTAGGTAAAATCAACCAAGCGGACAATACAACCGCTTTAACTTCAGGCAAAACCAAGGGCTTCCTTATGAAAGTGACATGCAGCTAATTACATATTATTCCTTATATAGAGGGTTTGCACATATCTGTCACCATTCTTGAGGATCATTAGTTCACCAATTGATTATCCTTCTTGCATTTGGTCACTGTATGAATGCAGTCTTCTTGTGTGATGGGATTACACTATGTAAAGATCAATATTAAAGCAAGAGTCTATTCTTTAGTCAGTCTTCCTTTGTTATTCCAAGGTGCCATGCTAATTGATGTGGATGTACAATCTTCCCTGCAGGCTTTTGTATTTTCACAGAATACTAGACATGTGCATTCGTTTTCGCATTTTCGTAGACATGTATATTCGTTATCGTTTTAACAAACGATAACGAAAGTGCAGAATCCGAAAAACGAAAGATCCGACATAAACAAATGCTTTATTTTTGTTTTTGTTGTGACAACAGTTCAATATAGATAGGAGATTCGATGCTGAAAATAACAATCTGTGTCCATCGAACCTGTGGTCGAATGTGCCTAACCTTAACTCTATTAGTCCAAGATTATTCTACATAGAGAGAAAAGATTTGACATAGAGAGAAAAGATTTGACGTAGAGAGAAAAGATTCGACATAGAGAGAAAAGATTTGACGTAGAGAGAAAAGATCGCTGCTGGAATTGGGTGGGGAAGTAAAATAAAAATAATGATGATGATGAATGTTATTGGCTGATTATAACCAAAGAGGAGGAGCAGTAAAATAGCTAGAACGAAGTACACACGTACAGCCAACTTACTTTCACTTACGATTGCTAGCAGAGAGAGACGCACACACATTTCAGAAGACAGTCAATCTTAGCTGGTCCGTTTGTCAGAGAACCTGAATTATTTAGCAATTAAGCATAAGCACAGCAGCAGAACAATAGTGAAGCAAGCTACAGTTCAACCTAACTTTTTCATAATAATCTGCTGCTATTGTGTTAGTGTTGTAAACTTGATAGTCATACTAGTGTTGTGATAGCCTCAGAGGCTTCCCGTGTTGTGTGGGGGGGGGGGGGGGGGGATTTATTATTATATATTATATTATAGATTGAGATTCTATATAGATTCTATGTATCTTGTTACCTGTCTGATCAGTGATCACTATCACCAGTCCATTTTCTGTTTGAACTATATACATTCAACATGAACGACAAAGATTCGACAAAGCAACGAAAAACATACAAACGTTGAATCTTTGGCTTATGGTGTCTGTCGAAAGTTCTAAGAAGATTCGACGGAGCAGCTAAACTATACAGAGTCATACAGTTTAGTTGCTCCGTTGAATCTTCTTTGAACATTCAACAGACACCATAAGCCTTCAATGACAGATTTGACCTTAATTCATTTGGATTTTCGGACAAATGCAATTTTTAACGAAAAACTAAATAAATAAAAATGAATTTCGGGAGTAACTAAATAAATTAATTTTTACATGTACGGCAGTCTATGGGAAGAATGTTCCTTATATTGGTATCAGTGGGAGGGAAACTGCCTCTTACATCACTGTCAGTAAACAGAAGCATGCCTTTTACATTTGTGTTAGTTGGAGGAAGAGTACCCTTACACAGAAAGTGTTAGCGAGCAGAAGACTGTCCTGCCAAGTCTCTGCAGTAGGAGCTCAGCCCCAAAACAATTTGGACACTGTCAAGAAAAGAGCAATCTGCTTGACAATGGCTATCAGACCAATTGACTGCACGATGCGGGTACATGAGTGCCAACCAGATACAGAAAGCTAGCATTTTTTTTCCATAGAAGGGTTGTTGAAACCAAAAATCCCCTATCTAGTGCCACATTGCAAGCATCACATCAGTTGGACAACCCTTGCAATTTTGCAAAAAGCTAAAGGTAATGGTGCCATGGAAAAGTGGGAAGGTATGCCTTCTCCAATCAAAACCTATGTATTTCATATCTTTTGATTACCCATGCGTCTTCATTAATATCTAATGTATGGTGTCATAAGTTATAACATCCTATCTGATGATGGAGTTTTTTGTTGATATACAATGATGTCTTAGAAAGTACTTACTATACAGTAAGTAGAGCTGTTGCTGTTTTTTTTTTTTTTAACTATGAAGGGCTAGAACTACAAATATGACTCCATATGTATATTATTCTTAGTTTAACTGAGATAGTCAAAAATCGAGAAAGCAAAATCAGTTTCTTGGCTGCATCATATAATAAGCCTTTTCTGTACTACAAATACTTTATTCCAGGGGCGGCTTGTCCATTAAGGGCGCATGGGCGCTGCCCCCCCTGTCCATCGCCGCTTCCCCCTATCCATGCGTCCGGCCCCTTTCAGGACACCGGATGCATGAATTCCAATGCGGGGTGGGTGTTTTTTTGAAGCACCTTATTAGAGCCAGAGGTTCCAATAGGCTTCAAATTAGTATGGGCTCGGGGTGCAGAGAATGTGAACGAAGTCCACCCAGGTGTGTTACAACAGCGAATTAATAGTCACTATTGTAACACTGATCCTCCTCCCGGCCAATCAGGAAGAGGGTTTTGAGACCCGTCACCCAATTGGAAGAAAGGACAGGCGATCCTAATGGGCGCCTAGGAGGAGGGGAGGAGCCGCACGCTGGAAGCCGCAGACGGAGGAGAGGGCACGGAGCCACTGCATGCTGCCCGCTCCCTGCTACCCGCCTAGACTGGGTAAGTGCCGGGCTGACCGGAAAACAGTGGGGGGGGTGCAGACGCCCGGTTTGGGGGGGGGGGGTCGGTGGTTGTTTGCTGCCCACCCCACCAAAAAAAAACACCAGCAGCCCCTGCTTTATACAAATAATAATAAAAAGTATAAGCTACATTTTTAAAGCTCCTACACTTTCCAAAAGGATTACATTGATTTGTTGCAATGGATAAAAAAAGAGTTATAAAGAGCCTCAAAAACGTACCCTCCTTTGAGGAAGTGCAGTTCTGGGTTCCCCCCAACACTGCTCACAGAGAAAAGCCTGGGTGTTTGGTCATGTTATCTCTAGTGAAAGAAGAAAAAAAAATAGATCAGTTTAGCAGATCCAGCAATTTTAGAGTTCATGTACCCAACGGCTTTTGGTCATGTGTTCAGAATTTTAGGGAGTCTAGAGCAGTATTTTCTCCTGTAGAGTTAAATATTTCAGCTGTCTTTTTTTTGTGTACCACATCAAACACGAACATGTGCTACGGTATATGTCCGCTTTACTGAATTGTGCAATCTGCTGTGGCTCATTGTGAGGCCATGTTTAATTACAGGCAGCTTTGGTATGCATCTGTATATCCCAGTGAATCGCTATCAAATCAGATAATAGTGCGTTCATTTGTCAATGCCTAATTTTAATGGCTCATTGTATCTAAAAAAAAAAAAAATATTATTTTGCGAATCACAGCTTTCTAAAACCACTATTATCTTTGTTTATTTCTAAAATATTTACAAAGCAGTAATGAAATTATGTGCGTGTGTGCCAAAGAAAGAAGTGAGAGAAATCTCAAGAGGAAGGAAATCGGTATCAATCATCACTGTTCACACCTACTGTTGACCACAACTTGCTCACAGTAGTTCCCTGGTTAAAGGAGACTCTTGCATATGTTCAAATGTAAAGTTAGCCCCACAGACAGACTAGGTTCGCCTTTAATGGGATCCTTTTTCATTTTCTCAGAATGATCGGGCGATTGATTTTTTAAAAGTACATGTTTCAATTCCGATTACACAATTTAATCATCTTACATTACACAGCTGTAGTGCAGATTCCATTACTATACATTTTTTTTCTGCATCTGTCAGTTTTGTACTCGCTGCACTGCTGTTTGTTTTTCTTCCTAGCTATTTTTCAGCTTTTATTTGTGAAAACCGCTGGTAAATAATTATTATGTTACACATGCATTGTCTGTTTGCCATTAGGCGGCATTCACAGCTGAGCAGAGCGACTTTCAGGCGATTTTGTTTGATTTGAGAAGTTTTGAGCATTTTTAGAAGTGTACTACAAGCGTTTTAGAAACGTATTACAAACATTTTACAGCTTCAGGTGTTTTTGTTTAGCCAATAGAAAGCACTAGGGGGATGAGAGGTGGAGGAGATTAGGGGAGGAGAGCTGCTGTTCGAGCAGAAAACGTACAACAAAACGCTCATATAACGCTCATGTCGCACATTTTCAGGTGTTCCCATTGCAGTCTCTGGGGCCCAATCTGCCTCCAATCTGCCAAAAAGAAGCTCATGTACTTTTATGAGCGACAGGCATTTTTCTTCAGGCTATTAAAGGAATAACAAAACTGCAAAGTAAAAATGGAGAGTGACCTTCGCGCTTCACTAATGGATAGTGGAACTGGGTGATCCACACGTGTAAATTAATATATTAAACAAATAAGTGCAAGTGTGCAAAATACCCTTGTAGGTAATACAGGGTTAAATGTAAATATAGCAAGTGTAAAATAATTGAAAAAAGATGTAGGTGTTATTCAGTGTAGATACAATATCTTACAAGAATTTCTAACTAGCAGCCAAACCTAGTCGTGTTCACAATACACAAAAATAGAATAATAAGTAAAGTGATTCAGCGCATAGATTAAAACACACATCTAAAAAGTGTAGCACTTGTAGGAAAATATCCACAAGTGTGTAGGCTGAGTATTTTTCTTTTCCGTATGACTGATGCTATTTGACAACTGTCAGCAGACTGGCCATGTGTAATCCATAAACAGGCTCACTAGACTCTCACCTCATGTATTCTTTAGTTCCGCGTGTGGTATCAAATTACTGTAGTCTTTCTCCACCATCCGGATGCTTATCCTCCTTTAGGGCACCTTATCACCATGCAGTGGAATGGAGTCTCTCGCTGGGGCCAATGTCCTCTACGCGATGTTTAACCAGCATACATCTAAATGGGATCACATGTTAGCTGGCTCTCTTGTAGGGCATGAAATTTGAGTCCCCGGACGTTAATCGGGTGTTCACAGACAGTGTCCTCACTGATACGAACTGATGAAGATGCCGCCCATTTCAAGACCCATTTAATGTTACAGTCACAGATGAGGGATTCACTACCGAAGAATTCTTTAACACACACAAGAGCATGAGATCAAGGTCTGGGACTTACCTCTGTGGTAGTGGTAAGTCCCAGACCTTGATCTCATGCTCTTGTGTGTGTTAAAGAATTCTTCGGTAGTGAATCCCTCATCTGTGACTGTAACATTAAATGGGTCTTGAAATGGGCGGCATCTTCATCAGTTCGTATCAGTGAGGACACTGTCTGTGAACACCCGATTAACGTCCGGGGACTCGAATTTCATGCCCTACAAGAGAGCCAGCTAACATGTGATCCCATTTAGATGTATGCTTGTTGAGCATTTTAGAGCTACATGCTTCAAGCATAAAATTGCTCAGGTGTGAACAGGGCATTAATAATTTTGTCCATACATCACGTGGTATCTAGGGGATGCTGAATATAGTTAGTCCAACCCTTCTTCTTCATGCTTTAGCCTCCTATGATTTTTTGGACCTATCTGATGCTCATCTGTTATGATCTGCATAGGTTTTGTGGATTAAAGCTTTCTACCCAATCTGCAAGAAGTCCTTTGGATCAAGTCACTGTCTGCCAAGCTACTGAGACTATAAATTAAGCTATCTCATCACAACTGGATCAGTTAGAGGGTTCAAATGTACAGTGCTTAGATGGAAGCAGAACAGACAAAAAAGCATTTAGCTCCAGTAAAAAAAATCTTCTATAGCTCAAGTATATAATGTGAGATGTGATTTAGACCCTGCATTTACATCAGTTTAGGACAGTGCAGCCATTGTCATACAAGCCTGTACATGCCTGCAAGCTAATCACAGCACAACATCTTGCAACCTACAATACCAATACTACAGTGATTGCTTAATGGGACTGTTATACAAGTCAATGTATGCATTATAGCTGCCTGCATTGCTACATGACATTCTGATTTCTGCTTATAATTTCTGCTCAAACAAATGGGACAGAAAGCAGTATGTGCTCCACATTAGCAGTCAAGAGTTGACTGGCAAAAGAGACTGCCAGTCAACTCTTTTATTGTCAGCACAATGTAAAAGCAAAACATTACATTTTCAGCTGAAGCTGAATCAAAGCAAGAACCAAATTTTTTCCCAGATCAGGAACTAAGCAGATGAAGTAAACACTTAATTAAACCCACGTAGCAGGTTCAACAGAATTATGAGTGTGACGGACCTCGTACCCAAGATGTCCGCCGTAAATGCTTCCTCTGTCCGGTACCATACAATCCAAGACCCCTTAGCTCACCCAGTCACCAGACAACACCAGTGTGGGGTACATCAGGAATTAATCTTTATTTGACATGTCACACATATATACAGCTAGATGACTAAAGCCTAACCTAATTAGCATGAGCTAATTATCTTAATCAACACTGGGCTCCATCATTCAATTGCAGGGTTAATTAGCACACACAACAATAGGTGAAACACTTCTACAAGCCAGACTATACTCAATTACATAACAGACAGGCTGTCTGGAGTTCATTACATTAGCATCTCTTGCTAATATGCCAAATACACATACAGATTCTATGTGTATTGGGGGGCCAGCATGGACCTGAATCCAAGTACCACCAGCTCAGGGGTCCCAGGCTTGCAGCTCAAAGAGCACTGTTCCCCCAAATTCCAGGGCCCATAATCGCAAGGTAATAGGCTCGCGTTCAGTCCCCTCCAACAGCCTGTGTCCCGGCTAGGTCTGTCACAATGAGTTCATTAAAGAGGAACTGCTGGTTAATGTTAATCACTTATGGTACAACATGGTTGATTGAATGTCATCCCTTTCTCAGCCTTCTCATGAGGTACTGCAACTAGAGGGCACTCTCAAACAATCCATCGCTACCTTCGAGAGTTACCAAAGACTGTGCCTTAAATATACAAGTCAGTCCATGTATGGCCGCCTTAAGTCCCCCATCCAGGTCCCTTCCCACCTCTGGTTCTGGTGTGGACCTCTAATGCAGTGCTTGAATGGCACTCCGAGACTGCCAGTCCCCTACTCTCCCCCTGTGATAATGTCAGCCCTCTTCTCTCTCCTGAGAGGACCAGGCCAGCAGCCATCCAATAGGAAGTGTCCACATCATGCAGGATGTGAAGTGAAAACACAAAGAAGGACCCCAAGCAGAAACCTAACAGAAGAGAGCTGAAGTGTTATGTGACAGCTGCTTAAGGTAAGTAAAAAGGGTTAACAACAAAGCCTGGGGAATGCCCAGGAAAAAACCCAAGCCTACTTACCACCAGCTAGCAGAAAACCAAATTAACCTGTCTAACAGTGCGTTAAAAACAGGGGTTTAGTCCGAACGCATTTGCAAACGCATGCGTAAGCCACAGAGCCTCGTCACGGCACCCTGATATCTGTGGTCCTAAAACTAAAATATGAGTGTCCCCACAGTGGAGGCACATGCATTCTAATGGATAGATGAGGGCAGGTGGACTGAAGGGGAGCCACCCCTTCTTAAAGGTACAGGAGCACACCAAGCACCCAGCAAATTGCACAATGGCTGCAAAGGTGTTGGTGCGTTGCTGGACCAATACAAACACCAACATGATAATGATACAAAAAACTCGCCACCACCCTCATCTATAGCTGGCTATAGCAGTAAGCAGCATTGGAAGGCTGAAACAGATAACAACAAAGCCTGGGGAATGCCCAGGAAAAAACCCAAACCTACTTACCACCAGCTAGCAGAAAACCAAATTAACCTGTCTAACAGTGCGTTAAAAACAGGGGTTTAGTCCGCACGCATTTGGTTAAGTCAGGTAAGTAAAAAGGGGCATTTAGTTAGTTAAATGGGGATGACATCTTTAGATAAGAGGGGCTTTAACCACTTTCCGACCGGCGCGAGACGATGTACGTCCCTTTTTTGAAGAGGGATATCTCGGTAACGGCAGCAGCTGCTGCCACAACCGAGATATCCATCTCTTCAGGCGCCGGTCGGCATTCCGATAATGGTGGTCATCGCAGCGGATTCGCCGCGAGATCACCGTTATCGGCGGCGGGAGAGGTGCCCCCCCCTCCCGCCGCTCTCCCGCCGCTTACCGGAGCCGTCGGCAGCGGCGGAGGTGATCGGGTCCGTTCCCTGCCTGTGCATAGAGATGAGTGACGCTAAGATGGCCGCCACTCATCTCTATACCATAGGAGGGCAGAAGCGACGTCAAAAACGTCACTTCCGCCCATACGTCTTAAAGAGAAATGTACAAATGTCATTTTTTTAAATGACTTTTTTTTTTTTTTTTTTTTCAGTCCAAATATGAGATCTGAGGACTTTTTGACCCCAGATCTCATATTTAAGAGGACCTGTCATGCTTTTTTCTATTACAAGGGATGTTTACATTCCTTGTAATAGGAATAAAAGTGAGCCAATTACATTTTTTTTAAAAAACAGTGTAAAAATAATTAAAATCAAGAAAAATAAATAAGAAAAAAAAAAAAAAACGACGAGCTCGTGCGCAGAAGCGAACGCATACGTGAGTAGTGCCCGCATATGAAAACGGTGTTTTTTTTTTTTCAGTCCAAATATGAGATCTGAGGACTTTTTGACCCCAGATCTCATATTTAAGAGGACCTGTCATGCTTTTTTCTATTACCAGGGATGTTTACATTCCTTGTAATAGGAATAAAAGTGAGCCAATTAATTTTTTTTTAAAAAACAGTGTAAAAATAATTAAAATCAAGAAAAATAAATAAGAAAAACAAAAAAAACGACGAGCTCGTGCGCAGAAGCGAACGCATACGTGAGTAGTGCCCGCATATGAAAACGGTGGTCAAACCACACATGTGAGGTATCGCCGCGATCGGTAGAGCGAGAGCAATAATTATAGCCGTAGACCTCCTCTGTAACGCAAAATATGCAACCTGTAGAATTTTTTAAACGTCGCCTATGGAGATTTTTGAGGGTAAAAGTTTGATGCCATTCCACGAGTGGGCACAATTTTGAAGCGTGACATGTTAGGTATCAATTTACTCGGCCTAACATTATCTTTCACAATATATAAAAAAATTGGACTAACTTTACTGTTGTCTTATTTTTTTATTCAAAAAAGTGAATTTTTTCCAAAAAAAGTGCGCTTGCAAGACCGCTGCGCAAATACGGTGTGAAAAAAGTATTGCAACGACCGCCATTTTATTCTCTAGGGTGTTAGAAAAAAAACAATATATAATGTCTAGGGTTCTAGCAAAAAAAACTGTTTTAAACATGTAAACACCTAAAATCCAAAACGAGGCTGGTCTTAAAGTGGTTAAGTTAACATGAGAAAGGAAAGTGTCACAAAAACTGTAATTTCACAGTTTTTCACAGCAAAGCCTAAAATACATTTGTTTCAATAAATATAATGTAAACATCCCTGCACTTACACACAAATGCATAATACAGTTTCTGCATTAATGAATAGGTCTTCTGTATTCTGTATTGTATTCTGGGCCGCTGGCTTTGTTGATACTAATAATGCAAGTCAATGAGAATGTTGAATACGTGCCCTATAAAAATACCCAAAAACACCAACAAGGCCTTTCTTTAGCATTATCTTAGATATTGCTCTGGCTGGCCCAGGCTTTGTTCTGACTTTAGAAAAGCTTAAAAACACTTGTCAAAGTGGTTGTTAAGTCACATACCCCCATTACATGTATCCTCTCTGTTTTATGAAGATCTAAAATACTTTTTTTTAAATTATAATCTTAAATACCCTTTCTCACACCTCTGCTCTGCGGTCACGTGATACCCCTCAGCTTTAAAGGCTTGCTTGGCTGACATTCCTTCTGGCTCCAGATCCTGCTTGCTGTTCTACTACGCTCATCTCTGGCTCCCTGACATTTTGGCTTGTCTGACTATCTGTTCAGGTTCCTGAACTCTGGCTATGTATGTTTTGACTACGTTTACTCTGTTTACCTTTTTTTATTATTATTAAACAAGTGTGATTTAACTGTACTTCTGTCTCAGTCTGATTCATGGTTTCTGACAGGAAGACACAGGAACAGGCAGGATCATCCAGGTAATTTAGAACATAACAGAAGGGGACAGATTACACTGCAACAGCACTATGCTGTTATTCATGCTTTAAAACAGGAGCTTTTTTTCTTTTTCTATTTTTTTTTTTTAGGGTTACAACTGCTTTTAGGTTTGTTAAAGTCATATAAGCATTGATAAGACCTAAGAAGCATTTTTTTTGCCCAAATAAATACGCCTTAAAACACTTGCCTGTGCTATTAAAAATAAGAGACATGCTTTAGTACTCCAAATACAGGAGTGAAATTCCATATACAACACACTTTGTATATACTTTTGCAGAGAGTACAAACATCTGTACTTCCTGTGTGTAAAATCGAAAAGTCTCATTTCCCCATCCTAACCTCTTATAAAGTTGAGTGCCATGCACACAGCTAAATACAGCTAAATACACTGATGTACATATGTATATAGAAACTGTGTTGCTTGCAAAAAGATTTGTTATTGTGTTAAACCAGACACAGGCAGGTTAGATGGGGAGCTGGTGAGCTGGGCACCACTGTTCAAAGACCTACCATAGCCTGAGCCTGGACACCTACCCTTTGTACTCCTATATGCATGTTTACAGTGTTAATATGGTCATACACTAAGTGAATTTCAGACGGTTCTGGCTGCTTTGTGATTGCCCACCTTTCCTCTCCCCTGTTCCCTCACAGAAGGCTTTGAATTTTTGAATGATTTTACATAGTACCCAGTATACAGCCACGCAAGGAAAATGAGAAAGATTTCTCTTCTGCCTGTGATAAACGCATTCTTATTTAAAATCTGAACTGTTGGGAAATTTGTCAAATAGAACCTGCCCTTGGTGGTGGTGCACTTCTGTATGTGGCTAATGTGGGACATAATGTGCTGTGCCTTGTGGCTGCTCTAAGCTTTTGACTTTTCTCGGTTAGTTACTGAGCTTGCTTACATCAGTCTTGACTTAATTTCTTTGTGCTGGTAGAATTTTCAAAGAAACACCTTTGTGGGAACTAGAGGGTGATCTTTCAATTCTAGCATGGGCCTAAGCACTCATCCTATCTCTTTCCTTATAAGACCCTGGTGTGCTAATGTTTCACTTTTCCTTTGTTACAAGACACAAACATGCTCAGATATTATATTTTAGCACTTAAAAGAGTCTTTTTGTGAAGTTGGCTTTACCATATGAAATACTTGTGTAGCGGGGTTCTACCCCTTTTAGGCTTAGAGACTACATCTCCCAGGATTCCCCAGGCCCCAGGGCTGCTGACTTCCGCCCGGGAGGCTGCTGGGGGAGATTATAAAAGGGAAGAGCGGAGACCGCCTCTTCCTCTTGGGACACTTCCTCTTCTGAGGCCTGACAGGACTGGCCTGCCTCTGCTGACAGAGCGTGTGACGCGGAGACTACAGCCAGCAGAGACACCTGTGCGGACCGGAGCTGAAGGCCTGAAGCCTGGGCCTTGCAGCCGATGGAGTGAGACTCTCACCCCTCAGAGTCCACAGCAGCGGAGCGGAGACTTCCCCTTACTGTCGGTCGGACGGAGCTGATGACCGGAGTTCAGGGCTGTGACTGAGGAGACCGGACGCCGCCATTGAAGAGACCAGAGCCGCCATTAGAGGGACCGGATCGCAGGACGGTACCCCAAGGATTGGTGAGAGAGCCGGAAGGCTCATCCTGCATTGACACACACGTTTTATGCCTACTGAACTGCCTAGGCGCAATTTACCTCAGAGCAGCAATGTTACTTTTGTGGATTACAAATGACACCATTTAAAGCTACATGTGCACCACCTCTACAGATTTATTGCCGGTGAAGAACACTGTACTAGTACAAGGACTGAGCTCTATTGCTAGGGATCAGGCCTGGTCCATTAGGTAGGCGCAGATAGATTTATTGCACCTCAGGGGTGTATAGCAGACGGTCGCCACACTTGGCGCTCCGTTTCCCCATTGTTAGATTGATATACCTGTGTACATGTTAAAGTGCATATTGCAGGGACCTGCTAAAGTATTGTAGGATATATGTTTAAATGCATGTTGCTATTCTTTTTCCTTACTGACAAAAGTAAAGCCAGTTATTCTTATCTCAGCAGTCTGCTTGTGAGTTCATACCAATTACACTTAGAGTATAAGCTAAGTTTTATGTGCATAGGGACGTACCCCTTTACTAACTGTGCCAGAGCGGGTAGAGCCAAATTGCCGGGGGTTGGTGGAGCTGTACTCAGGGACCCAAAACAAACCAGCGGCTCTCTTAACTGGGGGTAGCGCTACACGTGGGGGCTCGTAATCCGGGATCCTGAGTCAGCGGGAAAAGCCGCCAGAAGGTACCGGCATGGACCCAATAGAAGTGGGACGGTGGTCCGCAACATGGGCCGCTGACCCGGCCGCAGCAGCAGTCATTGAACTGCCAGGGATGTGGCAGAGAGAGGCAGTCAAGCAGCTCATAATGTCATTATCCCCATGCCAGAAGTCATGGATAATGGACATGAGAAATGATGCTGGGTACACATACGCCTTAATAGAATGGAAGGAAGAGACTCCAGAGCAGTTCAGGAGCCAAAGCATACAGGCACCGAATGGTCAGGCCTATCAAGTGCTGCATGCGCTGCCGCGCAAGGGGGAAGGTTCTCCTATGAAAGCCATTCTATCCCCAAAGAAGGAAGAGCAGAAGGGCGCGGAAAGTCCCGCACCCGCACACACTACTCTTAGTGCAGAACTGTGTGCTGTCCTAGGGGAAATTGTGACTCAGTGCAGAAGAGACCCCGGGGATTACCCAATGTCGGGATACAGGAAACTCCGGATGTTTTCAGGGAGGACACCTGTACCCTCGGGAGAAGAGGGATTTGAAGAGTGGTTAGATGGTGCCACGCAGGCCCTAGAAGAATGGGAGGTCTCAGAAGGCAGAAAGAAGCAAAGGATTGTTGAGAGCCTAAAAGGACCTGCCTTAGAGGCCATACGCAATCTGAAGACAAGTAAAAAGGATTGCACTGCCCAGGACTACATAGACATCCTGGAAGGTGTGTTTGGTGGGACAGAAAAAGTCACAGAACTTACCTATCAACTGGAACACTGTTACCAGAAGACAGGGGAGAAGCTGTCAGAGTACATGGGACGCATAGACAAGATCCTGCATAGGATTATCCTGAAGAAGGGGATAGATCCAGGGAAGGTAGATGAAGCCCGTGCCCAGCAGGTGATGAGGGGAGCCCAACCCCTGGACCCTGTCGCACTAATTCTACGCACCCGGCAGGATGGGAAGAGCCTGGACTACCCTGACCTCATCCGAATGGTCAGAGAAGAAGAGGCCATGTTGGAAGAGAAACGGGAGAAGCAGGTGATGGGGTCTACAAGGCTTCCAGTGGCCACGGTCAGGTCGGCCTTAACCCCTGCAAGAGACACAGAGGTAGATGCCCTGAAGTTGCAGATGTCCCAGATGATGGAGATACTGACGTCTCTAGTGGCGAAAGAGACGCCCAGTCCCAAGAAAGAAACAAGCAGGAGGGAATTGTTTCCAGCTGTCCCAGCACCAGCATCCCCACCTGACTACGGTGAGATGATTTGCTTTAATTGTGGAGGAATTGGTCATATTGCAGCTGTATGTTCCAGTCCCTTGACAAAGAAGGCAGAAAGCCGCCAGCCGGCGGGAAACGCCAAAGGGCCCCGGTGAAGGAGTCAACCGGGTGCCCATCACCTTCAGTGAGCTCCAAGAAGCACAGCAGGAAGAGAAAGCGAGGAGACCAAACCCCTCGGAAGGAACCCAGGGATCCTCAACCAAGGTGCACTCCAGAGAAAGGGGGCAAGACCCCTCCGGAGAGACACAGCACCCCCAAGCGTGAACTCTTCAAAGTGAGAGATAACAATGTCCCTCAACGGGTTCACACTCCCACTAAGAGGGAGAAAATCAATGCATACCAGGCTCAAGAAAGGAGCAAGTGCAAATCAAGTGCTGGTAAAGCAAAGAGTCCAAAGAAGAGGACAGCATCAACTAGGCCCTACCCAGAGGAGCTAGTTGGTCCATCCCCTACAGTACCCATCCAGGTGGGAGGAGTGTACACGAAAGCTCTCCTGGACACTGGAGCACAAGTGACCCTGTTGTACAGGGACTTCTATGACAGATACCTGAGTCATCTGCCAATACAGAAGATAGAAGAGCTGGAGATAAGGGGATTGGGAACTCAGAGTTTCCCCTATGATGGATACTTACCCATCAGACTGACGTTTGACCCATCCGTAGCTGGGAAGTCTGAAGTGTTCGACACCTTAGCAGTGGTGTGTCCCCGCCCACCAGGAACCAGTAAGACGTCCCTGATCATAGGGACGAACACGGACCTAGTCAGAAGGCTTCTGACCCCCCTGGTGAAGAAAGAGAATCTTTCAACTCCCAAGATCCATCCCATGCTGAAGGCAGCCTATCAGCGGTTGGTCCTAGAGCAGAAGACCCCAAGTGAGGGGATAGGAAGGGTATGGAGGCTTGGAAAAGAAGGAGCAGTGTTACAGCCTGGAGAGGTGACCTGCATGAGAGCCACGGTGAAACTTACCTGGGAGCAGCCTGGCCCCTTTGTGATGTTGGAACCTGACCCAATGGAGGGTCACTCAGGTCTGGAAGTGATACCAGAAGTAATTTCACTGAAGGACCTGAAGAAGGCTAGAGGCAGAGTCCCTGTCAGTGTGAGGAACCCCGCGGAGCGGCCCGTGGAGATCCCTGCCAGGATGCTTCTGGGACAGGTGAGTCCTGCTGTCCCAGTTGGCTGGTCAGAAGTGAAGGGGACGGGTGAAGGAGAAGATGTTTGGAAGAAACTCTCCATGGAAAACCCAAACCTACCTGGAGCTTGGAAAGAGAGAGCCAAGGCCCAGCTGACCAGATGGGAGAAGATTTTCTCCAAAGATGAGTTTGATGTGGGGTGTGCGAGGAGTGCCACCCATCGAATCCGCATGCAAGAGGACAAGCCATTCAGAGAGAGAGTCAGGCGAGTCCCGCTAGCAGATCTGGAGGATCTGAGGGAGCAGCTTGCGGAACTGAAGAAGACGGGAGTGATTAGGGAGTCCAGAAGCCCCTATGCCTCCCCAATAGTGGTAGTCAGGAAGAAGAATGGGTCATTGAGACTCTGCATTGACTACAGAACTCTCAACAGGAGGACCATTCCTGACCAGTACACCACGCCAAGGATAGAAGATGCCTTACAGAGTCTATCTGGAGCTAAGTGGTTCAGTGTGATGGACCTAAAGAGTGGGTATTATCAAATCCCCATGCATCCAGAAGATAGAGAAAAGACTGCCTTCATAACCCCAGTGGGATTCTTTGAGTTCAACAGGATGCCTCAGGGCCTATCTGGAGCTCCTGCCACGTTTCAACGCCTAATGGAAAGGACAGTTGGAGACATGAACCTCATGTGTATCTGGACGATGTCATTGTCTTTGGAAAGACTTTGGAAGAACATGAAGCCAGGTTGGAGAAAGTACTGAAGAGGCTCAGTGAAGAGGGACTTAAACTTTCTCCAGAGAAGTGTCGGTTCTATCAGTCTTCTGTGAACTATCTGGGACACATAGTGTCTGAAAAAGGAGTGTCTACAGACCCTGAGAAGCTGGAGGCAGTTACTTCGTGGCCAAGGCCCACAACAGTTACAGAACTTCGGTCTTTCTTGGGGTTCTGCTCCTACTACCGCAGGTTTGTGGATGGATTTGCCCGCATTGCCAAGCCCCTCAACGAGCTGCTGAAGACAGAAGGAGAGGAGGATGGAATGGGGCCTAGGAGGTCCAGTGAGTCGGTCCAAGACCAGTGGAACTCAAGGTGTGAAGAGGCTTTCAGAACCTTGAAGAGAAGTCTCACCACAGCCCCAGTTTTGGCCTACGCTGATCCCACTAGACCATATGAGCTACATGTTGATGCCAGCCATGAAGGCCTAGGTGGAGTACTCTACCAGGAGTATGAAGACCAGCTACGACCAGTGGCTTATGTGAGCCGGAGCCTGACTCCCTCCGAGAAGAACTATCCCACCCACAAGTTGGAGTTCTTAGCCCTCAAATGGGCAGTTGTTGACAAATTGAGAGACTATTTGTATGGGGCCGAGTTTACTGTAAAGACAGATAACAACCCCTTGACCTATCTATTCACCACCGCCAAGCTGGATGCAACTGGACACAGATGGTTGGCGGCGTTGTCTGGATTCAATTTCAGTCTCAAGTACAGACCAGGGGCTGGAAATAGGGATGCAGATGCCCTGTCCCGAAGATCCCATGTCATGGTCGATGACTGGGAAGACTGGACCCAAGTGGCACCAGATGGAGTGCGAGCCCTTTGTCAGGGGGCTGAACTCCAAGCCAGAGGAGGATCCAGAGCTGAAGAGATAGGAGTTACCACAGTGGGAGTCCCAAAGTGTTACTGTGGGGTAACTCAACTGGCAGAGGAGTGCCTACCGAAGCTGTCCAAGAAGGAGCTGAGGTGTGACCAGTTGGAAGATCCCATGGGGAGATTGGTCCTGGAAGCCCTGGAAGACAAGAGTCCAGAGGGACTTCGCCTTCACCCTTCTAAAGAAGCTCGCCTATTGAGGAGAGAATTGGACAAGCTGCAGGTGCATCAGGGGGTAGTCTACCGAAGGGGCCCCTCTGATGGACCAGAAGACAAGTGGCAGTTGTTTCTCCCGGAGAAGCATCGAGAGACTGTGCTGATTGCCTTACATGACCAGCATGGTCACTTGGGAGCAGAGAGAACCTTCCAACTTGTCAGAGACCGGTTTTACTGGCCCTGCATGAGGGCCGAAGTGGAGGAGTATTGCCATTCCTGTGCAAGATGCATTCAGAGAAAGACTTTACCCCATCAAGCTGCCCCAATGGGCCACCTACAGAGTGAAGGCCCAATGGATCTGGTATGCATTGATTTTCTCTGCCTTGAACCCGATTTGAGCGGATTGGGAAATGTTCTGGTGGTAACCGACCATTTCACTCGTTATGCTCAGGCTTTCCCAACCAAGGACCAGAAGGCCTCTACAGTAGCCAAGGTACTTTTGGAGAAGTACTTTGTTCACTATGGACTGCCACAGAGAATCCATTCAGACCAAGGAAGGGACTTTGAGAGTCGCCTGATCAGGAAGCTACTAGATTCTCTGGGAGTAGAGAAGACTAGGACCACACCATATCACCCTCAAGGTGATGCCCAGCCTGAAAGGTTCAACAGGACTCTATTGAACATGTTGGGGACTTTGGAAACAGAGAAGAAGCAACATTGGAGTCAACACATTTCAGCTCTGGTGCATGCTTACAACTGCACCACAAGTGATGTGACAGGTTTTTCCCCTTACCGACTTATGTTTGGGAGAGAAGCAAGATTGCCAGTGGATTTGGCCTTCGGCATTTCCTTAGACCATGCCTCTGCTGCCTCCCACAAAGGATATGTGGACAGACTGAGGCGCAGTCTGAAGATAGCTTATGAAAAAGCTCAAGCGGCCTCTGACCAGAGAGGGGCCCGAAACAAAAGGAACTTTGATTTGAAAGTGAGAGTACAGGACCTACAGCCTGGGGACCGTGTACTGTTACGGAATCTAGGGATCCCTGGGAAGCACAAGATTGCTGATAGATGGAGATCAGAACCATATATCATCTGTAGGAAACTTCCAGGATTGCCTGTTTACAAGTTGAAGCCAGAAGGAAGAGTGGGGCCATTGAAGACCTGGCATAGGAATCATTTGCTCCCACTCACAGAAGCAGTCAGAATGCCTCCAGCAAGAGACGTACCTGAATCTGTTTCCATTCTGGATACCCCCAGGCCTAATACTAGGTCTCAGACATCCCAAGTTAGGGGTGGACAGGACCCCCAACCAGCAGAGGAAGAAAGAGGAGAACTTGAATGGCTATGGCCTTCCTCAACTTCAGGAAATTCTGCCATAGATCTTCCATCTACTGAAGATGTGGAAGATAGCACATTGAACCCAGAAGCCACAGAGTTTGTGCCATTCAGTGATGTGCCTGAGTGCTGGGAAGATATCCCTGGTCTCTACCCAGAACAAGAAGAAGATGTTCCAGAACCAGAGATGTTGCCAGAATGTATTCCTGAAGAAGTTCCAAGAGAACAGAGAGCTCGCAGGGTTGTGAAGCCTCCCAAGAAGTTAACTTACCCCAAGATGGGAGAAAGTTCAGAGGACTCTGTTACTACAGCAAGGAGAAGTGCTGAAAGCCCTGACCCTTCCGCTGTTCATTTAGTGGAGGGCAACCCCAGCTCACTCTCTGGCACAGTTAAACAGGTCGCCCACACTGAAGTGACCTGTAGACAGGACAGCTCCCCATCTCATGCCAATTGGTGGGAAGCTCCTCTGTCCAAATTATGTGAAAATGTTGTTCCCGAGAAAGTTTGTAGTTTGAACACTGTCTTTGGGGACCAAAGATTCAAAGTGGGGGGAGTGTGTAGCGGGGTTCTACCCCTTTTAGGCTTAGAGACTACATCTCCCAGGATTCCCCAGGCCCCAGGGCTGCTGACTTCCGCCCGGGAGGCTGCTGGGGGAGATTATAAAAGGGAAGAGCGGAGACCGCCTCTTCCTCTTGGGACACTTCCTCTTCTGAGGCCTGACAGGACTGGCCTGCCTCTGCTGACAGAGCGTGTGACGCGGAGACTACAGCCAGCAGAGACACCTGTGCGGACCGGAGCTGAAGGCCTGAAGCCTGGGCCTTGCAGCCGATGGAGTGAGACTCTCACCCCTCAGAGTCCACAGCAGCGGAGCGGAGACTTCCCCTTACTGTCGGTCGGACGGAGCTGATGACCGGAGTTCAGGGCTGTGACTGAGGAGACCGGACGCCGCCATTGAAGAGACCAGAGCCGCCATTAGAGGGACCGGATCGGAGGACGGTACCCCAAGGATTGGTGAGAGAGCCGGAAGGCTCATCCTGCATTGACACACACGTTTTATGCCTACTGAACTGCCTAGGCGCAATTTACCTCAGAGCAGCAATGTTACTTTTGTGGATTACAAATGACACCATTTAAAGCTACATGTGCACCACCTCTACAGATTTATTGCCGGTGAAGAACACTGTACTAGTACAAGGACTGAGCTCTATTGCTAGGGATCAGGCCTGGTCCATTAGGTAGGCGCAGATAGATTTATTGCACCTCAGGGGTGTATAGCAGACGGTCGCCACACTTGGCGCTCCGTTTCCCCATTGTTAGATTGATATACCTGTGTACATGTTAAAGTGCATATTGCAGGGACCTGCTAAAGTATTGTAGGATATATGTTTAAATGCATGTTGCTATTCTTTTTCCTTACTGACAAAAGTAAAGCCAGTTATTCTTATCTCAGCAGTCTGCTTGTGAGTTCATACCAATTACACTTAGAGTATAAGCTAAGTTTTATGTGCATAGGGACGTACCCCTTTACTAACTGTGCCAGAGCGGGTAGAGCCAAATTGCCGGGGGTTGGTGGAGCTGTACTCAGGGACCCAAAACAAACCAGCGGCTCTCTTAACTGGGGGTAGCGCTACACTTGTTTATTTGCACATGCTTTATCGATCCAAGATAATTAAGAAAATTGAAACAAGGAAAATAACTTGTATAATTTTTTAACCTCAACCCTCAGTGTTCTGCATTTACATATTTTTTAGTGTAAAATATGACATTGTTTGTTAGATTGGCAGCAAAAAAAAAGTACTAGTTTTCACCACTGGATGAAGCCTTGCCTGAAGGTTCACCTTACATTAACCCCACCTGTAATCCTAAATCCAACCTTTTAATTTACCCTTTCTGTAACTCCAAACCTCATACTATCCCTACCTAATGGTAATTATGAACTCCAGCCTTCCCTTCAGTTGTACAAGCTCCTCTTCTGTACTTAAATTGCTTAATCGGATATTGATGCACATTATGATTTTTTTCACAGTCTACATCAAATGCTGCAGAAATTCAGATAGAGCCCAACACTATTCCACGCTGAAGGTCATACAATATGATCTTGCCATTTCCTCCACAGCCTGACTGCTCCTGGCCTGCCCCTTTTATTCATTGCATCTTAGTTCTTATAATCATGGAAGCTCAGCCTCACATGTGGGAGTTACCTAGAGAACATTAAGAAAGAAAGTCCCACAAGGTGGCGTAGCGCGTAAGGGGAAGAGCGGGTGACGTACGACGTCTTGCTCAGAAAGCACTATGATGATTTAATATGTTTTATTCTTGAGCACTACCTACTATTGTGTGCAGCACAACGTGTTTCACTTTTTACAGAAGAAACAAGGATTGTGAAGTTTACATTAATAAGCAAGGGACACTATACTTGGACCTTTTTATTCACTATTGTGTGGACTTCATTTCTTATTCTTGCTATACATCACATTTTTTTTTTTATGGATTGAGAATAAGGTACAGCACTGAATCATCTTGGGTGAATCATTTTTAATTTTGTTTGTGGAAAACGTTTCGATTCTGGCAGCAGCACATATATATATATATATATACACGTTTATTGAATTTAGTTTAACCTCCTTGGCGGTAATCCCGAGTCTGGCTCGGGTCCAGCTTTTTCTGCTGGGAGCGGTAACCCCGAGCCAGACTCGGGCTTGCGTGCAGGATGCAGGGGGGAAGTTACTTACCTTTTCCCCTGGATCCTGCGATGTCTCCTCGCTGTGTGAGCGAGCCGTCCGCTCGCTCGATTCACACAGTGCCGGTCTCCGTTCCCTGCGACGTTCCGACGCACGGGAGCGGAGATCGGCGCCAAATTCAAAAAAGTTTAAAAACACAACACACATACAGTACTGTAATCTTACAGATTACAGTACTGTATACCAAAAATACACATCCCCTTTGTCCCTAGTGGTCTGCCCAGTGCCCTGCATGTCATTTTATATAATAAAAAGATTTTTTTTCTGCCTGGAAACTGGAGATTGTCCATAGCAACCAAAAAGTGTCCCTTTATGTCAAAAGTGGTTTTAGACCAGCTAGAAAACACCGATAAAAAATTAGAATCACAATTTATCATCAAACAATAAATTTAATGACAGCGACTATTCTGCAACTGAGCAAATTTCAGTGTTTTTGATTTGATTACATTATTGAATCATTTTTATATATATTTTTTATTTTATTATAATTTATGATTTTGTGTTTCAAACTTTATCATACCCAGGATGTCTACTAGACTCTGGTTCGGACAGATTTAAGTGAGTTATTCATAAGAATTGCATGCCTACAATATAAAAACGCCAAATTTCCATGCAAAATAATTGTACCGCTTTCAGCACAAAATTCCAGCCAGAATCATACCGCCAGGGAGGTTAATATATTTTATATTATCGTTATCACAAGAAGACATGGGCGCCGTCAAAAAATTTGTTTAGTTTCGTTCCGTTCCATTTCGTATTAAAAAAAAATCGTATTTCGTAATTCGTGTATGAAATTTAATTTGGATTCGTACGAAATACGAATTTTCGTTAGATTCGTAAACTTGTCGTTAAAAATAACGAAAGTTCGTTATGATGAATTTATCATTATGAGGGGTTCCTACCATCCCTGTGCTGTGCTGACTTCCTGGGTTTTTAAACGTTTCTGTTAATTTGGATCCGAAATTCGTAAACGAAATTTCGTATTTCGTACTTCCTCTGAGTGATTGGTGAACAAAACACCAGTCCCGTTTTTGTTAATTTGGATCCGAAATTTCGTACAGAATTTGTATGCATAAAAATTCGTATTTCGGATTCGTACGAATGTACGAATTTTCAGAAATTCGTACGAAACTAATCGCACATGTCTAATCACAAGCAGTATAGAGGCATTTTTGTTTATCATCCCTTGGGTTGTAATGCTATGTTAGTGTAATATAACACATTCCATGGACGGAGGGATTGGCTGCCCCCCACTTTCTTTACTTTTTCTTTTGCTCTCCTCTGCTGCTTGGCCCATTGAGTTGTAATTTATTTCTATACTTTGAATAAAACGTGCAAACCATCAAAATACTGTGCAGGATGCAGAGACTTCCTAGACTGAATCCACTATCTGGTCTTCAATCATTTGTGTTTATCATTGACGACATTGTGATGTTTGTGCATGTGGTCTTGTTTGTGGAAGTGATCCACTATATGTACACCAATGTTGAGGCTTCTGTATTACCGTATGCCTTATCTAGATAAAGAAATGGAAAAAATATATATATATATAAAGCATTCAGGTTTTATTAAAAGAAAAAAAGAAAAAGTGCAAATATCAAAGTGCTAAGTGCAGTAAGCCCTAGCAATTAGTCAAAATTTGCTTTACAAAAGTCATAAAAATACAAGGTTGTGTCTGACTGGTTACTATATATTGCAAAGCATTTGCATGTAGAATCGTCAGAACCATCTGGTGTGTCATGGTACATTAAAAGAAAAAAAAAACACATTTATTTTTTGTGTGCTATAGTTTGTTGGACGCTCATTCAAAATTATTAGACTGTTCTAAAATGTATGTAGTCCTAGATTTGGAAACTAGAGATGTTTATCTACATCCCCCTCTACTCAATAAAGGTACTTGTTCTAATGTGTAAAATTGTATCACATTTAGATTATATTTATGGTACAGCCTCACATGTCTTCTGATAGGTGATGTTATATTTCCACTTTCGAACGAGGGGACATTGTCATAAATTCTCCTCCAAAAGGCGGGTTTGGTCTTACCTATGTAGAATGAATAACATCGGCACACATCATTAGGTAGACCATCCCTACCATTTGAGAGTTCACATAATAGCGGGGGATCAATTTCTGGCCATTAGCAAGAACTACAAATTCCCCTTTTAGTATCCATTGGCAGTATTTACCAAGCCTCAGGCACACATGACTATCCTCTGAGTTTCTGTGTCTTCTCAAGATAAGATTCTAACCGTATGGTCTGTGTATTAATAACATTTTTGGTTTTATCTAAAACTTCCTAGCACATTTCATTTTGGTGAGATGCTACACTGAAGGTCCCATATTGTACTTTTTTGGTTTTGTTCAGCTGTAAATAGAATCACATTGCCAACATTTGGAAGAATACGTTGAATTATTTATATACTGTGCAGGTTAACTCTGCTACTCCCTTGATATCAACCACCCCCACATGGCTTGTTAATTCCTGTCCGGTCTACTATACATATAGTACTTCAAGTCCAAATGAAAACACACACAGTTACTAACCTCAAGCAAGTCTTCCATTGTGTTACAAACATCAAAATGTAATATCCGTTTCATTATGTTCAAAAGCAGAACGTTAGGTTAAAGGTAAATAAAAAACATTATGTGCTATTAATAATGTTGTATATTGGTGGCTTGCATGTTTTACAGGGTTATTTGCTCTGGAAAACGTCATTTTCTTTTATGTTTTGGAAAACAAACAGATGTCGCCTTAGAGAATATCTGGCATTAGTTGAAGGTAGGATAATGTAATTGCTTGTGCAAAGGCCCTTATTTAAAAAACAATTAGCAACTATTGGTTTGATTTTAGCATCAAACAAACTACACCAGTTCTTGTAACAATTATTAATTGCTTACAGAGCTAGTAGGACTATTTAAATGTATGCCAGGATAAATGTGAGAAATGACCCACTAGGATGAGAATACTTTCCCCAAATGCAACATTACTGAGATCAAAATCGAAATGGAACTACAGAAAGAGAAGTACTGGATAAGCAAAGCCCCTCCATATCCTCTACATACTGTAGATGTAACTATGCAGATAGAGATTGTAGTACAAAATGTAGGTGTATCTCTAGCTAAAAGTTTTTTTTGTTTTTTTTTTGTTTTTTTAGTAGGAAGATTTAGAACCAGGGTAAATAAAAATCGATTATTTAAAAAAAAAAAAAAAATCAGATTTTTTTATTAAAACCAGATTTGTTTTGATTTTTATCAAATTTATTTTAATAAAATGCTTTTGGAGTAAAAATCTATCTAAAGATAGTTTTCTCTTTAGGATACGATAATAATTTAGTTTATTCAGCATGAAATGGAGCTTAGTTATGTAGCATAAGGCTGTATATTCTGCAATGTTTACATTTTTGGTAAACTCATTCAATGAATCCAAGCTCTGCAAGCTGAGCACTGCATTGATGCATTCACACAATTTCCCAGTAACGATGAGATGAAACAAAGTTCAGGAATATTCCTTTATCCCATTGTTTTGAAAATCTATGTACACTACAAACTGTATGATTGTTTGAAGGTAAATGCATCTGTACCAGGCTCTAAGTGTCAGGAGAAAGGGCAAGCAGTAAAAATGAATGCAGCTAAGCTAAGCAGCTTATAAACCTTGTGATCTTTCTGCACATAGCTTGAAGTGCTTTATTGGGGAGCAAAATGACAGCGGGCCCTAGAAAAGACCCAGTTTGGGAGTATTTACTAACCTGACGGCTTATTATTCTAAATGGGAAACCTTCATTTTGTTTGCAAATATTAACCACTTAAGCCCCGGACCAATTTGCAGCCAAAGGACCAGGCCCCTTTTTGCGATTCGGCACTGCGTCATTTTAGCTGACAATTGCGCGGTCGTGCGACATGGCTCCCAAACAAAATTGGCGTCCTTTTTTCCCCACAAATAGAGCTTTCTTTTGGTGGTATTTGATCGCCCCTGCGGTTTTTATTTTTTGCGCTATAAACAAAAATAGAGCGACAATTTTGAAAAAAATGCAATATTTTTTACTTTTTGCTATAATAAATATCCCCAAAAAATATATAAAAAAAACATTTTTTTTCCTCAGTTTAGGCCGATACGTATTCTTCTACATATTTTTGGTAAAAAAAATCGCAATTAGCGATTATTGATTGGTTTGCGCAAAAGTTATAGCGTTTACAAAATAGGGGATAGTTTTATAGCATTTTTATTAATGTTTTTTTTTTACTAGTAATGGCGGCGATCAGCGATTTTTATTGTGACTGCGACATTATGGCGGACACATCGGACATTTTTGACAAATTTTTTGGACCATTGTCATTTATACAGCAATCAGTGCTGTTCTTCAGCTGTTCTTCAGCTCTGTGACCCAATTGCGGGACACCATCAGCGATCGGGTCCGCGGGTCCCCCGATCACGGTCATGGAGCTTAGGACCGTTTCACGAGCGCGCCGGCCGCGGCGCGCGCACGACCCCCGGCTGGGCACTTAAAGAGCAATGTACCTGTACATTGATGTGCCCAGCCGTGCCATTCTGCCGACGTAAATGTGCAGGAGGCAGTCCTTAAGCGGTTAAAGAATCTAACTACCAGTTAAGTCCTTACAGTTAAAGAACACCTGTCATTTCAGATCCATCATGGCAGCACCTGTTAGCGGGCATCCACTCACCTGCTGCCACCACATTCCTCACCTTGTTGTGTCACTGCCGCATCACCAGCTGTCCTATTAAAGTGAATGGGACTGTTGGTGAGTCAACAGCCGCTCAGAGGAGGAGCCACTGCAGGACAGAGATGACAGTTGCGCTTTAAAAAATTATGATTTAAATCAAGTTGATTCAAATCAAGCCTTTTTACTAATGATTTAAATCATAATTTAAATCAAATCCACCCTGTGTAGAACCTCTGTTGGGTTTTGTATTGCTGTCTGTGCCTGCACTGGGGACATTTACAGTATTTGCCCACTGTTCCTGGGACAGAAGTGATGGGAAATCCAAAATGTTACAGTTTCACCAGAACAGGAGGTAAGGGGAACTTTTCCAATGGGAACATCTGTTCCAGCCACAACTGCCACAACTGTCAATCACTTTGGCGTGATTTTAATACTTGTTGTGTCACCAGGACAACAATGAAATGGATCTCCTCTGTCCTCACGTTGGTATACACACAATTTGTTTGGAGCAGACATTTCCTCTGGTTGGCTGCACAAGATTTTTTATATCTTACACCTTATATGTCTCCCCCCTTTAACACTACCTTCCGTGTTCAAATGGATTGCCTTCATCTACAATATTTTGAGGCATTAGTCATCTGTCTTGGTTGCCTCACTCCAGCCCCAGTGGTAGAAAAGTAGTGATTTTTAGGGACTCCCATGCCCCTCCCCTACGGGACCAGCGGAACGGCATTGAACTATCTATATATGGTTTTAATGAGCGGCTATATATGTATTTATTTCTGCACATATAGTTTATTTGTATATCTATATTTGGCACATTCTATGCATTAAGATAAAAAACCTTCAGTGTGCAGCAGTCCCTCTTAGCCAGCGATGTGCACGAGAGCCAGGATGGGCCAGGAGCACCAGCGAGGGACCCGAGAAGAAGAGGATCTGGGCTGCTCTGTGCAAAACCACTGCACAGAGCAGGCAAGCATAACATGTTTGTTATTTTTAAATTAAAAAAAACAAGACTTTAATATCACTTTAAGACTTAAGTTCCACTTAATACATAATAACTGTTGATAAAATCAGGAAAAAAAAAAAGCAAAGAAAGGGCAAGTCACCATTATTGCCATCAGCTGATTTTTTCCCTATTACTGATTTACCACTCCATGTTCTGTACTGTTTGCCTGTATAGAAGCAGAGGCAGGGAGAGACATCTCCAAATCTTGTGGCGCTAGCAGTCAGAGGCACAGTGCCTCTCTCACAGCAAATATACTAACTATGAGGCCTAGACACATGGAGTGCACTGCTATTTTCCAGGATTTTCTTCACCTTGCACCTTCACCTTGCACAGGTGCTTCAAATCAATGTCAATGGCTTGGTATTTATGACAGTAATTTTAGCTAAGGCAAATCCCCAAAACATGGTCCTTTGGGGGTACTTGAGAACTAAGGTCAAACCTGCTGCTTTAGTTGATCCTTTTTGCAGAAGAAACCTAAAGTGTGAAGCTGCTGAAGATTGGGGACACCTAGGAGTACTGAGTCTTCTACTAAAAGCTATGCAGTAAGAAGCTGACAGGGAGGGAGAAGTTTTCCTCTGCAGGAATTCCCTCTATCAAGAACAGAGAAAGTGCATAAAAGAAACAAGAAAGTAAACACCTAGACAACAAAGGAGACCTTTTAGTTTGCAATGTCCACTGCTAAAACACCAAATAGCAAAAGTGGCATAACAAAAAAGGATAAACCACATTAACCTCCCTGGCGGTATGATTATGTCTGGAATTTTGTGCTGAAAGCGGTACAATTATTTTGCATTGAAATTTGGCGTTTTTATATTGTAGGCATGCAATTCTTATGAATAACTCACTTAAATCTGTCCAAATCAGAGTCGAGTAGACATCCCGGGTATGATAAAGTTTGAAACACAAAATCATAAATTATAATAAAATAAAAATATATATAAAAATTATTCTATAATGTAATCAAATCAAAAACACTAAAATTTGCTCAGTTGCAGAATAGTCGCTGTCATTAAATTTAGTGTTTGATGATGAATTGTGATTCTAATTTATTATCGCTGTTTTCTAGCTGGTCTAAAACCACTTTTGACATAAAGGGACACTTTTTGGTTGCTATGGACAATCTCCAGTTTCCAGGCAGAAAAAAAATCTATTTATTATATAAAATGACATGCAGGGCACTGGGCAGACCACTAGGGACAAAGGGGATGTGTATTTTTTTTATACAGTACTGTATGTGTACTGTGTTTTTAAACTTTTTTGAATTTGGCGCCGATCTCCACTCCTGTGCGTCGTAACGTCGCAGGGAACGGAGATCAGCGGCACTCGGGCACTGTGTGAATCAAGCGAGCAGACGGCTCGCTCACACAGTGGGGAGACATCGCAGGATCCAGGGGACAAGGTAAGTAACTTCCCCCTGTATCCTGCAATGCAAGCCCGAGTCTGGCTCGGGGTTACCGCTTTTGGTATTGAAATCTCACCCCGAGCCAGACTCGGAAATACCGCCAGGGGGGTTAAAAGAAGGTGCTTAATATTTCAGCTTACCAACCATTAGATATGATGGCTGCATTTGTTTTCTTTTTAAAGGCTTTTCCCCTCTGTTTTCACCTGTTGATTTGAACAGTAACACGCCCCCTGTATTAGAGGGACCCAACTCTAGAGAAAGGAACACAGGAGCATGTTTGGACAGCAACATTGTCACTCTGGGGGAGGGTAGTATTAGATGCACTAGCAGATTTAGATTTAGATATAACTAACATAATGAAGCCAAACTCCAGCGAATACTTTATAAGCAGTTAAAGCGACAGTGTTTGTTTTTCTTTTTGGGATAAAGATTTTACATTAATAAATAAAAACTGACCAGTGTACACACCTCTGTTAGTTGTAAATGGTTTGTCTCAATCCTGTAACTGTTACATCTGCAGATCAGCCTGTTCTGTTGAAAAACAACAGACTTGGTCATATGGCCAAATGAAGATAAAGTAAAGAAAGCCTACATAAAAAAGAAAACTAATGAAGCTATCACATTTAGGAATTGGTAAGCTGCATTATAACAAATGTTTTCTTTTGGGTTTAATACCACTTTAATTAAACTATAAAATATATGGCAAAATCATTTGATGCATCAGAAGCCAGGTGGACGTAGATCAAAGATCTAAAATAGGCAGTTACATAATTAATACTCAGAAACCCACATATATTGTTTTTTTTTTACGAAAGGCAAATCCACTTTGCACTGAAAGTGCACTTGGAAGTGCAGTCGCTCTAAATCTAAAGGGTAGATCTGAAATGAGTGGAAGCTCTTCTGATTTTATCATCCAATCATGGTTTTTTATTTTCCTTGCATGTCCCCCTCGGGTCTACAGCGACTTTACTTCCAAGTGCACCTGCGGTGCAAAGTGGCTTTTCCTTTAGTAAATAACCCCCATAGTGTCCTTGACATATAACAGGAAGAGTGAATAATGGAAAAGTCCCATTAAAGATCTTTTTATAAAATATATGTATGCAAATATGAATGTATACTCAGTGACGGCAGGTGGTATTTTTTTGGGGGAGGGGCAAACAGTGCACAGCCATCGCCCCAAGCCCACCATATTTTGAAGCCTATTGGAGCCTCTGGCTCTAATCACATGATTAACCCCCCCCCCCCCCATTGGAATCCATGCATCCGGCACCCTGCATGTAGATTAGGGACTGGACGCATTGATAGGGGGGGGGCAGGGTCCGTGCACCCCTTATGGATAGGCCGCCACTGTGTATACTGATGGTGATTTTGAAATTTTGAAAGGCAGTTTAAAAATGTAATTAATGTTGTTGATTTTTTCTTTTCCAATAGTTTTTATTGTTTTTTTAAGATAACAATGTTACTGTATGTATACAACACAGCCTGGAAACTTCCATATGATCTATTTGGTTTTCAATTATTTACAAAATGTTTAACATCGTCAACAACATGCACATGTGTAAAAAGAGGAGGAACCACATATTGCTATCATAAACAGCATGTTCTTGTCATACAGAATTTTGTTGATTTTTAAACAAAAAAAATTGTTGTTAGGCGAAATGGTACTAAAAACATTTAGATTGGACCTGCTTTACACTACCCCAGCCTGTGACACACCTGGTAGTTTTTTTCTTCTTCAGTGGAGTAACACTGTTATGTCAGGTAAACTGTACAGGACCCCATCATTTCTAATGGCGGCTCTGCATGGAAACAGTTATATGGTCCCATGCAAAGATATGTTATATTGTTTAAAGTGACTCTAAGGCCCCTTTCACACTGGGGCGGGAGCCACGGTGATGGTAAAGCAGCGCTATATTTAGCGCTGCTTTACCGTCGTTTTGCCCGCGGGATTCGGCCGCTCGCGGTGCGGTTTTACCCCCCGCGAGCGGCCGAAAAAGGGTTCAGATCCCCCGCAGAGCGCCGCCGTAGCTGCGCTTCGTGGCGGTATTGCCGCGGTATTACCGCGGTGTCCCATTCAATTCAATGGGAAGGAGCGGTATAGGAGCGGTGAATACACCGCTCCTATCCCGCTCCAAAGATGCTGCTAGCAGGACTTTTTTTGCCGTCCTGCTATAGCGCACCGCTCCAGTGTGAAAGCCCGCCGGCTTTCACACTGGAGTGAATGGGGCAGTTTTTTTCAGGCGGTGTACAGGTGCTATTTTTAGCGCTGTACCATCTGAAAACCGCCCCAGTGTGAAAGGGGCCTAAAGGCCTTTTTTTTTTTAAATAATAAAAAAAAGAGGTTATGCTTGCCTGCTCTGTGCAGTGATATTGCACAGAGCCAGTCCCTCGCCTCTTATTTTGCAGATCCCCAGTAGTGCGCTCCCCTTCTTCTTCTTCCCCATAGCAAGCCATGTCCTATAGGGGCATCTGTGTGGGCAGGCTCCCGAGCCAGGCTGTGTGCGTCCATGGGGCAGAAACAGCGTGACTCTGTCCTCTCCCTCCCCACAGTATTTGACTGACAGCAATGGCTACAGCTGCTCTCAGTGTAGCCTGTGGGAGCAGGAAGAGGGAGGAGAAGACCTGCAGCCGGGCACAGCGCTGGACTGATAGAGGACTCAGGTCAGTGTTTAGGAGTGGTGGGGGGGGGGGGTAATTAGTGGGGTGTTTTTTTACCTTAATGCAGGTAATGCATTAGGCCCTTATATTTTATACCCTAATGATTAGGGTATAAAATACCTAAACTTTATAACCACTTTAGGCATTGTTATACTTTACACTGTAAAAGTATGTAAGCTGCAATAGTATGCACTAACTGCCCTGCAGTCTAGTGTAATGTGTGTATAAAAGTAACAATTTTAAATAGAGTAAGGAAAAGTTAGACCCTTTGTCAAGTCTAATCAAATCAATTAAAAGTTTGTCTTTACATACACCTTAACTATCCAGTGATAAATACAGTATGTATAATTGTGTTATGAAATTTTCCTTTGTAGAATGCCCTGCCTATTACAGCCATATACCTTAAATTATGACTTTGTGCTTGACTAAAATATATATTTTTTTTTTCAGCACGTATATTTGCAGATATGTCCAAATGCCCTTCTGTTTGGAGTTTTGTGTCGGAACTGCCTCCAGAGCATTTAAAAAATGTGTATGGAGATTTTCCCCAGAAGGTGAGGCAGCACCTTGGTGAATGGTTGGAGAGGCAGCCTTGGTGAGTATCACACCATAACATATAAAGTATACTACAAACACAGCTGAAGGTGGCCTTATACAGGCATACCCCACTTTTAAGTACACAATGGGGTTTATTTACTAAAGTTGGAAAGTGCAAAATCAGGCTCACTTCTGCATAGAAACCAACGAGCTTCTAACCCCAACTTTTTCAATTAAAGCTCAATTAAGCTTTGGTAATAAAACCTGAAAGCTCATTGGTTTCTATGCAGAAGTGAGCCTGATTTTGCACTTTCCAACTTTAGTAAATAAACCCCATTGCGTACTTAAAAGTGGGGTATGCCTGTACTGCATCCTAACAGATTTAACATGATTAAAACCCATTGAAACAGTAATTTGAGTTATGTATATATTTTAACTGAAAAATAAGTGCATTGTAGCATATTGTTTTCTTTTATTAGTCAATGCCATTGTTTCATTCATGTACTTTAATTTTTTTTTGTATTGGCTGGTAAATTATACACAGAAGAAGGAACAACCGTAAACCTAAAAACATGCTATTTCTAATATCTTCAGTGAATAAACCAGGATTGATTTTGTACATCAATCATTTTATATTATTCAATCATAGTCATATTATGGTATTTATTGTAAAATGTACTGAAAAGGAACAACCGCAAACTTAAAATGTGCAATTTTTAATATATATCATGAATAAAGTAGAATTATAACTTTAACCAACATATATTGTACATCAATCATATTATACAGAATGTGCAAGCCATAAAGTAAAGTGTGTGTGAAGGCAAAATGTTTTTGTAGATTTGGATAGAGTAGGGAAGAATTAGAACCACTATCAAGTTTTCACAGTTGTCTCTGTTGAGGAGATTCAGCATATTTGTCCTGGTGACCATTGTCAATTGAACTGAAAGTGGGAGATGGTCTGAATATTTTAGTTGTTACTAGAAAAAGAATATAGAAAAAAATCTTCCTGCCAAAGCCATTCTGTCTTCAGACCATCCTCCAAGTTATCTCTGTCGTCTTCAAATAGACTGTCCACTTTGCACTTGCACTTTGGTGTTGCACTCTGCAAGTGCAGTTGCTCCAGAGCTTAGTAAATGAGGTAAAGTTTCACTTGACAAATAATACCCAATCACATGCAAGGAAAATAAAAAAAAAACAGCCTTTTTGCTTGCACATGATTGGATGATGGAAGAGCTTCTGCTCCATAACTAAGCTCTGGAGCAACTGTTCTTGCAGAGTTCAACTGCACTTTGAAAAGTATACAGTCTATTTTTCTTTAGTAAATTAACCCTAATTGTTTCTGGTGCCAAGTATTCAAGGACCCTGTTTTCCCCCCTCCGGATAATTCAGATGCACAAGAAGCCATGGTAACTGGCTACAAATGATGTGTAGAGAAAAGAAATGAGGGTTGGGAAGTGGGGCAGTTGCTGAAGCTGGCCATACACTTGTTCCCAACCTCAATGGTTGTGGTGGACTATCTCAGTACTGAGAAACAACAACATAATTGATATATAAAAAAGATTATTTATTGCATAAAAAATTAACATACAAATATACATTTAAAAGCAGAATTGAATAAAATTCAATAAACAAATACTCAGGGTCCCCCCAAGAGGTATTTGTTGATGAAGTATATCTCAATAAATGGCTTTTCCTCAAATGACGTATGGCTTTGGGATCCTCTGGTCATCCAATTTTTGTTTCCCTTGAGGACTCAGGGTTCTGAGCAATACTCTGTGGCCTGGTTGTAGGTTGTGAACCTGAACTCTCCATTAATATCATTGCTTGCTCTGCTTTCCTTGAGTGTTGGACACTGTTTGAGTAGTAAGTGACTTCCCCCACAAAAAGTTACAAAATTATTTAATTAGTTTGCACTCAATGGAGTTTATTTAATAAAGGGAAAAAAGACTGTGCACCTTTAAAAGTGCAGTTGCAGTATGAAAGTGCAGTTGCTCCAGAGTTTAGTAAATGAGCAGAAACTCTGCTGACTTCCATAATCCAATCATGTACAAGCAAAAATGCATTTCTTTTTTATTTTCCTTACACGTGATTGGGTACTCTTTGCAAAGTGAAACCCTCCCTCATTTACTAAGCTCTGGATCAACTGCACTTGCAGAGGGCAATTTTGCAAAGTGCATGGTTTATTTTTCTTCAGTAAATCAACCTCAAAGTGTCTGCCTTGGTCTCAGTGAACTTTCTTTGTTAGCCCATAATTGATAAATATTTTTTTTTCTACTAGGCCTTTGGCTGCAGTGAAATATACAAACGTATATCGTGCTGTCCTAAAGTGCAAGGATAGCAGCCAGCACAGCAGTGATTCAAAATGCAGAGATAAATATGTTAAAGTAAAGTGCAGCACTAAAATATGAGTACAGTTCTTTTGAAAATTTACAAAAATAAATAAATGTCCATAAGTGAAAATATAGGGACCAATGTAGGTCCTAAGAGTGATAAACCAAAAAGTAGTCCAGTGAAATGCAAAAAAAACAATCCAGGTGTATCGAAGCAATAATATATCAGACTCTAATGCCGCGTACACACGATCGGACTTTCCAGCAGACTTGGTCCGGCAGACTTGGTCCGGCGGACAATCCGCCGGACTTTGCAGCAGAGGTCCGCCAGACTTTCCGAACGAGCAGACTTGCGCACACACGAGCACACACAAACAGACTTTCCGGCGGACTAGGTCCTATGGACAATCCGCCGGACTTTCGGCAGAGGTCCGACGGACTTTCCAAATGAACGGACTTGCCCACACACGGAGTAAAGTCCGTTCATTTTGAACGTGACTCCAGGTACGATGAGACTAGAGAAGGAAGTCAATCTCGCTGCTTTTATCGGCGAGATTGACACCTTGCGAGCCCCATCGCCTGGTATGGATTTTGAGGGTAACCCCCTACGCCAAAAAACAGCGTGGGGTTCCCCCCAAAGTCCATACCAGACCCTTATCCAAGCAGGCAGCCCGGCCGGTCAGAAAAGGGGGTGGGGACTAGCGAGATGTTCCCTTGTCCACTGAAATGAGGCTTCAAACACAGGAAATCCATGCACACCAAATTAATGGGGTCCTGGCATTTTAAGTTCTTCTGCTGTATAAACTGCAACATAAGTGTCAGTAACATTCTGTCTCTCCCTTCATGCAAGGCCAGTAAAATCGGTCTCTGACTAGGTCAAAATTTCTTTATGATCCCAGATGACTATGTTCATCATGTAAGGCCACTGATACTGCAGTCCTGTGTTTTAATCCATTACAGAAACAGTTTCCACTCTGTATGAATCAACCTGGCCCTCTTTTCAAGATTCAGTCTGCAAAAGCCCTGCCCAGTAGTGGCTTTGTAGAGCCTTCAGAGTTAGTTAACAAAGCGGGTCTCTGATTTGTCTTTCATAAAATCCTGATTACTAAAGATATAAAGGTCTCTATCCCTCACTTGAGCCAGATTGCAGTAAATGTTATTCTCCTTCTGAAGCTTCAGCATTATGAGACCTTCAAGACAGGGCATTAGCATTTCTGTTCCCACCTTCTATACGTGATACGTCAAGCTAAAGTGAAACCTAGGCCAGAGCTGCCAACCAGAAGTTAGAGGTCTGGCTGCATAACATATTAGAAACTACTAGGGACTAAGATGCAGAGTAGATAGGCTGACTTTGAGTTCCAATGCCACACCATGGTGTCTGCTGGTTGGACAACAGTTGGCGGATCTCCTCATTACTGCTGATCTTGGCTTCTTGTCTCAGACACAAAGACGGATGGCGCATCTTGAGCATCCTCAGAGGCCCTTGCAAATGAACCTCGCTGCAACATTTATCTGGAGGCATCTTTATTAATAACTATGTAGAAGCCATAACCCCTAGGGACGGCCTTGACTTTTGGGCCTTACCAGTTACCTCCTCTTGGCTTGTCGGTGACTGTCTAAGGGTTCCCAGGGTTAGTACCCAATGACTTCAGTTGCTGACACATAAAAGTCCTTTTCAAGGTTTTTATTTTGCACCCATGCCCTCTATTCCCATCAGAGACTGTGTTATGTTGGATGTTACATCCAACATAACACAGTCTCTGATGGGAATAGAGGGCATGGGTGATAAAACTCAAGCACTTGAACTGCTGACATCCAACGAATGTCTCTAATGAACCCAGAGAGTAGCCACTCGCAGCTGGGTGCTTCACTGCAGGATAAACCTCTAGCCAGAGATCTAGCAGCCAACATGTGATCCGGAAACTTTGCAAAAGTCTCTGCCACAGACTAAATTGTAACTGACGATGAATAGGAACCTTTCTCACAGTACCTGGAACTTTCTCTGTTTCCTTGGCGATACTGTGGAAGTGTGGATTCTTTAGTGTCCATACAACTCAGCTTCCAGGCTCTTACTGAGTAGCCAGCTTGTTGGCCCTCCTCCGAAGAGTCCTTCCCTGGTCACTTGTACGAGTTGCCGTGTCCCTCCAATACCGAGAGCACACCCGGGACGCCTTTGAATCCTCCTTCAGTTACTAGGCCTCGGACTAGCCAGCTACGAGACTCGGGAACAGACGGATCCCCACCCCAGACCAAAAGGGCCTCTGGGGTTGGTCGGATTGACCATGCTTGCGGGACGGCAAACGCTCCTAGGCCCGGGACCCCTTGCGGGGCTACCCCAGACCAAAACCAGGAACCAAAAGCTACGGCTGACCTCCGAACACGTGACTTCAGCACCTTAAATACCCTTTCACAGACTACGCAGCAGGGCCAGACGTGCCCACCGATTGGCTCCGGGAAAGATTGGTACCTAAGACGTCCAACCAGGCCTGGTTCTCGGCCTGTCATGGGTGCCTCACTGCACCGATGCCCAGGCGGAACCTTAGTACAGCCCAGCCAGACTGATGCCAAAGTAATTTCTGCACAATTAACCCCCAGAACTCCATTACAGTTCTGAGGAAAAACTAAATTTCCACTTATAGCGCACACTTGTTGAAGTGTGACTGCTACAACTATAATACCAGGGTATATGTGCACAAGGGCCCTTTGCTGAAAACATCTGTTTGTACATTGGATGTATGTTGTATTATTATTAATCTTCTCCTAAATAAAGTTTGTAATGTTTCCATACTGGCCTGCATCTATATTCTTATGGTTATTGTTATGCTAGCTGCAGTAGTCCCTCTGCTCCTAATTACTTTGATTAGATTACTGGTTAATTTCCCAGGAAGGGGACCCCTCTGTTCACAGAGGCCTTGTCCTGGGTGGATGCACTGCCAACTTTATTATAAAATCCATTCTTCCAGTTAGCAAAGGTTCTGGTTCTTTTATTTACCTCCCCAATTAGTGCACTGTCTGGGGAGGGTCATTTCTCTTAACCCCCCTTAAAGAGGGCTACAGTTGTCATATATGATTCGGGCACTGGTGCAAGGATTTATAACATACAATGTTACGATATAAAAGCAATGGTTATTTTCAAGTGTGGCTTCACAGTACGGTAATATTCATTGATATGTATGGATTACCGCAATCCCCAATTGCAAATATTAGCAAAAAATACCCCAAAACATAGCTTTTCAGCAGAAAATGTAGCACTGGCTTTATCATACATAGGTTCTCTTAGTCAGAGAATTGGGATTAGCTATTGAAATAAAAAGCCATTAAACCAGGCCATAGACATAGTTAGTCAGGTTGAAAAAAGATACCAATATCAAACAATCCCATATACCCAATCCTATACCCACAATTGATCCAGAGGAAGGCAAAAAACCCCAGCAAAGCATGATCCAATTTGCTACAGCAGGGGAAAAAAAATCCTTCCTGACCCCCATGAGGCAATCGGATTTTCCCTGGATCAACTTTACCTATAAATGTTAGTACCCAGTTATATTATGTGCACTTAGGAAATAATCCAGGCCTTTCTTAAAGCAATCTACTGAGCTGGCCAGAACCACCTCTGCAGGGAGTCTATTCCACATTTTCACAGCTTTCACTGTGAAGAAACCTTTCCATATCTGGAGATGAAATCTCTTTTCCTCTAGGCGTAAAGAATGCCCCCTTGTCCTCTGTGTTGACCGTAAAGTGAATAACTCAACACCAAGTTCACTATATGGACCCCTTATATATTTGTACATGTTGATCATATCCCCCCTTAATCTCCTCTTCTCAAGAGAGAATAAATCCAGTTCCTCTAATCTTTCCTCAAAGCTGAGTTCCTCCATGCCTCTTATCAGTTTGGCTGCCCTTCTCTGCACTTTCTCAGGACCCCAATATCCTTTTTGAGAACTGGTGTCCAAAACTGAACTGCATATTCCAGATGAGGTCTTATTAATGATTTGTACAGAGCCAAAATGATATAGCTCTCTCTGAAGTCCATACCTCTCTTAATACAAGAAAGGACTTTGCTCGCTTTGGAAATTGCAGCTTGGCATTGCATGTTATTGTTGATCTTATGATCTACCAAAACCCCCAGATCCCTCTCCGCTATGGATCCCCCCAGTTGTACTCCCCCTAGTATGTATGATGCATGTGTATTCTTAGCCCCCAAGTGCATAACTTTACATTTATCAACATTAAACCTCATCTGCCACATAGTCGCCCAATTAAACAATGCACTGTAAATTGGAGACATCCTGTCAGGACGTTATTCCACTGCATAGTTTGGTGTCATCTGCAAAGACTGAAATGATACTTTTAATCCCAGACCCAATATCATTTATAAAGATATTAAAAAGTAAGGGTCCCAACACTGAACCTTGGGGTACACCACTGATAACCTTAGACCATTCAGAGTAAGAATCATTAATCACTACTCTCTGAATTCTGTCTTTTAGCCAGTTTTCTATTCATTTACAAACTGATATTTCCAAGCCTGTAGACTTTACCTTACACATTAGCCGTGTGTGGGGAACTGTGTCAAACGCTTTTGCAAAATCCAAGTATACCACGTCCACAGCCACCCCTCTGTTTAAGGTTTTACTTACCTCTTAATAAAAAGAAATGAGATTTGTTTGACAACTTCTGTCTTTCGGTAACCCATGCTGTCTGTTTTTTTCCAGCAAGAACTCATCTATGTGGTCTTTTATTAAACTTTCCAGTACCTCCCCCACTATAGAAATTAAACTAACAGGTCTATAGTTACTTGGTAAAGACTTTGTTCCTTTTTTAAATATAGGTACCACATTGGCCCTACGCCAATCCAGTGGTACTATTCCCATCAATGAGTCCCTAAAAATTAGATACAATGGCTTTGAAATTACAGAGCTCAATTCTTTTAGGATCCGTGGATGCCATCTGGTCCAGGTGCTTTATCGACCTTTATTCTGTCTAAATATTTCTGGACCATATCACTTTTAAACCATTGTGGATCATTTGGGGCTGTGTCAATACCATCCCCATTATGAACTTGAGCTCCCCCATGCTTCTTTGTATACACAGAACTGATGAATGTATTTAATTGATTTGCCTTTTCCTTGTCCCCAGTCACCCACTCTAGATTATTTTGTAAAGGGCCTACATGCTCAGACCTGACCTTTTTACTATTAATATATTTGAAGAAATTTTTGGGGTTTGTTCTACTATCTTTTGCAATCTGTTGTTCGTTTTGAATTTTTGCGTCCTTGATTTCCTTTTTACATATTCTGTTATATTCTTTGTAACATTTAAACGACACTAGTGATCCTTCATTTTTATATTTTTTACATTCTCTTTTCTTATTGTTTATAGATTTTTTTTTAACTTTGGCTGTGAGCCCCATAGGTTTTATGTTTAGCCTTTTAAACGTATTGCCCATAAGAATATACTTTTGCAGTGAGTTCACAAACAATCTTTTTGAAGAATTCCCATTTCTGTTCTGTGTCCATTGATGCTAATATTCCATCCCAGTCTAAGTCCTGGAGAGCAGCCATCATCATTGGAAAATTTGCTCTCTTAAAGTTAAGTGTTTTTATCTTTCCCGTATGTGTTTTTTGCTTACAGCTAACATCAAATACAATCATGTTATCTGCTTCCCAGATGTTCCTTTATATGAACATTAGTAATAAGCTCTGCATGGTTTGAGATTACCAGGTCCAACAGAGCATTATTCCTAGTTGGGACCTCAATAAACTGGACCATAAAATTGTCCTGTAATATGTTTATAAATTTTTGCCCTTTAACTGATCCAGCAGTGCCATTACTCCAGTCAATTTCCACGTAGTTAAAATCCCCCATTACTATCACCGTCCTTCCAGCCCTTTCCATCTGAGCTGAGTCTCCACCTTCTCAATAACTTTGGGTGGTCTATAACAAACTCCAAGATTAACTTTGAACTACGCACATCTATATGCAGTTCCACCCATAATGCTTTAGACTCATCACACTCACCATCAATCAGGTTCTCTTCCACACTCGCTTTGAGATCACTTCTCACATAGAGACAGACCCCGTCACCTTTCCTTTCTACCCTGTCTCTCTGAAAGAGTGCATAGCCAGGAATATTAATAGCCCAGTCAGGTGAGGAATGAAGCCAAGTTTCAGCAATACGATTACATCATAGCTCTCCTCGTGCACCAGAGCTTCCAACTCACCTATTTTACTTGGCAGACTTCTGGCATTGAACAAACACAGTGAACAAACACTTTAATGCATTTATTACATTTTGCTCTGGTGTTTTGAATATCTTTTTTTAGTAGTACAAATAGCACTATAATTTACAATGGTTATTTGCAACATGGGAACTTTCTTGTCATCTGCTATAACCCTCCCCCATCTATCCCCATTCCACCCTCCATAAATGTCTGACCCCTAGCTGACCTGTCTGCCTGATTGAATGTTAGTTCTCCCTCCCCCTCAATCCTAGCTTAAATACTCTTCCAACCTTCCCATAAACCTCTCCACCAGCACAGCAGACCCCCTTCCATTCAGGTGCAAACCATCTTTAGCATATAGGTTGCACCCCAATGAAAAGTCAGCCCAGTGCTCTAGAAACTCAAACCCTTCCTTCTTACACCAGATCTTAAGCCATGCATTCAGCTCTCTAATCACTCCCTTCCTTTCCTGTGTTGCGCATGGCACAGGCAATATTTCAGAGAATATCACCTTGGAGGTCCTTCCCTTCAACTTGCAGCCTAGTTCTTTAAATTGATTCTTCCATGTATTCTGTCATTGGTTCCAACATGGACCAAGAGAGCCGGGTCATGCCCAGCCCCTCACAGTAATTTATCAACCCGGTCCACCACATGCCGAACCCTGGCACCAGGGAGACAGCAAACTATTCGGATCCTGGCAACAAATTATTCTATCAGTCCTTCTGATTATAGAATGCCCTATTACCACCAACTGTCTAGGCCTACCTGCACTCCCCTCACCACCCCTACTAGATGGGCTGCTCTCCTGGCTGTTATGGGTAGCAGTGACATTTAGGGCTACCACATCTGTGTTTGCCACCTCCACATCTTCACTCAACTTGGCAAATTTGTTTTGATGCACAAACAGGACTGGCCTTCCAGATGGTGCAAATTTCTCTCCTGCAACCACGAGTTGCAGGAAAGAAATTCATATGATTCCCTCAACACAGACAGTGCTGACAGGGAAATCTCTCCTGCTGAGTTATTGGCAGGCGGGGCAGACATTTTTTTTTTACTATTTTACTTTCACCAGAGTAGTTCAGTGTCACCATTCTGGTTGGTGGTCAGGGTTTTTTTTTTTACACTTTGTTTTCTGTTACAATGAAAATCATTGTAACAGCAAAGTTTTCAAATTTCATGGATGGATTAACCATTCATGACAGCTGTGATCACTGATGATCTGTGATTGGCTACAGCTAATCACATGGTACAGGGTGCTGTGATTGGCCGAGGTTCCATGTGATAGCTGTGGGCCAATCACAGCATATGCAATTCATTCATAACAGCTTTGTTGACATTGTGATCATGTGATTGCATAGCAAGTACTGGAATCCCCAATCTGCTGTGTCCGGTGGACATAGTGGTCATAAGGTGGGAAGCGTACAGGGGCCCAAGCATGCAAAATGACATACATGCATGTGATTTTGCCTGCACGTGCCGCCCAGCTGCAGTATATGTACTGTGGCTGGTCGGCAAGTGGATATTATCAAAGGAAAACTGGCCAAAAAATAAACAAATATTATTTTTTAACTTTAACTGTATTATTTCTTGCTATTACCATGACCCACCAGCAAAGAACAACCCAAAATCAATTCTCCTACTCCTGTTGTTCATGACAATATCACAATTAAGTACATTATTTGTTGTTTGAACCTATAGTATGGCCCAGAAACAATAGTGTGAATTTAGCTTTTCTTTCTTACACTAATTGGTACTGGCACTGACATAAAATATAAACAAAACAAAGAAAAAAACTTAAAACACAAAGACAATGACATTAATACTGACATAGATACTGATCATAATACCAACACTGATGACACTGATAGTTACATAGTAGGTAAGGTTGAATAAAGACAATAGTCCATCCAGTTCAACCTGTAACTTGATGATCAAGCAGTGAGCAAGCTTTTATCTGTATTTGTTCTTTTTTAGAGACTTTTTTCCAAGACTTCTTCTTTAGAGAGGAGAAAAAGATACAATGCATGTTTTCCTCCTCGCTGAGGAGATAGATGCAGAGGAGGTGCCTAAAACAAGTGATCACTGTGACTGGTTATCACAGTGATCACATGATTGGAAGCTATTTGTTAGTACAGGACCAGGAGCTGTCATGGTCTCCATTCATCCATTGAGTCTCAATACTTATCCATTGCTGAAACACAGGTATGCATAAAAACGGCCTCACAGAAGAAGTCCCACTTCCATGAGGCCTTATATGTATGCATTAAAACAGGTATTAAAAAAAAAAAACACAAGAAAAATATAATGATTTATGGCATGTAGCTGATAAAACATTTATAATTATATATATATATATATATATATATATATATATATATATATATATATATATATATATATATATATATATATATATATATATATATATATATATATATATATATATATCTCACTATATAATTATAAATGTTTTATCAGCTACATGCCATAAATCATTATATTTTTCTTGTGTTTTTTATATAAAAAAAAAATTATATAAAATGGATTTAGGTGTTGCATGACAGCGTACCGTATTTAATAAATATGTAAAATATTTATTGTGAAACCTGTGGTGTGCCACAATTGGGTATGAAGTATCACATATTAAGAATTCATCTTGATATATATATATATATATATATATATATATATATCAAGATGAATTCTTAATATGTGATACTTCATACCCAATTGTGGCACACCACAGGTTTCACAATAAATATTTTACATATTTATTAAATACGGTACTCTGTCATGCAACACCTTAATCCATTTTATATCATTTTTTCCGACAGATCTTTCTTTTGGTGGTACTTTTTTTTACTATAAAAGGGGAAAAATAAATTAAAAAAAAAAAAAAATCCTGTTTCCCTTACTTTCTGTTAAAATAAAAATGCTAGAATAGTATAAAAAAATAAAACAAAATGCAATACATTTTTTTTTTCTTGGAAAGTAGACAGCTTAAGGTCATCTAATTTTTTGCCACAATTTTTTGGAAACAAAGAAACATGCCAGTACTGAGGAGACTAAGACCCCTTTCACACCACGACGGCAATAGCGTCGGTGGTAAAATGCCGCTATTTTTAGCGGCGTTTTACCGTCGGATTTGCGGAGCATTTCGCAGCTAGCGGGGCGCTTTTACCCCCTGCTAGCGGCCGAGAAAGGGTTAAGACCCCCGGCAAAACGCTGCTGCAGCGTTTTGCCGGCGGTATTACAGCACTGCCCCATTGATTTCAATGGGGAGCAGCGGTGGAGGAGCGGTGGAGGAGCGGTGGAGGAGTGGTGGAAGAGCGGTGAGTTCACCGCTCCTTCGCCGCTCCAAAGAAGCTGCTGGCAGGACTTTTTGTGACGCCCTGCCAGCCCACCGCTGCAGTGTGAAAGCCCTCGGGCTTTCACACTGCAGACAAAGGTGCAGCAGTTTGAGGGCGGATTGCAGGCGCTATTTCTAACGCTATAGCGCCTGCAATACGCCCTCGGTGTGAAAGGGCTTTTAACATGAGCTTGAGACAGCTGAGGACACAGCAATTACCCAGTGAATTGGTGGCCTAGCGGCTTTTTATCAGGGTAAATAAAGGGCCACCAACCCATCATTGAAAAATGTACATCGCGCGCAAATGGTAATAGAAACAAAGAAGGCTTGCCACTCCAGGTGAGATGAGGAAGCCTAATGGGATTCGTGGGTGCCCACCTCGGCTCGCCTCCGAAATCAATATGTAAGAAAAAGAACAGGCTGCACATCACGACTATAACCCAAAATCCTTTATTGGGATATCCAAGAGTGACTCCGCAGGAACAGAGTGCCCGGTAGGCGCGTTTCACACTGCTTTAAGTGCTTAATCATGATTAAACGCAATGTGAAACGCATCTACCGGGCGCCAGTTCTTCTTCTTTTTCTACCATGTAAATGGTTAATGGCTGTTTTTTCTTAGGATAAAATGATAACAGAATACTTAATGTGCCTGTCAGAAGGCAACAAATAGAAAAAAAAACAGTACACACATTTTACAAACAGGTATAATTATTATATAGGTGCTATTCAGGTAATATATACAGGTAATACAAGTATTATTCATTACTTTTGAGCGAATGAAGAGAAATTTGCAAAGCAAATTTATTTACAAATAGGGACTGTTTTGTCAAAGAGGTTCAGAATTTTGGGTCAATAACATCAATACATTTTTGCCATGCACTTTGGTAAAAAAAGATAGTTATAATAATGATTTAAAAACTTCAACAGACAGGATTTATTATGCAAATTTAGAAAGAAGCATAAATAATATCTTGTATATTGAACACACACACACAGCTATTCGTTAGCCCAGTACACATAACCATTACAAAATGTTCACAACAACCTGAAGAAAATATCAGAAAAAAATGGGCAGCATATGTTGCATACACCTTTGAATGAGAACAGTAATAATGTTGCAGAACATAGGAAAGTAAACATGTAGATGGTTCTTTCCAGTGAGCCTGGTCAGAAAAAGATATCTTTTCATTTCACTAATGGTAAGAAGTCCTATCATTGTAATTAGGTGAATCAGAACTTCAGCTCGCTCTAATGGTGCTGTAGATGTAGGCATGGAAATCATTCCCACTGTATTGGGTCGAAGTATAAGTCATAGTCGAGTGACTTCTCATGGGGGATTTATTTTCTTGGAATTTGAGATCCTTAACATCCTTTAAGATGTTTGAGATCTGCTCCCAAGCTGAAAATAGCAAACGTTTTTCCTTGTCTGGAGATGAGTAGTTTTGTTGAATATCCCTATTTACTTACTATTTACTTAAGTATGTTTTTTCCCAAGGTCTTTTGTTAAGGGGAATAGCTTTTTCCTGTTTTGAATAATTTAGAGATTATAGAGAACGTTGTGAATATTTTTCTGGTAGTGAATGCCTGCAGCTACAACTTTCTCTTTAATGTGAAAGGAATGTGTTATAGCTAATACATCCCTTTGGAGTGAGGTCATGCAGAGAATTCTGCATATTTTATATACATATAGTATTTTCTCTGTGAGGAGTCCCACCTCATTTGAAGATGATAGTTTGAGAGTTCCAATTGCAGAGTATGGAGGTAAGAAAACATCAGGGAAAAAAACAGCATTCTGCTACCGTGTTTCCCTGAAAATAAGACCGGGTCTTATATTAATTTTGGCAACAAAAGACACAGTAGGGCTTATTTTTTAGGTCTTATCATATAATGTTCTGTCTTCTCTCCCCCTCTCCCTACCTGCCTGTCAGGAATCCACCAGTATGAACCGAGTAAAGGTGGTTGTAAAATCCTAGAATGCACTCCATTACAGTAATATATAATAGTGTAAAATGTGTGTGTTTCTGTGATATAACCTTCGTTGACCCGCCGGAGCTCTCTTCCCCGCTCCGAGCACTGCAGAGAGGGGGGCCGAGATCCCCGCTGACAGCTGGGAGAAGAGTAGGAGAGCAGCTTGAGGTCAACTGTGCGTCGAGTGGTGCTGCACCGAAGGTATTTGGCACAATTATATTACAGATATATAGAAGTGGGGGTGGTGCTGCGCTGTTCTCCAGGGAGGTGGCCAAATCTACCACAAGGTGGCAGTAATGGGATAAAGACGTAAACCCTTTAAGTGTAGCAATCATATGAGGCAATAATAGTTGATGATGCGACTATTAAGTCGAAGTAATGCGAGTTGAGATAGATAATTCCCTTACTATACAAGATAAGGGGTATGGTGTGACCAATACAGGTTAATAAAAATTGGTATTGGTGAACCCAGGTAAAAATATATATAATAATAGAATTGTAAATAGTACTAAGGTGCGAGAGTGTAAATTGAACTAATAGCACCTAAATAAAACTACTAATAAAACACCATAAGCAGGTAATAAAAAAATCAGATATACATATAAAATCATATAAGTGAACATATGGTAAAAATGCGTCTATAGATAAACATAGATCCCCTGATGAAGTCACATGACGCCACACGTAGGGACAGGAGAGGCATTCAATACAAACAAGGAAGCAGAGGGAACAAGCTCATCGCTTGTCTAAGGGTCCCCCCTCATCTTTTACCTATCACTCCGGCATCTGCCGTGAGCTACAAAGGCTAGATATACCTGGAACCAGGGAAAAGGAATACGCACTTACCCAGGCAGACCACCGTGAGGGAAGGAGAAGAAAGCAGACCCCTTTACATCATTTATATGCGGTTAACCCTTTGCCGCAAGGTAAGGGTCCATTGCTCACTTTAGTGTACCCCACACGAAGAGGAGTGACCCCCACTGCTTAAAACATGCCACTGCACGGATATCACCTTTGACCCAAGGATCACATCACTACCCTCACCTTCTTACCACAAGAAATGATTATATACTTATAAACTATTGAGGATTGACTTATTTATCACGGACTTATATGCATGCAACATAGTCGCAGATGACTATTTTATACGCATCCTGCACTATGCGATTGTAGTCGCATATGACTATGTGATTTTAGTCGCATATGACTATTTTTTACGCATCCTGCATTATGCGATTTTACCTATAGGATATCTGTGTGTGCACTTTGCGTCTGCACCTAGCATTTCGTTATATTTTATATTTCAAACTTTATTCTACTGCACTTTGTTTACTGGTAGCTTTATATTTTGCCAGGGATTTTTCCATCTATAGTCACGCTGACTAGTTTCATCCAGCTTATACATTATTTTGTATGCTCGCATACTTTGCACTTTATATTTATTGTTCTACTGTTCACTCCAGTGCAACTTTTCTGCACATACCTCTACTCATCACATATCTGCAATGCGATTATATTTATCGTTTTATCCGTCACTCAATCACTCAGTCGCATTTTTAGCCTGTGCACACTTGCACTAGCACTTTAAGGATTTTATATTTTGTTCACCATCTACTATGCACTTTGGAATTGTTTATCTATAGACGCATTTTTACCATATGTTCACTTATATGATTTTATATGTATATCTGATTTTTTTATTACCTGCTTATGGTGTTTTATTAGTAGTTTTATTTAGGTGCTATTAGTTCAATTTACACTCTCGCACCTTAGTACTATTTACAATTCTATTATTATATATATTTTTACCTGGGTTCACCAATAGCAATTTTTAGTAACCTGTATTGGTCACACCATACCCCTTATCTTGTATAGTAAGGGAATTATCTATCTCAACTTGCATTACTTCGACTTAATAGTCGCATCATCAACTATTATTGTCTCATATAATTGCTACACTTAAAGGGTTTACGTCTTTATCCCATTACTGCCACCTTGTGGTAGATTTGGCCACCTCCCTGGGGAACAGCGCAGCACCACCCCCACTTCTATATATCTAGTTTGGTAGGTACGGTTTGACCTACACCAGGTGCCTGCAGCAGTCCCCCCACAGTCAGTCCCCACCACCCGCCCTTACCCTCCCCCTTCCACGGTAGCGCAGGAATACCCCACTACAATGTATTACAGAAACTCACACATTTTACATGATATAATACTGTAATAGAATGGATTATAGGATTTTACAACCACCTTAAACGAGGGCTTATTTGCAAGGTAGGCCTTGTATTGCAGCCATCCCCGAAAATCACAGTAGGTCTTATTTTCGTAATAGGTCTTGTTTTCAGAGGAAACACAATACTGTATATGCTGTTTTTCTTTATTGGTGTCTGTTTCATGTCATGTCCGCCAATTATTCATTCTTCTCTTTTCAGATGCTATTCTGCATGGTGTCAACTTCCTGTTTATAGTTGTTTTTTTTCCAAAAATATGAAAGAGGAGAATTGTAACTTCATATATGCACGTGAGCAATGCCTTGCTGCATTTGTGTAGTAAACAAGGCTACTCCAAAAAGTTACAAATAATTATATCAACAAACTACTGCTGTGTCATGTATCCACTAAAAGCTTATTTTACTGTTTATAGCAATACTTTAGCTTTAAATGCTGGAAAATCTGAGCTGGCAGTGTTCCATTCAGAGTTTCCATCACATAGAAAAATACTCCTCCCTAGACCTCCACACCCCAGTCCTTCCTGTAACCCTAACACTCAGGTCTTCTGTTAGAAATCATGGGGCCCCAAACTGCCTACCTGACACTGTTACTCTAATACTAACCCCCTCTTTTAATGATGGCATTAACTCTCTAACACTATTGCTCACAATAACCCACCCTTTAACTCTAACACTAAAAAAAAAGGGAAAAGAAAGGCGCCTCTAAGTGCAGAATGCAAAATTTAATAAAGTGCACAAAGGGTTAAAAGCACTCAAGATCGTTGAATGTTAAAAGACATGATAAAATCAGGAGTCCTCATTTGTGGCATGTGTCCATCCTCAGCATGGTGGTAGAGAGCAGTGTAGAGCCGTCCAGCAGCTGTAAAGGTCTGACAAAGGAGCCGCATATGCTCCGAAACGCGTTACCGCCCCCTTCTCTCCACTGACACCATCAGCCTCGTGTGTCCCGCAGTGAATACAGGCTTCCCTGCTGCCTCCTCTCTCCAAAAGAACGCTTTACAGCTGCTGGACAGCTCTACACTGCTCTCTACCCCCATGCTGAGGATGAACACATGCCACAGATGTGGACTCGTGATTTTATCCTATGATAATATATATATGATTATAAAAAAATCACAGTAAAGTTCATGAGTCCAATGGGGTGCTATGACAGCACTAGTGACAGCTCCCTTAGGTGTGAAGCAATATCTGAAAGAAAAATAAAAAACAGCGAGGTGCGCCAGACTAAGTGCAGTATGTTCAGTCCAAGGGAATCTATTTAAACATCAGCCAAAACATCACTCAAATTACATCAGATAAAACAAGGCATGTAACTCCAAAAAGGTCTGTGGTCACTTGGGGGGTACAAGGCTTTGTCACTACGAGCTTCAGTGGTATAACGGCAGTTCCGGTTCTGGACCGCCCAGAGTGCATTCCAAAATTTGGCCGGCCTTTCCATCTACCTTGCCGTTATACCGCTGAAGCCTGTAGTGACAAAGCCTTGGATCCCCCCCCCAAGTGACCACGGACCTTTTTGGAGTTACATGCCTTGTTTTATCTGATGTCATGTGAGTGATGTTTTAATAAATTCCCTTGCACTGAACATACTTCACTTAGTCTGGCGCACCTTGCTGTTTTTTTCATTTAACTCTAAGGCCGCGTACACACGAAGGGACAATCCCGCGGGATTATCCTCTGGACTGAAGTCCAGCGGATAATCCCCTCGTGTGTGGGCGCCGGCGGACTTTTTGGCGCCAAAGTACGGCGGACTAAAGTTTCAGGTTTTGTTTTCAAATTATCCGCTGGACTTGGAAGTCCAGCGGACAATCCCGCCGTTAGTGGGCAAGTCCGCGGGACTTTTTAAATGAACGGACTTGCCGCTCATCGGCAAGTCCGTTCATTTAGCACGTGACTTCAGGTTACGTAGCTAGCGTAGGCAGTTACTGCCGCCGCGCTAGCTCCGTGACCTGGCATGGATTTAAAGGGAATCCCCACGCCGAAAAAACGGCGTGGGGGTTCCCCCCAAATCCATGTCAGACCCTCATCCGAGCACGCAGCCTGGCAGGCCAGGAAAGGGGTGGGGACGAACGAGCGCCCCCCCCCCCTCCTGAGCCGTACCAGGCCGCGTGCCCTCAACATGGGGGGTGCCCTGGGGAAAGGGGGGCCGTGCGGCCCCCCCACCCCAAAGCACCTTGTCCCCATGTTGATGAGGACAAGGGCCTCTTCCCGACAACCCTGGCCGTTGGTTGTCGGGGTCTGCGGGCGGGGGCTTATCGGAATCTGGGAACCCCCTTTAATAAGGGGGCCCCCAGATACCGGCCCCCCACCCTATGTGAATGAGTATGGGGTACGATGTACCCCTACCCATTCACCTAAGGTGTAAAATGTAAAGTAAAAAAAAACACCCACACTTTTGAAAAAATAGTTTATTGCACTGCTCCGGGGGTCTTCTTCCGTCTTGGGGGTCTTCTCGCCGGACTCCCCCGCCATTTACCAAGCTCTTTTACCGAGCGAGGGGAGTCCGGCTACCTTCTTCGTCGTCGCCGCCGTCTGGGGGTCTCGATCCGCCTTCGGGGTCTTCTTCCGTCTTGGGGGTCTTCTCGCCGGACTCCTCCCCTCTCTTCTGCTCTTTTACCTAGCTCTTTCACGAGGGGGGGAGTCCGGCTACCTTCTTCGTCGTCGCCGCCGTCGTCTGGGGGTCTCGATCCGCCTTCGGGGGTCTTCCGGGGGTCTCTTCTGTTCTTGCGGCGGTCGTCGTCTTCCGCGCCGCCGGCGCCTTGTCCTTCTTCTTGTCCTTCTTGTTCTTCTTCTTCTTCCGATGTTGACCCGTCGCTGTCTCTGCCCGGAATGCCTGTGCCGATCTGCGCTCGGACTTATATAGGGACATGGGGGACAGGGTCACATGCACATGTCACATGGTGACCCCGCCCCCTTGTGTTGTCACAGTCCCGGAGGATGCTGGGACTGTGACATCGCAAGGGGGCGGGGTCACCATGTGACATGAACATGTGACCCTGTCCCCCATGTCCCTATATAAGTCCGAGCGCAGATCGGCACAGGCATTCCGGGCAGAGACAGCGACGGGTCAACATCGGAAGAAGAAGAAGAACAAGAAGGACAAGAAGAAGGACAAGGCGCCGGCGGCGCGGAAGACGACGACCGCCGCAAGAACAGAAGAGACCCCCGGAAGACCCCCGAAGGCGGATCGAGACCCCCAGACGACGGCGGCGACGACGAAGAAGTTAGCCGGACTCCCCCCCTCGTGAAAGAGCTAGGTAAAAGAGCAGAAGAGAGGGGAGGAGTCCGGCGAGAAGACCCCCAAGACGGAAGAAGACCCCCGAAGGCGGATCGAGACCCCCAGACGGCGGCGACGACGAAGAAGGTAGCCGGACTCCCCTCGCTCGGTAAAAGAGCTTGGTAAATGGCGGGGGAGTCCGGCGAGAAGACCCCCAAGACGGAAGAAGACCCCCGGAGCAGTGCAATAAACTATTTTTTCAAAAGTGTGGGTGTTTTTTTTTACTTTACATTTTACACCTTAGGTGAATGGGTAGGGGTACATCGTACCCCATACTCATTCACATAGGGTGGGGGGCCGGTATCTGGGGGCCCCCTTATTAAAGGGGGTTCCCAGATTCCGATAAGCCCCCGCCCGCAGACCCCGACAACCAACGGCCAGGGTTGTCGGGAAGAGGCCCTTGTCCTCATCAACATGGGGACAAGGTGCTTTAGGGTGGGGGGGCCGCACGGCCCCCCTTTCCCCAGGGCACCCCCCATGTTGAGGGCACGCGGCCTGGTACGGCTCAGGAGGGGGGGGGCGCTCGTTCGTCCCCACCCCTTTCCTGGCCTGCCAGGCTGCGTGCTCGGATGAGGGTCTGACATGGATTTGGGGGGAACCCCCACGCCGTTTTTTCGGCGTGGGGATTCCCTTTAAATCCATGCCAGGTCACGGAGCTAGCGCGGCGGCATTTACTGCCTACGCTAGCTACGTAACCTGAAGTTACGTTCGAAATGAACGGACTGCTCCGTGTGTGGGCAAGTCCGTTCATTTTCAAAAGTCCCGCGGACTTTTGGCCGGCGGATTATCCGCTGGACAAGTCCGTGCGTGTGTGGGCAAGTCCACACCCTCGGAAAGTCCAGCGGACCTAGCCGGAAAGTCCAGCGGATTGTCCGCTGGACTTAGGTCCGCCGGGAAAAGTCCGTACGTGTGTACGAGGCATAACACTAACCATCCCTGTAAACCTAACAAATAACTTCCCTTATGTAAACTTAACTCCTTCTTTGCGTCTGTGCTGAAGACCAACCTCTCTTCACCAAAATGTGTCAGAACCTACTGTTCTGTGTTTCTACTGTATGCGTCTGAAGTGCTTCTTTGATAGTGCAGTCTAAGCTTCTACAGGAACGTGCGGTGAGGTCAGTGGCTGGTGAGGCACTGGCTAGTATCAGAGCCAGCTACACACAGGTTACATACGCTGTGATTGTTAGAGTGCGAGCAACAATTCTAGCTCTAGACCTCCTCTGTAACTCTAAGAGACGGTTCACACTGGGGCAACACGACTTCCAGCGCGACTTTTGGAGGCAACTTGTACACGACTTGAGTATGAATAACAGCGCGACTTGGAGTGACTTCAGCATGACTTGGGGCGACTTAAAACACGACTTTAAGTCGCCCCAGGCCAGGCGACTTTGGCCGCGGCCAATCAGAGAATAATCAGCTCTCGAGGGGGAACTCCACGCCAAATGTTAAATAAAAAAACGGCATGGGTTCTCCCTCCAGGAGCATACCAGACCCTTCGGTCTGGTATGGATTTTAAGGGGAACCCCCTAGGCCGAAAAAACAGTGTGGGGGTCCAACCAAAATCCATACCAGACCCTTATCCGAGCATGCAGCCTGGCCGGTCAGGAAAGGGGGTGGGGACGAGCGAGAGCCCCCCCTCCTGAGCCGTACCAGGCCACATGCCCTCAACATGGGGGGTTGGTGCTTTGGGGAAGGGGGGCGCCCTGCGGCCCCCCACCCCAAAGCACCTTGTCCCCATGTGGATGAGGACAAGGGCCTCTTCCCGCCCAACAACCCTGGCAGTTGGTTGTCGGGGTCTGCGGGCGGGGGGATTATCGGAATCCTGGAGCCCCCTTTAATAGGGGGCCCCAGATCCCGGCCCCCCACCCTATGTGAATGAGTATGGGGTAAAAAAGACACAACACAGGTTTTTAAAGTAATTTATTAATCAGCTCCGGGGGTATTCTTCCGACTTCGGGGGCCTTCTTCCGACTTCTCCGCTCTGTTTGGCCTCTTCTCCCGCTCTCCAGTGTCGTCTCCCGCTCTTCTGCCAACTCCTCCGCTATCTTCTTGCAGCTCTTTTACTAGCAGAGGAGCCCGGTCTCGGCCCTGTTTTGTTATTTTTTAAATCATGAAACGCGTTTGAAAAATTGTTGCGCAAATACCGTGCAAGATAAAAAGTTGCAATGACAGACATTTTATTCCCTAGGGTGCCTGCTAAAAAAAAAAATATATAATGTTTGGGGGTTCTGAGTAATTTTCTAGCAAAAAATTAAGATTTTTACATGTAGGAGAGAAGTGCCAGAATAGGCCCGGTATTGAAGTGGTACTAAGTCTAAGCTAATGTTACTTTTCTAGCCTACTGTAAAGCCCCATACACACGGTCGGATTTTCCGATGGATTCTGTCCTATCGGACAATGTTGTCGGAAATTCCGACCGTGTGTAGGCACCATCAGACATTTTCCATCGGATTGTCCGACGGACAAAGTTGTATCTCCTGCTCTATAAATTTTCCGACAACAAAGTCTGATCACACCAATTCCGATCGTGTGTAGCGAATTCCAACGGACAAAGTGCCACGCATGCTCAGATCACATTACAAGACCAAAGCTATTGGCTACTAGCCTCTACGTAGTCCCGTCGTAGGCAACAAACGTCACCACGTTCAGAATGATTGGATTTTCCGACAACTTTGTCCGACCGTGTGTATGCAACACCAGTGTCGGACTAAATCCGTCGGACCAAATCCGATGGATTTGGTGGTCGGATTTTCCGACCGTGTGTATGGGGCTTTAGATGTACAGCATATCCCTATAAACATTGTGAATTTCTGCAGCTATCAAATTCTTGTATATTTTGTTTATGTACCATCTTGGTATTTGTCTTCTAGATGTACTGTATACAGTATGAAGTGTAAAAATCAAACTATTTGTCTAACTTATATTTACACAATTTTATAACAGGGAACATATCACTGGAACGGATTCCTTTTGTGTTGAAACAGCAAGTTCTTTATTAAGAAACCTAGTAGAAGAGCTGGAGAAGGTAGCAAGCAGTTGTGGCAGTGACACAAGATTGATTCTTCAATGGGTAGAAAATTTTAAGGTAAGTGATATTTCTATTATCAAGAAAGTCGATGTGCCAACCAGTAGGAGTTACAGAAATTGCTTTGAGATATACTGGAAAAATGGTAATGTAACTAAAAAGATAACTATACAGAAAGGCTTTTAACACAGTAGATGTAGACAGCAATGGGTTCTCACTGGGTAAAAAGCACCCACTAGCGACCGAAAAGCATCACCAAAACTACCGTAAAGCGCAGCTAAAACTAGAGGCGCTTTACCTCTAACGCCGGTCGCTTTCGGTGTGAAAGTAGCCTAATAGGCATACTTTCCCCTATGTGACCATTCCCAGAAAAGTAATTATTTACCATTGCAAGCACTTCTTTCCTTTGGACTCTGGCTGTCTTTCCTGACGACTGCTCTCCAGCACAATCATTGCTAATTCCTCTCCATCTCTCACCAGGCACTGCTGTACCTCAGATTCTCTCAATGACTGCTCATTCTATGATGCAACTCATATATAATTCACTATAGTATATTACATCAACATAAGCTTTAAGTCATTCATAGTTCTCGTTTTCATTTGAGAAGGTATTTCCTTTTCTGTGATAAAAATGCTTGTAATCTTTAGTCATTTTCAGAGATAAAATCGTTCTTTGAAATATTTGTAGATTTTCTTTTTTCCATATGACTTACTTTTATTGATATTAGCATCCCACACATACATCAAAAACAACAAAACAAAGAAACAAGAGCCTTGAGTAATTACAAGGACTGCTGAATCAAAGAATCGTAAAAAAAATCATTCAGTGTCAATTATTCAAGACCATCGTCTGTATTTACTTTTTTAATGTAAAGGATCTGATGGCAAATTAAACCCAGTCAAAAATTTCAGTCCACAAGGAAAGAGAGTGAATAAAATAAAATATGAAAAATTATAAGAAAAAAACACAAAAAATGTATATAAAACTGAAACCAGTACAAACTGTTATAGGTCATGACAACCTCAAGATATAGATGAAGTTCACAAATAATTAGGGCTGTGGAAATTAAAGATTAATTCCTCGATTAATCGTTAATTTTTTTGATCAATCAAAATTCTTTAGATCGGAACTCACCTCTCCGCCGGCTTCCGGGTCTTCAGGAAGTTACGCCGGAGATCCGGTGACGTCACGGACATCGACGTCACCGGACTCCTCCCCCCTTCTCCAAGTGCCTCTGTCTGCTAATGAAGGGAAGGGGGGGGGAGTCCGGTGACGTCAAAGTTCTGATTGAACGTACCACTGCTGCCCTACGGAACTAACACGATTGTCAGCTTTACATGCTGCGTTTTTATCATCTTTATGTGAGTAGTTTGTGTTTGAACACAAAAATTAAATCTTATACTTAAACGGTGAGCACTTAGATCTTTTATTTCTACCCATGACCTGGCGTCCTTGCTGAGATCTAAGGAGAAATGAGAGAAGGTTATGGTCCGTGTTAACTCTTTTGATACCCGTTTGCATGACCACTTGTTTGCACAGGGGTCCATGCCATAAGTTGAGAGTGATTAGTTAGACCAGAGGTGGAGGGATTGTCACGCTACTGTGGAAAAAAAATTACTTACGTCAGTGCTACAGTTTGAATTTAAAACGTATTTGTGTGAACTGTGAAGTTAAGTCATGGATTGTGGAAAATAACTAGTGTCGGGTGATTGTCGGGTGATTGTATATAGTGTATACCACATTTATCATTGACTAATGCAGAGTTCCAATGCAAGGAAATCAGCTAAAAGTAGTTGGATCTGTATGTGCGTTATAGTTAATCAAAATTAGTCGATTAATTGATTTTAAAAAAAATAGTTTAATCGAAAAAAGGAAAATTTTAATCAGTAACAGACCTACAAATAATCACTAAATAATCAATATTTTTCTATCCATTACAGAGAAATCAATGTCATTTGTTTGTCACCATTTGAACCGCCCTACATGGTTTTGAAAGGATCTAAAGTTGACACCCTTTTGTCCCCTTTTTTAAGAGAAGATACATGTACAGAACCCCCCCTGCTTATGTGGTTAGCTCACTGCTGGTCCCAGCTGTTTTTTTCTTATGATAATATTGGGACTCATCCTATGACATTAGTGGCAAGACCATCCCAATAAACACTCAGAAATTTAGAAGTGATAGCAGTGATAGCAGAAAGTCAGGGGATCTATGTGTGAGTTTATACAAATAGAAGGCAGGGAAGACCTTGCAATGTATGTAACTAACCTAGATTGTTTTTTTTTTTTTCAAATTTATACTTTAGTGATAATTTCTAGCTCAATCACATGGCTGGTAAAAATCAAAAATGCCATCACTTGAAAATAAGTCCACAGTTGATATAGTAAATAAAGCATATATAGAGTGATATAAAACTAGCTGTAGAGCTTCCAGGGTTGTTTAGAAAATGGTAGTAAGTACTAGAGCGTCGTCAATGAGACCTGTTTGAAATGTTTCTGAATTTTTGGAAATGTATCCTTATCCTGGTGTGTTTGCTTTGTCAATTCAGACTACTTTCTTCTTGTAAAAGCATTTTCGATGGCATTTATTCAAAAAAAACATTGTCAAGACTTGTGTACACCTATTCATCCATTTGATTCCTATAACTGTGCCACACAATGGGGTTGATTTACTAAAGGCAAATAGACTGTTCACTTTGCAAGGGCAGTTGCACGCTGCTAAGGAATTTGCCCCAGAGCTTAGTAAATAAATGGAATCTCTGTAGACTTCCATTATCCAATCATGTGCAAGAACAGTTGCTGTTTTTTATTTTCCTTGCATGTGATTGGGTATTCTTTGCAAAATGAAGCTTCACCTCATTTCCTAAGCTCCGGAGCAAATCTCGTTGCAGGGTGCAACTGCCCTTGCAAAGTGCCTTTAGTAAATCAACCCCATTGTCTCCTGAACATATGCTTTTTAATGCTCTCTTACATTCCTATTGGCCCCACTGCCTGTGAGCAGGACATACCGCTTGTCCTTTGGTGTTTGATGTTACTATGTTTTCATCACTATAAGCACATTTAATGCTATTGTCTTGATTCTACTTCTTTTGTATGAGGTTTCTAGTTTTATTTCTGAAGATTATTTTATTCTCTATTTTCTGTGCAATACAAAGTTTGATATCTCTTCAATTACTGTTGACTTACCATTATTTTCCTTGATATTCATAACTATTCTTCTTTCTGAAGATATTATGATTGACTACAGGGTTGTTTTTAATAACAGAATTTTTTTTTTGTGCATACAGAGCATGTCACTGCATGACCCAAACAGTACAATACAGTTTTTCAAGACCATTTGTAAAAAGGAAATGGAACTCGTTTTGCAGAAGGTATGCCTATCTTCAGTTTCCTTTAGAAACCAAACACTTTATTATTATTATTATTTAATTATTGCTCAAGTTTAAATATGTTATGGACTGTCTAGGGTGGTATCTATTGTATATACTCTAAATAAATAACGGGCAGCAGTCCAAACAGCTAACCTTTTATGTTTCATATATTTATTAAAGGAAGCATCACAAAAAGTATAACAGTAAAATGTATTAACCTCTTGCTTACTGGGCACTTAAACCCCCCTCCTGCCCAGACCAATTTTCTGCTTTCAGCGCTGTCACACTTTGAATGACAATTGCGTGGTCATACAACACTGTACCCAGATGACATTTTTATTATTTTTTCACACAAATGGAGCTTTCTTTTGGTGGTATTTAATCATCACTTGGGTTTTTATTTTTTGCTAAACAAACAAAAAAAGACAAACATTTTTGAAAAAAAAAAAACATGTTTCATAGTTTGTTATAAAATTTCACAAATGGGTAATTTTTCTCCTTCATTGATATTCGCTGATGAGGCTGCACTGATGGACATTGATGGGCTGCACTGATTGGCACAGATAAAGCGACACTGATCGGCATAAATAAGACGACACTGATGGGCACTGATAAGATGGCACTGATAGGCACAGATAAGATGACACAGATGGGCACTGATAAGAAGGCACTGGGTGGCACTGGTGGATGGCACTGATGAGTGGCACTGATAGATGTCACTGATAGGCACTGATAGATGGCACTGATGGGCACTTGTAGGGGGCACTGGTAGGTGGCACTGGTAGGTGATATTCATAGGCAGCAGTGGTGATGACACACTGCGGGCACTGATAGGTGGCACTGTGGGCACTAATGGATGGCACTGTGTGCACTGATGGGTGACATTGTGGGCACAGGTAGGTGAGGCTAGTGGGCACAGAAGCCTCTCCACAATCAAGAGCGATGTCCCTCTCGCAGCCGCCGGCTACCAGCGTGAGGAGAAAAAATACCTGATTACCGGCTCTGTTTACGTCACCGGATTGACCCCTTACTCAGATCTGTGATCAGCCGAGTCTCATAGACTCGCTGATCACAGAGCGCACCGCGCGCGCTCTGCAGGGGGTGCGCAGGCCGCTCAAGCACAGGAGGACGTCCAGGGACGCCCTCCCGGCAAATTCAGTTTCCTCATAGTCCATGAGCAGGCATAGAGAAATATTAGGCAGGGCTGTACTTCCAGTTAGCATAGCTGGAATGATGCTTATGGAAAACAAATTATAATAATGGTAGATAGAATTAGTAATGATGTCAGTCATAAATAAATTGATACATTCTAAAACAAAAAATAAGTTTCAAAAGCCAGAAATAAATCTGAAGAAAAACAGATAAAAATGTTTGCATATTTTTCTTTAATCTTCCTATTCGGGTTAGTATTTACCCAAATTTGAGATTTTGTTGCCCTTCATCATACTATACATATCTATTGCTAAAGGAAAATACAACTACTGCACATAGATTTCAAGAGGATTATATAATGTGCTCAGCATAGAGATTAATTTTTGTTGTTGAAATCATTGTATTTCTCTGCAATACGTTGTGTTTACTTAAATGCCAGCACTGCTGCCAGGAAAAAGCAGCGTTAAAAGCTTATTAGCCACGTTTTTAAATAGCGTTTACGGATGATTTTCCACATTTTTTGGCGTTAGTGGTCTTTTCTTATTTGTTCAGTAAAAACACAGTATAATCTAAATGTAGCAAAACACTTGTTACAGCGTTTAGTGGCGTTTTTTGGCATTTTTCATTCCTACAGCTCAACAACCTCCGCTCCTGGATGCACAGGCTGTTGTTTTTTTCTACTGCCCCTAAACGCTTATGCCTCCCAACGCCTCTGAAAGTTTATGTGTGCATGGACACATGGGCTAACATGGAGGGGCGTTTAGAGGCAGTTAAAAAAAAAACGTCAGACACCCTAACAGCAGCTGTAAAAAAGTCCTGTGTATGAGCCCTTCAACCCTGTTTTATTATGTACTCAGATGAATGGAAGATACCACCAAGACCAAATAAATTGATATTGTATGTAATTGATGAAAATATGTATAAATAGGCTCATGTGGTCATTGTATGATTAGTTGTGCTGTTTCTCAGACATTCTAGAAGATATTTAAGCTTTTCATACTGTAAATATACCCTGCATGGAGGGTATATGTATTGTGATATTTTTGGAAATTCAGCTCAGTGGTAGTAACAATTTCAGTAAGTCACGCCAGTTCGTACTGTAGTTTTGCCAGCCCACTTTTATTAAATGAGGAAAAGTTATATTAATATATTAAGTTATATTAATTCCATTGGGTTTTTCCACTCAGGCTAGAACAGACACTTGGCTAGTGTCTTGGTCACACACACTGCTCCCATGTAGTACCGCTGTTCCACAGCACACCACAGTGACCCGCAATGTCTTTCTTAGATGTGTGGAAGCACAAAGCACATGTCTGCCACACTGGGCAGATTTGGGCATGCACACGTGCTGCCCCAGCAGCCGTTTGTCTAACATGACTCCTATGTTGAGATCTCCTGTCTCTAGGCTAGAGCCCATCCCTGTCTCCTGATGGGAGCCCTGAGCTATCATTATAAGGGCAGTGCGCACCTGGGCACACACTCACTGGTCTTCAGCTAGACCTGGACACTGGGTTGGAGATTTCTTCCCTCCCAAAGCACTTTGAAATCTCTAAATTATGGAGCCCAATCTGGGAATTCCAAAATCCAAAGAAAGCAGTAAAAATAGGTTTCTTCGCTCATAATAGGTACATAATAGGTACATGCAAACCCTGTGTCCTTGAGTTGTGGTGTGGGTGTGACTCAAATATAAGAAGCAATGAAGAATGCTATTTCCTACAGATGTCAGAGAGAATTAAAGGGTCACAGGGGAACATTTGTGTGTTTTTCAGCACCTCTGCGACCATGGCTGTCATTTCCTGGCCACAGTATACTTGAATAGGGGAAGATAATTAACTGCAGTTTTGTCCCTCCCTCCCTATTATTTACAAGCCTACACTTTTGAATCGCTGGACTAAGATCTTTAATTGAAAAAGCAAGTTTGAATGACTCATCTGTGCATGATCAGCCACTTTCAAGTTCCCATAGGCACAGGAATAGGAATAATATACACTATGTCCACTGTATTTATTCAGAGTATTATATATAATAAAGCAAATAACATATTGGAGGCCAGCAAAGTTCTGAATATTTCACCAGCAACCTCACTAACTAAATAGCAGAAAACCATTGGGGATTAGGGGATTAGGCTAGGAGAGCAAGATTATGTAAAAGCCATGGGGAAAGGGTAAAGTTTACCTGTTAGGAGTATCACTTCGGGGGGTATATCTGCTACTTGTGACAATAATAAAGCATATGAATTTAAAGAAAAAAGTTACAATAAAATAATATAATAAAATAAATACAATAAAATAAAATGCAATGCAATAAAATAAATACAATAGAATATAAAATGCAATAAAATAATACAATAAAAAATAAAACACATGCACACAGCATACATACAGTATATGTAGTGCAAAGAGGCATTTACAAAAGTCTCTACATATTAGGTGTCATGGATATACAGGTTACAGTTTATATAAAACATTTACTAGCTCAGTGGAAAATAGTTTCAATACTTGTGTTTAATTGCTTCTTGCTGTAAATCATATGTAAAAGGTTTGCATGCCTTTACTTACATTGCAAAACGAAACATTTGTTTTACAGATCTAGACATTACCTCCACACAGAACTGTCTTTTTTTAAGTCAGAATTTTTTTTTTTTATGCTAATTCATTTTTAAATTACACATTTTCTGTTATTCTTATTAAACATTTGACAAACATGTATTTGGATTTATTTGGCTAAGAATGTGGAAAAATAGGGATAATATATTTAAATTCTATAGTAATTCTGTCTTTCAAAAATATATTAGTTTTAGGAGTCTTTAAAGTACCACTATCACGCTAATGTATATTTTCGTGTACCCAAAATCAATATAGTTTTACAATTTTTAGTCATCTACATTTTGTTTTTGTTAGATAAATACATGTGGACTATGCTGAGGACAATTAAAGATAGTGACAAGGACTTGGCCAGGTTTTTGGCTGTTATCATTCTTAGATGTTGATTTTGAAATGCTTGCGAATGTCTTTGCAACCATACTCATTTCCAGGCAAGCACTTCGTAGAGACCAAGTAGGTTCATACCCAAGAGGCAGGTGCTAGCATCAGTTGTATAATACAACTCGTTGAATTTGCTCATAACCATTCACTTACAAATATGATGTTCTCATTAGATGTGAGAATAGTGGCATGGCAACGTTTGTTTTTGGCATACAAAAGTAGGGATTTCACAATACTTTCATTGCATAGATCTGAGCCCTCTACTCATGCCCTAAAGCTAACATTCATTATAGTTGCTTCTTTTCTGTCTCGTTCATGATTTATTGGGGGGCAGGCACGGTTCTCCACAATTCTTCTTTTTCTTGACTGAGAACCCATTGGCAACAGCCATTAGATCAAATTATAGTATAACGTGATTGGAAGTGCCCACCACAAAATAATGCTTTTCACAGATGACATCTTGCTGCATCTTACCTCACCACATACTTTATATCAATTTATCTTTATGTCCTTTTATATTTCATGTAAATCAGATCAAAACCCTAAACATTTATTTAGACCTCTAGACTCTTTCTACTATTCAAACCAATTATGAATTTACATTGACCTTTCAGACTTCAATGCTTCAACTGTTGCCTAGAGCAGAACCCTTGAGAAACATAGTTGAATAAGAGAATCCCAAATTTCACCAAATGCAAAAGGGGTGCTAGTCACCTTTATCTTTTTGGCTGCAAGGCAGACAATTGTCTAGTTCTGGTAGCAGCCCACTGTAAATTTTGGAGAAGTCAAAGAGCGAATCACAGGAACAATGATCAATGAAAAGCTCACAGCTATACTCGCCCATACTCATGCAAGGCACATTGGTAACTCAGCTACTAAAAGGGTTCAATCGTACTTTATTACATCTTTAAAACCAACATTCCTCAGCATAGTTACATCCCCCTGGCTGAACTCTCGTCACCCCCACCCAACCCTATCCTTAAATCCCATCCACATTTCCGCTATCTTTCTTTAATTACCTGCACCTTTCACATATTCCTACCATCTACCAAATTCATGAAAGAAGTAGTGGTAGTAAACTGTAATTTACAACTTACACTTACCTCTCACAAATCTTTTAAAATAGACTTTATGGATGTATCCTTTAACAGTCTTTCCAGGATGAACGGTTGGATATATTAAGTAACAAAAGTCCTAAATACTTACCTTACATCACATGATTAAGTTCCTAGGTCTTCATACAGTATTGGAGGGAGCCCAGAGGAACATTTTCTCCATTAAAAGGCATTCCTATTTAAACTCAATATACCTATATGACTGCTGACATTAAAACATTAGTGTTGATCTACTTTTTTGCTCAGACTGTATGGTAAAATAATTGATTATCCATATGATTCAAGCAGGCTCTGTTTTCCTATTTTTTTTGTTTTCCAGTATCCACATTTGTCTGCACGTTTTCAGGCTAGTAAGGAAGAAATGATGTTTCAATACCGTTGTAACAAGTTGCAGCACAAAATGAAGCAGATTTCAGTGGCAAAACAAAGCTTAAAGGTTGCACTAGAAAATCTAAAATTCCATGGACAAGGTCAAGATCTGTCAGCTCTTCAAAAGGTAATATAACCTAAATCATACATCAGTTGACCATATTCAATAACCTCTGTAAAGCTGCCAAAATGTTACAAGATTTCCAAGAACACTGTTGGTTCTTAGCTGATGTAGTTTGACAAGTACAACATTACTTGCTTATTCACTAAAGACAATGGTCTCCATTCACAAAAGCATCCCCCATCCAGTATGTAGGGGTTAAAGTCAATTCCCGCCGCCGATAACGGTGATCTCGCGGCGAATCCGCCGCGATGACCACCATTATCGGAATGCCGACCGGCGCCTGAAGAGATGGATATCTCGGTTGTGGCAGCAGCTGCTGCCGTTACCGAGATATCCCTCTTCAAAATCAGGACGTACATCGTCGTGCGCCGGTCGGAAAGTGGTTAAAATTCCCTCCTAAACTTGGGGTGCGTGTTATACGCCGGTGCGTGTTATACGCCGATAAATACAGTATTTCTGTTGCCTTACAAAGTAAATCAGTTAAAAGGCACCCATTGTATTGGCTTATTTCCTCATCAAGAAAATATTGCTATCCAGGGAGAAAGAAACTATAGGCATGGAGGAATTCAAATAAGAGTGAAATTATGCTAGTTTCTCCTGCAAGCCATGCAAAATAATAAATGTATAGTCTTTGTAGCGACATCAATACATTGCTGAGATACAAATGATGTGTGTGTGTACACAATGTTACTTTCAATGTTAGACATAAACATATTTGCATACCTTGGATGACAAGGCTGTCCCCTGGAGCTGAAAAAAAATGTTTATTAAAACAGGAGAGTATCTCCAGTAGGAACTCTTGTATTTCATACTGTAGATCCATAGATGCAAGGCCACACTCTAGATCCATACTCAAGGACACGTGAATCCCTTAAGAGTGTGGGATCAAGGTATAGAGGCGACCCAAGTCCACATGCGGAGTGTGCAATCGTTCCAGGTCACACATTTATCAGATCTAAGTAAGCACCTAGTAGGGAAAACACTGAGTATTGGATGCGACACAGTGGGTACCTCAACCTCAAGGTTGGACACCAGGTCTCTACACTAATTCAACATGATCTGACTTGCATTTTAGACCTGCGCTAGGTCTCAAGGTGACTAAGGCTGTGCTGGCAGGTATAGTTTAGACCTTTATAGCAGGTACCATAATTTTATTTTATAGGAGGTAAAGGGGCTCAAAATTAAAATGGGTTTGTGGCCTATCCATAGAAGGCTTAGAAAGCTATACTTGCACATATCACCTCATTCTGACAAATGTTTATGCATACTCTCCATCAGTGTGTCTGTCCTTCAACATTGGATCTTTCATACACAGAAAAAATCATTAGCCAATGGGAATTTCAATGGGACATAACATGTTGGTAATATAATATACATTTATTAAACAATGAATGAAAATCTTATACATATTTAAAATACCAAGCTGGCCCATTGCAACTGGTATACATTAGTATAAAATGTACATCAGACTGATATAGTTTTTCATATACATATTTCACACAACCAAATTTCTAAAACACAACAAAAATGTATCCTATAATTTGACGCATTTCGTAAATGTTGCTTCACTTCTTCAGGAGTGGATGCCATCAACGTAAAATCTATAAACTAAAAAACAAATTCACAAAATATATTAAAGCACTCCCTAATACTATACATTCTAGTGTCCTTAATAGAACATGACTTTCAAAGCAGCTTGAAAATTGATCTAAAATAACACCTCTAAGTGGCAACCACTACAGAGTGTCTGACCCGGGAGATGTGGGAGAGAACCATGGCACCCAATAGGCAAACCAAAAAGCAGCACAAGATCTTTCTTATTGTGTAGGCAGCATATGGGAGTAGTTTTTTTTTTAACAGAAAAGTTATGGGAGTATTTTACAGACAACTTTATTACACATTTTCATGTATGGACTTACAATCAAATCTTTTTTATTTTTTTGTTTTTGGTGCTGGGTTGGATAAAAACCTTGTTATGATTTAATCACTTATATTTTTGTAGGGGGCTTACATTCCACTTGTAGTATTGCATATGGATTGTTCTTATTTCCTTTATTTTAGTTCTATGGGATTTTAACTCTTATTATGCTGTATTTAATTTATCACCTTTGATTGAACTATATACTTGATTTCATGAGGCTCTTTTTTATTATTATAGTAATTGTAGCACAATATCAATACCAAAAGGATGCATTGTTTGTCCCAAATAAAATATATTTATTACTTTCCTATCTTGAATCCTTTCATACTCACACGCCTTAAGTTATAGTTAAAGCATTATTACATTAATGTGTGCCTGGTGTGCTTTTGCTATGATGTGCAAGCATGCACAGGATGCTTTAACATTGTCACACTTGCCTTAAAAGGTACTCTTCTCCAGCACTGTGCAATGCAGGCTCTGTTCCTCACATTGGGGCTTATTTACTAAAGGAAAATCCACTTTGCACTGCAAGTGCACTTGAAAGTGCACTGAAAGTGCACTTGGAAGTAAATTTGCTATATATCCGAGGGGGTCATGCAAAGAAAATAAAAAACAGCATTTTAACTTGCACATGATTGGATGATAAAATCAGCAGAGCTTCCCCTCATTTCAGATCTACCCCTTTAGATTTATAGCGACTGCACTTTCAAGTGCACTTGCAGTGCAAAGTGGATTTGTCTTTCGTAAATAACCGCCATTGTCTCTTGCCACCTACATCTCTCCTGCCACTTCTTCCCGGTTCCCAAGCATCTTCTTTGACCGCTGATGCTTTAACTGTTGCACATGTACACAGAAGTTACATTGTCCTCAGCATCTGGTCTGTTTTACAAAGGGAAGGATACAAGAGTGCATACTGCATGGCACATTTGCCATACAGTGTACAAAAGAGTGGTCGCCAACCTTTCGGACCTCACGGACCATTAAATTAACAATTTTGAATCCCGCAGACCACTAACATGAATATTACATGCCTTATACACACAATGCTCCTGCTCTCTGCCCCCTCTGACCCCCTCGCACTCAGCATCATACTGCTGCCAATCACAGACTTATCATTGGATCTCACCCCCTTATCCAGCCATGTGCTCCAGCTCTGTGCTCCCTCCCACAGACTGTGATCAGTGCGGCCATTGGAAGCCCCCTCCTTTTTCATCTCCCACTCTCTGCACTACTCCTGGTGCCTCCCTCTGAGTTTCCAGGAGCTGGAACTACAGAAGAGGCATTGGGTATCAATGTGCACTGACAGTACTAATTAGCCAGTGCGCATTGACAACACTGGAAACAACATTGGGCTGTATACATCCGCCGCAATGCTGATTTGCGGCAGAACCTCTGAGGACCACCAAAAATTTCTTGTGATCCACGAACCACTGGTTGTTGACCGCTGGTATAAAGGACATTAAAAATTGCTGGGTGTAAAAAAGTTTTTGGGCAGATGAAACTATGCATGTCTCTTCTACCAAAACTCCCTACCTCCTAGCAATAAAAAAAAAAAACTGAATTTTTGCTGATCTCCATTATAATTGGATAATGGAGATCAGCATAACTCTATCTCATTTACCAAGCTCTGGAACAATTTCAAATGTATTATGTTGTGATACTTTAACATTTTGGATGAATGCACTTGTTGGGGAGCAGTGGAATTATTTAAGGTGATTAATATTAGGTATTTGGTGTTTATTGATTTAAACATTGTACATAATGAGTACATATTTCAGCTCTGCACCATTTTTATTTAATTTTTACTGTTCTTTAACTGGGTGCAAATGGCTTAGTTTTAGGTTTCATAGGGCAAAAGGACCCTTTTGTCAGTTGACGGCAATGGGTATTACACAAGCTTATGGGAGTAGTTTACAGAAAACTTTATTGCACTTTTTCATGCATGGACTTGGCATTAAAACGTTTTTGCGTTTTTCTTTCTGGTTGATATGTGCTAGTATGATTAGTATTGAGTTGCATGACAAACTTGTCATCTCCTAAAAGTTAAAAGCTAAAAAAAAAAAAAAAAAAACTGTTGTAACACACTTTTATATTATCACAAAATGAAAAACAGACACCATTTTATCTGTAGAGGGTGTACCAGAAGAGTAATTTAAACATAATTCCTGAAAGAATACTAGTAATACAAGCTAAGACTAGAGACATTTTTCTAAAATACTGGCTATCATGAGTATTTATTATAGTTGCTAATAATGCTTAGGATCTGAGCCGTTGTTATTAGGTACTCAAGGTGTTCTATTATTATTTTATAATGGCTACTCACTGCATTTCTCCTTTTTTGGATAAATAACAGAAGATTAACGTGAAAGTGAATACTGACCATTCTCTGGTATACTGTTCCTCATTTTTAATAAATTTACATTTAATTTCCCATCTCTGTACATCAATGTGTTACCCCCCTGAACAGGTAAACCACAGGAAATTAAATTCTTTTAACACTTCCTAATAAAAACTTTTGAAAAGATGACATGAAACAAAAATCTGCTTTTAATTTCAGCAATGGGTAATGCTATTTGAAGAATCATTAAAATTCCTGGCCAACGTTCAGGATCAAGCACTCAAAATAACCAGCATCTGGAAGAGGCGTCAGCAGATGTCAGGGAATGGGGCTCCATTTGATGAGAATCTGCTGCCCCTACAGGACAGGTGAGGAAAGACATGGAGTAGAACAGTGGTTCTTAACCTCAGTCCTCAAGTACCGCCAACGGGCCATGTTTTCAGGTTTTCCTGTACTTTGCACAGCTGCTTTAAAACAATATCTATGACATGCTATTGATAAGAGCTATTTTATTTAAGGGAAGTTTCCAAAACATGGCCCGTTGGGGGTACTTGAAGACTGAGGTTGAGAACCACTAAAGTAGAACTTAGTACTAAAAAACATTGTGCTTTAAACATTTTTTGAAGACTTTCAGGACAAAATCAAAGTTTATTTTCCATTTTATTTTTTTGGGTTTTTTTCGTATTTTTTTTTATCAGTGTGACATTTATGGGACTATTTATACATTTTTCATCTAAAATGTACCCATGTTTCACCCAAGATACACACATTATTTTAAATAACTCTTATGCAAAAATGTGTAAATCTTGGGTAAACATTGGATCAACATTATTCATAGATGCAAGTTGTTAAAGTGGTACTAAACCCAGGACCCTGCTTTCACTATATATGGCCTCCCACAGTACACAGTTCATGGAAATGCAATAGTTTTAGTAAATATAAACTGCTAATTACCTTTTTTCATCAGCAGTATATAGCAGTCTCATGACTTCTATCAGTATCTGGTTAAAGCTTGTAGGAGGATTTTTTATTCTACTCTGACAGGTTTGCCAACTGTCAGTAAATTTACAAACAGTTTGTAAAATCCATAACTTTTGCATATGTCTGTGAATGTCCATTATGGACATGCAGACTGCATGTCCGTAACAAGAAGTCATCCACAGATGCAAAAAATACAGATTTTACAAACTGTTTGTAAATGTACTGACAGTTGGAAACCCTGTAATCTGACTGTCCAGTGAGGCTGCATGACCCCTGACCCTCTGCCTGCACAGTGCTGATTGGCCCTGTGCTGATCAAATGCACCCTCCCAAGAAAAATAAAAAAAACCTCTGTAGCAATACACACCAAACTGAGCATGTGCAGAGTGCCTCCTAGGGCTCTGTTCTATCAGGGGATGGATTGGGAGCAGTTGAAAAAAGTGAAGGATCAGAGAAGACAGGCTCACACAGCCATTTTACACAATGTGGATCATAAACCCCTTAGGTTCCACAGTGAGTATAACAAGCATGCTTTACTTTATATACAGACTGATTTTACTGTTGTGGATTTAGTAACACTTTAAGTGATGTTTTAGTGGTTTTCACCATGATAGTTTGGCAGAGTTTTGAAAACAGAGGGTTTTTTGCATAATAGTTCCTCTGTTGGGGTGATAATTAATTTTGCCCTGATAAAAATTGTTAAAGGAAACCCGTTTAATTGAGGTAATAAAGGTTTAATTGAAAGTTATGTTTAAGGATTAGGTTATTTTTAAGAATTAGGATTTGAACCTGTGGGGTCACCAGGAGTTCTTGCCATAATGGGCAAATATGGCCAGCATGAACAGGATTCTGTAATTGAAGTCAGCACAACTTCAACTCATTCACTAAGCTCAATGAAAGTTTAGTTTGCAAAGAGAAAATTCACTTAGCTTAATTAATGAGGTGAAGTTGTGCTGACTTCATTCACCCAATCACGTGCAAGTAAAAGTCTATTTTCCTTGCATGTGATTTTTTTTTGTATATTCTCTGTCTAATTATTTTTTCATATAACAAAACAAATATAAAAATCTGGTACCATAGGTATAGAAAATATGCCAGCTAGAGTAGACACTTACATAAACACCACACATTTTAATGGCTGCTAATATCTAAATGTATAGTATCACAAAAGTAAAGAGAGAGTAACAGAGGGGAAACAAAGAATGGGACTTAGACAAGGAACATTAGGAGTAACATGGAGAGGTGGAACAAACATGTTAAAAAGGACTGTTCAGAGAAGAATTTATAAAGTACATGGTTAGATGAAGTAGCTAGTCAAAATGATGCTTGTGAGTAATGTAGAGAAAAAGAGACCTTACTCTGTGGAGAAAAGTCCATATTGGGCTGAAGCCATTTGGAAAAACACATCAGCTTTCATTCAGGCTTGGGTCATACAAGACAGGTAGGAGTATGTTTGTTTGAAACGTAGCCAGCATGCCCGTGTTGTATAAACCTAGAGTAGGACAATAACTTCAAACAGGATATAGCAGCGTTACAGAAGGACCTCGATAAAAAAGAGGGGTGGGCACACATGGCAAATGGGGTTCAATTTAGAGAGATATAAATTAATACACTTGGGGACTAAAATATGCATGTAAGTTACAGGCTATCGGAGAACCTCTGGGGGAAATCAAGGATAGAAAAATATCTGGGGGTCCTACTAGATCACAGGCTCGACAATAGCATGCAATGCCAAGCTGCAACAAGCAAGGCCAATAGAATATTAGCATGCATTAAAAAGGGCATTTACTCAGGAGATATACCTATAATTCTACAGCTTTACAGAACTCTGGTTTGGCCACTTCTTGAGTATGCTATCTAGTTTCTGGCTGGAACTGGAGAGAGTCCAGAGAAGAGCAACAACACTAATAAGAGGGCTGGAGGATCTCAGTTATGAGGAATGACTACAAACATTAAACTTATCCTGGAGAAGAGATATTTAGGAGAGCATATGATAGTGATATACAAATATATTAATGGTGATTTCAGCATAGGGAGGGAACTATTCAGTCTCAGGTCACTCAAGAAGACACATGGCCAACTCAATGAAGTTGGATGAGAAGGGGTTCAACCTTAAACTGCATAAGTTTTTTTTTTACTGCTAGAGTAGTAAGGATTTACCACTCTAACAGTAACCACTGATTTTCCACGGGTAATGTTACTAATTAAAAAAACTCTTAGATAGGCATCTTATGGAACACAATATACAGGGATATGGGAAATGGTAGAGACATAATACATACACACCCCCACACCCACATAGTTCACACTGGATGGACTGGTGTCTTTATTCAACCTTACGAACTATGTAACTATGTATCCCTGTAGTTGTGTGTTTTTTTCTTCATGAGATGAATTTCATCAATTTTTTTTAACCATTCTTTGATATTTGGGGCATTATTTTGTTCGCATTAAGAACAGAAGGTACCAGTCTGTATTCAAAAGTCTTTATGTGTTTCCTGTGTCTCAAGAAGGGGATATTTCAAAGGTTTGAGTTGCATTAATATACCACAAATGCATTCTATAAGTTTTGTATTTCAGAACACAAGAAGGTTATGACTGGACAATGTCACCAAAGATGTGCTAATGAAAAAAGTTAATTTTCTTTTTGTTTCACCTCATTCACCAAGAAAAGTGAACATGATTAATACCTTTAGCGTCGATTACTTTTTTTTTTATGTTTTTTTTTTTTTTTTTTTTTTTAGGTTTGAATTCATTTTTGGCATTTATGAAGAGCTTATTCGCATGATTAGAGAACTCAATGAGGCAGGACAGAGAGCATTTCCCCCCGAATATTTGGAACAAATATCTGCTGGCTTCACATCACTTATTAAAAAGTAAGAATTTTTTTTTAATGGCTTATAATGTACCAGCACTGTATGAGTGCTACGATATCCTAGAGCAGGGATATGCAATTAACGGACCTCCAGCTGTTGCAGAACTACAAGTCCCATGAGTCATAGCAAGACTGACGGCCACAAGCATGACACTCAGAGGCAGAGGCATGATGGGACTTGTGAATGAATGAATGATTTGTATAGTGCTGCAAATGTGAACCGAATCGCCTCAAGGCGATTGTAGTTTTGCAAAAGGTGGAGGTCCACTAATTGCATATCCCTGTCCTAGAGAAATACTATCATGAATCTCCCCCCATGTTCTATTCACGACAACTTTAATAAAGCACCACCCATTTCCCAGCAGAAAGCATAAGTTGTATCAAATATGCTTTTTAGCCTCATATATGGTCTCCTCCAGCTATAACAGCACCATTCTTTATATAAAATATGCTGTTTAGGTGCCTCTATTTTTACCTATTAAGACTGAGACATTGGGCTGATTCAGCTGAGAATATTCACTTTAGTAATTCCTTTAATGTGCGGATGAAATAAGTAAACAGGAATTTGTCTACTGATTGATGATTTTCAACCAGTAAATCAGCTTCATTATGTTTGGGGATCTCTCTACTGTTGTATTGGTTATTCTAAAACTTTTAATTAAAGGAAACTTGGCCCAAGAGAAAAAAGTACAGTAAGATACTACTGCTGAACATACTTTTTATGAGCAGGAATAAAGCATGCAGCAAGTGAAATCAGAGGGAAGCCATGGTTCCTCAGATCTATACCCATACCTCCCAACTTTCTGAGATGGGAATGAGGGACACCTATCAGCAAAAGTATGCAGGCATAGGACACACCCCTTACCACGCCCCCTTAAAGGAGAATTGTAAAAAAAATAAAAAAAACAAGATTGGTTAAACCCACAAGTGCTTTTTTACCACTACTGTTCCTTTATATTGGCTTTTGGAATTTAGAAATGCAGCAATTTAGAAATCAGATAAAAGGTTTAGCACTGGAAAATACTTTTTGATAGATAAAAAGTGCATTTTTTATACAACTATATAGATCAGACCAAAATGAGGGACAAATTAGGAGGAAATAGGGACAGGTGAGGCCACATATTTTCTGGTACTGCCTCAGTTCAGGGCTGTTTTGGAAGGATGTGACGACTACTATTAAACATTTAACGGAGAGACCCCTCCATAAATATAAGACATTTCTCACTATTCAGCTACTCAACAAAGTATATTCCATCTCTGTGGAGGCAGACTCAACCTCTGACTAGATTACTATGGTACTCCATAATTAACAATATCCATCGCATGGAAGAATGGAAGAATAGACTGACACTCCTGATAACACAGTATAGCAGTTTAGGGAGAGGTGGAGGTCATGGAGATATTTTACAATATGTACAAACGATTACCTTCACGACCTGCTCCGCTCCATTTAAGTTGCATGTTGGCCTTACATTTTCCTGCAGGCTTTCTGGTGTGGGTGATCCCTGGAGCATGTTTTAATCTTCCTCTATTCCACCCATAATGCAAAACTGGTTTACTACTCCGCAATTCAGAAATTGTTCTACACTGTGCTACGTACACCCTGAGCAGGAAGAGATATAAACGCACTTGTCTTTTTTTTGTTTGCTTTTTGTTCTATATTAATGTGTTAGACTCATCTCAAGTACTCTGATATCGACCTTTAGTGGACCCAACTCCTATATGCCTGATTTTAAATGCCTCAACCTTATTTGAATTGTTGTTTTTCATGCAATATATGTCTTTTTGTGACCTATTGTATGTGAGAAGCTAAACCACAATAAAGAATTTGATTTAAAAAATGGTCAGAGACTGCAGCCATGATACAAGAAATGGTCAGAGACTGCAGCCAGAGACTGTGCTTCCAGAGACTTTCAGAGACTGTGAACATGCCATAGGAGTTGTTGGAGACTGGGGACATGCTTCAGGAGCTATAACAGGGCAATAATGAAAAACAGATTAGTGTCCACAGGGGCCTTAAGGGCTTTACAAGAAGCGCCAAAGGGCCATAGCTTAGGCACTAGGGTCTAAAATATATTTTATGCATGTTACTTAACTATAATGTGACATAATAACTATTAATGTAACTGCACAAGCATTTGTAAACTATTAAACTATAAGACTTCCTTTTGTTTTATTTATCTTTCAGTAACTGTGTACCATTGGCCTTTGCATTGTGGTATTAAGTAAAGCTAAGAGGTATTATACACATGCAGAGTCAGTTATAAAACATGCAAAAGCATGAGATATCCCACACAGAAGGTATCTAGTGTCAGACTGTGTATCCGGGAACTACCCAATGCTCAAGTCATAGATAACCTTCCCTGGAATCAATAATCATGTATCTTGTTTGAATATACACATTTTACACATTATGTAACCCTCACATTTTGATTTCAATACACTAGAGGGCAACCAATACACATTTGCTAAACTGTACTTGTGCCACAAATGTAGAAAGGTCTGGAGACTACCATAAAACACTAACATCAGGTCCAATCCCAATGAAATCTAGGTGAGATTTAGAGTAAAGGAATCTAACTATTAAAACTATTAATCCTGCTGTTTCTGTGCAAGACCTTTTTGATTTGCAACTAAATGTAAATAATAATCTGTATAAAAGATCTACATAACAATCTCTATGTATCATCCTTTATGAAAGTAGAGGTAAAGGCAAAACCGCAATTAACGTTAAACCTACTCCCACCCACATTTTAAGCCTATTCTATCTATCCCCGTAAAGAAAAGATTGCTATACTTACCTATTCTGAAGCCACTCTGCTTCGGTCTCCAGCGGCACCCTCTGTGTGCAGAAGAAAGCCGACAATGGCTGGGAAATGCCTGGGAAGTGACGTCACCCATAGACTTATTATGGGGCTTCTGCTGTCGGCTGCCACTCCTACGGAAACTACGGAAACTGCCGCTGACAGCTCAACCTGGGACCGGACTGGAGAATAGGTAAGTATAGCGATCTTTTCTTTACAGGGCTAGATAGATTAGGCTTAGAATGTGGGTGGGAGTAGAATTAGAGTTAGTTTTTGCCTTTACATCCACTTTAAACTATAGTAAGTATTTAGTTACAAAATCATGGAATGATAGAACCATATACATACAGTAAATTAGCTGCATAATAAAACATTTTAAAACAAATAAATAGCAACAGCATCTGTGTTATCCATGTGTGCTATTTTTTCTTTTTTTTTCATTATATTTGTAGCTCATTTCTGGTTGACAAGCAGCCGCCTCAAGTTTTGAAGACACAAACCAAGTTTCAAGCCAGTGTCAACTTCATGCTGGGGTCCAAAATTCTTTCTGGTGCTAGCAAATTACCTGTCATAAGAGCCAATATCGTTACTGAGAAAAAGGCACAAGACTTGTTTGTGGCACCTTCCACTGAGCCATTAAAGTGAGTAAAATTGGAACACTACAACCAAAACAGAACCCTGTTCTGCATGTACGAGATTAAATAAGATAAGAAGTAACTAACCAGCAAAAAGCTTTTTTAAAAACGTGAATTTCATTTAGATGTCTTGTTTTGAATATAGAATTCTTCATTGGAAGTAATAGCTGGTAATTTTGATTTACTATAACTGGAGAGTGCAAAATCTCCAGTGGCTGGGCACGGTAGCCAATCAGCTTATAATTTCAGTTTGTTTAATCAAGCCTTGACATAAAACATGGAAGCTGATTTTGCACTAAAGTAAATCAACCCAAAGTCTTGTTTTAGATGTGTGTGGCTGCTGGTGGTGTTTTATATCTCTTCAGGACTTCAGCAGCTAGTTCTCCATGTCTCTCAAGTTCTAAGTTATCTTTATGATATGAATGACACATAGGGGTTGATTTACTAAAACTGGAGAGTGCAAAATCTGGTGGAGCTCTGCATACAAACCAATCAGCTTCCATGTTTTTTGTCAAAGCTTAATTGAACAAGCCGAAGTTAAAAGTTGATTGGCTACCATTCACAGCTGCACCATATTTTGGACTCGCCAGTAAACCAACCCCATTGTGTCACTCTCTCTTCATGTGAAAGCTAGCCCCCCACCAGCTCCACAGCTGCATTCTCCATAACACGAGAAAGCCAGAAAAATCTGAAGCAATAAGTCCCCCTGAGGAGCTCAGATGCAACATTCCTTGGAGATACAAGATGTTGGTGAATGAATGAATCCAGCAGCATCTGCTCTGTAATTATGTGATGCTATTCTATTGGAAACCTATTTTTTTCTTCATAGCTCAGAAACATGTGAGACACATTTAAAACACTCAGAGCTCCCTGTTACACTGCAGAATTCATTCTCTGTTTTTGATTTCAGTGATGGTGCTGGAGAAATAGAAAATGGAAGATCTGTTTTTGAGTTCACCCAAGCCACACGGACATGTGGAGCTGTTTTTAAAAATATGGTATGAATTGAAAAAATCAACTTACCTAACATATGCCATTTTTGTGCTTTGAAAATACAAGAACTGGCCAGTTCATTAAACTGGATGAAATATAGAATTGCTAGTTCTAGTGGTATGAATTCTATATTCTAGTGAATATAATGTAATATATAAGGTACATAGTAGTGTGCTGTGAGTACCCAAGTGCTGTGAGTGCACGTGTGCTGTGAGTACCTGAGTGCTGTGAGTGCACATGTGCTGTGAGTACCCGGGTGCTGTGAGTAACCGAGTGCTGTGAGTACCCGAGTGCTGTGAGTACCCGAGTCGAGTATCCGATTGCTGTGAGCACTCAAGTGCTGTGAGTGCCCGTGTTCTGTGAGTGCCCATGTGCTGTGAGTACCTGACTGCTGAGAGTACTCAAGTGCCCATGTGTTGTAAGTACCCAAGTGCTGTGAGTGCACGTGTCCTGCGAGTGCCCGAGTGCCGTGCACGCCGAGGGCTGCAAGTATCTGTGTGCTGTGAGTGCCCTTGTGCTGTGAGTGCCCGTGTTCTGTGAGTGCCCGCGTGCTGTGAGTACCTACGTGCTGTGAGTGCCCAAGTGCTGTGAGTGCACGAGTTCTGTGAGTACCCGAGTGCTGTGAGTGCCCGTGTGCTGTGTGTACCCGTGTATTGTTGAATACCTGTATATTGTTGGGTATTAGGGTCAGGAAGCTAGTTGTTAGTTAATTTGGACAGAGTATAATTCCCAATCCCCATTAAATTAGTGGGTGCGATGTCCAGCAGGTATGGAGATGCGACTTGGTATACATCATGTATGCGTTCCTTGATCATCTGATCGAGGGCGAATACTGCTGTGCAAACTTTAAGCACGTTGTTTCCCTGGAAGCCCAGGTTCTGAATCTAGGAAAGCAACTGTCAACTCTGAGAAGAATCTCCATCCTGAAGGAGAGTTGGGATCATATCCGGCAGGGGTCAGCACCGAGGCGGGTGGAGATAAAGAGGGGCAGTCACCAGAGCAGAGTAGATGGGTGACAGTCAGGAAGGTTATAATAAAAATGTGCAGCACTAGTGAAAAAATCTCTGCAAGGCTACAGAATTAAAAAAATAATTGTGTAGTGCTCATAATGAATAAATCATAAGCAGTAATTATGGCCATATATATATATAGTAGTAATGTCCGTGAAAAAAAGCCCATACAGTGAAAAATTGTGATCATGTTGAATGAGACTGGATCAATAGGAAAGGTATAGTCCTTTGTAGCATAAATGCTAGGATAAGTAGATATGAAAGACAGCCACCACCGATTGTAAGAAGGCTTACCGGAACAAATGGACCCAAATGAGCATACGCCCAATGAGTCGCCAAAGCTTGTGGTGTAAACACCAATAAATGGATCATCCACACGTGTAGTTTATGCCAAGATGGGAGATACCTCCACGTACTGAAGAAGATTCCAACTGGGCACAGCTTAGAAAAACCAATATCCACAAGTCTCGGTGTAATATGTCTTTAACCATATATCATGCAGTGTAACCTCGAAGGAAACTGAAAACTCCACATAGTGTAAACCCTTAGGTATAATGAATTTAATGTATAAAAATTGGGAACACTCACATTTCAGAAGAATAAAAACAAGCACTTGAAAACCATTAATATAGGCAACGCAATGACATCAGCAGAGCTCATCCCTTGGGGTGGGCAACTACATGGCAAATGAGGTTTAATTTAATAAAAAATGTAAAATAATGCATATGGGTGGCAAAAATATATACAAATGCAATCGACTCATTAGGGGGAGAACCTCTGGGGGAATCAAGGATGGAAAAGGACCTGGGGGTCCCAGTAGATGACAGGCTCAGTAATGGCATGCAATGCCAGGCTGCTTCAAGCAAAGCAAACAGAATATTGGCATGCATTAGAAAGGGGATTAACTCCAGAGATAAAATAATTACCCCACTCTACAAGGCTCTGGTCCAGCCGCACCTGGAGTATGCAGTCAAGTTCTGGTCACCAGTCCTCAAGAGGGCTGTGCTGGAACTGGAGAGAGTCCAGAGAAGGGCCACAAAGCTAATAAAGGGACTGGAGGACCTTAGTTATGAGGAAAGATTACGAGAATTTAAGTTATTCTCTCTGGAGATGAGACGCTTGAGAGGGGACATGATTTCAATGTACAAATACCGTACTGGTGACCCCACAATAGGGTTAAAACTTTTCTGTGAAAGGGAAATGTAAAAGACACACGACCATTCACTAAAATTAGAAGAGAAGCGGTTTAACCTTAAACTGCGTAGAGGGTTCTTTACAGTAAGAGCGGTAAGGATGTGGAATTCTCTTCCACAAGCAGTGGTTTCAGCAGGGAGCATAGATAATTAAAAAAAAACTATTAGATAGGCACCCAAACGACCTTAACATACAGGGATATACAATGTAATACTGACATAAAAGCACACACACATAGGTTGGACTTGATAGACATGTGTCTTTTTTCAACCTCACCAACTAGGTCACTATGTAAGAAGTATCTAATACACACAGGTGTACAACTCAGTGTTTTTTTTAACAGCTTTATTGGTTATATTGGTATACAGACAATTTGTTTTTGGGTATTGAGCTTTGGGGAATGCACTGTTGCTTAACAAAAAATTGTTGTTATATGGAGACTGATGTTTGGTTTTAGGGGGTTTCACAAGTCGAGCTCTAGTTGCACCTGCTTTTGTAAGTGGAACTGGGCAAGGTATAATTCCCCTCCAAACGCATTGGCTGTACTATACCCAATCTTTTAACCAAAAAAGACATTTAACCAACCGCTGAGTTGTGTGACTGTCCATACTAGGGGCTCCTCATCATATACTTAGATTCTAATTATCCAATGAACTATCACCCTTATTAGTTTAGTTTTGTCAAGAGTTGAGCAACCTAAATCCATAGCACAGCACCAATACTTCACCAATCTTGTACCCACAATAAGGTTTTCCACCAAGCAACTCAACAGTGTTCATAACTTTTTCAGCGATACCAAAACAATCGCATTGGACAGGTGTGGTGAGGGAGGAAGCACATGTGTGCATTGACAGTTGGAAAGACATGTTCATAGGAACAGTGGCGTCCAATGCAGAACTGTGCAGGTGCAGTGACACAGTCAGTGGAAGAATTCATTGTTTAGGTGGCTGTCAGTGAAGTGTGTGGTGATCAGAGGAGTAGTAAACATGCATCATTGATTACTTACCTGCTAGTCTTGTGGCACTGGGTTTTCTGGAAGATAAGCCAAACTGGCACAAAACTACACTATGCAGCTAGAGTCAGGTGCCTAATTTTTTCTGCTACTGTATGTAACTCCTCTTTTTCTTGCTGACAGTTGCTAAAGAAGATAAAGCGATGTGAGAGGAAGGGATCTGAATCGGTCACAGAGGAGAAATGCGCAATACTCTTCACAGCTGACATTAACTTCAGTGGCTCCACTCACGTCATTCAGGTAACAAGGTGTTCTGCAGCCCACTATATATGTAAATCCCTCACCTTGTCTGAAAGTTGTCAGATAATTTGATTCTAGGGCTGTGTAAATTAAAGATTAATTCCTCGATTAATCTTTAATTTTTTTGATCAATCAAAATTCTTTTGATTGGTACTCACCTCTCCGCCGGCTTCTGGGCCTTCAGGGAGTTCTGTTGGAGATCCGGTGACGCCACGGACATCGATGTCACCGGACTCCTCCCCCTACCCCAAGTGCCTCTGTCTGCTAACGAAGGGAAGGGGGGAGGAGTCCAGTGACATTGAAGTTCTGATTGAGAGTAACATGTACGGAGAGGAGCTACACATGACGTTACGCGCTGCTGCTCTACGGAACTAACACGATTGTCGGCTTTACATGCTGTGTTTTTATCATCTTTATGTGAATAGTTTGTGTTTGAACACAAAAATGTAATCTTATACTTAAGCGGTGAGCACTTAGATCTTTTCTTTCTACCCATGACCTGGCGTCCTTGCTGAGATCTAAGGAGACGGGAGAGAAGTTTATGGTCCATGTTAACCCTTTTGATACCCGCTTGCATGACCACCTGTTTGCACAGTGGTCCATGCCATAAGGTGAGAGTGATTGGTTAGATCGGAGGTGGAGGGATTGTCACGCTACTGTGGAAAGAAAAATCACTTACGTCAGTGCTACAGTTTGAATTTAAAATGTATTTGTGTGAACTGTGAAGTTAAGTCATGGATTGTGGAAACTAACTAGTGTCGGGTGATTGTATATAGTGTATACTACATTTACCACTGACTAATGCAGAGTTGCAATGCAAGGAGATAAGCTAAAAGTAGTTGGATCTGTATGTGCGTTATAATTAATCGAAATTAGTCGATTAAAAAAAAAATCGATTAATCGAACATGAAAATTTTAATCAGTAACAGCCCTATTTGATTGCTTTCCCGTGGAGGATTGGTGATGCTTTTAATAACAAAATAAAAAGCACTGCAAACAGCAATGATCTCATGGTAAGTGTTACAGTAACTTGTGGTAACCAATTCTAGTTTGCAAATCTGTATTATAAAAATTTAGGTTAGTTATTATGGGTTACTGTGTTTTATATTACCTTACGTTTTAAGAAACATAAAAAATGTGTTGTATTCACAAGGAGACAAAAAACAGTTCTCAGAACTGAAAACATAATTGTAAGTAATAACAGCATTAAAGTCTATTTACCAGACCATTTTCAGGGTTCAGTATAACAATAAAAACAAGTTTTTTTTTAGTTAAATCAATAATCTGTCTATAGTACAATTATCTGCTTTTAATAAAATACAACTCTGAATGTTGCTTAATGTAGTATTAAACCAAAAAACAAAAATGAATTAAATTAAAGCTTGCCAATCTGTAAATGTTTTCTTTTTTTCTTTTTTTTTTTCACTTGATCATCCAACCAGTAAGTCTGTTTATTTTCACCTTATCTTACCAGCCAAAGCTGTCCAGCCAAAAGCAGCAATTAAAGGGTTGAGACAAACTATTTCCCACTGACAGAGGTGTTTACAATAGTTTGCTGTAGCTGCTTGTGGGCGGGGACTACTCGCCCTGAACATGGGGGTACCTTTCTCGTGTTTGCGCTCATCAATGCCCAGGACCGGGGGGGGGGGGGTGCGTTCATGTGAAAGTCAAACATTATAACGGTACCCCAGCTTAGAGATGAGCCCTACACTGTGCAGTAGATCATTATACAGAGTTCCTCTGGGAAGTGTGCTGTCCTGTGTTCCTACACACACTTGCTTGATGTATGTTGCATTTAGGAGGGACACTGCTGAGCCGTGCCCTCTCTACCAGTCCAGCAAACCTCTGTCACCTCACTTCCAGTGACAGAATGGGGTCAACAGTGTATAGGATAAAAGCTTGCATGTACACCAATGATAAATATGGGAACGTTTCCCACTATCAAGATGGCCGACCTCCATGCATGGCGATGTCACGTGATCCAGCTCAATCCAACGTGTTTGGTCATAGAGACGTCATCAGGGGCTTGGCCTCACGTGTACTCAGTGTGTTATATATAGGACACTATAATCAAACATACTACACTATGAAATGTCTCTTTGCCTTGTTGGAACTTCATACCTATTGGAGTCCTTATGAAGTGGAGTCTGCCTAAAGCCTCGTACACACGATTGTATTTTCCAACGGGAATTGTATGATGACAGGCTGTTGGCGGAAAATCCGACCGTTTGTACAATCGAACAATTGTTGTCGGATTTTTCGTGGACAACTGTAGGATAGCAGTTGGCGGATTTTCCGAGCGTGTGTACACAAGTCTGTCGGACAAAAGTCCAAAGTACAAACACGCATGCTCGGAAGCAAGGACAAGCTGGAAGCGGTCGATCTTGTAAACTAGCATTTGTAATGGAGAATTACCATTCGTGACGTGGCAAATTATGAAATCTCGAAATGCAGCACACAATTCTATTCTTTAATGGGATAATAATGAAGCTGCTTTGCTGGTAATACTGATGGAGTTATTGCAAATTAATTTTCAAAGGCTTTTTTTTCTAGTGGTATCAAGAATAATATTATTATGCTTGTTATTTATTTATTTTTTGGTGCAAGTTACCCCAACACCATTATCCCCTAGTTTTTAAGATCAAAGATACAACTATGTTGATGTCCCTTGCTAATTTTACATTGTATTTTTTTAAATGTAACTGCCTACTCCCCAACTGTCATTTGAAGTAAAACACATAGCCAAGTATTATCATCCACATTTTTTTTTTAATTGTGCATTAAAAAAGAAAACAAATAAAATTAGACATGCTTTCTGCCAATAGAACTTAATCAAAAAGTGCATTCTATGCATCCAAAAATATAGAAAATATACCAAATCAAATCATTATTCAACCAAAAAATTAAATAAAAACCTCATGCATGTGTCCTGCTTCTTAATATAGGGGGTCAGCAATTCCAAGAGTTGGTGAAAGCAGGGGTCCGTCATCCTAAGATAATTCCGAAAATCATCCTGATTATTCTCCTGGAGCTCCTGCAGCAAAGGCATATGACATAATTGGTCACAATTAATAAAGCAACCAATTTTTGATCCAAGAAATCCTCCTCCTGTTCCTGGACTGGACTTGGGTCAAAGCAATAACTTCAAGGCCAATAATAAATAACACGTTATCTCTTCCGATTCCTCAACATGGATGGTTGACGAACGACCGTTCAGACACGAACTGAAAAGCGCAAAATGAAAAGCGCAAAATGAAAAGCGTGAAATGAAAAGCACGAAATGAAAAGCGCGAAATGAAAAGCACGAATCAACACTCACCAAACTTCTACTAACACAAAATTAGCAGAAGAAGCCCAAAGGGTGGTGCTAAAGAGCTGAAAAAACACATAGTACGTCACTACGTTGGTGTTTGTTGGGGGACAATTCCTTGCCGTTTGTATGCAAGACAAAATCCAGGCACACGCCTTTGGATAAAAGTCAGAGGTTTTGTCTGCAGAAAATCCGAGCGTGTGTACGAGGCTTTAGTGTGGAAGAGTTCTGATGTCTGGCATCTAGTTGATTGATTGATTGAACAAGCGCAGTGGTCCACTTTGGACGGTAAGAGTCAGTGTGTGCGCACCTGTTGGTGGAGGATCTCTCACAAGATTTTCTAGTACCACTTGGATTCCACACAAATTGGACTCTATTATTTGAACTTTTCTTTTCAAACTATTTTTGACAATCCTTTAGCGCTGCACTTTTTGTATGTTATATGTTGCCATTCACCACCAGTGTAGTGTAGTGTAAGTGTGGGTTTGTTGCTATTTGTTTGTTATATCATTCGGAATTGAAATTGAAATGCAATTGGTTGGATTCATTGCAAATTACCAATATAGGTATTTAAAAATTGGTACTGCATATTTCATTGTCAGGATATCACATTGTGAGCTGCAGCTATGGTGTCATTTTTTATGAACAGTGAATGCATTACAAAATATGAAGTTAAAATGCCCTGTGTGTGAAAGATGTTTATAAAGGGAAATGTGATCTGTTCTGTAATACCTGTAATACCTGTACGGGTTTGTTTAAACCTCTCGTATCTCTGTATCCAGGCTTTATCATTACCAGTTGTGGTAATAGTTCATGGCAATCAAGACAACAATGCCAAGGCCACCATTCTATGGGACAATGCCTTTTCTGAGATCGTAAGTGTCATTGTGGCTGCACATATTTTAAAAGATCTTTGCTGTTTCCTCTACTATTATTTACTTTTGCTTTAATCCATTTATTCTAATAGCCAACATTCAACTGTAAATGTTCAAAGTAATGCAGTAGGTTGCACATCTTTGGCTGCCCTTAGATGGGCCAATCTTGCAGGCATTTACATCTGTCTTAGGAGATCACTGAGAGCTGCTACCATAATGAAGACATTGAAAAAATAGTTTAGACATGGGTCATTGAGATATTTCATCATGTTGTAAGAAATCTTCAACTAATCCGAGCATGGTATCACTGATGCTGTGGACTCTTCTGTTGCTACAAGAAATCCGTCAGATTGATTGCATTGATTTCATATAGTAACCTTATACCAGCATGACTCCTAGCTATCTAAAACATCAGAGCTTTAATATGAGTTATTTTCCAAGTTTAATTAATTGTAACATTAACCACTTCAGCCCCGGACCAATTTGCAGCCAAAGGACCATGCCCCTTTTTGCGATTCGGCACTGCTTCGCTTTAACTGACAATTGCGCGGTCGTGCGACGCGGCTCCCAAACAAAATTGGCGTCCTTTTTTTCCCACAAATAGAGCTTTCTTTTGGTGGTATTTGATCGCCCCTGCGGTTTTTATTTTTTGCGCTATAAACAAAAATAATATTTTTTACTTTTTGCTATAATAAATATCCCCCAAAAATATATAAAAACACATTTTTTTCCTCAGTTTAGGCCGATACGTATTCTTCTACATATTTTTGGTAAAAAAAAATTGCAATTAGCGGTTATTGATTGGTTTGCGCAAAAGTTATAGCGTTTACAAAATAGGGGATAGTTTTATAGCATTTTTATTAATATTCTTTTTTTACTAGTAATGGCGGCGATCAGCGATTTTTATTGTGACTGCGACATTATGGCGGACACATTGGACATTTTTGACACATTTTTGGGACCATTGTCATTTATACAGAAATCCTATGTAAATGACAGTGGCAGTGAAGGAGTTAACCACTAGGCGGCGGGGAGGAGTTATTGTGACGTGTTGTGTGTTTTTTTACAGTAGGGGGCGTGGCTTACGTCTGACGTCACTGATCGGCTGTTCCCGATGACAGGGAACAGCAGATCAGTGACAGGCAGTGTAGGAAGCGCGGGGAGAGGTTTGTTTACACAGACCTCTCCCCGTTCTTCAGCTCTGTGACCCGATCGCGGGACACCAGCGGCGATTGGGTCTGCTGGTCCCGCGGCCAAGGTCACGGAGCTCCCGACCGGGTCGCGAGCGTGCGTGACCCCGCGGCTAGGCAATTAACCACTTGCCGACCGCCCCATGTATATATACGTCGGCAGAATGGCACGTACAGGCAGAATCACGTACCTGTACGTGACATTCTTCCGGCGGGTGGGGTCGAATGAAAAGCTTCCCCTTCCTGTCTATTGTATAGACAGGAAGGCGGAAGTGATGTCACGCTCGGTGCGCCGGTCTATGTGACCGAAACGCTGAGGAGAGAACATGTACAGGTTAGTGCACAAACAGTACACTGACACCAGTACACATAGGCACACAATCCACCCCCCTGTCACCCCCTGATCACCCCCCAGATCACCCCCTGCCCCCCCAGTCACAGTGTCACTAATTGCAGTGATCATTTATTTACTGATCACTGCATTTAGTGTCAGTGTGACTGTAATAACTGTCAGGGCAGTTAGTTTTAGGTCCAAGGTAGCCCCCTACCCCCCCTAATAAAGGTTTAACCCCCTGATTGCCCCTAGTTAACCCCTTCACCCCCTTTTGCCAGTGTCACTAAGCGATCGTTTTTCTGATCGCTGCATTAGTGTCGCTAGGTAACCATTTTTTTTTTATTTTAACCGCCATGTTTATATAGGTTCATAAATAGGTTTATAGGTCAGGTACCCCCATATTACAACCTAAATAAAGGTTTTAACCCCCTGATTGCCCCTAGAGTTAACCCTTTCACCAGTGATCACCGTATAAATGTCACTGGTGACGCTGGTTAGCCAGTTTAGTTATTTCGTTATTTAGGTTCCCCGTCAGGTTTTTATATAGCGTCAGGTACCCCCATATATTACCTAATAAAGGTTTTAACCCCCTGATTGCCCCTAGTTAACCCTTTCACCCCCTTTTGCCAGTGTCACTAAGCGATCGTTTTTCTGATCGCTGCATTAGTGTCGCTAGGTAACCATTTTTTTTTATTTTAACCGCCATGTTTATATAGGTTCATAAATAGGTTTATAGGTCAGGTACCCCCATATTACAACCTAAATAAAGGTTTTAACCCCCTGATTGCCCCTAGAGTTAACCCTTTCACCAGTGATCACCGTATAACTGTCACTGGTGACGCTGGTTAGCCAGTTAGTTATTTCGTTATTTAGGTTCCCCGTCAGGTTTTTATATAGCGTCAGGTACCCCCATATATTACCTAATAAAGGTTTAACCCCCTGATTGCCCCTAGTTAACCCTTTCACCCCCTTTTGCCAGTGTCACTAAGCGATTGTTTTTCTGATCGCTGCATTAGTGTCACTGGTGCCGCTAGGTAGCCAGTTTTTTTTTTTGTATTACTGTTACGGGTGACGCTGGTTAGTTAGCTTGTTTTTTATACTGTCAGGGCACCCGCCATTTATTACCCAATAACGGTTTAACCCCCTGATCGCCCGGCGGGTGATATCAATTAGGTTTTAGGGTCAAATAAGGTCTGCGTCGCCCCAGGTTAGTGCCAGTACCGCAAACACCCACGCGCAAAGCATACACCTCCCTTAGTGGCACAGTATCTGAACAGATCAATATCTGATCTGATCAGATCTATACTAGCGTCCCAGCAGTTTAGGGTTCCAAAAAAAACGCATTGTTAGCGGGATCAGCCCAGATACCTGCTAGCACCTGCGTTTTCCCCCTCCGCCCAGCCCAGCCCACCCAAGTGCAGTATCGATCGATCACTGTCACTTACAAAACACTAAGCACACATAACTGCAGCGTTCGCAGAGTCAGGCCTGATCCCTGCGATCGCTAACATTTTTTTTGTGGTAGCGTTTTGATTCAGTCGCTAACAGTCAGGAGCTTTTTTACCTGTGAATCTCAAACAAATAAAAAAAACAAAAATAGTTGTCGTTTTATTGTTCTCTCTCTCTCTCTATTCTCTCTCTATTGTTGCTCTTTTTTTACTCCATTCTATTCTGCAATGTTTTATTATGTTTTATCATGCTTGCTTTTCAGGTATGTAATTTTGTTTACTGTGTTTCAGTGTTAAGCATTTTTTTGTTTTCAGGTGCGCCATTCAGTTGCAACGCGGATTTATTTATCTTGACAGCAACAGCGTTTGCTCCCACGATACATAAAGCCGCGACTCCAACGCTGTAGGAGGTGATTTCACCACCACAGTTAAAAAAAAGAGCATATATGCCGAAGCATGGGGGCAGCAGGGGGGGGGAGGAGCTATTGGCTCCTAATGCCACGTACATACGGTCGAAATTCCGACCGTGTGTACACGGCATAACTTTTGCGGGAGGATGCCCCCATGCATCGGCATATATAAATGGTGCATGTATGCCCATCATTAGAAGTGGGTGGATGAAGGGAGGTATTCTAATGGTGGGCATACCCACCAATCAATCTCTTTTTTTCGTTCAGCCAAGAGGCTGCATGAAAAAAAAAAGATTACAATATATGTCCAGTATGTTGCTGGACTTTGAATGGTTATACCAGAATGATGCCTGCAGGTTTAGGTATCATCTTGGTATCATTCTTTTCAGCCAGTGATCGGCTTTCATGTAAAAGCAATTCTAGCGGGTAATTAGCCTCTAGACTGCTTTTACAAGCAGTGGGAGGGAATGTCCCCCTCCCGGATATAAACCGCGCCATTGGGAAATTGGGAAAGCATTTTATCACACCAATCTTGGTGTGGTCAGATGCTTTGAGGGCAGAGGAAAGATCTAGGGTCTAATAGACCACAATTTTTTCAAAAAAAGAGTACCTGTCACTGCCTATTGCTATCATAGGGGATATTTACATTCCCTGAGATAACAATAAAAATCATAACAAAGAAAAAAAATGGAAGAAGCAGTTTAAAAATAAAATAAAAAAGCGAAATAAAAAAAAAAAAAAAAAAAAAGCACCCCTGCCCCCCCTTCTCTTGCGCAAAGGCGTACACAAGCGTTGGTCTGGCGTCATATGTAAACAGCAATTGCACCATGCATGTGAGGTATCACCGCGAAGATCAGATCAAGGGCAGTAATTTTAGCAGTAGACCTCCTCCGTGAATCTAATGTGGTATCATGTAAAGGCTTTTAAAGGCTTTTAAAAAATGTATGTAGTTTGTCGCCACTGCGTGTTTGTGCGCAATTTTAAAGCATGTCGTGTTTGGTATCCATGTACTCGGCCTAAGATCATATTTTTTATTTCATCAAAAATTTGAGCAATATAGTGTGTTTTAGTGCATTAAAATAAAAAAAGTGTATTTTTTCCACAAAAAATGCGTTTGAAAAATCGCTGCGCAAATACTGTGTGGAAAAAAAAAATGCAACGCCCACCATTTTAATCTGTAGGGCCTTTGCTTTAACAATATATATAGTGTTTGGGGGTTCAACGTAATTTTCTTGCAAAAAAAAAAAAAGAAAAAAAAAAAAAAAAAAAAAAAAAAATATGTTTTCATGTAAACAAAAAGTGTCAGAAAGGGCTTTGTCTTCAAGTGGTTAGAAGAGTGGGTGACGTGTGACATAGGCTTCTAAATGTTGTGCATAAAATGCCAGGACAGTTCAAACCCCCCCCAAATGACCCCATTTTGGAAAGTAGACACCCCAAGCTATTTGATGAGAGCAATGTTGAGCCCATTAAATATTTTTTTTTTTTGTCCCAAGAGATTGAATAATGAAAAAAAAAAATATATATATATATTTTTTTTTACAAAAAGTTGTCACTAAATGATATATTGCTCAAACATGTCATGGGCATATGTGGAAATACACCCCAAAATACATTCTGTTGCTTCTCCTGAGTACGGGGATACCACATGTGTGGAGCCTAGCTGCGTACGGAACCCCAAAAACCAATCACCGCCTTCAGGCTTTCTAAGGGTGTAATTTTTTTATTTCACTTCTCACTGCCAATCACAGTTTCGGAGGCCATGGAATGCCCAGATGGCATAAAACCCCCCAAAATGACCCCATTTTGGAAAGTAGACACCCCAAGCTATTTGCTGAGAGGTATGGTGAGTATTTTGCAGATCTCGCTTTTTGTCACAAAGTTTTGAAAATTGAAAAAAAAAAAAAAAAAATTTTTTTTTTTTCTTTACTTTCTTCATTTTCAAAAACAAATGAGAGCTGTAAAATACTCACCATGCCTCTCAACAAATAGCTTGGGGTGTCTACTTTCCAAAATGGGGTCATTTGGGGGGGTTTTGTGCTATTTTGGCATTTTATGGCCTTCGAAACTGTGATAGGTAGTGAGGAGTGAAATCAAAAATTTGCACCCTTAGAAATCCTGAAGGCGGTGCTTGGGTTTCGGGGCCCCGTACGCGGCTAGGCTCCCAAAAAGTCCCACACATGTGGTATCCCCATACTCAGGAGAAGCAGAAAAATGTATTTTGGGGTGCAATTCCACATATAACTATGGCATGTGTGAGCAATATATCATTTAGTGACAACTTTTTGAAAAAAAAATAAAATCTTTTTTATTTTTGTCTTTATTCAATCACTTGGGACTAAAAAAAAAAATATTCAATGGGCTCAACATGCCTCTCAGCAAATAGCTTGGGGTGTCTACTTTCCAAAATGGGGTCATTTTGGGGGGGTTTTGTACTTCTCTGCCATTTTAGCACCTCAAGAAATGAAATAGGCAGTCATAAATTAAAAGCGGTGTAAATTCCAGAAAATGTACTCTAGTTTGTAGACGCTATAACTTTTGCGCAAACCAATAAATATACGCTTATTGGCATTTTTTTTTACTAAAGACATGTGGCTGAATACATTTTGGCCCAAATGTTTTAACAAAAAGTAGAAAATCTCTTTTTTTTTCAAAATTTTCGCTCTTTTTCCGTTTATATCTCAAAAAATAAAAATCAGAGGCAATCAAATACCATCAAAATAAAGCTCTATTTGTGGGAAGAAAAGGACGCAAATTTCGTTTGGTTACAAAATTGCATGACCGCGCAATTACCAGTTAAAGTAGTGCAGTGCGAAATTGAAAAAAGACCTCTGGTCCTTAAGCTGACAATTGGTCCGGGGCTGAAGTGGTTAAAGGGCATGTATATATACGTGCTTTTGCCTAGCCGTGCCATTCTGAGGACGTATATGTACAGGAGACGGTCGGGAAGCGGTTAATTATAGCGACAGAGCAATCATTTTTCTTCTTTGGTTAAAATCGCCCCATCCCAAAATGTCTTATAATAAATAATTAATTGAATAAAATTATGAGGTATAATTCACAAAATACCACATTAAGATGCATGTGCTAATGCACTGCTGAAAAGTGTGAAGGGGCCCCTAAACAACATAATGATACTTTAAAGTGTAAATCCAGGCAAAAACAAACTAACTCCAAACCTGCTCTCTGCCACATTCTAAACCTAATCTATCTAACCCTGTAAAGCAAAAATCGCTGTACTTACTATTCTGCAGCCATTTTGGTCCGGTTTCCAGCAGCAGAAGCTGTGTGCAGGAGAGGACCATCAATGGCTGGTAAATGGCTGGGAAGTGACGTCACCCATAGACTTACTATGGGGCTTCCGTTGGCGGTTGCCTCTCCTGCACTGGACCGGATCGACTGCAGAATAGGTAGGTATATCGATTTTTGCTTCACAGGGTTAGATAGATTAGGTTTAGAATATGGCAGAGAGCATGTTTACAGTTAGTTAGGTTTTGCTTGAGCTTTCATTTTAATACCTACATCTTCAAATAAAATAAAAAACCATATACATATATATATATTATTTCCATTGGTATTGTGCAGAGATAACTCATGTCAATGCTAAACTAGGGAAGACGCCCCTTCTATGTGGAAGAGAAAGTGCCATGGAAGAAGATGTGCCATACTCTGAATATGAAATTTATGGCTGAGGTGGGGACAAAGCATGAACTGGACAGTATTCATTATCGCTTTCTTGCTCAGAAGATCTTTAGTGACAATGGTATTTATGATGATGTTAAAGACCGTATGGTGTCCTGGACTCAGTTTAACAAGGTAATAACTGAAATGTCTCTCACCCTCCCTTTTTTACTACAGTGATTTTTTTGTTGTTGTTTTTAAAACAAGAGATGATTTACCGTATATACTAGCCGAGTTTTTCAACACATTTTTTTGTGTTGAAAATGCCCCCCTCGGCTTATACTCGAGTCAAGCACTTTTCTGCAGCAGAGAATGACATTTTCCGACCCAACTTTAGGGCCACTTGGTGCTAGGAACCCCAAATTTGGTGTGAAAATCCAATGGAACCAGCACTACAACATATCTAAAGATGGGGTTCCTAGATATGGGGTCATTCTCTGCTGCAGAAAAGCGCTTGACATTTTCTGAACCGACTTTGGGGCCACTTGGTGATAGGAACCCCATCTGGGTTGGATATGTTGTAGTGCTAGATCCACTGAGTTTGCACACCAAATTTGGGGTTCCTAGCACTAAGTTGCCCCAAGATACAGGGCCCCAAAGTTGGTCAACTGTGTCCATCTGCAGCAATGTAATTTCAGGACCCTTTGGGTCCAGAGACCCCAAAATTTGTCTGCAGCTAGGGGGCATCTAGGAACCCTTAACTACCAAGTTTGAAGTTTGGGGGACCTATGTCTGCAAATGGGCACAGTGAGACATGCAAATGGGCACAGTGAGGCTGCAAATGGGCATTGTTGACCCACTTTTCCACTAACAGTAGCTGCTCATTTCTTACCCTAGGCTTATACTCGAGTCAATACGTTTTCCCATTTTTTGTGGTAAAATTAGGTGCCTCGGCTTATATTCGGGTCGGCTTATACTCGAGTATATACGGTACTTATTCTGAATCAAGTACCAATGAGTGAGAGATGAGCTGCTAAGTGGCACAGCATAGCTAACCTACACCTTGTGTAGTATTGTGAACACTAAGCAGTAGAGTTTCCAAATACAAAGGATTGCCCCCCCCCCCCCCCCATCAGCTTTTAGTTATATGCTTCAAGCAAACTTGTGGAATGGTCAAACCCTGAAAACTGGACATTGGATTAAACAGCAAGTGCACAGAAGTGTCGGAAGCTCCCAAATCCAGACAATCTATAATGTAAACATTGCTTTAAGCTTTGGCCTAGGCAAAGCTATCATATCTGGTGGCTAATATGGATGTGAGAGGGGTGACCACAGCAGGAATATGCAAGCTCTAGTTGCAGTTTGCCCCTTGTGTTTGACTAACTGGAATTAAAGAAGACACACGTCTAGCCACGGCTGGTTTTCAAGGATTTGACTATCCAACAAGAACAGGGTTGTATTTAAACTATGTGATGCCCTAGGCACACCTAAAATATAATGTCCTTTTGTACAAACTTCACCCTTATGTATCATACAACCTCTTTAGTAAAAACTATTGCTAAAATGTGGTATTGAAAAAAGAATGCTGTCTGTGTTCAGTTTACATTTGATTTTGACCTGTACACGCCAACATACAAGAGAAAAGATTACAGTATATGTTTGTTGAAGTGAAGAAAAGGTCTCCCTGATGACCGCACGTCCATACCATCCCTGAGATGAGTGTGAATGGCAACCTTAGCCTGGACTCTGACCAGGCCATGCCCCCAACATGTTTCACCCCGCCCCTCAGAGCTTGGTCATGGAGACTAAGCTCCGAGGGGCAGAGCGAAACACATCAGGGACGTGGCCTGGTCGGAGTCCAGGCTGAAGTTGTTATTCACACTCATCTCAGAGACTATATGGATGTGCGGTCATCAGGGAGACCTTCTCTTCACTTTGAGCCATTACAGGAGCGGGCACGAGCTCCCTCCCAAACCAGCACTCCCAGTGGTGGACATTTAGAACTTGCACCCCTTCCATAGAGCCTGAGCGGCAGACGATGCCAGATTTTGGTTCATATTTGTTGAGCTATTGTGAGTCTTCTTACAGTATTCAACATACACCCTTCCTACTTATAGTTAATTTTCTGAATTTATCCATAAATGTAAAGGGGGTCAGAATGGGAAACAAAAAAAAAAAAAAAAACAGTCTGCAAAATTTTCAGGATTGGTGCTACCTTAGATGCTGGCCCACAAGTGTTCTTATGTTAAATACAAAGAGCTGTTTAAATTAGGTTGTTGACAATATGACAAAACATGTTGTAAGTGTATTCCTAGATCCTATACATTGCGGTGTACCAGTTTGAATTATTTTTTTCATAGTGTAGTGATTTATATGCATGCAATAGGCCAAAATGCCCATATATTCTCTCCATATAAAACAGATACAATGTAATACCCCCAGAAGCAAAAACATATACGATCCATAAAAAAAGAATATTGTTTTAATTTCTGCATTCATCCAATTTTCAGGAACCTCTTCGGGAAAGAAACTTTACATTTTGGCAGTGGTTTGATGGTGTTGTGGACCTCACAAAAAAGCATTTAAAAGATTACTGGTCTGATGGGTGAGTCTAAGGACAGAAGTACATGGGCAATTTGTAGTGCTGAATCTGTTGCTAAACAAATGGCTCCTTTTGGTATAAGCTTCACAAGTAGCATATAGTAGTGTGCATTAGTAATCAATGGTACCAGTAGTGTATTTAGGTTTTGTGCTGCCCTAGGCCTAGTGGGGACACCAGTTCTGAGGGCCTGGGGGGGGGGGGGGGGGGGGGGCGGGGGAGCAATGAATTCCCTTAATTTGCATAGATTTCCTCTCACTTCCTGTTTGGCTATGGGGCAGGAAGTGAAGGGGAATCTCTGCAATGGGACAGGGATGGAAAAAAATAAACTGACAGGGGTTATAACCCTCCCTTAGTCTATCCAAAATGAAAAAAATGTTGCCTATAGTTCTACTTTAAGCAGAAATTTCTGATAATTTTATGGAGAGGACTAAGAAGATATAACCATGCCAATGGTGCAGCATAAAACAGATAGCACAGTGAGGAAGGTTTGTGGTCCAGGATGATAGGACAGTCAAAATTAGAACTTAGTACCTAGTATGTGATCTGCGTGCGTGCCCCTGGCAGCTTGGCTGTGCTGTAATTTGTCACAGCACAAGCCGATCTGCGTGTCTTGACCAATGATTGGCCACAGGCACCTGCTGATCGGCTCAGTGATTTACGGAACAGAGCTCTGTGATTGTAAACAATACAGAGCTCTGTTCACTGATGGGATATTGCTGTTTTTTTCCCTGTTAAGCAGAGGAAAAAAACAACAAGATCCTTAGTAAAAGCAGCACATATCACACACATTACACATAGTTAGGCACGTATTTAAACCTTTTATTGCAGTAGATGGTAACCCCTCCCTACTCAGTGTCATTAGTGCAGTGACAGGGCATATTATTAGCACTGATCACTGTATTAATTTCACTGGTGATGTCAGTTAGTCAGTTCCCCCCCAGTGTCAGATTGCCCACTACAGTATTACAGTCCTATTATAAGTTGCTGATTACTGCCATTAGTAGTATAAAACAAAAATTCCAGTTGTAGATGCTATAACTGTCAGACAAACCAATTAATATACAATTATTGGGCTTTTTACCAAAGACATGTAGTAGAATACATTTTGGCCAAAACTTATTTCAAAATGTTAGTTTTTTCTTCATTTATATCACAAAAAAAGAAAAACAATCATGATCAAATACTACCAAAGGAAAGCTCTGTTTCTGTGAAAAAAAAAAATATACATTTTGTTTGTGCACATTGTTGCATGACTGCTCAATTACCAGTGAAGGGAGTAAAACCTTTCCGCAGTTGAAAGAGGTATTTCTTCCATCTGCGTAGTTACATTACCCATTATTTGCCAGCGCTGTTAGTTGCAACATTGAGCTACTAAAAACTGTCCCATTGAGGTCAATGGGACCACGCTGCAACTGCAAGCAAGTTGCTTGGCTCATGATTGCTCTGCAGTATTCCAATGCCAAATCCCCCTTGGGGTTTAAACAACAACAAAAAAAAACATGCATTCAGAAGCTGACCGGATCTCCTCCTGGTAACTGCTGCTCTACCACCCTCTGAAAAGTGATTGCTTTTCAGAGGGGTGGTAGAGACCGAAGATACAAGAGCGCTTACAGTTATAGAAAAAATTGCTAAAAAGAGGGCACTGGCTCCGTCGACCCCTGGCTTTTGCCGGAGGGCTGATGATGCTTAATACCCGCTATGAACAAACATGCTCCCTAGGTGCATTACTAAGCTGTGCCATGATATGTTTTATGTTTATATTGTGGGATCGTTACCGCTGTTCTTATTTCCCAAAATTTTAATAAAAAAGATTGTTTAAAAAAAAAAAAGAGGGCACTGGTATTTTTTTAATTTTTTTAGCTTGCAAAGGTTTTTGGAAAAAAGGAATGGTATTATTTGCCTACTGTATTGATTCATAGTCTCCCACCTGCGCTACCTAAGTTCTACCTCACATAATCAAGTTCTGGCCATCTCCTTAGAGAAATTTCCCTTTACTTCATGTCCTACTGACAATGTTTTACCAGACAAGAATTGAGGGAAACTCTCCAAATGCAATCCAAACTGAGCCTAGGTTCACACTTGTGCGTTGCGGGAACCAGTGAGATTCCAGCGCCGGTTCCCGCATTGCATCTCTCCCGCAGGCAGTTCACACTGCCCTCTGTAAACCGCTGCGAGTGTAAAAACATTGTTAATGACACCCCCAGACATGTTTTTGGCTTGACATATACTTGGTACAGGTACTCTTTAGGAGCCTTATTTCCATTTCATCTAATGTACAGTTCAACTAATTATGCTTTTATTACCTTTCTTTTGTCTAGATTAATAAAGGGATTTGTCAGCAAGCAATATGTGCACAATATTTTGGGCAAGGCACCCAATGGTACCTTCCTGCTACGATTTAGTGACTCTGAGATCGGGGGCATTACAATTGCACACATTGTTCGTGGAGATGATGGTAAATAAAAGCATTAATCATTTATATTATATAGAACATATTAGATGTAGGAAGGAAAAAAGAGGCGCTGGCAAATCAAATGGGAGGACTGCTGCACCTGAAATTCCCTGAACACCGGGAGAAAAAATATTTGTGAAGGTGATTAAGGCTGGCCATACATGGTCGAATATCGAAAGAATTTTCTTTTGAAAATCAGAAAATGTGTGCGTTTTGTGATCCGATGGTGCCACCATTGATTTCGAAATTAGGCCAACCAAGCCTTCCATTTCACCTCATGTTGCTACAGAAAAGAATTTTCGTGGCTGGGAATCTTCTTTTCTTTCCGGGAATTTTCTTTTCTTACACATGCGCATTTCTTTTTCGATTACATTTCTAGCACGATTCTCCCATCATTGATTAGAAAATCATTTGTTTTTCAAAAAATGTCCAACATGTCTGATTACTCAAATTCGATGGCCGCAGGAAAATCGGCTGTTGCTGCAGCCCACTAATGGTGCAAAATACGAACGAAAATTCTTAAATAAGGTTTTCGAAAGAAAATTATTTCAAAATTCGACCTATGTATGGCCTGCCTAAGGTGCGCTGTCCCAATGTATCACAATATCATACCATAAGTGTGACTAACATCCATGCAGTAAAACATATCACAAGTGAATATTCAAAAATACAAAAGTGTACAACAACCTAATAGGCTGAAACATAAATAACAAAATAAACAGTATGGTGCAGCAGATGTTAACGGACTTCATTTACACACGCCTACCTCCAACGTAACCCGATCAGGCAGAACTAACAGATGGAGCACTGTTCCCCTCTCTCTGGCCAGATGGGATTGGAAGGCAGTCGGGTGTAAATGGACAGCCAGTCCAGTTCTATCTGACTGCCCATAGAGCAGAGCGGGCTGTGTCCGTGTCCGCTCTGAATAAACTGAGCAAACACGGACCTGTCATCCGCCCTCTCTGCTCTGCTCTGAGGATTAATGGACAGATTCCCTGCTGAGCGAAACTGAGTTAAAGTGATTGTTAAACCTAGATACACCACTTGTACCTAGACATGTGCATTTGTTTTCCTCCGAATGCATTTTCGTCCGATTTTCAGGTATTTTCGTTATCGTTTTAACAAACGATAACGAAAGTGCAGAATCCGAAAAACAAAAGATCCGACATAAACAAATGCTTTATTTTCATTGTGACAACAGTTCAATATAGATAGGAGATTCAACGCTGACAATAACAATCTGTGTCCATTGAACCTGTGGTCGAATGTGCCTAACCTTAACTCTATTAGTCCAAGATTATTCTACATAGAGAGAAAAGATTTGACGTAGAGAGGAAAGATTCGACGTAGAGAGAAAAGATTTGACGTAGAGAGGGATGATTCGACTTAGAGAAGAAAGATTCGACGTAGAGAGGAAAGATTCGACGTAGAGAGGAAATATTTCTGCTGGAATTGGGTTGAATTGCAGCTAAACTATACAGAGTCATACAGTTTAGCTGCTCCGTCGAATCTTCTTTGAACTTTCGACAGACACCATAAGTCTTCAATGACAGATTCAACCTTAATTCATTTGGATTTTCGGACGAATGTAATTTTTAACAAAAAACTAAATAAATAAATAAAAAAACGAATTTTGGGAGTAACTAAATAAATGTATTTTTTGGACAAAAACGAAATTCCGAAACAAAATATTTCAGTGTGCACATGTCTACTTGTACCTACAGGTAAGCCTATAATAAGGCTTACCTGTAGGTACTGTAAATATCTCCTAAACCTGCACGGTTTAGGATATATTTACCATATATGCTTGCGCCAACGTCATCGGTGCATGCGCTGTGAAGAAACAGCCCCCCCGTGCCACTTATTCACTAGCAAGTGCCATGACTAATGGCTACTGCGTGCATGCGTGGGAGTGATGTCACGCGATACTAGCCCATTATGCTTTTACTTTGCAGGGGAAAGCAGGGTAAAAATAAGGAAGTAAAACCCATCAGGGCTTACTTCCTCTTTAAGCGGGGTCCGGCACATGTGAAAGGGGCCAAAGACTTTGCACACATTTATCTTGATGCACCTGGAATATATTTAGCTGATTTAAACTGAAAGCTCAATCCAGCTTTACAATATCAATTACATTTTTTATTAGGGGCACCTCTACATGGCAAGAGTTTAACCAGGATTACATTGTTACTAAACATAATTAACTTTTTACCTTTCTTAACTGCAAAAATGAAATTTGTAGTATTAGGCTTAAATTACACGGGACGTTTTACAACCTCCCCTGAACGATTTAACTCGACAGATAGTTTACATGCCGCGTTTAGCCGCGTTTGTGTTTATAATCGTTTTAGATTTTTTTGTTTTTTGCAAATAGTCAAAAATGAAAAACGCTTGTAAAAGAAACGCTGCTAAATGTGAGTTAGGCCTCATGTACACGGCTGCTGGTAAACAGAAGTTTAGGAGCAGTTGGGCATTTTTTTCAACTGCTCCTGAACTCTCCTCTGTTATCTTATCAGTACATGTATACAGGGTCGTTTATAGTCGTTTCTAGGCAGTTGAGTTTAGAGCCATTTTTTGGAACCCAAAAAAATGCGTTCAGAAGCTGTGTTTAGAGGCATTTCCTGAAATGTCTTTCTATTAGGCGAATCATACATTATTATCATTTATGATAAATATTACTTGAAAGGCCAGTTTTTATTTGCTATGACAGCTTGATGAATTGGTTCCTGTGTATAATTTTTCAACAACTTCCAACCCAAATGCACTAAAATGTGTTTTTATGTTTGATTCCAGGTTCAGGACAAATCCAAAACATCCAACCTTTCACAGCAAAGGACCTTCAAATTCTGTCCTTGGGTGACCGCGTCAGGGATTTGAAACAGCTCAAATATCTTTATGAGAAAGGGGAAAAAGATATAGTCTTTGAGAAATACTACAAAAGTATGTAACCAATTTACTAATGAATCACTTCCTACCCTTTACTTTGCTTTATGTTCAATCATTTGTACAGCACCTGCTAAATGTAAGCCTGTAACAATAGTGATCAGCTTTCAGACTGTCATCCTAAAAAAACTGCTAAACTTCTACATTCCTGTATGAAAAGTTACTGTATTACTATTTACAGTTATATTGCTAATTAGGGATGAGCCCGGTGTTCGATTCAAACCCATGTTCGAATCGAACATCGGCCGTTCATCGAAACCAGAACTTTGTGGGCCGTTTGTATCAAATTCGTGTGATACGAACGGCCCACAATGCACTGCACCAGTCCCAGTGCATTGCTGGCTGATGATTGGCCAAGCATGCACTGTGACCCCGCATGCTTGGCCAATTACAGCGCCGGCAGCGAGGAGAGCCATAATTGGCCACAGGCAGGTTGCCTGTGGCCAATTATAGCTCAGGGGGGTTTAGTACACGCCCCACACTATATAAGACCGCCAGATCGGCGGCCTTGTGTAGTGTTGTGCGGCGTTCATAAAGAGAAGGATAGGCAGGGACAGTGTCAGCTGTGCTTTATACTTCTTTAGATAGCGCTGTTACAGTGAGTGTAGTGTTCAGGGAGAGAGCGGGATAGGCAGGGACAGGGTCAGCTGTGCTTTATACTTCTTTAGATAGCGCTGCTACAGTGAGTGTAGTGTTCAGGGAGAGAGCAGGATAGGCAGGGACAGTGTCAGCTTTGCTTTGCTTCCTAACCTAGCGCTGTTAAGCCCCATACACACGGTCGGACTTTTTCATGGATTCTGTCTGATCGGACAATGTTGTTGAAAAATCAGACCGTGTGTATGCACCATCGGACAGTGTACGTCGGATTGTCCGACGGACAAAGTCTTATCTCCTGCTGGAAAGATTTGCCGACAACACGGTCCGATCACACCAAATCCGATCGTGTGTACGGTTGTCCGACCGGACAAAGTGCTACGCATGCTCAGATCACATTACAAGACCAAAGCTATTGGCTACTAGCCTCTACGTAGTCCCGTCGTAGGCAACAAACGTCACCACGTTCAGAATGATCGGATTTTCCGACAACTTTGTCCGACCGTGTGTACGCAAAACCAACATCAGACAAAGTATGACGGACAGGATCCGACCGACCTGGTCCGCGGATTGTCCGACCGTGTGTATGGGGCTTTACAGTGGGTGTAGTGTGCCTCCTGCACACTGCACAGCATACACCTGAATCTACCCCCTCATTGCTGGTGTTGTGTAGTTGATTTGTGCAACACAGGCATCTGCCTAATATTCAGTCAGTGTAGTGTGCCTCCTGCACAGCATACACCTGAATTTAAATAGCACTGATTGCTGTATAAATGACAATGGTCCCAAAAATGTGTCAAAAATGTCCGATGTGTCCGCCATAATGTCGCAGTCACAATAAAAATCGCTGATCGCCGCCATTACTAGTAAAAAAAAATATATTAATAAAAATGCTATAAAACTATCCCCTATTTTGTAAACGCTATAACTTTTGTGCAAACCAATCAATAATCGCCAATTGTGATTTTTTTTTTTACCAAAAATATGTAAAAGAATACGTATCGGCCTAAACTGAGGGAAAAAACGTTTTTTTATATATTTTTTGGGGATATTTATTATAGCAAAAAGTAAAAAATATTGCATTTTTTTCAAAAGTGTCGCTCTATTCTTGTTTATAGCGCAAAAAATAAAAAACACAGAGGTGATTGAATACCACCAAAAGAAAGCTCTATTTGTGGGAAAAAAAGGACGCCAATTTTGTTCGGGAGCCACGTCGCATGACCACGCAATTGTCAGTTAAAGCGACGCAGTGCCGAATCGCAAAAAGGGGCCTGGTCCTTTGGCTGCAAATTGGATCGGGGCTTAAGTGGTTAAATGGCTTTTTTTCCTTTACAAATGTCATTTTGTGCAGGGACAGTTCTAAACATGGGAAACACATGCCACTTCACAGACATACTTTAGACACCCCCCAGGTACGATATTTAAAGGAATATTTCACTTTTTTTTTTCACTTTATGCATCATTAAAATGAGTGCTCCCGAAAAAACGTTAGTTTTTAAAACTTCTTTTTGCATTGATACATGTCCCCTGGGGCATGACCCGAGTCCCCAAACCCTTTTTAGGACAATAACATGCATATTGGCCGTTATAAATAGCACTTTAGATTTTGAACGTTCGTGTTCATTGTAATTAATAGGGTTCTAACGTTCGTGCAAACTTTCGGTCCGTTCGCAGGTTCTGGGCGAACCGAACCGGGGGGTGTTCGGCTCATCCCTATTGCTAATTATATGTAGTTGGTAATAATAAGCATATACTGTATATGTATAGTAGTGATTGATGGTGCTGTTCTCCTAAAGCAGTAGTTGCCAACCATAGGTGTGTGCAGCCTATTGCATTAGGGTGTACACCCCAAAGCTCAAACAAACATGACTTTCTCTGCAACCTCAGCTGCATGGGACAGTGAATCAATGGGAAGTACCCTGTGCTGAGCGGCTTCCTCTTCAGGAGCGGCCGGTTAATAATGGGCACAGGACGGTCACCCCCCTAGTTTGCATGCAGGGATGCATACAGGGTGTTGAACTCATAAGTTTCGATTAGTTTTTTTTTTCAAGCTATATGATTATAGCTCTAATTGGCATGAAAAAGTTGGGCTGGGGGCACAGAGCACTGCGCCCCAAACCCACCCACTTGTGACACTAACTAATCAATATTCGCTATTGTCTTCCGGCTTCTGCTCCCCGCCAATCAGGACAGGAGGCAGAACGGGTTGGCCGGGAGGAGAAACCGAGGAAGCCGCAGTGCCGTGACCGTGGAGTGGTGAGTGGGCCTCTGGGGGAGAATTGTTTGTTTGCCGCCCACCCTCAAAAAAAGTTTAGCACCAGCCACCAGTTTACTATACTTCAGCTATGATTGAACACAGGGAGTGAATGTGTTCATTGCGTTTATTTAGAAAAGGAAGGGGCCGGTAAATGACATATTGATTAGCCCCTTTCCCCCACTCTCCATTTTTGAACATCCCCTGCAGCAGGTGGGGGGAGAGGAGAGAAGCCAGCAACACTGTGGTGGGGAGGCACAACATGGTGGGAAGCTCAGGCAGTAGGGGGAATCGGCACACCCCCTGCGCACGCCTATGTTGCCAACTTATGGAGTACAGGGGGATTCCACTGCTACCCCTTACATCACCTCAGGAATGAAGTTTAAGTTTGCAGCAAATCACTGAGATTCTAAAAGTTGCTCCAGAAATAGGGGTGCAGTGTATTGCCTTTTCTCTGGTCAACTGAGTCACAAGAGACAGTAAGTTGAAGTAATCGATAACCCAGCCCCCTCACCTAAAATGGGTGAGCTCGAAGCAATCATATTGTCAAAATGTGTTGGATCTGTTAGCGAGAGCTAACAGTTATGTGTAGTAAGAGATTTGTTTTTTATTCTTATTTTGACATTGGTACACGACAGATTGGTAGTTGCTTATTAGTCATACAAATAGGTAGAAATGAATAACAAGATTGACACCCATAGACTTTAGTAGGCTTTGCCACAAAGTTTGCGAACTGCAAATATTGAGCAATATTTAAAAAAAATATTGTAGCGATAACCCCGCAGGAGCCTAGCTGTGCAGGGTGGCTGCACAGCTAGGCACACAAATATTCCATTCACTCTTTAGACAGAAATCAGTCCTTGCAACTTTAATTTGTTTGTGTTTTATTAAAGAAATTCAACTGGGATGGGGTAAGGGTTGTTATGGGGTGCCTACTTGATCAGTAGAGAAATCCTCAGGGACACAACCCATATACATCCAGTATATACACTTTTCCACTTCTACCTCCAGCACAAACCAGCTAGTACTGACACAATTATTCCAACACAATCCCAGTCAGATCCAAGTGAATGCCCTTTGCAGGCAGGGACCACAAGCCCCTTTGGTAGTGTAGCAGAAAGAGAGGTCTTTGGTGCTACTGTGCCTGTAGCTACTGTTCCCAGTACCACCTCTTCAGGCACTGCTAGCCTGCCTGGCTGCAGCAGGGGGGCCCCTTTCACTAGCCCTCCTGGCTACTTCTCCACAGTCCTCCCAGACTGACTCTGCATCCATCCTAGACTGCTTGCACCGAGTCCCTTCAGGCATGCCTCTCAGTCCCCTGACTGCAACACTCGCCAGCCCTCTTGGCTGTCTTCCTCCCTGGAGATTTGCCGGTCAATGTCCTCCCACTGTTCTCTCCTTGCTCCCGTGCCTCCTGGTTAGGATCTCTCCGTGTGTCATGAGAAGGGTCCCTTCCGCACCCGAGCCCAGACTGGGGGGCTACTCTCAAAGGCCTCTGACAGCCTAACACTCCATCTCCATCTTCCACCCGGACTCCACTGCCCCAGCTAGGCTGACCCTGAGTATTTGGAGATTGGTCAGGGCCCTCAGAACACTCTAGTTAGCAACTCTTAGACCCCTCCCAACTGCTTCTGGAATCATCTCCAAGTTTCCAACAAGCAGGCGGGAGTCACCAGAAATGCTGCTGCTGAGTCATCCAGCCTGCAGTCACTCAACTCAGTCAGAGATTGGGGCAAGTTACATGAGGATAGTACAGATTACTGCTGTTACTCCGGGATTGGCTGAGACACAGCAGCGGCACCATTTGCTCCTGCGGCTGTCAATCAAAGTCAGTCAGCCAATCAGGGGAGAGAGGGGACGGCAGGGTCAGGCTCCATGTCTAAATGGACACAAGGAGCTATGACTCGGCTCGGGTGCCCCCATAGGAAGCTGCTGACTGTGGGGGCACTCGATAGGAGGGAGGGGCCAGGAGCAGCAAAGATGGATCCGAGAAGAAGAGGATCCAGGCTGCTCTGTGCAAAACCAACTGCACAGAGGATGTAAGTATAACATGTTTGTTATTTTTATTTATTTTTTAAATTAGACTTTACAATCACTTTAACCTTTTGTACTATACTTTGCAAATCTCACACCAATCTTTCTATTTTAATTTTCCTCCCCCAGAGGTCTCTATCAGTGGTAACGGGTACAAGAGAGCTGTTATTACATTAACAGTACCCGGGTAAGTTTCCGTCATCTACTATTTTTATTACATTTTAATTATAAAGAACCACATATACTGTAAATGAATACCTTGTTGACAATATGGAATTAAAATGAAGCAAAAAATCCCATCTTGTTTTATTCTCTAGGAAATACAACTCTAAGTAAAAAAAGAAGTTTAGCACACTGATCTTTTCCCTGACCTCCTGTAAGCATATTACATAGTTTTCAATTATACCCAATGAAAAAAAAATCCATGTTGCAGAACGCACAGCAAGACATCTAGTACATATTCCTGAATAAGTAGTGGAATAATATATAATTTCTGCACAGATATAAGCAGCACATGACAAAGCCAATATTTGAAAATGTCCAGCTTGATACACAGCCAGTGTTACAGTGTGATATATAGACCAAAATGCAGGGACTTTGTTCTTAGTATTGTACAATACACATGCCACATTCTCCTGCACTAAGAGCCCATAAATAATAATTGTTTTCATTTCCCATTGCTTGTTAATCAAAAGTTGGCAGTGTGTAGTACACACTGCATTCTATGAGTATTGTTTCATCTTCCAGGAGAAGGACGTTTTGTCAGGAGCTGACATTCAGCCTCCCCAACCTTTAACAAAATTCCAGGACCGTGAGCTGGGTTTTATAAAGTAGAGAAGCTGGGAGGAGAGAACAGGTTTTCCTAAAGTGTAACTATGGACAAAATAAAAATTCACATATATTATGCAATCTGTCAGTAGTATTAACACAAAAGCTTTTTTCCCCCAGAGTACCCTCTGCAACATAGTTGTATTATTTATTGATCCTGACACAATATGTTTTTGTACACATAATAGGGAGACAATGCAGTTCGTTCTGCAGTGAAATCACATAGCAGCATTGGCATCCTTTAGACAGGGTAGTCTTAAGCCTCATACACATGATCGGACTTTGTACCAACTTTCCCGTGGATTTTTGTACAAAGGGCGTTGGCCCCAAGTTGGTATTGCATACACACGATCTGACTTTTTAGGCAACAAACACGAACGTAGTGACGTTTCAACGTACTGACGACACTTCAAAAGAGGACGTTCAAATACTCCAGCGCCACCTTTGGTCAACTTCTGTATTGTTGTCTGATCTTTTGCATTGGTTCTGAGCATGCGTGTTTGTACTTTATACAAAAGTCCGATGGTTTTTCGGACTTTGCTCCATCGGACTTTTGTTGGCAGAAAGTTTGGTCCGTTCGCACAGCCAACAAAAGTCAGATGAAAACTGAAAAAGATGGTCCGATGGAGCGTACACACGGTCGGATGTTGGTCCAAAACAGCTAATTTGCATGTTTGTTGTCAAAAAGTCCGATCGTGTGTACGGCCCTTTAGATGGGCATAACGTTTTAAAGGAAATTACAAGCAAATCAAAGTGGTATTAAACCCAAAACAAAGATGTAATATATTGTAGCTTATAAATAATTATATGAGGTCGTTGCATTCATTTTTTTGGGCTTTTTTTCCTTTACGTATTTTCACCTAATGATACAGTCAGTCCCCACTGTACTTACCTCTCACAATTCTGAGCTGTAAAGGCTCCTGCAAGCCACTCCAATGATTTCGGGATGGATTTGAAATCCCCACTGCTTTTTTTCCTCTCTGTCTGGCGCTGCCAGCACAGACCACGCAAATTCTAATTGGTCAACTCTTGTTTGTGTCTGAATTTGATCTAATATCATTCTCCTGGAATCCCCTGAACTCAGACAGGAAAGCAACACAAAGATTGTGCTTCAGTGCCTATGTGCGAACAAGGAACATGACAATAGAAGGAGAGAGCAGATAGACAGAGAGATGAGTGTGCTGCTTCTCTTTTCACTGTTCAGACTAGAGTTTCTCAACTGGGGTTCCATGAGAGGCCCCTAGGAGTTCCAACACAATCTACCTGTCAGTTGCAGGCAGCTGATGGGTAGATCGCATCACCTTAGCCGACACATGACGAGCTAGGCAGGGAAGAAGCTGTGATAGTGCTAGCTGTGGTGCACTGTTCCCTGCCGGCTGCTTCTCTCCTCCCTTCCATCCCAGGTGCTTGTATGTGACTTGACCTGGAATGGACTGAGGGGAGGAGGGGCCAACGTGAATTGCTCTACATATGAAGAAAACCACTGCTAGTGTAATGTGCTCTGCTGTGAGCCCCATGCACAACGAAAGTTCCCCAGGGGTTCTGCCACGATCTACCCACAGGCGGTTGACAGGTAGATTGCATCACGCCTGCCAACTAGGGTTGCCACCTTTTCTTTAAGCTAAACCTGAACACTTTAACAGCGCACAGCAAATGTTCCCCTCTCCTTAAAGACCCCCCATTAAAACAGAGTCCCCTAGGGGGCATGTCATGGAGAGCAGACGTGTTGGCTAGGTGCGTGCCTAAGTGTGAACAAGCCCTTAGGTTAATACCCCATAAATGCTTTCTTATATTGTATTTAATATGTATGACAGAGTAGTTCAACTATCCTAGAGAACTGATACTGTAAAAGCAGGACAAGAAATATATGAAAAATATACGATAAATATATAAACAGTAAATACTGTATTATTGATCTTGTCCTGTTATATTTGCACAAGCTTTAAAATGATCTACTGTGTCTACAGAAAAATGTACTTGTTGTCACCCTCCAAAGTTACAATGTAAAAGCAAGCACAAACTGAGCATTTGTCATAAAGCATAAGGAATACTTCAGGAGCTTGTACATATGAGCAAATAAGATATAAGTATTATTTACAATTTTTTTTTTTTTTAACAGCCTGGCTATAATATTGCCAGAAAAGTTCAATTATACGTTTATATTATCTTGTATCTGACCTGCAAAATGTATTGTTTTTTTATTAGGGATGAAAGTGAGTCAAAGCACAATCCTTCTCCAATGGAGGTAGCTGACCATTTCGAAACATTGAGTGGTCCGCAATATCAGTGAGTATAGTAAAATAAATATCCATACACAAAAGCCAAACCAATACACATTCAATGTAATATGACAGTCACCATGTATTTTTCATAGGCCCTTTCAGTAAGGAAACACTGTCCTAGTAAATGGTATTTATTACTATATTAGTGTTGGGGGCTTTAGGATATCGGTCTCAATCTCCAGCCTACAGCTGTGAGATGTACTGACATCAGCAGAGAGTGAGATGTAGTGACCTCAGCTCCCTCTCACAAATCTTTACTAGTAATCTAACCTTAAAATTAACCCTACCTACAGCCTAACCCTAATCTTATAAATCACCTAATACTACGCCTACTTGTAATCCCAACCCTTACACTAACCCTCCTGATAACTTCATACTTTACACTAACCCTCCCTGTAACTCTAACCCTCATGCTAACCTTCCCTGTAACTCACCCTAACAGTAATCCTCCCTGTAATGTAACCCTAACACTAACCCTCTGTGTAACCCCAACCCTCACACTAAGCCTCCCTATAACCCTAACACTCATTTTTGCTTTCCTGTAACCTTAGCGAGTGAGAGATTTCCAACTACTATTTTATTTATTTTTTTATTATTATTATAATTTTTCCTTTTTATTTTTATATATTTTATTTTTATTTTGTATTCCTTGATATTGATGCTTCTGTCAGGCAGGCCTCTTCCTCCTCCTGGTCCCTCTTTTCCCACCTACACTCCTTCCTCCCTCTACTCCTACCCCCTTTCCGTCTTCACCTCTTTCTCCTCCACCTCCTCCTCCTCTCTATTTATGGCATGAGGAGGGGCTCTGGGAAACTGGGGTTATAAGTGTGTAGCACTCTCTAGTTAGGTAGGTGTTAGAGGTATAGTTTTGCTATAGAGTATGAAAATTTAGGCAGGCCTAGCTGGTGGCTAGGCCTGTTTGTTTTCATTCTGGGCTGGAAATGGCTCAGGGCAGGGGCCTGGGCTCGGGTGCAGCCAGAAGGAGAGAAAAGATCTTGGTAACAGAGGCACATGATAGAGCAAGGAGAGAACAGAGGGAGAGAGCACTGCTAAGAGACTCCAAGGAAGACAACTGGTCGCACCTGAGAGAACTGGGAGTTTGCAGTTGGAGATTAGTGCAGAACCAGAAGAGTGGACTGTGGGAAAAGGGGCAGTGGAAAGAGGCAGCTGCAGCCAAGAGGGCTGGCAGGGCCTGAAGAGGGTTTACTGGGACCAGTAGCCGAGTTGAGGACAGTTAGCACCGGAACTATTTCTACATCATAGGGGCCCGGGCCCCTGCCCGCAAAAGGCAATTCACTGAGGTCTGGCTGAGTTAGTGTCAGGCCTAACCATGTGGTGCTAGCTGGTCTGGGAATCTGCAGCAAGTGAAGACCTGGAGGAGTAATGGTCTGCAGCAAGTGAAGTGCTGAAGGAAAGAAGGGAAAGAGGCCTTAAATCGGAGGTTCACACAAAAATTGAACCTCCCCTTTTCGGAACCCTCCCCCCTCCGGTGTCACATTTGGCACCTTTCAGGGGGAGGGGGTGCAGATACCTGTCTAAGACATGTATTTGCACCCACTTCCGGGCATAGACTCTCACAGGAGTCTATGCCTCTTCCTGTCCATCCGCGCTGTTTGCTGGGACACACACGGGTCTCAGAGACATCGCGGACCATTCTCATTGTGCTGCGCGACTCACGCATGCGCAGTAGGGAACCGGGAAGTGAAGCCGCAATGCTTCACTTCCTGATTCCCTCACCAAGAATGGCGCCGGAAGCAGCCGAGAGCCGAGCGATTGCTCGGCCTCAGCTGCCGACATTGCTGGACTCCAGGAAAGGTAAGTGTCCATTTATTAAAAGTCAGCAGCTGCAGTATTTGTAGCTGCTGGCTTTTAATAATTTTTCAGGTGGACTCCCTCTTTAAGCAAGAGTTGTGCTGGAGAGAACACTGGAGTGTATATAAAGAAGTGTATATTGTAGTCCCAAGCAGGTTACACTGAAACTTTCTGGGCATCCCATAATTTCCCATTGCCATCCAAGTTCAATCCCCTCAATAAAAAAACAAAAACAAACAAAGCTTATGGCCTGTTCTATGTCTCTGAGTGCCTGAGAGATGAATGCCGGGCTGGGCAGGGTGACAGGTGAACCACAATACCCCCCCCCCCCTTCACCACTACCACTGCAAATGCTCCCACCCCCCTCACCACCACCGCTGCCATTGATCACACCCCACCACCACCACCGCTGCCACTGATCCCAACCTAGCACTACCACAGCTGCCACTGATCCTACCCCCTTTCCCACCACCGCTGCCACTGATCCCACCCCCTTCACCACCACCGCTGCCACTAATACCACCACCATCCCTCTGCCCCTGATCTCATCCCCCACCACCATCCCTCTGCCACTGATCCCATCCCCCAACACCGATCCCATCCCACCCACCACCACCACTGATTCCACCCCCCCACCACCGCCACTGGTCCTATCCCCCCACCACCACCACTGATCCCATCACCACAGCCACTGATACCACCCCCCACCACAGCCACTGATCGCATCCCCCCAACCGCCACTGATCCCATCCCCCCACCACCGATCCCATACCCCCTCCCACCACCACCACTACTGCCAATGATCCCATCCCCCCCACCACTACTACTGCCACCGATCCCATACCCCCTCCCACCACCACCACCACCACTACCACCACTACTTCCAATGATCCCATCCCCCCCACCACTACTACTGCCACTGATCCCAAGAGGGCACTCAGGTGGATGTATGGACACTCTGGAGACATTAAGTGGGCACTCTGGAGGTACTGTTTTAGTACCTCCAGAGGGCCCCATCATATCTTCCAGAGTGCCCCCTAGTAATTGTAAGGTCAGTAGCAGAACTACAAGGGTCTTAAAGGCCGCACTTGCGACTGGACCCTGGTGTTCCACCACCATATGGGGGCCTCAAGATGCCAGGAAGTGGCCCACTGCAGAACATAAGAGAGAGGGCCTTGGGATGGGGTCAGGGGGGCCCTCCATGGTTTCTTGCACCAGGGGCCCTGAAAGTTGTAGTTACGCCTCTTATACCTAAACTTTATTTACCTTAATGCAGGGAGTGCATTAAGGTAAAAAATGTTTAGGCTTCAGAACCACTTTAAGGTTACAAAAGGCAAAAATCCTTATGTTATGTTTAAAGGCCAGGCTGGGGATTGTGGTTACTTTGAAAAGATACAATAAAATATTTACAAAAATGTGAGGGGTGTACTCACTTTTGTGAGATTCTGTATATATATATATATATATATATATATATATATATATATATATTATACCAGTTAAATGTTACTGTAACGTTATTCTTTTCATTTAGGTCTCCGGTATATTGTTCACCTGTACGAAGTCCCATTGGTAACCCACCACTCGTAAACAGGTAAGATAATTAAAGTATACTTACTGTATATACAGTAATGCTTCTATACAGTATGTTAATCAAATGTAAAATATGCTTCATAGAAAGCTAATTATAGTAGTTTTGTAACTTGCTGGGATTATTAAAGTTTTAAATGGCTAGTTAAAACTTTGTATTAGGTATTAAACAGAAAACAAAAATTATTACCCAGAAAAACAGGAGCAGAGTACTTCTTGTGTACATTGTGTGACATCTCTCTAGGATATTTCAGCTTGTGTTTTATTTCCCAGGACATACTAAGTGCATTTAGCCCTTTAACCTTTTTCATGTCTGGGGATCATCAATTCCATGATGCCCAGGCTAAGTTTAGCAGTCTTTGTATCTAACATTTAACTTGACTATAAAGCTGTGACTCCAATGTGCTGTACTGGTTCTGCTTGGGGAAGTTTATAAACCTATCCACACACTTGCAGCATGGATTGTCATGTTGAGAGATATCTATATATAGTCTGCAGTCAGAAAGAGTCCAATGTGTTTTTTTTATATAGTGTGCTAATTATATTTTCCTACAACAGCTACTTTATTATGCTTGATAAAATATGTTTTAGAAGTCCTCCAGTCAAAATAACAAAAAATAAATAAAAAATAGAATTTAAAATGCATACAGGGAGCACAGTCGACTTGCTCGCCATTTCAATTTTTTATCTAGGCACTGTACCAGTCCACCCCATTCCCTTTAGTCAGTGACCTGGTTATATGAGAACCTTTGCTTGTTATATAGGCAACAAATCCCCAAACAAATCCATTGCAGACTTCTTGCTTACTCTCAGATATATACTGTAATCCCTGGTTAAAAAAATGTTGACAGTAATTGGTGATAGAGAGCAGAAAGTAAGAAAGTGATTGGTTAACTCTTATGCCCCGTACACATGACTTTCCCACAGGATGTTGGCTCAAACATGTCTTGCATACACGCGGTCACACAAATGTTGTCAGAAATGCTGAACGTTAAGAACGCGGTGACGTACAAGACATACGACGAGCCGAGAAAAATGAAGTTCAATAGTCAGTGCGGCTCTTCTGCTTGATTCCGAGCATGCGTGGACTTTTGTGCGTCGGATATGTGTACACACACTCGGAATTTCCAACAAGTTTTCCGACAAGTATTGTTGTCGGAAAATTTCAGAACCTGCTCTCAAACATTTGTTGGCGGAAAGTCCGACAGCAAATGTTCTATTGAGCATACACACGGTCGGACTTTCCGACAACAAGCTCACATCCAACATTTGTTGTCGGAAAGTCAGATCGTGTGTATGGGGCATTAGGCCTTATTCACACAGACAAATAGTGCCCTCTTGTGGTAAGTACACTGCGGATATTCTCATCCAGGATCCTAGTTGTTCCGATCAGTGGTGGCTGCTAAGCCTGTACAACTGAATAACAGCTGACAAATGTCCATCTTGGTGTTGAAGACCTAATAATCCCTGCTTCTGGTCTAGATTCAGCAGGAGCTTTTATGTAGCAGGACATGTGGTATTAGACTCTCTCTCTTTCTCATTCCTCCTTCTGGGTTCTCCAACCCAACAACCAAATTGGTACTTTGTGTCTCTTTGGGCAGATGGACCGGTACTGTGAAGTACCTTTGATTGGAGCACTGATAAAATAGATTGGGGTAGCCAAGAGTTTAATCCCAATATTATAAGGGGCCACTGTGTGTAATATAACACTAAAAAGTCGGAAGGGCCAAGTAAGGGCGAGCACACAGCAAAGGTCTTATCAGTGGCAGCTGGTGAAGTTTTAGGATGGGGGCGCCAGACCCCGCCCTTCCTTTTTGACCCCTGTCATAAGCCCCACCCCTTATAGAATCCACCCACTCCATCCGTTGTATTCCACTTTCTTCTACCCATAGTGTCAGGAGTATACAGCTCAGCATCACAGAACAGCAGTATACAGCCCCAGTATCACAGGACAGGAGTATACAGCCCCAGCATCACAGGATAGGAGTATATAGCTCAGCCTCACCAATCAGGGTATAAAGCTCAGCATTACAAGGGTATATACAGTTGTGCTCATAAGTTTACATACCCTGGCAGAATTTATGAATTCTTTACCATTTTTCAGAGAATACGAATGATGACACAAAAACTTTTCTTTCACTCATGGTTAGTGTTTGACTGAAGCCATTTATTATCAATCAACTGTGTTTACTCTTTTTAAATCATAATGACAACAGAAACTACCCAAATGACCCTGATCAAAAGCTTACATACCCTGGTGATTATGGCCTGATAACATGCACACAAGTAGACACAAAGGGGTTTGAATGGCTATTGAAGGTAACCATCCTCACTTGTGATCTGTTTGCTTATAATTAGTGTGTATAAAAGGTCAATGAGTTTCTGGCCTCCTGACAGACCCTTGCATCTTTCATCCAGTGCTGCACTGACATTTCTGGATTCTGAGTCAAAGGGAAAGCAAAAGTATTGTCAAAGGAACTGCAAGGAAGGGTAGTTGAATTGTATAAAACAGGAAAGGGATATAAAAAGATATCCAAGGAATTGAGAATGTCAATCAGCAGTGTTCAAACTCTAATCAAGAAGTGGAAAATGAAGGGTTCTGTTGAAACCAAACCACAGTCAGGTAGACCAACTAAGGTTTCAGCCACAACTGCCAGGAAAATTGTTTGGGATGCAAAGAAAAACCCACAAATAACTTCAGGTGAAATACAGGACTCTCGGAAAACATGTGGTGTGGCTGTTTCAAGATGCACAATAAGGAGGGGTTGCCACTGGGTCAACAAAAGCATTAATAATGATGTAGTATACTAAACTAACATTGTCCCAGGTAAGGATCTGGAGCCGCTCATTGTCACTAAACTAGAGAGGTTGTTAGTGGATCAGGTACAGGGCAATGCTCTGGAAGAGCCCCATGCTGTTGTATCTGCTAAGCCTAATGCTTTGTACACACGGTCAGAAATTCAGACGGACAAAGGCCGATCGGATTATCTTGTCGGAAAATCTGATTGTGTGTGGGCTCTATTGGACTTTTTCCGTCGGAGTTTCCAACGGAAAAAGTTTGAGAGTTGGATGTAAAATTTTCCGACAACAAAATCTGATCAGACTTTTTCCATTCGTGTGTCGAGAATTCTGACGCACAAAGTGCCACGCATGCTCTGGAAAAATTTGGAGACAAAAGCTATTGGCTACTGGCCTCTACATAGTCCTGTTGTACGTTTTGTACGTCACCTCGTTCTGAACGGTCAAATTTTCTGACAACTTTGTGCAACCGTGTGTATGCAAGACAAGTTTCGGCCAAAATCCTTCGGAAAATTTTTTGTGGTCGGAATGTCCGACCGTGTGTACAAGGCATAAGGTTATCTCGAGTCAGGAGGAGCTCCCTTTAAGAATAACAACCTCTAGAGCTTCAGTGAATTAATCCACCCACATCCCCAGTAACATGAAGGTCCCCAGGAAGGTCTTAAGCGTGGATTAAGGTTACTTGTTTATGACAGAAATTCATATATATATTCATTGTTATAATGTGTCACATCAACAAAATGCTCAATACAAAAACAAACAAAAAAGGTGGCATGGATGGGCATGGATAGGCGGCATGGATGGGCATGTATAGGCGGCACAGATGAGCATGGATGGGCACTGATAGGCGGCATTGATGGGCACTGATAGGAGGCACGGATGGGCACTGATAGTTGGCCTGGATGGGCACTGATAGGTGGCACGGGTGGGCACTGATAGGCGGCATTGTATTGTACTGATGGATGCCAGACAATGCCAAACAATAATGCATGCCAATCAGTGATGCCCATTGTGGGCACTGATTGGCATCCATTGTGGGCACTGATTGGCATCCATTGTGGGCACTGACTGGCATCCCTGGTGGTCTAGGGTGGCATACCTGGTGCTGGGCATCCCTGGTGGTCTGGTGGCATCCCTGGTGGTCCAGTGTGGGCATCCACAGGGGGGGGGGCTGCACTGAAAATTGATCAGCACAGACCCCCCCTGTCAGAGGAGCAGCCGATCGGCTCTCCTCTACTCGCATCTGACAGACGCGAGTGAGGAAAAGCCGATCAACGGCTCTTCCTATTTACACTGTGATCAGCCATGATTGGACACGGCTGATCACGTAGTAAAGAGTCTCCGTCGCGATCATAGTTGCGGGTTGTCAGACTGACACCCTTCAACAACGATTGCCGTGATGCGCGCCCCCGGGGAGCGCAGTGGCTCAAAATCCTGATCACATCATATGACGTGAGGTCAGGATTTTGAAACCACTTTGCAGCCGTCATTCTCCTATATGGCGGGCGACAAGTGGTTAATAAAGTCTGGACCCTTATGAGGTAACTCTGTGGCAAATTAACATGTTTCAATAAGCTCTTCCTAGCAACTCTCTTATCAATGATGCATCAGGTTGGATTTTACTTTGAAATCTCTTTTGAAAAAATTCCTTTGTGGGAGAAACGAATCACTGACATCTATTTTTAATTCCCTGGGCCTATAGCTGCTGCTCAGGTTTTGTGTATTGACTTCCTCTGGCTAGCTCTTGCTTGCACAGATAGTCCCTGGCATTTTGTTGTATTTTTCCCTGTTCCAAATGGTAGCAACTACGCTTCCTGTGACAATACAGGAAGTAATGCACGAAGTGAGTGCAGTGGCTCCAGTAATACGGTGGCCCTTGTTTGGGCCATGAGCAGCCTATACAGGTGCACACAATTTGTTAACTGAGCATCATTAAAGCGGAGTTCCCCCCCTAGCAAAAGATTAAAAGTCAGCAGCTACACATACTGTAGCTGCTGACTTTTAATATTAGGACACTTAGGTGTCCTGGAATACAGCGATGTTGGCACCCCAGCCGATGTTTCCATTGGCTCTTGGGTGCTGCCGCTGCCATTGTCTTTAAGGGAAACTGGCAGTGAAGCCCTGCGGCTTCGCAGCCAATTCCCTGCTGTGCATGAGCGAAGCGCGCTTCGCTTTCTGGGTGGCCTGGCGGCGGGGGAACAAGAATAGGGGCCGAACTTATGAGCATACCTTTTTCAGATGGGCATGAGGGACAGCTATTAGCAAAAGTATGTAGGCAAAGGACACAGCCCCTGTCATGTCCCCTTGAAGGAGTATTGCACAGAAATAAATGATTGGTTAAACCCACAAGTCCTTTTTTACCACTACTATTCTTCTATATTGGCTTTTGTGATTTTCAAATGCAGCAATTTCGAAATTGGATGAAAGGTTTAGCACTGTAAAACACTTTTGGATAGATAAATAGTGCATTTTATATACAAATATATGGATCATACCAAAATGAGGGACAAATGAGGAGGAAAGAGGGACAGAGGGACTTTGTTCCAAATGAGGGACAGTCCCTCAAAATCAGGGACTGTTGGGAGCTTTGCTTGTGAGTAATCTCACCGCTGCGAGATCTCTCGGAAGTGGGGACAGGTACCTGTCAAAAACCCGCTGTCAAAAAACCCGATGCCAAATGTGGAACCGGTGGAGGGGAGGAGTCCGATAAGCGGAGCTTCCACTTTTGGGTGGAATTCCACTTTAATTGGACCCTCCTCCCCTTTTAAGATCTATATATGAACAAGTGTCAATATAAAACATCTAGTTGTAATACACCATGACAATGCCAACCTCTTGGTTTGCTCTTAGTGTGTTTTTGTCAAAACATTTATTGTACAACAAAATTTGCAATATATTTTTATACTGTACCTTTGTGAGTGCTTCAACTCTGGAATGTACAGCTGTTATACAGTGGTGTGAAAAAGTGTTTGCCCCCTTCCTCATTTCCTGTTCCTTTGCATGTTTGTCACACTTAAGTGTTTCGGAACATCAAACCAATTTAAACAATAGTCAAGGACAACACAAGTAAACACAAAATGCAATTTGTAAATGAAGGTGTTTATTATTAAAGGTGAAAAAAAATCCAAACCATCATGGCCCTGTGTGAAAAAGTGATTGCCCCCTAAACCTAATAACTGGTTGGGCCACCCTTAGCAGCAACAACTGCAACCAAGCGTTTGCGATAACGTGCAATGAGGCTTTTACAGCGTCCTGGAGGAATTTTGGCCCACTCATCTTTGCAGAATTGTCCTAATTCAGTTACATTAGAGGGTTTTCGAGCATGAACGGCCTTTTTAAGGTCATACCACAACATCTCAATAGGATTCAGGTCAGGACTTTGGCTAGGCCACTCCAAAGTCTTCATTTTGTTTTTCTTCAGCCATTCGGTGGTGGACTTGCTGGTGTGTTTAGGATCATTGTCCTGCTGCAGAACCCAAGTTCGTTTCAGCTTGAGTACACGAACAGATGGTCGGACATTCTCCTTCAGGATCTCTTGGAAGACAGCAGAATTCATAGTTCCTTTTATCACGGCAAGTCTTCCAGGTCCTGAAGCAGCAAAACAGCCCCAGACCATCACACTACCACCACCATATTTTACTGTTGGTATAATGTTCTTTTTCTGAAATGCAGTGTTCCTTCTACGCCAGATATACTTGGACACACACCTTCCAAAGAGTTCCACTTTTGTCTCATCGGTCCACAGAATGTTGTCCCAAAAGTCTTGGGGATCATCAAGATGTGTTGTGGAGAAATTGAGACGAGCTTTGATGTTCTTTTTGCTCAGCAGTGGTTTTCTCCTTGGAACTCTGCCATGCAGGCCATTTTTTCCCAGTCTTTTTCTGATGGTGGAGGCATGAACGCTGACCTTAACTGAGGCAAGTGAGGCCTGCAGTTCCTTGGACGTTGTTGTGGGGTCTTTTGTGACCTCTTGGATGAGTCGTCGCTGCGCTCTTGGGGTCATTTTGGGCGGCCGGCCACTCCTGGGAAGGTTCACCACTGTTCCATGTCTTCGCCATTTGTGGCTAATGGCTCTCACTGTGGTTCGCTGGATTCCCAAAGCTTTGGAAATGGCTTTATAACCCTTTCCAGACTGATAGATCTCAATTACTTTCTTTCTCAATTGTTCCTGAATTTCTTTGGGTCTCGGCATGATGTGTAGCTTTTAAGGATCTTCTGGTGGACCTTACTGTGTCAAGCAGCTCCTATTTAAGTGATGCCTTGATTGTGAACAGGTGTGGCAATAATCAGGCCTGGGTGTGGCTAGAGAAATTGAACTCAGGTGTGGACAACCACAGTTATAGTATGTTTTAACAAGGGGGGCAATCACTTTTTCACACAGGGCCATGATGGTTTGGATTTTTTTTCACCTTTAATAATAAACACCTTCATTTACAAATTGCATTTTGTGTTTACTTGTGTTGTCCTTGACTATTGTTTAAATTGGTTTGATGTTCCGAAACACTTAAGTGTGACAAACATGCAAAGGAACAGGAAATGAGGAAGGGGGCAAACACTTTTTCACACCACTGTATGCCTGGGTGCCTCTTCCTCTGCATTCAATGGGTATACTAAGCGCAATGAATGTTAACTAAATAGTGCACCTTCATGTGCGTGTGGTAATGCACCGCAACACAACAGGCATTAAAAGGAGGCATAGCCCTAGCCATTCACTTGTAATCTATATTGAAAATGCTTTGCCTTCATCCCTGTTCCCAACCATATAAACTGTCAGTGAAATAATTAAAGTCAAAACTTTGTCAGTTTTTGTATGGGTGTGTCCCATGATACCTATGCATATTTATGGAATGTTAACATTCTCCTGTTCATGCTCTAGTCCTCCAGTTGAGTTGGGTCAGCAATTTCTACCTGCAATGCAAGAACAAGTACCTTTTACAAGGTAAGTTTAAATACTGTGCTATATATATATATACTGTATATACAGTATCTCACAAAAGTTAGTACACCCCTCACCTTTTTATAAATGTTTTATTATATCTTTTCATGTGAAATTACACTTTGCTACAATGTAAAGTAGTGAGCGTACAGCTTGTATAACAGTGTCAATTTGCTGTCCCCTCAAAATAACTCAACACACAGCCATTAATGTCTAAGCTAAACAAAAGTGAGTACACCTCTAAGTGAAAATGTCCAAATTGGGCCCAACGTGTCAATATTTTGTGTGGCCACCATTATTTTTCAGCACTGCCTTAACCCTCTTGGGCATGGAGTTCACCAGAGCTTCACAGGTTGCCACTGGAGTCCTCTTCCACTCCTCCATGATGACATCACAGAGCTGGTGGTTAGAGACCTTGTGCTCCTCCACCTTCCGTTTGAGGATACCCCACAGATTCTCAATAGGGTTTAGGTGTGAAGACATGCTTGGTCAGTCCATCACCTTTACCCTCAGCTTCTTTAGCAAGGCAGTGGTCATCTCAGAGGTGTGTTTGGGGTCGTTATCATGTTGGAATACTGCCCTGCAGGCCCAGTCTCCGAAGGGGTGGGATCATGCTCTGCTTCAGTATGTCAAAGTACATGTTGGCATTCATGGTTCCCTCAATAAACTGTAGCTCCTCAGTACTGGCAGCACTCATGCAGCCCCAGACCATGACACTCCCACCACCATGCTTGACTGTAGGCAAGACACACTTGTCTTTGTACGCCTCATCTGGTTGCCACCACACACACTTGACACCATCTGAACCAAATAAGTTTATCTTGGTCTCATCAGACCACAGGACATGGTTCCAGTAATCCATGTCCTTAGTCTGCTTGCCTTTCTTGTGCATCATCTTTAGAAGAGGCTTCCTTCTGGGATGACAGCCATGCAGACCAATTTTATGCAGTGTACGATGTATGGTCTGAGCACTGTCAGGCTGTCCCCCCACCCCTTCAACTTCTGCAGCAATGCTGGCAGCACTCATACGTCTATTTCCCAAAGACAACCTCTGGATATGACCCTGAGCCCGTGCACTCAACTTCTTTGGTCGACCATGGCGAGGCCTGTTCTGAGTGTAACCTGTCTTGTTAAACCACTGTAGGGTCTTGGCCACCATGCTGCAGCTCAGTTTCAGGGTCTTGGCAATCTTCTTATAGCCTAGGCCATCTTTATGTAGAGCAACAATTATTTTTTTCAGATCGTCAGAGAGTTCATTGCCATGAGGTGCCATGTTGAACTTCCAGTGACCAGTATGAGAGAGTGAGAGCGATAACTCCCAAATTTAACACACCTGCTCCCCATTCACACCTGAGACCTTGTAACACTAATGAGTCACATGACATTGGGGAGGGGAAATGGTTAATTGGGCCCAATTTGGACATTTTCACTTAGGGGTGTACTCACTTTTGTTACCAGCGGTTTAGATATTAATGGCTGTGTTGAGTTATTTTGACAGCACATTTACAGTTATACAAGCTGTACACTCACTACTTTACATTATAGCAAAGTGTAATTTCTTCAGTGTTGTCACATGAAAAGATATAATAAAATATTTACAAAAATGGGAGGGGTGTACTCACTTTTGTGAGATACTGTATATACAGTATATATAAAAATAAATAAGGCAATCAAATACGTCCCAGTTGTTCCATCTTGCTTTTTGTGGTTTATCTGTCTCCAGGCATCCAAATCCTACTTTCTTTATCACATTTTGTCAAGAAACAATGAAGAAATTGTTTGTATAATCAATCACTTCATCCACACTATTGTGTTGCAATAATACACATGGTAACATAGTTAGTCAGGTTGAAAAAGTTAATTTCGTTTAACCAATAAAAAAATAAAAATAAACAAAAAAAAAACCCTCCATTACACAATTCTATACTCCTATTTGATCCAGAGGAAGTCAAAAGACCCCAATAAAGCATGGTCCAATTTGCTCCAGTGGTGGAAAAAAAATCCTTTCTGATGCCCCCAGGAGATTTTCCCCGATCAACACTCTCTGTTGTTATTACTTATAATTGATAATATTCAGTTATATTTTGTGCATTTAGCAATGCATCCAGCTCTTTTTAAAAAGAATTTTCTGAGTTGGCCAAAACTAGTTTTTGAGGGAGTCTCTTCCACATTTTCACAGCTCTTGCTGTGAAGACGCCTTTCCATATGTGGAGGTTAAACCTCTTTTCTCCCAGACGTAGAGTGCCCCATTGTCTTTTGTAATGACCTGAAAATGAATAACTGTACATCAAGTTCACTATATACTGGAGATCATTTATGCATTTATACATGTTGATCATATCCCCCTTTAATTACCTTCTCTAAAGAAAGAATAAATCCAGTTCAGCTAATATTTCCTCATAGCTGAGCTCCTCCATGCCTCTTATCAGTTTGGTTGCCCTTTTCGGCATTTTCTCCAGTTCCCCGATATCCTTTTTGTAAACAGGTGCAGAAAACTGAACAGCATATTCCAGATGAGGTCTTACTAATGATTTGTACAGGGGTAAAATTATATCTCTCTCTATGGAGTCTATACCACTTTTAATACAAAAAAGTATTTTGGTAGCTCTACCAAAACACCCAGATCCTTCTCCACCAATGACTCTCCCAGTTATACTCCTCCTAGAATGTATAATGCATGCATATTTTTATCCCCCAAGTGCATAACTTTACATTTATCAACATGAAACCTCATTTGCCACATAGCTGCCCCCTTAAATAGTGCATTGAGGTTGGCTTGTAAGTTGGAGACATTCTGTAAGGATGTTATACCACAGCACAGCATGATGTTAGCTACAAACACTTTTAATGGATACGCTCACTTTTGGAACATCTTGCATGTTCCACCTGTGTTTAGGGTGGAGCATATAACATGTTCCAGTGTGTGCACCCGCACAACCTACCCCCCCCCCCCCCCCCCCCCCCCCCCCCATGACAGCAGGCGGGCATCTTCTCCCCACACCCGCTTTCACAATTTGAAAACAGCATGGCCATGCAGGGCACCTGTGAATGGATAGACTACAAGTACTTGTACAAGGCTTGTAGTTCACAGCACTCTGAGCACTCTGGTAGTTCATTGATTCTTCTTGCTCTCAGGTAACTGCCTCCCCTTTTAGTATTCCAGCAGTGGCATAACTACAGTCAATCTCAGGGAAGCTAAAATCCCTGATTATTATGACTGTGCCAGCCCTTGTAGCCCCTTCTATCTGTGAAAGTAGCTGAGTCTCCACCTCCTCATTAACCCTGGAAGGTCTAAAACAAACTCCAAATAACTTGAAGTATGCACACCCATATGTAGCTCCATCCACAAAGCTTCAGCACCATCACACTCTCCATCAACAAGGTTCTCTTTCACACTCCCTTTGGGATCACTTCTCACATTCTCACCCTTTTGTTTTGCCCTGCCCCTTTGAAAGAGAGCCTAGCCAGTAATATTTATAGCCCAGTTGTGTGAACAATGAAGCCAAGGTTCAGCAATACAATTAAATCATAGTTCTCTTTTTGCACCAAAGTTTTCAACTCACCTATTTTGCTTGGCAGAGTACTGGCATTGGTGAACAAACACTTTAATTCATTTTCACAGTTTGCAATTGTGTTTTGCATATCTTTTTTGTTGTGCAAGTAGTACTATAGTTGCCAATGATTGTTTGTAATATGGAAAACTCATTATCACCTGCTAAAGCTCAACCCTAAGTTGCACCATCTCACCCTGACCTCTGTGTCTGACCCCTGTCAGATTTGTCTCCCCCATTATTCTAATTCTCTGTCCCCTCTCAATCCTAGTGTAAATACTTCTCAGCCTTCCCATAAACCTATCCCCTAGCACATAGGCCTCCCTCTGGTACAAACCATCTTTAGCATATAGGTTGTACCCCAATGAAAAGTCAGCCTAGTGCTCTAGAAACCCAAATCCTCGACTTCTGCACCAGGTCTTTAGCCATGCATTCAGTCCCCTAAGTTCCCGTTTCAGTGTTGCGCATGTCACAAGCAAAATTCTAGAGAATATAACATTGGAGATCTTTCCCTTCAACTTGCAGCCTAATTCAATAAATTGATTCTTAAGGATCCCCCCATCTTCCCTGATTTATGTCATTTGTCCCAAAATGGTCCAAGACAGCTGGGTTATGCCCAGTCCCTCCCAGTAATTTTTCCACCTGGTCCACCACATGCTGAGCCCTGGCACAAGGGAGTCAGCAAACCATTCAGTTGAGGTGATCCTGGCAACAAATTATCAGTCCTCCTGAATATATAATCCCCAATTACCACCAGTTGTCTAGGCTCATGTATGCTATATGCATTGGTGCAATGCGGTGCCATTAATCCATTCTAGGGTGGCACGTCCATGGCCATCTTGGCCATGGACGTGTATTACAGGGCAACATTTCGCCACACACTGACATTCATTGTGATACACTGTTAGAAATGGTGCATAAAACATTTTTCACCTTGAATAGGCTGCATTAACACAAAGCATGTTGACAAACTTGAATGCGTTAATACAACACAATGGTATAATGGGGCCCTTAGACAATGAAATTCAGTGTGATCTATTAAAGAGAGCCTGTTCTGAGAGGAAAATCGAGGGTAATTGCTCACCGCTATCTGAAAATACTAATTATCTGTTTTTCTCTGACTTCAAATTGTCACCGACCCAGAACAAGCCTGCAGATCATGGAAATCTAAGTTAAGTTACACTCGTAAACTGCATACATGTTCTAGGTCAGTGACTCGGAAGGTACTGATGTCATTAGATCAGCATTTGCAGAAGAAAAGGGTCAGGTTATATCAGCCCTCATATTACTCTGGTATAGGTTTCTTACTTAAAATGTTACTAAAGCCACAATAGGAGGGGGGGGGGGTAATCCTCTGCATTGTGTAAAAAGGCTGTTTGACCCTGTCTTCTCTGATTCTTCCCTTCTTGTACTGTCTTCAAAACATGTCAGAATAAGACAGTAAATAGTCAGGCTGCACATGCTCAGTTTGATGTGTGTTGCTAGAGAGATTTTTTTTCTTGAGAGAGTGCATATGATCAGCACAGGGCCAATCAGCACTGGTGGCCCTGCATCCTGATAGGGCAACCAGTGCATTATGAAAATTCCTCCTACAAGCTTTAACTAATAACTGAAGTCACAAGACTCCTATATACTTCTAATGAGAAAAGGTATTTAGCCGTTTACATTTACTAAAATAATTGCATTTCCATGTTCAGTGTACTGTGGGAGGCCAGATAAAGTGAGTGCAGGTTCTGGGTTTAGTAGCACTTTAATGTGCTTTGATAAAATATTTCTAGAAATCTGAATGGAATAATTAGCTGGTATAGTATAAATATACATGTATGAATACATTTCTTTAATTGTTCTCTTTCTGATTTTAGGTATTTGCCAAATCCTGAATATTCAGGAATGTATAATAGTAGCCCAATATGGACCCAAACTTTCCAACCGACTTATCACACAGAACCATACCCAACCTTTCACGAAGGAGCTGAAATGTAAGCTGATGAGAACACCTTGACATAGCTGCTATTCTTTATGAATATAGTATTCAAGAGTAGGTAGTGGTTCTTAAAGAATAACTCTCACCGGAAGTTAGAAAGGCTTGTTAAATCCCCCAGGGAATGTGCACTCAGCACTTGCCCCTGTTAAAATCACTGTGGTTTAGAAGCAAAATGCTAATTTTATCAATGTCAATGCTGAGTGTAGCTCCATCCCAGGCAGAAGCACAAATTATGGGCGTTCATGTGGAGGTGTTACAGGCAGAACTGAAGCTTCCATCCCCCCCAATGCTGCAGCACTTTTTGTTATTCATCCCTGTGCCTCCTCTGCTCCATTTATACAAATAAAAGTCTGAACCTGCAACCTCCCATAGCCCCTTCTCCATTCTGCAGCCATGTGTCCTCTGCAACTGTTAAATGACTGAACCCACAATCTCCTCTTGTACCACTTGTTTTAGGACATTTATTCCAAGGAACGGAAACATAAAGCTGGGATGAGAAAACCCTAGTCATTTGATATGCAGATAGCATTATACAGAACCCATACTGCAGCCTGCAGTTTATGAGTCACAAAATGCATGTGCAGTGTGAGGGGAAACTGTAGTGTACATGGAAAGCAGTATCTCTGCTATATGTATGTAGCGGCCATAACCCTCAGAGGAGCGGCCTTGACTTTTGGGCTTACCAGTTACCTCCTCTTGGCTTGTCGGTGAATGTCCAGGGGTTCCCAGGGTTGATACCCAACAACTTTGGATGCTGACACATAAAAAGTCCTTTTGAAGGTTTTTATTTCTGCAGTGGTAACATCCAACATAACACAGTCTCAGATAGGAATAGAGGGCAAGGGTGAAGAAACTCAGGCATCTTGAAATGCTGACATCCACAGAATGTCTCTAGTAAACCCAGAGAGTAGCTGGGTACTTCAATGCCGGACAAACCTTTTGTCCATTTGGCAGCCAACAATGAGATCCGGAAAACTGCTCTCTGACACAGAATAAACGTGCAACCGAAGGTGAATAGGAAGCTTTCCCCAGTACCTGGAACTTGGCAGTACTGTGGAAGTGTAGATTCTCTAGTGTCCATACAACTCAGCTTCCAGGCTCTTACTGAGATGCCAGCTTGTTGGCCCTCCTCCGAAGAGTCCTCCCCCGGTCACTTGTATGAGCTGTGATGCCCCTCCAAAACTGAGAGCGCACCGGGACGCCTTGAATCCTCCTTCAGTTACTGGGCCTCGGGCTAACCGGCTCCGAGACTCTGGAACAGACGGATCCCCACCCCAGACCATGCGGGTCTATGGGGCTAGTCAAACTGACTGTGCTGCAGGACGGCAAACGCTCCCAGGCCCGGGACCCCTCGTGGGGCTACCCCGGTCCAGAACCACGAAACAGGACTGCGGCTGAACCCCGAGCACATGACTCCAGCACCTTAAGTACCCTTCCCCAGACTACACAGCGGGGCCAGGCGCATCCACTGATTAGCTCCGGGGAAGATTGATACCTAAGACGTCCAACCAGTCCTGGTTCTAGGCCTGTCACGGGTACCTCACTGCACCCATGACCAGGCAGAACCCTAGTACAGCCCAGCCAAACTGATGCCAAAGTTAACCTGTACAATTAACCCTCAGAACCCTATTACTGTTCTGAGGGAAAAACAAAATTTCCACACGTAGCGCACACTTGTCCAAGTGTGACCGCTACATGTAAATTGTAGACCCCTAAGTGATTGACTCTTAACCCAGATTGTTACAGCTGCAGATGAAAAAGCACATCAAAACAATGCACAAAGAAACATAGGTTTTAGGTGATTTTAGTAGTAGGATTTAACTAACAAAAATCACCTGCAGGGTTAAATTTGGATTTAAAGGGGGTAATTATGTTATGTTTGTGACTTTGTGTTAAATAACGGTGAGAAAAGGCACAGAGTAAGAGAAATGGACATATATTAATGAATAGGCAGAAACATACAGACTTTTAAGTTGAAATCAAAAATCAGCAGATTATTTGTTAAACACCATTGGTTCATACTTATCATATCTTATTTCTTTTTAATTAGGAGTCCGCTTGATGAAGTATTGGACATATTAAACATTGATGCCAGCCAATCCAGCCTTTCCCCTCATACTCTGCTTCCAATGGATGAAGACCCTGGCTGGAGAAACTGAGTCTAGCCAGCTGCAATCTAAACACTTATGAACTGAACCACCTTTTACCATGTATATTCTGGGCCAAAAGAGCAGCTCCGGACCAATCATTTGTCAAGACAATTGCAGCTGTAAAACTCAGACCAGTTACTGGTTAATTTATACAGGATTTGTTGAGACTTCAATTACAAGCATCCATTGCTAATGGCACCATGGTTACTGTTCCAGACAGAACTTGATTTATCATGTATGGCAGTGTATATAATGACACAGCGTGATAATCTAAAACTAAACTTCCACTGTCAGTGTCTTCAGCATTACGTTCTGTGAAATGATTCATCCAGCAAGTGGTTGGCTTTAGGAATGCGTGAGAATGAATTCTGAGCCCACGCAGCTCAGCCTCCTACCTGCTCTGAGGCTTTCTGGCATGCAGTGGGTTTGGTTTTACGGATTCTGGCGCTGAGCGTAGGCATCGCTACCAAGGCAGTCAGATGTGACCTTTTCTAGGCCTTGTGTGGGAGGGCCATCAAGCCACTGAATTCTTCAGACCTTGGAAAGCATGTTTGTCACAGGCTCAATATTACAATATCACAAAATAAAATAAACTACTACATGAATGTATTGTTGAAGTGACAATCATACAGCAATATACTTGTTTGCAATGAGTTTGCTAATGACCAAGCTGGACTGAGTGGGACATATTACAAGTAATTATCAGTACATCATCATTAACAGAAAAGTGGCATGTATCGATAAAGGAAAATGTATATATCATTTATAAACTTTTTCGTCTGAAGAATGCATGGTTTCCTACTTTTTCTTTTAAAGGGTTAATTCACATATAAATAATAGTTTAGGTCTCTCAGGGACTCTATACTATAGGTGAGATCCAGCTTTTTCCACCTGTTGCAGTCATTATGAGTAACTCTCAAGCCTCTTTTTTTGACTTTACATTTTCATATTTATTTACCATATTTATAGTATATAGTGGCAATCAAATGAACAGCGGTTAAGGCCCCATCTACAGCATTACTTTTATTTTCATGAAAAATGTAATGCCCTACAGTTATTCAAATAACACTCTACAGTAAAGCTAAGCTTTGGTCAGCTTTTAAAAATACATTTTGGGTGTACCCCTGTATAGTAAAAGCCTACTGCTTAGTTCTAGGGGGAGAATAGCCAATGCTCTCCTTTGGTCTGCTCCAGCCCCCAAATGTGGTCAGACCCTCAGCGCCCTTGCATACAACACTGGTCTTGCATTGTACACGATGATGATGGTGAAAAAGTGGCAGCATGACTGGCAAAGAGGAACGGCTTCAAAGAACTAGTGATCCATCCTGGAACTAGTAGGGAAGAAGTCTTTAGGAGCAGGGAATACAGTATTTCTCCCTTTTGCACCCCCTCCCACAGATGAAAGCAGTAGACCATTACTATTTGAGGAGCCGGGGCGTGCACACAAAATTATTTTTAAAGGCTTACCGAAGTTCAAGTTTTGGCTGTGCTGGGATTACAAGACAATACTGCAGTGAACAGTGCCAGGTTGTTACATGTCACTGTTTTCTGCAGTGTTTAGCACTCAACCACCACCGGAGAAAGAGGACATCATGTAAATAGCCAAAGATCCCTGCCAAAAAGCTATGTATATTAACAGTTTTTTAAACAAAAGATTAAAGTGGAATTCCAAGCACCACCTAATCTTAAAAATGCTACATCAGTAATTTGGGGGGAAAGCTGCTGATTTGATCAACTAACCCCCCCCCCCCCCCCCACACACACACACACACACACTTTGTGTCCAAATAAAATCTTTGTAGTGGGGGTCAAGAGTGGAAGTGAGCATTTGCCCTTCGGGAGGAGGTAGAGGTTTTCATTTGGTGGAGCACTTCTGATCACTATTGAAGAGTAGAATTTTTGCTCATTTAAGATTTTACTATATTGGGACTTCTACATTATTATATGATAATCAGTTTTCTTTAAAGGTTATATTTGGATAACATATACACACATAGGGGGCAGGCAGTACCTCACTGAAGTCCAATATTACTTTGCTAAGAAATTTTATACCCCCAGCCAGCACATAGAACTACAGACCTCAGATGCAAACAAGTGGGACTTCTCACTATATGATCAGAATTACTGCTGGTTTACAGAGCTAATTAAAGCATTTGTTACCTTAACACTTCATATTCCTGATATGTGCCTGCTGTACCGTGTACTTGTATGAGAAAGTATCCTGCGCGCTCCTTTCTCAAGCTTTGAGAGCTTGAGAAAGGAGCGCGCACTAAAGACATCTCCCTAGTGCGCATGCTCGGAAACGCATTGCGATCACGTCCGTCACATGCTGCGTTCCAGCCCTCCCCTGTGATCCACCAGCTGCCCCCCAAGCCTCGCTCTGGACTTTGCTTGAACACAGAAAGACTCCTGCTGGGCAGGACGCCGGCCATACATGGATCCACGTGACCCCTGCTGATAGCTGTGACGGAGATTGGTGTAACCGGACTCTACTGTGCCTGATTAATGATACTAAAATGTGAGTTTTTGTAATACGCTTTGTTTATTAAATATGACAGTCTTACCTAAGAGGCGCCTGCTTACTGTTTTTCTCTTTACATGTGTGCTTCGGCTTCCCCTGCAAGGCTGCCCTGCTTTCATAGACTGTTAGCTCAAAGGACTCTTGTATGGACTCACATTTCATGCTGTATACTATAACCTGCGCCACTATCCACTGTATTTCTTTAGTGATTATTCTATTACTTGTATTATTTATACATGTAAAATACAGTTAACAACATACACAAATCAGAAGTCACCATCAAGACCATGATACTAGATATAGGAAAATTCTGATGCATATTACAGCACTGTAATACCCAGCTTCAGAATGGTGAGATTTCACAAGTATACATAAAGAGTATCCACAAGTGTTCATGAAGATAGTAGCAGAAAAGAACCAGAAATAAAGTAGCTCACTGGCAAGCAGACACCTAGGAACCAGGATGGAGGTGGAGGAGACTGACAACATTTTAGGGAAAACCCTTTCTCAAGTCAGATTCAACTGATCTGACTCATTTCCGCACTGTGCCTGTACTAAAACTGTGCTTTTTCAGGTTTAGGACTCTGTGGGTAGTAAAGCTAGGATGAAAATGACAGTTCTGGAGTGTACCCTTTCCATTCCTATCCGCAGATAAAAGCTGAATTCTATCCACTCGTGTAAAATGGGCCTAACTGCTCCCCTGGCCACTGATATACAGAGAACAGTGAAACATGACTGTTATAGGAAAATCACGGCTAACTTTAACATGCAGTCTGTGATTGACAGTCTGGCTGCATCTTCTGGGCAAGAGGCAAGATGGCGCTGTCCAGTTGAGGGCCTCTGAAGACTGGATTGTTGCTCACTGATTATGAATCAGTTTGTTGTTTCTAAGTCAAATGCGTTAAAGGAGTTTCTTTAAACATTGATAAAATAATGTGACGCTTTTTAACCACCTCAATACAGTGCATTTTCACCCCCTTCCTGCCCAAGCCATTTTTCAGCTTTCAGCACTGTCAGAATTTGAATGACAATTGCGCGGTCATGCTACACTGTACCCAGATGAAATTGTTATCATTTTGTCCCCACAAATAGAGCTTTCTTTTGGTGGTATTTGATCACCTCTGTGGTTTTTATTTTTTGCGCTATAAAAAAAAGAGGAGTGACAAGTTTAAAAAAATATATATATTTTTAAATTTTTGCTATACTAAATATCCCCAAAAATATATATGCATTTACACACACAGATCCACGGTCCTGCTGTGTTACCGGGCAATCGCGGGTGCCCGGCGGTCATTGCGGCCGCCGGGCACGCGCATCGGGTGCCCAGTGACACGGCGCGTGCGCGCGTGCTGCCGGCGGCACGTGCGCGCTCCCTGGAGAGCCGAGAAGGGAAGGACGTCATATGACGTCCTTCCGCCATGAGAGCTGCGCCGCCTGGCCATCAATTGACGGCCGGCGGTCACAAGGCAGTTAAACAAATTGACAATGCCAGCTTCCATATTTCTATTCTCACAGGGTCACTTTACATTCACACCTTTTCTTGCTGTCAAACTTTGTTAGCTTATAGCTGGATTATATATTTTCCTTTCCTTATTATGTCACGTTTATAGTATAAAGTCATCTGAAAGAATAATAACAAAGCAGTAAGAGCCGGTTCACACAGGGGCAGCACGTCTTGCAGCGCGACTCACAGAGGCGACCTGCACACGACTTCAGCGGCGGCTTGCAAAATTACTTCTGTATAGAAGTCAATGCAAGTCGCCTGAAGTCGCCCCAAAAGTAGTACAGGAACCTTTTTTTAAGTCAGAGCGACTTTAGTAGTTACTATTAGAACGGTTCCATGGTACAGAACGGAACGCGACTTGTCAGGCGGCTAAGTCGCCTGACAAGTCATCCCTGTGTGAACCGGCCCTAAATGATTTCTTGAAATCAGTCTTTATGTTAAAGAAAAACTCCAGCTTTTACTACCCAAAATGACAGATGCATTGTGCATGTAAATTAACCACAACCCCACTGCCAGATTGTGTGTAACTTACCTCCTTTAGCTGTATACAGCAAGTTTCTGTGTCTGTGATGTCACTTCTCCTCCTGGCTACATTTCAAGGTTCTTTGACTTCCCGTTTCCTTCCTTTTCCAGTCCTGATTCTACATGTCCCATGATCCTTTGAGCCTCTGTAGCTTTAGGGCGGGCTATGGGAGTCACTTGTACCAGTTCTGGGAGTTGATGTGGGTGGGTCCTAGGGTTATTGTGGGTGTTTCTGGGCCTTCATGTGGGTGGTGAAAGGTGTAAGTGTGTGTGTCATACCTCCTTCTGTGTCATTCCTATCTTGAAGCATGTCAGAGAATAATAGCTTACTGCAAGACTACAGAGGAAGAGCTATGGGAGGTTGTTATGAAGGTTTTTCCTTCATTCAGTATGTAATTGAATCACTTTTACAGCAGTGGCTGCCCGTCCATTAGGGGCGCCCGGGTGCCGTTCCCCTCTATCCACGCCACCCCCTATATGTATAATAGATAGAATCTATACACGGCTGCTGCGGCCTATTCATGCGCATACCTCCCAACTTTCTGAGATGGGAATGAGGGACACCTAGCAGCAAAAGTATGCAGGCATAGGACACACCCCTTGCCACGCCCCCCTTAAAGGAGAATTGTAGAAAAGAAACAAGAATGGTTAAACCCACAAGTGCTTTTTTTACCACTACTATTCCTTTAGATTGGCTTTTGCAATTTACAAATGCAGCAATTTAGAAATCAGATGAAAGTTTTAGCTCTGGAAAACACTTTTTGATAGATAAAAAGTTAATTTTATATAGATCAGACCAAAATGAGGGACAAATGAGGAGGAATGAGGGACAGAGGAACATTGCTCCAAATCAGGGACAGTCCCTCAAAATCAGGGACAGTTGGGAGCTATGCATGCGCCCGGCCCTCTTCAGGACACTGGGCACCTGAATTACAGCAGCAGGGGTGTTTTTTTAAGCACCTGATTGGAGCCATAGGCTCTAATAGGCTTTAAAATAGGGTGGGCTCATGGCACAGAGCATTGCGCCAAGAGCCCACCCAGGTGTTACAACAGTGAATAAATATTCGCTGTTGAAACACTGATCCTCAATCCAGCCAATCAGAAGCGGGTGTGAGACTCCCGATTGGCTGCCGAGGAGGAGGGAGGAAATGGAAGCCGCTGCCACCGTGATGACCCGTTGATAGCAGGGGAACGGAAGGACACCCCCACCACCGTGATGATCCGTGGAGAGCAGGGGAACGGAGGCTGCCGCCAAGCAGGGGAAGCCACCGGTGAAGCGATGGGGTAAGTGCTACCGTCTGACCGCCGGGGAGGGGTCAGTGGCATACTGTTTGTCACCACCCCAAAAAAAACTACCACCGGCTGCCACTGCTTTACAGAGGGCAGGGCTCTGGGTGGGGGCGGAATATGAGGGGTGGAACTCTCCCTGTTCACACTGGTTGGGATATTTAACTGGCTAGCTTTCAGAACAGGCTGTGTATGAAGGTGTTTCCTTCTTGAAAAATGCTGTGATTTGTGAGGCGGGACTTGGGAGGTTTGGACTTTTTCTGTAGGTATGACTGGGTGGGATTGAATGCTAATTAGGATGTATTCAATCCCACCCACCATCAGAGCTGTGAACAAAGTTACATCATTCACAGAGTCTGAAAGACTACAAAGGGGAGTGTCACATGATACAAAGCAACAACTATACCCAGAATATCAGGGGATCTGCAGACAATAGAGCAACATGCTACAAAAGTTTGATCATTACATTCAGTTTTAGTGAAAAGAAAGTTGCAGTTCAGCTTTAACATGACTCAGTTCCCTGTACAGCAGAAAGCAGGCAGAAAGTGGCAAGTTTTGGCATTTGATCAGGTTGTATTGCACTGCATAGTGCTGTCAGTCAAACCTATTCTCACTAAGTACTGATAACTGTGTAGGCTACTTATGGGAACACAGCATTAAGATGATTCTCTTTCATAATGTACTAAGCTGGTAGGTGACACAGGTAGATGCAAATCTAAAATAAGAATAGTGGTGCCACCCTGCTAGCTTTTCAGCGTGGCACAGGTAAGCATGGTTGGACAAGCTTTTAGATATCGTTTTTCAGCCCATTGACTAAAGTTCTGCTTTAACCAACATCTTCTTAAAAAACAAACCCACTCAAAAAACCTCACTCATAAGATTGGCCCAGGACTATATTTTTGAGTTAGTAGTGATCCATATAAGTTAGGCAAATGCACACGAAGTAGGTTCCAGAGCAACCAGTCTCATGGTGGCTTTGCATAAAATATCAATGTGTTTTTTAATTGTGCCTTTTGTTTTTATTTGTTTGATTTCTTGAAGCAGCAATATAGCTGCAGTAAGGCCATACCCCTGTTTTATAATTGGCCCTCAATTGGCCCTCAAGGTCACCTCAAAGTGGATTTTTTGACCTTAATACAAAACTTTACCCATAAAAACTTAATTTAAAAAAATGTTCTTTAGCAAGGAACATACATTATGCTACCAAAATTAGTGTGCGTTGTAAATCTCCAGCATTGTTTCTCCTCTTCTTCTTCTTGCGGAGGCTGCCATTTTGCTGAAGCCCAGAGCCCCTGAACAGCAGTAGATCATAAAGCAGAACTATCATATGGTTGATCACATGTGCAGCACCATAGCAGTTGCAGATCATCAAACAGGAGCACTGTTTCCTTGGATGTAAAGGATAGGAGGCCTTAAAAGCTGTCAATCGATTGGCTTCTTCAAACTCGGCAGTGCCTAAAAATGGAGAGCAACTGAGCATGTGCAGAGCAGGGTGAGACAGTATATTACTGGATTTTAAAGAGTATAGGCACTTATTTTTAATGTTTTACATACAGTAGCTATACCTGCAAATGGGGCCATCCTGCAGTGATATAGCAGGACTTAATTTCCTTTAACACAGTTTCAAATTTCCAAGACAACATTGGAAATTCACCAGCCAACTTTTATTTGCGGCCTTGATTTTTTCATCAAACGGTTAGTCCAGTCAGTTGGGATAATTCAGTTAAGGGTGGACATTGTTTCAGTGAATCATCCACTGGCTTTTAAGGACTCCAGTGGAAAGATCTGAAATTCCCTACCCTCTCTGACATGGAGTCGCGCACCTACTGCAGCATAAGCTAAGTACTCTTGTCCTATCCATTCTCCGTAATGTAAAACAATTGGCTTTTCAAGTTGAAAAGGTGGGATGCCTTCTGTAGCAGAAGGCCAAAGCAGGTAAATCAAGAAAACAGATTTCATCAAGTAGCAAGGAGTAACAGAAAGGTGATTCAACCCAACCCTACCCTACAAATAATAACCATATACAACATTGCCAGATATACAATACAATGTTCAGAAAAAAAGTCACTAACACAGAGCAAAGTAATTAGGAGTAAACACGCGGACTGCAAATAAGATGTAAAATAAAGTTTATTGTTTCAAATAACAAAATAAATATTCTAATGTAAAATAAAAGACTACCGCTAGAATTTCTATGCAGAACACAAACAAAACACAGGCCATCGTTTAACATTGAGATCACACTGTGTCACATAGTAATCGTACAATAGGCGGTTATTCTCATCCAGGACATACATATAACAGAGGAAGCAGTGATTAACAGAATACCATGTAGAAGCACTTGTAACCGAAATGAAAGTCTGATCTCACCTACTTATTTTATGGTGAACACTTTATATCATTTTTTGGGATGTACAGAGAGCTGTTCTAAATGTTATGTTACTAGCAGTCTGAGCTTGGCAAGGTATTATAATACAATGATTCCTAAAACAAATTATAAGGAATTAATAAAAAAGTGAGTATGTTGGGGGGTTTTAAAAAAGTGAAATCATTACTTATCATGGGGCATATATAATAGCATGAGCATTTATCCAACTGGATATTCTTAACCAATGTAAAGTAGTGAGCAGTATGTTTGCACAGAGTAACTCCCTTTACCCAACTGTTTGCTATGTAAATATCACTCATTCCAGTACTACAGTTGAAAAATATTTCACTGTCATGGTTGCTGTCATATACTGGCATTTCATATCTCTCAGTGACTCAAGTTACGAGATGTCCTTCGTTCCACCCAACTGTCATGGCCATAAAACTAGATGTTATCACTCGCCCCATGATAAATTCGCCATTATGTACACAAATAATTGAGAGTTAAGCTGAAGAAGTCACACCTTTGTCCCCACAGGGAGTGGATACAAAAGGCATAAGAGGCCAATGGATAATTTAACTTACCAATTGAGTTGGCCATAATGGTCATTTTTTTTTTTTTTTACAACTTCAGCATTGTATTGACAATATAAACAATAGTTATTTTAGCCAAGCCATAGGCTTTTTTTTAATAAAAATCTCCTTCATGTTGTTAGAGCTGCCTGTCTGCTGGCAAACTCTTACCACATCTCCCTGAATTCAATGCCTGCTTTGCAGCTTCTCCTCTGCTGTTTACTACAATTCCTAAGGACTACATATCCCATAGTACCTTCCTGCCTGCGAGCAGTATTTCCTGTACTGACTTTACCTTCTAAATTCCTCCTCTGAGCACCTCTGTAGTACAGAAGGCAGGCTCTGTGAAATGTGCGACACAGCAGGGCCTACTCACAGGACAGAATATGTGTCACAGAATTCAAGAAAGAAAATGTGTGGGATCGTTACAAACGTTAAGATCATTCACAGTAATATGGGTATGCTAGAAATAATTGAAACACGATGGGAAAAATGAACAAATTATTTTACTTTTTGATCATAGATACACTTAACAACATTAGTAGTTTTTCTTCATATTCCCTGCAAATTGTTTGTTTTCGTGTGACTTATATTTGATGCAAAATAGAGATTTTTTTGCAACAGATATGGCTTTCCTTAGTTAGCTTGTATTGCAAAATATATTTTTATTTTACAGGGTTAAACTTGGGCAAACATGAGAAACAAACATTAAGAACCTGGTTTTCAGTCTAGATTGATGGCATCTGAACATTGGTTAGATTTTTTTTGGAAGCATGGGTGCGGTCAGATCAAGGGGGACCCCAACTGCTCTTACTGTGTAATAGATTACTAATAATGCTTCTGCAGCAAGCAATATATCATTATATCAAATTATTTGTTGCTTTAGGACTGATCTGCACCTGACCAGCCCTCCAATATTACAGGAAATAATAGCATTTCCTTACCAACTTGACAACAGGTTGATCTAAGCTCAGGAGCTTGAAGCACCAGCTTCTAAGCTCTGCGCAAGCCAGGGGCTACATACAGTATCTCACAAAAGTGAGTACACCCCTCACATTTTGTAAATATTTTATTATAAATTTTCATGTGACAACACTGAAGAAATTACACTTTGCTACAATGTAAAGTAGTGAGTGTACAGCTTGTATGACAGTGTAAATTTGCTGTCCCCTCAAAATAACTCAACACACAGCCATTAATGTCTAAAACTGCTGGCAACAAAAGTGAGTACACCCCTAAGTGAAAATGTCCAAATTGGGCCCAATTAGCCATTTTCCCTCCCCGTTGTCTTGTGACTCATTAGTGTTACACGGTCTCAGGTGTGAATGTGGAGCAGATGTGTTAAATTTGGTGTTATCGCTCTCCATTTCTCATACTTGTCACTAGAAGTTCAACATGGCACCTCATGGCAAAGAACTCTCTGAGCATCTGAAAAAAAGAATTGTTGCTCTACATAAAGATGGCCTAGGCTATAAGAAGACTGCCAATACCCTGAAACTGAGCTGCAGCACGGTGGCCAAGACCATACAGCGGTTTACCAAGACAGGTTCCACTGAGAACAGACCTTGCCATGGTCGACCAAAGAAGTTGAGTGCACATGCTCAGGAAGGCTCTTCTAAAGATGATGCACAAGAAAGCCCACAAACAGTTTGCTGTAGACAAGCAGACTAAGGACATGGATTACTGGAACCATGTCTTGTGGTCTGATGAGACCAAGATAAACTTATTTGGTTCAAATGGTGTCAAGCGTGTGTGGCGGCAACCAGGTGAGGAGTACAAAGACAAGTGTGTCTTGCCTACAGTCAAGCATGGTGGTGGGAGTGTCATGGTCTGCATGAGTGCTGCCAGCACTGGGGAGCTACAGTTCATTGAGGGAACCATGAATGCCAACATGTACTGTGACATACTGAAGCAGAGCATAATCCCCTCCCTTCAGAGACTGGGCCGCAGGGCAGTATTCCAACATGATAACGACCCCAAACACACCTCCAAGAAGACCACTGCCTTGCTAAAGAAGCTGATGGTAAAGGTGATGGACTGGCCAAGCATGCCTCCAGACCTAAACCCTATTGAGAATCTGTGGGGCATCCTCAAACTGAAGGTGGAGGAGCACAAGGTCTCTAACATCCACCAACTCTGTGATGTCATCATGGAAGAGTGGAAACAGACTCCAGTGGCAATCTGTGAAGCTCTGGAGAAATCCATGCCCAAGAGGGTTAAGGCAGTGCTGGAAAATAATGCCGGCCACACAAAATAGACACTTTGGGCCCAATTTGGACATTTTTACTTAGACTCACTTTTGTTACCAGCAGTTTAGATATTAATGGCTGTGTGTTGAGTTATTTTGAGGGGACAGCAAATTTACACTGTTATACAAGCTGTACACTCACTACTTTACATTGTAGTAAAATGTCATTACTTCTGTGTTGTCACATGAAAAGATATAATAAAATATTTACAAAAATGTGAGGGGTGTACTCACATTTGTGAGATACTGTATTGGTTCTATGGAGAACTACAGGCATATCCTACTTTTAAGTATGCAATGGGGTTTATTTACTAAAGCTGGAAAGTACAAAATCCGTCTCACTTCTGCATAGAAACCAATGAGATTCTAACCTTGGCTTGTTCAATTAAGCTTTTGGTAATAAAACATAGGAAGCTCATTGGTTTCTATGTAGAAGTGAGCCTGAATTTTCACTTTCCAGCTTTAGTAAATAAACCCCATTGTGTACATAAACGTGGGGTATGCCTGTATACTAGTAAACTTGTGTCCTTAGGTTTTCTCCATACAGCAACAGATAGCAAAGCTTTTTTGTGTGTGTTTTTGAGTACTGACTTCTTCTCTTCTGTGTTATTTTGTTTATTCTGTAATTATGCCAGTGAAGGTGCAATTGTGTCCTGCAAATATGCCAATGCAAATGTGTGAGGAACACTGACCTGATACAGAACATGATACAGAAAAATAAGGCAAATTACTTCCTCTGTCACTAAAATTAAAATGTTAAAATAAGGGCTACCTGTAAAGAAAAGTTCATGCTCAAGAGTCCCATAGCCAGTTTTTACTTTCTACTTTTTACTCCTGAGTCATCAATCTTTGCTTTCTTGAAGAGCTAATCTTGATGAAGGATCTTCAGTATCCAGCACACTTTTGGGTAGGTTGGATGCCTGGTCTCCCTCTGCACTCTGTGGTTCGATCCACCAACTCCTATGCTACTTTATGTAGGGGGCCAGTGGATCCAACCAGAGAGTGCAGAGGGGTCCCGCGCATCCGACATACCCAAAAAATGTGTTGGATATTGAAAATCCTTCAACAAGCTTAGCTCTTCAAAAAAGCAACCCAGGAGGCAGGAAAAGTGTGTTATTAGTTGTTTCTTTACAACCAACCCTTATTTTCAGCTATGTATCCTGGTGACAGAGTTGATTTAATGAGATGGTTGGCCATTACTCAGTTTGGCGACTTTGCAAAACATGTAAAGGAACACGAACCAAACTGTTTTGTTACAAGAGATCATTTCTTGCCAAAGATTTGACAGCACTTTACATAATTGTGCACTTAGTCAGTCCTAATGACCTGAACCATGCCAAATATTAATCACCTAACCATGCAAACTAATTTAAGAGCATTGTGCTAACAGGTAATAGTGTAACATTTACTGCACCCCCATAAAATTGAATATATGTCTACATTTACCATATCAATTTATGATTATTCATTAATATTGGCTGCTATGGCCATCCATTAGATGTCATACAACTCTATATTTTTCTACATAATGTACACAGCTGGACAGTATAGTATTTGGTGATATTTTTAGGGACTAATGATCCAAAAAGTATTACAAAATACTGTATTGCAGAACGTTACTTAACATACGACAGGACAAATATGGTTATATCTACGTTTGCACATGGACTAGTACCATAATAATACACAACACAAACAATACAGGAAATACACGTTTGTATCCCTAATAAAGAACTATACATTTAAACAACACAATGGTTTCTCAGTAGGACGTATGGCAAGGTATCTTTACGCTATATTTTCAGGGCAAGCTGTCTGTGTAGCTGAGTGAGGATACACATGAACATTGTTGGTGAGATAGCTAGTGTCCAAGCCACAACCCTTTAACAGGAAGCGATGACTTCCAGGAATATGTTATTGCTGCTTGTCACATATGGATTACACTCTGCATATTTCATAATCTCCCAATAGTCAAACATTGTATAGCTTCTCCTAGCAATGATGTGAGGCAGTTAGGAATGGCTTTGTGGTAAGGCAAAATGAGAAGATTGTCTCAGGCAGTGTTTATCTTTATCCCTGCCTTGTCCTACCTCTCTTTATCTCTGTCAACATAATACCTGAACATTACTTGGTGTACAATGACCAGCTGCTCATGTTTATTGCATTGGTCAAACTGTATTTAAAACTGAACTCCAGGCAGATGTTAAAACACACCAAGGAATGCAGTCTTATATTTATTTAAAAATACATTTATTGAACTTTAAATGCCACTAGAGTAAATGCCAGGATTTGACTTAATCAGCCTTGTATAATCTCCTGTACAGCAGAACATGCTCACAGGAGGAGAGATCAGAGAGATGACCTGACCAGTTTGTTGCTGGTTCACTGTCCAGTTACAGCCTGGGGGCAGGAAGGTGACCTAGCTGTGTTGCTTAACTGGAGCATAGAAAAAACAGATCACCAGGCTAGCTGTGTAAATCTCAGGAGCCAATGGATGGGTGGATGGATATAAAAATCCCTTTCATAGTAGAGAGCTCTCATATATTTAAATTAAAGAGAGTATAGGCTGTCTCCCTGAAGTTCAGTCATTTGGCATAATCTTAATATTCTTTATGTGACCTTTTATATTCTAAGGTGTAATAGAGGGGGCGCAATGAATGGATGATAATGATTCGGTCTTGACTGTGTCCAATATTGCTGCTGGCATCATCAGCTGTTCTGATTTGTCTGTGACAGCCTTCCTTGGACATTTGACGGGTTGTTGCTTGGGTATGCATTTGACTTTGGTTTGCTGAACAAAGACAGGGCTTAGATAGTTTGGCGTGTAGCCTAATGCCCCATACACACGGTCAGATTTTCCGACGGAAAATGTCCTATCGGACAATGTTGTCGGAAATTCCGACCGTGTGTAGGCTCCATCGGACTTTTTCCATCGGATTTTCCGACGGACAAAGTTTTATCTCCTGCTCTCAAATTTTCCGACAACAAAGTCCTATCGGACTTTTTCCGATCGTGTGTAGCGAATTCCGACGGACAAAGTGCCACGCATGCTCAGATCACATTACAAGACCAAAGCTATTGGCTACTAGCCTCTACGTAGTCCCGTCGTAGGCAACAAACGTCACCACGTTCAGAATGATCGGATTTTCCGACAACTTTGTCCGACCGTGTTTATGCAACACCAGTGTCGGACAAAATCCGTCGGAAAAAATCCGATGGATTTTGTGGTCTGATTTTCCGACCGTGTGTACGGGGCATAAAGTGTACCTGTAGTCCAGATGAGCTTAGTAAACTGTCGGTTCCTTACTGTAACAGGAGACCCCAGCTATGTCCACACTGGTGTCACTATGTCTTACATATTTAAGTATTGACCAGTGCCAGTGGTCCCTCCCTGTCCGGTAGATTACTCTATGGTCAGTCCATCATTGTGATGGTGGTCTTTCATTGACCAATATTGTGGTGCAGGAGGAAGCATATCTGTACTTGGAAAATAGAATACTGTACACCAGGCGCTGGCAGTTTACAACATAACTACAGGTTTACTTTGCGCACCACATAGTGTGTACTCTAGTTGATAACATTGTACTATATCAACTAAAAGCAATTATAAGCAAAGATTATCTATTTGCTAAGATTGTGCGATTCAATATTACATTTTAAAAACAGTCCACTAAAACTGAAATTTTCTCATGAAAAATGTAAATCATCCATTAGCTTCCTGAGGTGATACCGTCCCTGCCATCGTACCCAGCTCCGTCCTTTACCAGGGATTCTCCTTCTACAGTAGGAGCTGCCTCACTCAAAAAAGGCTATACAGTGATACCTTGGTTCACAAACCTAATTCGTGAAACAATTTAGGTTAATGCGTTCTAAACTTTTCTTTTGTTTATATATAAAATTATGAAATGTATGTACGGTACAAAAAAAAGATTTTAAACATTCATTACATACGGTCTTTTACATTAAGCTGACCTCTTTCATGTGTACATCTAAAAAAACAATCCCAAACCCCAATTTAAATGACTAATCTAGGGGCCAGAAAACAGCACTGTGCATCCAGGAAAAGATCATCTGAGGACATGATCAAGTTGTAGAATTCATATGAACTGTTTTTCCATGATTCCCAATCAAGTGAGCCCATCCTCATGGTGGTCAGGGGGCAGAAACCCCTATCTGAGTGGACTGGTTCGCCTTATGCCCCGTACACACAATCGGACTTTCCGACAACAAAACCGCAGATTTTTGTTCGAAGGATGTTGGCTCCAACTTGTCTTGCATACACACGATCACACAAATGTTAGCCAACAATTACGAACGTAGTGACGTACAAGACGTACGTGATATCTCCATTACGAAAGCTAGTTTTACAAGACCGAGCGATTCCGGCTCGTACTTGATTTCGAGCATGCATGAACTTTTGTGCAATGGACTTGTGTACACATGATCGGAAAGTCCGACAGCAGAGTTTTGTTGGCGGAAAATTTGAGAACCTGCTAGCCAACATTTGTTGGCGGAAAGTCCAACAACAAATGTTCGATGGAGCATACACCCGGTCGGACTTTCAGCCAACAAGCTCACATACAACATTTCCCGTCGGTAAGTCTGATAGTGTGTATGTGGCATAAGACTCTCATCTTGCACTGCTCTTCTCAATATGAACACGTCAGGGCAGGGAAGATGTGTTCGTGAACCAAAGCGGAGTTTTTGTGCAAATTTTTGTGAACTCTTCTGTTCGCAAACCAAGTTGTTCGTGAACAGAAGCGTTCGTGAACCGAGGTATCACTGTATTAGGTGGACAGGCCTGAGAGCTCAGGTGCAAAATTCTAAGAACCCAAGAGATATAGGAAAATATTGAGTGATTCAACTGATCGCCTTCATCTTAAAGATGAGATGTGACTTTTGGGTGGACTGATCCTTTAACATGTAAATCAGGCACAAAATGCAGGATAGAAGGCTTAGTGATCCAGTGGCTTGTGACTTGGAAATGACTTTCACAGGAGTATTGCGGCATGCAGTGAGTCACAATCATAACAACTATTCTGACATTTAACAAAAGTCAAGGTGACACTTCACAGGTATTTTAGACTGCAAAACTACAGACAAGAATTTACACATTTATACATATAGTAATATAATAACAAAGAAGGGTATTACAGTGAATGTAAGACTAGAATATTGATCATAGAACTGATTGTATGTCTATAGGTCACTGCTTAGTAACACAAAACAATAAATAATAAAGGCAACTGAGGAACATAATATAGTTATCAACAATAAATAACAATCTAAAATATAGACTGAACTGAAAAGTTCCTGCTGGAATGTATAATCATGATTCTACGTTAATCACTGAGCTTTTTGTACATAATTTGTTGAGTGGAAGTAGAGCAAAAAGCTTATTATATAATTTCCAAGGCAGAGAGTATAAGCTTGTTACTCCTTTCACAACCTATTATGAAGTCTGTACAGGCTGGTGTCCGGTCTGCTAGCCTAGAGTCCAAGAAGTCCACAGAGCAGTGTCGGTGATGCTGTGATAACGTATGAATGAACAATGTATTATTGCAGTCAGTACATGAGCGGTTTTATTGCTTTCTTAAAAGTGGTCTACAGGGCTTCTGGGGAAACACAAAAGAACAACTAAGGGGAAAAACTTCTGCTTCTTCAAAGTCTAATCCATAATAAACTCAGTGGAAAAAGAAGAGTGATACATCTATTAGGAAATAAAAAAGGGCAGGAAATGATTCAGTGCTCATAAATATCATACTGTATCTATGATAGCAGCACCGAAAAGAACTAATATCTTCTGGCAATGATGACTAGTTTTATTAAAGGGTCAATCCACCCACAACTGGTATTTCCATGTTGCTTGTAGGGTGAAATAGCCACCAGGCTCTCTTTTTAGACTCCAGTGATGAGATCTCTACCAACGTTGTTATGCAGGGCTCTCCTTAACCCAATGGAATTGTTATAGGGGAATTCCAGACAACCCACAAAATGCACATTTGAAAAACATACATGCAACTAAGCCCATTGCGGTGAAACGCGTCAAGGAGGGACAGTCTTTGGGTGGGGATGTTCTGTATGTTGCCATGTTGCTTGCTGTCTAATAAAGGAAGATCTGACACTGGTTTGTTGTTAGCATTCATTAGTACATACATGCTGTACTGTTTTACCTGCAAAATTCTGAACATATTTTATGCTGATACACGCACCTGTGTCACACAGTAGGAGCATGCTCATGCCAGGGTGTTGGGGTAAAGCATGCATTAAGCATGCATGGATTAACATGTGTGGCATTAAGCAGCCTATTTATTTTGAAAGGACTGCCAAAGCTTAAAGAGTAACTCCACTTTTGTTGAGAAAAAAATATTCCCCTCTGGATTACAGAACTTATTTTTTTGCAGAATTCTACCTTTTGTTATTCTGAAAAAATTGCTGTTTTTTTGTCTATGACCATGTACAGAGTGAATTTGTATGGAAGTGGTTTTATAATTATCAATCAGCTGCTGCACCTGCAGGACTTCAACCACTTCAGCCCCGGAAGGATTTACCCCCTTCACTGACCAGAGCACTTTTTGCGATTTGGCGCTGCGTCGCTTTAACTGACAATTGCGCGGTGGTGCAACGTTGCTCTCAAACAAAATCAACGTCCTTTTTTTCCCACAAATAGAGCTTTCTTTTGGTGGTATTTGATCACCTCTGCGTTTTTTATTTTTTGCGCTATAAACAAAAAGATAGCGACAATTTTGGAAAAAACGCAATATTTTTTCTATAATAAATCTCCCCAAAAAATATTTAAAAAAAGTTTTTTCCTCAGTTTAGGCCGATACGTATTCTTCTACATATTTTTGGTAGAAAAAAATTGCAATAAGCATTTATAGATTGGTTTGCGCAAAAGTTATAGCGTCTACAAAATAGGGGATAGTTTTATGGCATTTTTATTGATAATTTTTTTTTTTTACTAGTAATGGCGGCGATCAGTGATTTCTATCATGACTGCGACATTATGGCGGACACATCGGACAATTTTGACATATTTTTGGGACCATTGGCATTAATACAGAGATCAATGCTAAAAAATTGCATTGATTACTGTAAAAATGTCACTGCCAGTGAAGGGGTTAACCACTAGTTAATGCTGTAGGGGTTAAGTGTGTCCTAGGGAGTTATTCTAACTGTGGGGGGGGGGACTGTGTGTGACACGTCACTGATCAGCGCTCCTGATTACTGGGAGCTGTGATCAGTGTCCTGTCACTAGGCAGAACGGGGAGATGCTTGTTTACATTAGCATCTCCCCGTTCTTCCTCACCATGAGACGATCACGGGTATCCCCGCGGACAGTGCGATCAGGGTCACGGAGCTCCCGGCGGGCACACGCGCCCGCAAGCCGCCTCTTAAAGGGCAACGTACAGGTACGTTAATCTGCCTGTATGTGCCCTTCTGCCGCAGTATATCTAATCGGTTAATGAGGACAATTGCATTCCTTTATACATAGTTTTCCTTTAGGAGTATTTCACAAATAATGACATTTTTGTTGCAGGGGATGCTCAAAATCTGATTTGTATCTTAGTGGTGACTTCTGTGAAAATCAGTAAGCCAATCACACAAGCAGAAAATTACATATCTGGGGGGAGTTCTGTACACCATCTGTGTACAGAACACCTCCAGGTAGCCATATTGCATTGCATTTTACAGAAAATTCCAGCTCTGCAGATTGAAAAGCAAAGGTACATTTTAATAACATTCAATTACAATATGACTTGTGTCACAACTGTATATGCTATATTTTTTTTTTGTATTTGCTAATTCTTTTTTCCAAAAAAATCAAGTTACTCTTTAAGCTTTGTAATGCACTAAAACTGGACATGCTGCATTTTTTTCAATGCAGCGCACCACAACACACAGATGTTTTACACATGTGTGTTGTAGTGCACTACAACACAAGTGCATTTTGATGCATTGTGCAGGTGCATTGAGATGGCAAACAAAATAAATGGCACCACATTTATTTGCGTCACATTGCAGTAGAATGTGCATTTTACAGCGAGTGTGAATGGTAAATTTCTGATTCATTGTCTATTGAGCAGGCTGGAGTCGTGACAAAGGAAACCACACTGCTGAAGCCGGAAATAAGACTGTCACCTTCTTGGCTGAGCATCATGGCAGATATTTGTAAATCTGGTTTACCAGGTTTGTAAATCTTTATGGAGGTAAACCAGCATATATGTATTTCAAATGTCCATGTAACTGTTTTCCTAGAGTTCTGCTTTATTTTACAGGTGAAGAAATGTAGCAGAAAGAGTATAACTCAGTATTGCAGCTAGAGAATTGAGATTTGAGAATTGAGAATTCATGGCATTTGTGGGGAATTCTCTCCTATGGTTGGCCTGAGTGATATAACCACACAATGGGGTTGATTTACTAAAGTCAAATACACTTTGCACTGCAAGTGCACTTTGGAAGTGCAGTTGCTTTAGATCTGAGGGGAAGATGTGAAATGAGGGGAAGCTCTGCTGATTTTATCATCCAATCATGTACAAGCAAAAATGCTGTTTTTTAGACATGTGCACACTGAAATATTTTGTTTTGGAATTTCGTTTTCGTTCGAAAAATACATTTATTTAGTTACTCCCTAAATACGTTTTTATTTATTTCATTTAGTTAAAAAATGCATTCGTCCAAAAATCCGAAATAATTAAGGTTGAATCTGTCATTGAAGGCTTATGGTGTCTGTCGAATGTTCTAAGATGATTCGACGGAGCAGCTAAACTGTACGATGCCGCAATCATACATTTCCGGTCCAATCTTCCGCCTACAAGCAATAGTACAATTCTTATGTTGTATGACACTAGTAATAATTATATTTAATAATTATTATTACTAGTCAACCAACATTAGAATTCTTCTATAGCCTATGGGCAGAGCATTTAACTGCTTCGTCGAATCTTCATGTTGAGTCTTTTCTCTCTATGTCGAATAATCTTGGACTAATAGAGTTAGGTTAGGCACATTCAACCTTTTTTGCTATTGTCTCTAAAATGTCAAATCTTTTCTCTCTATGTCGAATCTTTTCTCTCTATGTCGAATCTTTTCTCTCTATGTAGAATAATCTTGGACTAATAGAGCTAAGGTTAGGCACATTCAACCACAGCTTCGATGGACACAGATCGCTATTGTCAGCGTCATGTCGAATTTCCTATCTATATCGAACTGTTGTCACAAAGAAAACGAAGATAAAGCATTTATTTTTTATGATGTATCTTTCGGCTTTCGGATTCTGCACGTTCTTTATCGTTTGTTAAAACGATAATGAAAATACCCCGAAATTCGGACGAAAACAAATGCACATGTCTACTGTTTTTTATTTTCCTTGCATGTCCCCCTTTAGATCTACAGCGACTGCACTTCCAAGTGTACTTTCAATGCAAAGTGGATTTGCCTTTCGTAAATAAACCCCAATGCATTCTTTGGTTCACTGGTGTTCATTTACAAATAAACTCTCAATCCTGGATGGACTCACCCTTTAAATTCTAATATTTCAAGCAAAGGTTTATGGAAAAACAGCATTATTTATATGGCGATGACCCTAATCATGACAAATCAGTGAAAAAATGAATACATAATGCTCAAAGATTCATCATTCTTCCATTAACTGGGAGGATCACATGTATACATCATCTAAGGGCTAACTACTAGCTGGATCATTGACTGAATATAGCATATATCCAAAATCAGACTGCTTGTTTTTAATCTGATTATTGGGACACCAGCAAGTAAAGAAGTATGCACGCAATGAGATACAAGCTACTTCAACGTGTTCAGCAGACAGTATTGCATGACTCTTATATGTGGTGTACAGCTATCTGCCTTTACTGGGTTGTAAATAAGTTACATTGTAGCCTGACTTCCTATACCATGTAGCCTGTTGTCGTACTGTCTGTAACTAGTAATGAGAAGCATTTCACTGTTATTACTAACATATATTACTGTATATGAATAAAACATTACAGTTGCAATCTCATTTAAAAGCTAAGCATGTTATACAACGTGATCCAGCCCATTACAATATGCACTACAGTATATTTATACCAAATATCTCCCAAGATCTCTGCATGAAAGCCCAATGGCCAAGCCTGAAAATGCATTATATACCTAGGACACTATAAATAGTAGCTGCACTATAGATAGTGATTACATGTCATTATGTGATGGCTCAGTGTCCTAAATGGCTTTGGGTTAGCGAATAAAGGGAATCCTTAGCCTTGAACAGACGTTAGACTGGTATGCCTTTGTCTTACTCATGCTCCTTGCAGCTCCCAGTTCGGAGGTCTGTAATTTGTGGAGAAACCGGCAGACTTGAACAACTTTCTGATCCTCCGTCCTCGCACTCTGAAAGTAATAGGAAAAATAATAAATACAATATTGAAATTGTCTCATTCCTGTATATTAAAGACATAAGAAATACACTTGAGCTTTTATAATAAGTTACTTTATAGATGACATGCTTATTGCAGAACCCAATAGGAACTAGTCACGAGAGATAAATAATTATGCCAAATTCTGTTCAAAGCCAATCTGGCAGACAGTAAGCTAAGATTCTCTCCACCAGGCAGATGTGTGCAGTATTATTTTATTGTGGCAGGTCCATGACCACCCTGGGGCAGAAGCTTTACAGTTTGCCCTATACTGGAAATATTTGTCCACTAAAGAATGCTATGTGCAGGTAAGAGTTGATGCAGTTGACCAGCTTAAACATGTATAACAATATGAGAACCAAGAATGTCTGTTTAAAGAGTATTTCGTTGGAGAAAAATGGAAATAAAGCTAATTGCTAGTATTAGTTAGTCACATTCAACTGAACTTTTTTGTAGCTTATCCAAGCCACTTCTTCAGTCTAACGAGCGTCAGAATCGTACCCCAGCATTTATATCCACAAAGTTAGCACAAACACCTCATTCAAATTACCATGGAATGCATCAAGGCAGATGTTGATTGTCCAAGAACAGGATAGGGGGTGTGAAAGTTGGGAAGCCATCCAGTTCTAGTTACATATGTATTACCCTGGAGTTTAGTCAGGGAGCTCCTCACAAATTTACTTGCCAAGAGTAGTTATCTTGGTTGATTGATAGGGATCTATTGATTTCTCCCTAAGTCTGGCCTTGTTGCACTTTTCTCTTCTACCACTAGGTGCCCGGATACTTGGTGGTACTAGATACGAGAAGGGCAACCCAAGGTCAGGTTATGGGTATGTGGGCATCTCAACTAATGGGCAGGGGTTTTCTGGAATCCCTTGGCCTGCTGGGAGAGTCTATATATGCAGGGGAGGTCAAGTGATCGATGTTCTGTGCCACCTGGATGGCTGTCTGGGTGGACGTGTGTCGTACGTTCTAAGCTGCTAGGCCGGAGTTTGGGGCCGATCCTGGGGGCATCTGGCTGCTAGGCTGTGTGAGGACCTATACAGAAGTGAGAGAGCAGTGCAGGGTTAGGAAATTACAGTTCTGCCGGCCGGAGAACCTGTCAGTGGTCGGATGTAGAAGGGAAGCTGTCACCACAAAGGGACCATTAGCCTTTACCATGGACCACAGTGAGTAACTGAAGAAAGTATTGGAACCATATTCTCACCGAATGGCATGGTGGAGAATCGGGAAACTTCAGGCTATAATCAAGTCAGGGACCCAACCAGCGGAGGAGACGCTTGCAGAGCTGCCTTGTGTGTCAAGCCAGGGACCGGGCCGGTGAGCAGGGGTTAAGCTTGAGAAGTATCTGGAGTGCCAAGCTAGGGACCCAGAAAAGAAAGCGGTGTTGACGCTTGAGGGGATATCACTGCAAACCTTGGAGGAGCTCAAGGGATTCAAAGTCAGTGAATCAGAGGGTCTAGTGAGAGACCAGGAGCTCAGTATTGAAGAACTACAGGGAGCAGTTGTAGTGAAGCTGAAAAAAACTGTTACGTTTGAGTTAGGAACTGTCAAGGACTGTTACCATAGGAGACAGCATTCCTGCAAGTACAGATGTGGCTTCTTGCTGGGGCCTTTCCCTGCACGGCTGTCCTCCTATTGAAGTCTCAGAGAAGTGCCAATTGAGTTTGCAACTATCTACGGGTGTCCTGGCCCCCAAAGTGTGTAAAAAGGACTGTCAAAAGAAATAAAACCTCTTTTACATTTAAGAAGTGTCTGGTGCCCAATAACTTTCACCATCTTTGCATCCACTATGCCTCACAACCCACCACATATTGAAGGATGTCAGCTATCTTTGGCCTTGGAGGTCCTCATTAGACCAAAAGAGGTAAAAGACCTTGCTACACATACTTCCATTCTTCGTGTCAGAAAGTCTTTATAAATGTTAATCCTTCAATTCAAAATGCCAGGGTAGAGTTAGAAAGGGCATTTTATGTGGAAGACAGCTTGTACTAGCTTAGTCCCATTCTTGATGTGACCTGTCAAAAAGCAGGGGTAGAAATATTAAAACAGTATTATATATGAAGTACCAAGACGACCATCAAGTACAAAAAATGATAGCGGCAATGTACAATAATAATTGGGATATGAGAACCATCGAAATGAATTACAAATTATTAGCTAGGTGGTATCTGACACCAGAGAGGATGCATAAAATGCGTATGGAGGGATCACCACTATGTTGGAGGAACTGCAGCCAAAGGGCAACAATGGCCCATATCTGGTGGTAGTGCCCAGTAATAAAGACGTACTGGCAAGAAATAGTGAACACTATAATAGATATAACGAAGGAGAAAATTGAATTAAACGCACAGGGGTGTTTGTTTCACGGCTCTAAAACTCCCAGGAAAAAATATAACAACTCAATGGTTCCAAAACTTTTGAATGCGGCGAAAGGGCTTATCCCAAAGAAATGGCTACAAAGTGAAACACTTGACATAAGAGAGTGGTATGAACAGATAGAGTACTACAACAAAATGGAATATTTGGGAAGCAGAGAAAAAGGGCGACTCCAGAAATATATCACTGCATGGGAATGCTGGGAAAAATTCAAGACATCTGATAAATACCTAGAAAAAATTATGGAAATAAGAGGCCCCTAAATAAACAAAGAAATAGAAACTTACTAACAACTAACAAACCAACAATAAAATAGGTGGGAAAAGAGGAAGGGGGGGGGGAGTATTTTGTATAATTACCATGGTATTAGTGTTTTTATATTTTGGAGAGCTGAAGGAACAAAATAAAAATGTAATTGAGAATAAAATGGTAGAAAAAAGAAAAAAAAAAAAAGGAAAAAGAATAGAAAGAAAAAACCCCACAATGATGTAAAAACAAGAGGGGACCTTGTTGAGCTGTAGAGTTTAAAATAAGTCTCTCGATTATGTGTTCACTGACGTGGGAAAAAAAAAAAAGAAAAAAAAATATATGAAGTACCAATGGTGTCGAAGGTCCCCAGCCCTGTTCAGGGATGGTTGTTCTAGTTTTATGTAGATGGCCTCTTTATGACACTATGTCTATGACACTCTTACACAGCCCAGTGAACACACCCACCATCCCTCACGGACAGGAGAGCAGAGAGGAATACAGCTCCTCCTCCTCCCACCTCTGTTCCTCCTGTGTGTGCCCATCCTGCCCAATCTGCTATCCCCGACGTGCAGCTATGCCTGAAAAAGAGGGGATGTGTGGGCGGGAAATATGAAAATCCACAGCTACAGATTCCTGGCTGTGTCAATGATTCCTGAGCTCCCAAACTGGACTTGTGGGTGAGTGTGCACACTGCAGTACACTGTGATCAATGAACTGTCCCTATCTACCTCCCTTCTCTCCCCATCTGTCTCCCTTCCCCCTCCTGTTCTTCCAAGACCTTCACAAACTTTCAGTTCCAGTTAGGCAGCCCATAGATGGTGCAAATTTCTTTCCTGCAACCACAGTCAGTGCTGAAAGAGGGAATCCCTCCCGCCAAGCAATTGTATTCTCCCAACAAACAATGATTATAACTAGCAGCTATAGCATCCCCTAGCAATAATCATAAGCGTAATCAACAGGCTGGTTGTACCCAAGTTGATTGATCAACTTGGTACAAATCTCAGCCAGTTCCTGCTGAACCAGCCAAAATTTCAACTGCCTGTGGCTGGTCTTAGGACTTAGGCAGCACATACATTGATCACAACTATTGATCATAACTATTAGGTTGAATGAAAAAAAAATTATAATCCAATTCCCCCTTCTACACATTCCTCGTGGATGGGGGAATCCTCCCACTGTGGACCAGTGGCGGAACTACCAGAGTTGCTGCCCTGTCATGGCTATTGACAGCACTGGTCTCTGTCTCCATGGCAGCAGCGCATTAGGACTCAGTGCTGATAACCTTATGGGGCTGATGGGCTCATGCACAGGAGGGCCAGCACAATTGGTTGTTAGAGATGGGCTTGGGTGTGTTTTGTATGACCACCATTATTTTCTAGCACTGCCTTACCCCTCTTGGGAATGGAGTTCACCAGAGCTTCACAGGTTGCCACTGGAGTCCTCTTCCACTCCTCCATGATGACATCACGGAGCTGGTGGTTATTAGAGACCTTGCGCTCCTCCACCTTAAGTTTGAGGATGCCCCACAGATGCTCAATAGGGTTTAAGACATACTTGGCCAGTGTCAGGGCTGGGCTCAGCCCTTCCTTCTCAGAGCTGTCCGCTCACCTGTCAGCTGATTGCCAGCTCTTATCTCTCCACAGTTACTCAGCTGTTGATGATATCCTGCTCGTCAGTCCTGCCTACTTAAGCTGTCCAGCCCAAAGGATCTCTGCTTTTGCCTTGGTCAACGTCACAGAGCCTATCTCCTGCATTTCTGTTTAAAGATTTGCTTTGCTGACATCCCTTCTGGCTCCAGATCCTGCTTGCTTTTCCACTACATTGATTACTGACTTCTGGCTTTGCTGACTATGCGTTCCGGTTACTGAACTTTGGCTATGTTTTGACTACGTTTGTTCTTTTTACTTTTATTATTAAACAAGTGTGATTTAACTGTACTTCTATCTCGTTCTAATTTCATGGTTTCTGACAGCCTGTCCATAGCCTTTACGCACAGCTTCTTTAGGAAGGCAGTGGTCATCTTGGTGGTGTATTTGGGGTCGTTGTAATTTTGGAATACTGCCCTGTGGCCCAGTCTCTGAAGGGAGGGGATCATGTTCCGCTTCAGTATATCACAGTACATATTGGCATTCATGGTTCTCTAAATAACTGTAGCTCCCCAGTGCTGGCAGCACTCATGCAGCCCCAGACCATGAAACTCCCACCACCATGCTTGACCGTAGGCAAGACACACTTGTCTCTGTACTCCTCACCTGGTTACTGCCACACACGCTTGATACCATCTGAACCAAATAAGTTTATCTTGGTTTCAGCAGATCACAGGACATGGTTCCAGTAATCCATGTCCTTAGTCTGCTTGTCTTCAGAAAAGTGCAGGCTTTCTTGTGCATCATCTTTAGAAGAGGCTTCCTTCTGGGATGACAGCCATGCAGACCAATTTGATGCAGTGGGTGGCGTATGGTCTGAGCACTGACAGGCTTACCCCCCACCCCTTCAACCTCTGCAGCAATGCTGGCAGCACTCATACGTCTATTTCCCAAAGACAGCCTCTGCATATAACGCTGAGCATGTGATCTCAACTTCTTTGGTCGACCATGGTGAGGCTTGTTCTGAGTGGAACCTGTCCTGGAAAACCACTGTATGGTTTATCGTCTTGTAGTCTAGGCCATCTTTATGTAGAGCAACAATTCTTTTTTTCAGATCCTCAGAGTTCTTTGCCATGAGGTACCATGTTGAACTTCCAGTAACCAGTATGAGAGAGTGAAAGTAATAACACCAAATGTATTACACTTGCTTCCCATTCACACCTGTGACCTTGTAACACTAATGAGTCACATGACACCGGGGAGGGAAAATGGCTATTTGGACCCAATTTGGATATTTTCACTTAGGGGTGTGCTCACTTTTGTTGCCAGCGGTTTAGACAGTAATGGCTGTGTTGAGTTATTTTGAGGGGACAGCAAATTTACACTGTTATACAAGCTGTACACTCACTACTTTACATTATAGCGAAGTGTAATTTCTTCAGTGTTGTCACATGAAAAGATATAATAAAATATTTACAAAAATGTGAGGGGTGTACTCACTTTTGTGAGATACTGTATATAGTCCATTAAACATCCATTGTTCTTAACACTTCGTGTGCTCTCATGCAAAATTTTGAAACCATGAAACCTCCTCTGTGCCCCTTTTACATGGAAGCTCACTTCCTTTGGTGGACCCCCCTTTTTATGGAAAGGTCAATCACAGCTGTTTGTTTTCCTCCTATGGATATTCTGCCTAATGAGCCACTGTCCTGCTTCTCAGTTGCTCTCACCATCCAGCTTATTTAACTAGTCCGGTCAGAACTCCCAAGGAAAACCCACACAATGTGTACCATTTAATTTAAAAACCATATATCATAATGCACTCACGGTTTGCCAGTTAAAAAGTGCTTATCGAGGTATTGCCAGGTAATCTTTCCGATATGATGATATAATACAGCCTTGTCTCCCTCTTGTGTATCTTCCATTTAACTTTCTCAAAGGTATGGTAAAGGTAAGGTAAGCTACGTTTGAGAAAGTCCATGGGGCGATACGCGTGAGGGAGATGAGAATTATACCCATTCAGTTCTCCCTGCCTGTCAGCTGTAAAATACACTGAGCTGCCCATTAATGACACAGTTGTGTGCTGTAATGATGTGATTTTGATGTGCATCATCGCGACCCAGCCCATTCAATCGGCCGTACAAAGAGAACCCAGAAGGAAGACTGGGAGAAGATGGAAGCGCCAGCGCAGCGCACAAGGGCGTTGTTTTACAGGTAAATTTGCCATAATATGCTAATACACAATGCATACTAACACATTAAAGCACAAAGCTCCTGTGGGCCCATAAGTTCAAAAAAATATATAGCAGTGTTTAATTACCCTTTAAAGACAAAGAACACAGACACCTCACGAGTGCTTTGAAAATGTTGTGGCTACCCAGACAGGGATTTTTTTTTTTAACACCCAAAATATAGGACCACTAAACAGAGAAGAGGGGAGAAACAGAACACATGGAGTAATATAGTCCAGTTAAATGTGACTAACTACTACTACTACTAATAGCTATACCATGACCAGGAACCTTCACAGAAATAGTGATATGAATAGTTACAGAATCCTTGTTTTCTAGAAATGTGTAAGGGTGTATAGCAAGGTGTTGTAACTATTACCCACTGTACCCAAAAACGGAGTATTCATAGCTACAGCTTGTTTCGGCTGTGAGCACTTTCCAGAGACAAGCAATGGCAAGAGGAATGCAGAGGCTGACAACGCCCCCCTCCCTCTGCATTCCTCTTGTCATTGCTTGTTTTGAGAAAGTACCTGGCTTCACTGAGCATGTGAGTATATTAATTTAGTATAACTCAGCAGACAAAATTAGAGGGGATAGTAAATTTTTTTTTTTAAATAAACAGGGTGAAGTGTTTCTTTAAGAATTCGAGAAAGGATTCCGGCATATACTACTACAAGGGAAGATAGCTTTGTTTATCTGCTGTTATACTGTATATTGACAACAAAAGAAGCCAATAAAACTGTGATTTATGGTATGTTTTAAGTCATATTTAAAAGCTTCACTTACAGTGTATTTAAACCATGTGCAAATATACTCCTGATAGATTCTCACCTGAGATATGAGGAGTCCCAGGCACGCACAGGCTAATGCGGCCCAACCTGTCACGTGAGACCAGCCTGGCCAATCGTAACCCTTCATCCATCAGTGTCTGTTGCAGTAGCTGTCTACTCCATGGAGATGGGTGTGGGAGAGCAATTGATAGGTCTGTAGGAGGAACTCCTGGGGATGATGGTATTCTTACCGTCACAGCTAAGGACAGACACAAAGCAAATTTATTTCATTTTTCAAATTTTCCCTAAAAAATATGCATACAGTAAAACCTTGGTTTGAGAGTAACTTGGTTTGAGAGCGTTTTGCAAGACAAGCAAAAATGTTCATAAATATTGACTTTATATACAAGCGATGTCTTGATATACAAGTAGCCTCAAGTCACAACTGAGTATAAAAGAGAGGAGAGGCGCCTCTAAGTGTGGCAATATGGTTACATTTAATGAAGGTACAACATTTAGAAACTCACATGGTTAATGATTAAACAGGCATATCTAAGTATGCAGGTATCCGGGGTAAAGCTGTCCACATAGACCATCCTCCACATCGCCATTGACGTCATCCCTTCTACACTGCGCTCCACGAACTCTTCAAGCCTCACTTTCAGATCGCTCTACTGCAGGGTAGTCTTCCCAGTCACGATTGCAGACTGACAGCGGTGAGAGCTGGTGGTGAGGAGGATGGTCTATGTGGACAGCTTTACCCCAGATGCTTCTAATCCCCTTGTGGAGGCTGTCATTTGTAAATGGACATTTTATGGTTACGCAATCTATCACATTGCTATGATTTTTTTATATGGACTGTAAACTGAAAGACATATGAATAAAAATAGTTGTCGAACAAATCATCTGGGTTTTAATCATTTCTTATGGGGAAATTTGCTTTGATATACAAGTGCTTTGGATTACAAGCATGTTTCCGGGAAAGAATTATGCTCGCAATCCAAGGTTTTACCGTAATTAAAGCACAAGAAGAAGATTTTTATTTTCTGCTGTGTGCATAATACAGCCTTTTTACTTGCCTCTGCTTGGTTATACGCCACAGGCTGGGTCGCTGTTGGGATCTTTACACACATCTGTACATCTGTATACTTACATACAAAGGCGAAAGAGCTGCTCCGGTGTGACCGGTCTGCATCCAGAGCTGTTCAATCGTACCTGTACACAAGTAAATGCTTGAATGTGCTTGAATGTGCATAAGGATCTGTACAGCCACTTGGCCTGTCAGGCTGTTATAATTCATATATATAATATAATATATGGTACTCAAACATCTCTTCAGACCTTTGAGCCCATGTTATTAAAAACCTTAGTAATGAACCGGCTGCTATGTTGTCTGGAAGCCACAAAAGCAGGACATTGTCAGAGGCATCAACCTTAAATTCTACACGCCTAAATGTTTATGGACCATAATATTTTCCTCCACACACAGAAACAAAATGGTAAAATAGGTGAAGGGTTTGTTTCAATAGGATTTTTGTTTGTGTATAAGTTTGCAATCAGTTTGAGACTCTTCGGTGATTATTCAAAATTCATTGATAGGTATATTCGATCTGCCTTTAACCTGCTTCAAGTGGGTTTTGCATTCATATGGATTTGTATGGACATGCATATCCCCCTTAAAGCAAAAGAGCCTATAAACACAATCCCTAGGGGCTTTTTTACATGGGCAGCAGTCTAGAATCTGGCTTGTGGCTGTGGCACAGCCCTATACACCTAAATGGGTCAGGTTTGGTGATGACGCTGCCCGTCCAAGCGCAACGTGCAGCATCATTTTTGCCACAAAGCATTGTGGCCGTGGCATATATACAACCCTTTTTGCCCGCCTTTGCATCTTAAGGGTGGCAACTAAGAGGCAACTTAGGGACAGTAAAAGCTCCAATGCTGCATACACACGATCGGAATTCCGTCCAGAAAAAGACCGATGAGAGCTTTTCCTCCGAAAATTTGACTGTGTGTAGGCTCCATTGGAATTTTGCTGGCCGAATTTCCGACAGCAAAGAATTGAGAGCATGTTCTCAATTTTTCCGACGGAAAAGGTTTCTATCGGAAATTCCGATCGTCTGTAGCTATTCTGATGCGCAAAATTCCTACGCATGCTCGGAAACAATTCGACGCATGCTCGGAAGCATTGAACTCGGCTCGTTGGAGTGTTGTACGTCACCGCGTTCTTGACGGTCGGAATTAGGTGTGACCATGTGTAGGCAAGACAGTTTGAATGGAATTCCATCGGAATTCCGTCGGGAAAACCGTCAGAGCTTTTTCCGTTGAGAATTCCGATCGTGTGTACGCGGCAGTAGAGTGTTTTAGAGTATTGTTCACTTTCTAAACTTTACGTAAAAACCAACACTATATGCCATAAAATGTCTAGAGAAGCCTGGGACAGTGGGACTTTTCCTAATAAGTCAGGATCATAAGAGTTAAATCATAAAGTAAAGGGGCAGATTGTCAAAGAGATCAATCTGTATGGGAGTGCATGACACAGTACCTTCTGTGAGCTGACATTTCAGCAAAGAAAACACAATTTCTGTACCATATGTTAATGCAGTAAAGTAACAGCAGCCCCACCTTGCATATGACCATCCATGCTCTCCCCTGAAATGCTGCCACTGTCTTCTTCCATGCTATGCCTCATCGATGTATTTACCCCCTCTGATTCGCCTTGCAATGACACCTCCACAACCTAAAGAAAAAGAGACAGCATTATAATGAATTTTATTATTTCAAGTTAGCTGATATGAAGTTATACATCACTATATCTCTCTCCCTGATTCCTGTATCACCAATCACATTCAATTTTACAAGACAGATTTTAATTTGATTGCTGCCAGCAGGGGCGGACTGACAATTCATAGGGCCCCTGGGCAATAGGAGATTATGGGGCCCCCAGGCAATCAGAGATTATGGGGCCACACCGTATACACACACACAGTATACAATCACACAGTATACACATACATGTACACACAGTATACACAGACATGTTTCTATTGGCTGAGAACTGGAGAGGTGGGGCAGCTATAATCTCTGGATTTTTAGACCAAAAGGATGTCTGTAAGGGACATTTCAGAAACAGATGTAAAAAAAAACTAATTTTTACATACTTTCCCTGGTTTTATTTAGACTGGCAACCCTGATGGGGCCCCCTAGTGGCCCGGGGCCCTCGGGCAGTGCCCGAGTAGTCGAATGGTCAGTCCGCCCATGGCTGCCAGTATTTCTCAGCATTTTTATATCAGGATGAGTATGTGCGGAGAGGGTATTCCAGCACAAGCAGGGGTGTTCCAGGATCACCAAATTACAGGGGCAATAAAGGCACTACACTTTTACAATGGTTTCAATGGAAGGATAACATCTAGAAGCACTGCTATCCATGTGCACAGAGGGTCAAGAGTATTCTGATTAGCAAAAAAAAATGTGCACAATGGAAAAATTTGTATAGTTTCAGATTCGTTCATTAAGTTAATAATTTTGTTTGGTCAAATTCATTATGTTAGAATGATTCCTTTTTCGAAATCGGAAAGTATATTCGGATTTGTTTTGTATAATGCTATCGAATCGGAATTCAAATTTCAGAAGACGGCTATTATAGTTCTATTTTATTCTGTTCTATTTTTTCTATTCTACTCTTTTATTTTCTATTCTATTCTGTTTGATTCTATTTTCTTCTATTCTTATTTTCTATTCTATTCTTTCTATTCTATTATTTTCTATTCTCTTCCTTTATTTTATTTTCTATTTTATTCTATTTATTTTATTTATTTTATTTATTTTATTTATTTTATTTATATTTATTCTATAAAAGCAGCCTAAGTAGAAATCAACATCTTTATTGTACTTTTATACCTTACTGTATTTATTGCAATATGTTTCCATTTCTAATTCTGATTAAAATTTATTTTCAAATTCATTTTCAGACTAAAATTTGGATAATTATTTTTGTTATAATTTATTTTTGATTCATTGGAATTCATTACTATTGTGATTCGGAAATTTGGATACATCCAAATTTCAGAATAACGAAAATGAAACCTTACTTTTGATTTGTAACAAAAGAAATTGCATGTCTAATTAGCAACAGCATTAAATAACAGCATTTAGAATTATACTTTAGTGTATAAGTTGGCTTTTATTGTGTGTATGTTTGCAGAGTTATTAGAAAGTCCCTAGTACTTACAAACAAGGCTCTATCATGGCAACCTAGATGTTGTTATTGAATCCTCCTGCTAGTCTGATATAGTGGCGGCTCTGTGGCTGGGTTGGATAAATACAGAGCACTTTAATGAAAGTGGCAAAGAGGCCATTTATCCTAAGCCCACTAGGAGCCTGACATTAATATAACTACAAGCCCATAATGGAGCTCATACCACATCCCCTGATCCTCCATGAAGCCAGGAAAGCCATGTTTCAAATAGCATCTCCTTTTAGGTGTCAAAAATATCATTAGCTAAATAACAAAATATGTATTATATAGTGTTTAGTCATAATCCTAGGGCTGTCCAAAATCCTAAATCACCCATCTATAAAACAATTTAAAGAAACCTAGCAGAGCTGTGATATTTTCTAGTAAATTCCAAATAGTGCATATCCTCACAATATGTAGCTAGGTTAAAATTAGAGTTGCACCGACCAAGTGCAAGTACTGATGCTTTTTTTTCAAGTACTGACTTTTTTTAATGTCATGTGACAGTGGTACTAATATGCGGCACTGATGGGCAGTAATAGGTGGCACTGATGGGCACTGAAGAGGTGTGGACTGTGTCAGTACTTTTTTTTTTTACAATTTAATTTTTTTACAATCTATTTTTTTTATTATTTTTTACATCTTATATATTTTTGGTATCTTTTTTTTACAATGCTATCTTTTTTTGGGGGGGGGGGGGGGGGGGGGGGGTAGACGATGTCAGTATTTTTTAAATGTTATTTTAAGTTTTTTTTACAATTTAACTTTTAAATATTTATTACAAGTCTTTATTTTAATTAGTATTTTTTTTTTTTTATCAGCCCTGTTAGGGGAGGGGGGCTTTGGTGAGATATCAGGAGTCTAAACAGACCCTTGACATCTCCCCTTTGAGAAAGGGAAAGGGACTAAGGACACAGATTCCCCAGTCCCTTTCTCAGCAGCCTCAGCTGCACTGAAGATGAATGGACAGGAGACAGCTGCTCCTGTTCATTCATAAATTGAAGCATTATGAACATAATTTACGATGCTCAGTTATGACATGACACTGACTCTATCCATTCAGAAAAGGAAGGAGCCTACCTGACAGAAGCCTACCTGACAGATCTGGGACAGGGGGGGACACGGAGAGGGACCGAATGAGGACACGGGGAGCACAGAGGAGGACATGAGGAGGGACCGGAGGAGGACACAATGGACACGGGGAGCACAGGGGAGGACACGGACTGGTACCAGAGGAGGACACGGACTGGTACCAGAGGAGGACACAGACGGGGACCAGAGGAGGACATAGACGGGGACCAGAGGAGGACACAGACGGGGACCAGAGGAGGACACAGAGGACCTCAGAAAGCCAGAGGAGGATACAGGGGATATTTTTGACCACTGAAATGAGAAGTCCTGAAGAACCGCCAGTGAGCAATTCAACCCACCGACATCCACTCACTGAAATATAATTACAGTTAAGAAATCATTTTTGCAATAACAGATTTTCAGTACATAGATGTATTGCTCTATTACCTCTTGCTTAAGTAGTTTTGCTTGTGGTGCACCCATTTCCTCCGGAGTTAACCTAGGAGTGAAAAAATGAAAGAATAGATGCTGAATTATCAATATTGTAAATTCCATAGCATGTATGTCTCTTTGTCAATACTGATTTCATGTTATCACTAAAACATACTTTAAAAAGGCCCAACTTCTAACTAAGCTAATAATTTTGCTATATTTTTCCACGTATTCAATTTAGATGTTTCGATCAGCATCTTGAAGGGACTGCCTTTTAAGAGAGCTTCCAAGCTACTTATGTGCCTCACCTCCTCACCACATCAGATTTTTTACATCTGTGTTTAAAGGGGTTGTAAGGCTTCATGTTTTTTCACCTTAATGCATCCTATGCATTAAGGTGAAAAAACATCTTGCACTCTCCGGCCCCCCCAAACCCCTGTTTTACTTACCTGAGCCCCGAATCTCCATGGGCCCGATCCCGCGTCGTTCGCTCCATGGCTGATCGGCTTCTCAATGGATAGATTGATAGCAGCGCAGCCATTGGCTCCCACTGCTGTCAATCAAATCCAGTGACGCGGCCGCCGGGGGGCGGGGCAGAGTCATACACTCCCAGTAGATCAGCAGTTTTTAAAGACCAGTAACCAGTAAAAACCTGCAATTTAATTGCACTGATTGCTGTAAAAATTACAATGGTCCCAAAAATGTGTCAAAATTGTCCGATGTGTCCGCTATAATGTTGCAGTCACGATAAAAATCGCAGATCGCCGCCATTACTAGTAAATAAAAAGAATTATTAATAAAAATGCCATAAAACTATCCCCTATTTTGTAGACGCTATAACTTTTGCGCAAACCAATCAATAAACGCTTATTGTGATTTTTTTTTACCAAAAATATGTAGAAAAATACATATCGGCCTAAACTGAGGAAAAAAAAATGTTTTTATATATTTTTGGGGGGTATTTATTATAGCAAAAAGTAAAAAATATAGCTTTTTTTTTTTAATTTTTTGTTTATAGCGCAAAAAAAATGATCAAATACCACCAAAAGAAAGCTCTATTTGTGGAAAAAAAAGGACGTCAATTTTGTTTGGGAGCCACGTTGCACGACCGCACAATTGTCAGTCAAAGCAACGCAGTGCCGAATCGCAAAAAGTGCTCTGGTCTTTTGCCAGCGAAATGGTCCGGGGCTTAAGTGGTTAAGGAACAGGATGGTTTTATCGCCAGTGTGCAAGCATTTTACAGTTTTAGAGAAATCCTAATTAATATTGACGCTGTTAATATTAATCTAAATGCCTTTTAACTCTCACCCTGAGAAGTAAAAAAGCTTTTCAGAGTTTATCTTGGCCTTGTGTTTCTTAAACAATTTTACATCAAAGACATCATCATCAAAACATTCCAGACTTTATAGCACAGTGACCTTATCACACGCCCTGCTCTCTGTAGGAAAGGAACCATTAGCATTTTAAACTTTCCAAACATTCAAGGAAATATAAAAAATTATAAAAAGTATACAGCTAGCCTGTTCACTAATGATCTATTTTTTTTTAATCTAGTTTTAACTCTAAATTATAACTATAACTATAGCATCGTATTTAAAAAAATAGCGCTTAAAGGGGTTGTAAACCCTCGTGTTTTTTTCACCTTAATGCATCCTATGCATTAAGGTGAAAAAACGTCTGACACTGACCAGCCCCCTAGCCCCCCCACTCCCGTTTTACTCACCTGAGCCCGTTTGTTCCCCCAGCGGAGACGCGCTCTACCTCTCTGCCCGTTGTTTCGGCTCTTGATTGGATAGCATTGATAGCCGTGCTCTCAAATTTTCCGACAACAAAGTCCTATCGGACTATTTCCAATTGTGTGTAGCGAATTCCGACGGGCAAAGTGCCACGCATGCTCAGATCACATTACAAGACTAAAGCTATTGGCTACTAGCCTCTACGTAGTCCCGTCGTATGCAACGAACATTACCACGTTCAGGATGATCGGATTTTCCGACAACTTTGTCCGACCGTGTGTATGCAACACCAGTGTCGGACAAAATCCGTCGGAAAAAATCCGACGGATTTTGTGGTCGGAATTTCCGACCGTGTGTACGGGGCATAAGAGTTTCAATTTGTATGCAATTAGGCAGGCCCTTGCACTACATGGTTTTGGTAAATCTGAAGACAAAAATCTGCAGAAAATCTAATAGTGTGCATGGGGCTTTACATTATTAACCCCTTTGTTCAAGTGGAACGCTAAATTCTAAATTGAGCAGATAACCTCTCTCTTTAGCAGCATTGGCTTTATCTGGGTGGCCAGAATGATCACATTATTGTTAATTCTATATTTTAGGACACTCAGACTTCTCCAATTAGTTATATTTGAACTTCTGTAGCCCTCTTTTGGGGGGATATGA